>CM042664.1:751522-1436522 GCA_023638005.1 Forsythia suspensa | reverse complement strand
CATAACATAGACTGACTCCAATCGTCGCCCCTCCATTGTTGGTGTTTCTGAGATTTTGAGGTCACGATACACCTTCATATCTTGGGGACCGAACAAGACATAATGGCCTGATGATGTTAGCTGAGCCACATATAGCAAATTTTTCTTCATTCTTGGGACGTGGTAAACATCTTGAAGTGGCACTTGGTTAGAATTATATCTAGGCGTAACTATAGCCTTACCGATGTGAGCTATCGGTAACCTTGAGTTTTCGGCTGTCACCACCACACGACCTCCCTTGTACTCAGACAGATTTTGCAGCTATCGTTTATCACCCGTCATATGATTTGAACAGCTCGAATCTACGATCCAGTCATTCTTGTAGTCAATCTGTTCTGGTGTTATTGCCGTGAGAGCTAATTCTTCTTTCTCCATAGCAAATAACGCTTCAGCATCCCAACCATCTTCGCTATTTTCCTTATAATTGGAAGTAGCAGTATTACTTTCAACAAGCTTTTTCTTGGTCCAACAATCTTTTGCCATGTGGCCCATCTTCCCGCAGTTGTAACACTTGCCATCGAACTTTCTACTATTACCACGATTCTTTGAAGCTCCCCTAGGACGAGAGCCTTCCTTTCCTTGGTGACTTTTCACCTTGTCACCGTCCTTTTTAGATCCATTACCAGTGTACTGCTTGAAAGTACCTCTGCTTTTGCTAGTGTAGAGCGCTTCCTCCTCACCCTTCAGTGAGACTCCTCCCATTTGCTTAGCCATAGCTTCTTGACTTGCAAGCAAATTTTCAAACTCAACAAGAGATGGTTGTGTTGGCCATCCCTGTATAGCGGCAACGAACCCTCGATATTCGAGTCTCAAACCATGGATAATTATTCTTTTTATCCTGGTTTCCCCAATAAAAGCAGTTGGATCTAACTCTGAAATTTCGCGGCATATCGACTTCACTCTGTGAAAGTACTGGGCAATCGTCATGTCACGTTGTGCCATCGATAGCAGCTCGTTCTCTAGAAGTTGCAATCTTGTATCATTCTTCTTTGAAAAGAGTGTAACAAAAGTGTCCCATGCTTCCTTCGGTGTTTTGGCATCCCGGATGTGCTCCAACATTTCTTCTTTAATTGTGGTCTTTAAAGCAAACATCACTTTGCCTGCTTTAATTTTCCACTTTCGTAAAATGCGATTGGCATCTTCTGCCGCTGGTTGTGTAACTTCACCACCACCGACAACTTCCCAAAGGTCCTGACCTTGTAGGTAAGACTCCATACATGTTGCCCACGTGTTGTAGTTTTTGTTGTTGAGCTTCTTGATGCCACCGACTACTTGAAGGTCACCCGTCGTGCCAGCAAGACTTCGACTATACCGGACAAGCTTGACTAACAAACTTGTAGAGTACCAAACTCCTCACGAATCAAGATAACTCCACCAAGAACGATCTCTGACCGTCGCGCTCTGATACCAATTGTTGAGTAAAATTTAGAGTACACAACTCTAAATTTACTAATATTGGACCCAAACAAGTAAACAAATTACTTGTATTATACCCACAATAAAAGACACTACAACACTTTTCAAAGACCACTCACAATTTGAAGAGAAATAAACACTCAATAGGGAGCTCACAACTTACACTCTAGACACACACTCAAACTAACACTACAAAGGCTTATGTTTTTGGAGGATGTCTAACCCAAATGCAATGGAGGATATTTATAGTCCTCATACACCATTCTACACCATTCTACACACTTCTCCTTTCTAGATTCTTCTACAATATTCTCTTAAAAATGTCTCCCTTGCACATTTGTTGAGAAGCTTCTAGAAAATGGATTTGGACTTTGTAATGGGCTGGGGTTGATCTTCAACACACACCAGCCTCAAGATCTTCCTTAGGTCTGGCACCTTGAACTCAGAGTTGGATTCAAAACCTTTATAGTCTTATGCACTGACTTGGCATGAGTTTTCCCTATCCCCCGAATTCTCCTTAGGCATATTTGGTAAATTCTTGTAGATTATCTATAAACTCTTTGTAAACTATCAAATACTATTGGGAAGGAATACTCTGTGCAAGGCTGCAGATTGGACATCCAAAACCTCATATGAGCTCTTGGAGAGACGCAAACAGGCCCTTTTGTGTAATTATCTTCCCTTGTCGTACAATACTAGAGCTTTTAGCTTTTCATATCATCAAATGATGTTATAGATGATTCAATCAGTGTATCTAAAACTGAAGATCTTGCTTCCTCAAAGATGAATTTTCAAGCTGCAGAAAGGAAATGTTTGATGCTATTTTGAGGCCAAAAAATCTATTAGATTTCTCAATCACAAGAGAGCAAAGAGTTTGCACATCAGTAGCACACAGAGTCTGCTCACAATATCCCGTGCCATTTTGGCCAAAACTCCACCAACTGGACCCACGTCTATTTCCAATTTGGCCTTAGCTTTTTTAATAAATTGATGGATTTTTTAAATCTCGAAGTCCCTTCCAGAAGCCTCCAACGTAAGAATATCCAATAACAAAGGATATCTAGACGACGAGCGTCCTTAGCTATAATTAACTGCTTCTTCCAATATCCAAATATTCTTGAAACTTTATCACATGAAGCCTAACAATACCTTCCATTCAGCTGCATCAACTGCCAAAGATCAACAACTCCACCTTCCCACATTGGAGCGTACACGCAATGTGGCAAGCAAGATAAGCCACAAGAGTCTCCCACACCAGGTTCAGATGTGCATTCCAACAAGAGGCTTGGATCCTTGTTGTCATCAAATAAATGACAAACGCAACAAGAGCACCTCTTGCAAAATGTGTCATTTATGGCAACAGTGGTTTGAAATGCAGAATCTTTTGTAGATCCATGAATTAGAAAATTTAAAATCAGCACGTCTCTATGGAATTCGCACATGATTTTTCCCTTTTCGTTGTTTCCTAGAAGTCTGATTCTTACGACTTGAAAATGCTCTCTTGGGGTCATGATTCTTCATTGTTTTCTTACTAGCCATCGGAAATTGTTAAGCCATTTTTGACTTTGATAATACAGATGCTTCTTTTTCTTACAGAAATTTTGAACGATCCTTCTCTGAACTCGATATCAAGAATTCTTGGAGCAATTTCAGAAATCTTAAGCATCATTTGAGTGTCCATTTTCCTCAGATGCTTTGCACACTAAATGAAAAATGTTGACCACATTAATCATAAATAAAAATAATGACTGATAACAAAGGTGAAAGAGGTTTCAAGATAATGGCTAGAAGCCAAGCCCCTGAAAGAGCCCCAGACCCACTGTGTTGGTAGGCGGATAGAGGAGATGGAGAAAATCTAGTGATTCCCTGAAAACTTTAACAAACAGAGTCATTGAACTAGAGAAAGTAAGAGAAGATGAGTAACATAACATCTTTGGTGATTGAGGAAAGTTTTTCGATAAGTAGTGCTCAGTATTTTTGTGGCCGACCCATAAAAGTAGGGATAGAATTTTGACCTCAAAATACTGCGATGGTAAGCAAGTTCACATAATAAATGTTAAGTAGATTACACAGACGGTATGCACTGAATGTACACTAACACATGGAAGGGAGTGAAAATGGAAGTTAAAGAAATTTACAAATCTGAAACAAACTGACAAAATCAGTTTTCCATTATCAACTCCTTTTGACTTAATATATATTATTGACACATTCTGATTGTCCAAAATAAGAATTAGAGTGGAAAAATACGAATGATTTAACAAGCTTAATACAAATGGTGATATCGAGGTAATTCGGGTGAGGGTGCGGAAGGAGGGTTCGTGGGAGATCATGATGTGGTATTGGTATATCATACTTGCATTTTCTGTGTCATTCGGTACAAACACTAATATGGAGGCTGAATTAAAACCTTTATTACACGGTGTCTAGCTTTGTGCGCAACGCGGTATAACTAATATATGGAGTGAGTTGGACTCAATGGCGACCATCTATCTAAATTGGACAGAGAAGTTGGGACCCTGGCATCTTCAATACAGTGTGCATTTAATACATGACATTCTTTGGCACATGAATGACCAAATATCACATATATTTAGGAAAGGGAACAGTGTAGCATATTAACTAGCTAAATCGGAATAGATAGAGGAAAATGAGTGGTCCCTATGACTTCTTAAGATATTAAAGGTAAACTGCTGGGTGGGTTTGGTAAGATTTGACAGTGTACAATTTCTTATATGCGATCTAAGAGTTAATTATTTTGTTTTTACCTTAAAACTTCATTGATAAGAACTATTTTTGGAAAAACAAATATTAATTATAACGTGGTGTCATTTTAAGACCACAAGAAGACATAATATTGCTGGCAAGAATCATTGGGAACTGGCAATTGGCCTCAAGTTTGGTGCTAGTTAATTCAAGCATCAAGGCTATTCTATATAAGTTAGTATGCAACAGAAACATCAAATGATAGAGAAAGATCACATGGCAAACTCAGCCATTCTTTTAATAAAGCATCTAACTGTGAACCACATCTATTCTGTGGAGGTCGAGCTCAGGACTATTCTTGACGGTATCATTCTTGCTCAGAGTATTGTACTCTCAAATTTATGGATTGAGCCCGATTCTACTTTGGCCATTCACTGCATCACCAGAGGTGGAGGACCTTGGTCTATTCAGACCACTCTTCGCCACATCTGACATCTCTTTGTCTTTGATCGTGATACTATTTCTCATATTTATCGCGAGGGCAATCAGGTGGTTGACTTACTTGATTCAAAGGGTTAGAATCGTTGTAATTATTTCGAGTACAAAGTCCATGATTTCCGCGACGTTACTGCAGCTTAGTTCAAATTGATAGACATGAGCTTCTTACAATTAGGAATTTATTGAATTTTTTAGGACTATTTGTTTAGGAAGTAGTACCTCATTATTTATTGCTTTATTATTTATTTATTTATTTGTTTGCTTTAGTTTTTATGATTGGAGGTCAGATTTTATGCCCTATCCCACGTATTTTTATGAGTTATTTATATATGGTTGGAGTATCCAAACTCTCCCATTCTTTCTTTGTGGAGACCTGAAAATCACATTGAGAATGTGGTGGTGTGTTGAATAATAATAAAAAAAAGGGCTTAAATGTTTAAAAGTACCCATTATTAGATAGAATAGTAACACACCCTCGTGGTTCATGTCAGAGTGCATGTAATGAGCACGTAATACTTACCCATCCCATAACAGGGTGTTGGAAAATATATTGGGCAAATAGAATTTTCACTAATGAATGTGAAATTGAATCCCACATTGGTTGAGAATTGGGATTGAGAGAGGAGCTTTAAAAGGAATTGCAATCCCATATTGGTTAGAAATGGAAAAGTGGGAATTTATGGGGACTATAAATACTAGTTCCATCCTACATTGGAAAATGGATAAAATATGGAAATGTGTGGAAAACTTAGTTGTCCCATATCGGATAAAAATAAGATTGTGGACCAATTTATATATGATTTCCAATTTGTAAAGTGTAACTATTTGTTGCATAGAGACTCCTCCATAGCCTACGTGCCCGCAGGGGGGTGCAAATCTTGGACCGACTTGGCCTTCGAGCCTTGAACTTGTGTACTCGGGCGCGACCTGCGCACACGAATGTCAGACCGAATTGGCCACAAAGTGCAAGCCATGTTTTGGAATTTTGTTTTACGTTTTTTCATTTAAAACGTAACTCCAAAACTGATATCCATTTATTTTTGTAACTCCAAAATGTCTGGAGTAAAGGTAGTATGCACTGAATGCAAAAGGCTCATCCTTGCCTACGTATACATCAACAACTCTTCAATCCAGAACACAGCAAAGTTATTCCTCGAAATCTCTCTGCATTCTGCATTCTCATTCATGTCATACTCCGGTCGCTTCATGATTCCGTTCCAACTCATTTTCAGTTCGACTACACAGTTGCAGTTCACGCCGCTGTATCCTGGAAAGCAAGCGCTCGAGTTTTACTTCGGTGAGGGAGCGAATATTGCTTTAAGGACACTGTGTTCGACACAGGCCTCGGCTCCAAGACGTTCATTTCAATCTATCACTGTTTAATTTACTGTTTAACCTTTCTGTAAATTATTCACTACAATTGTTTACTTCTTTAACAAGTTTTATATAACAAACTTAAAGCAATATTTTTCTTGTTAAACAGTTTACAGAAAAAGTTTTCAAAACAAATTCTTAATGTTTTCGAAATAGATTTTCTAACAGCTATTGATTTCTTTTATATCATTTTGTACTAATATTTCTGATTGTGTTTCAGAAATGGAAAATACAAATACCAATAACGTTGTGGCATCTAGAAATGAAACAGTGCCTCCGAATGTGGCTCAGGCTATGGCTCTGCCAAGTTTTGATGTGGCTCAAGTTGTGGCTCCAGTAACACAGACTGTGGCTATGCCAAGTCTAGCTGTTGGGCCAAGTGGAACTAAGACTGTGGCTTCCATGCCAAGTCTGGCTACTGGTCCAACTATGATAGTCCTGGTTAATCACGGGAAAAATCCAGAGAAGTTCAACGGTTTGAATTTCAAGAGGTGGCAACAAAAAATGTTGTTTTACCTCACGACCTTGAATCTTGCAAAATTCTTGACTGAGAATGCTCCAGGGCTCCAAGAGGGTGAAGGAGACATTTAAGCAATCAGTGCAGTGGATGCTTGGAAGTATTCTAATTTCTTGTTTCAAAATTATGTTATGAACGGTTTGGCCGATTCATTGTATAATGTGTCTTGTGCAATAAAAGCGGCTAAGGAATTATGGGAGTCTTTGGACAAACAAGTACAAAAGCGAAGATCACAAGGGGCCAAGAAGTTTCTTGTTGGCCGCTTCTTGGAATACAAAATGGTGGACTCCAAATTTGTAATCAGTCAAGTACAAAAACTACAAGTGATCTTGCATGAAATTCATTCCAAGAGAATGGTTGTGAGTGAATCCTTCCAAGTCGCATGTATAATTGAAAAGCTACCTCTTGCATGGAAGGATTTCAAAAACTACCTAAAGCACAAGTGAAAGGAAATGAACGTTGAGGAACTAATTGTTAGACTTTGAATTGAAGAAAACAACAAAAGTTCTAAAAGAGGGTTCAATCCGATTGTGGCCAAAGCCAATGTTGTGGAGCATGGTCAAAGCTCCAAGACCTACAAGAACAAGTATGGGCCATCTGGTGGAAAAGGGCCTAAGTTGGGACCTAAAGGTGGAATTTCTAAATAGAAGTTTTCTGGAAAATGCTTCAATTGTGACAAGATTGGTCACAAGTCTATGGAGTGCCATTTGCCGAAGAAGAAAAAAGAAGCAAACATGGTTGAAGATACATCTGTCATGAACCTGGTAGCTGTCATTTCTGAAGTGAACCTGGTGGGTTCAAATTCGAGAGAATGGTGGATAGACACCGGTGTCACCTGACATGTTTGCTCCGACAAGGAGATGTTTAGTGGTTTTGAAGAAGCAGATGGAGAAAAGCTGTATATGGGATATTCAGCAACATCTGAAATCAAGGGCCATGGAAAGGTGGTTCTAAAGATGACCTCTGGGAAAGAGCTGACTCTAAACAACGTGCTCTATGTGCCAGAAATTCGCAAGAATTTGGTGTCTAGCTCGCTATTGAACAAACATGGATTTCGTATAGTGTTTGAGTCAAACAAAGTTATTTTGTCTAAGTGTGGAATGTTTGTAGGAAATGGTTATGTAAGTGATGGGCTCTTTAAGCTCAATGTTATAGCTATTAAAAAAAAAAAAAAATGAATAAAATGAAAAACTCTTCCGTTTACTTGCTTGAGTCTTCCAATTTGTGGCATGGTAGACTAGGACATGTTAATTATGACACTTTGCGTAGACTAATTAACTTGAATTGCATACCTACATTCCATATTGATAATAAACATAAGTGTGAAACTTGTGTTGAGGCAAAATTGACAAGGTCATTATTTCAATATGTTGAAAGAAAAACTGAACCACTTGATTTAATTCACACCGATGTATGTGATTTAAAATCTGTACAAACAAGGGGATGTAACAAATATTTTATTACTTTTATTGACGATAGCACAAAATATTGTTTTGTGTATTTGCTTAAAAGTAAAGACGAAGCTATAGCGAAATTTGTTCTCTATAAGAATGAAATTGAAAATCAACTCAACAAGAAGATCAAAGTGTTGAGAAGTGATAGATGTGGTGAATATAAATCACCATTTGCTGAATTCTATGCACAACACGGAATTAAACATGAAACAACACACACTTATTCACCTCAACCAAAATGGTGTTCTTTGAAGCGAAAAAAAATAGAGGCAATGGTATTTCTCAAGTTGAGTACTCTAGAATAATCAGAAGTTTTGTGTACTTAATGAGTTGTACAAAACTAGATATAGCTTACGCAGTTAGCAAACTAAGTAGATATACCAGTAATCCAGGCTCTGACCACTGGAAAAGAATAGTAAGAGTATTGAGATACTTGAGATATACTTGTGATTATGGACTGCACTATACCAGATATCCCGCAGTTATTGAAGGATATACCGACACTAATTGGATATCTGATATTAAGGACTCAAAGTCTACTAGTGGATTTGTATTCACTTTGGAAGGTGCAGCGATATCGTGGAAATCCTCTAAACAAACAGTTATTGCGAGATCTACCATGGAATCCGAGTTTATAGCTCTGGATAAATGTGGTGAAGAGGCTGAATAGCTACGCAATTTCTTAGAGGATATTCCAAGATGGTCAAAACCTGTGCCAGCAATTTGCATACATTATGATAGTCAATCTGCGATTGGAAGGGCACAAAGCAACATATACAATGGTAAGTCTAGACACATACGTCGTAGACATAATACCATAAGACAATTACTCTCAACTGGAGTTATCTCTATTGACTATGTAAAGTATAAAGATAACATTGCGGATCCGCTAACCAAAGGGTTAAACAGAGAGTTAGTTGCAAAGTCATCTAGAAGAATGGGACTTAAGCCTCTGAAAGAATAAGTTATTGTAATGGAAAATCAAGCTAACTGACTGGAGATCCCAAGATCTAGGTTCAGTGAGACAAATACTTAATAGGATCTGTGGGAGATCATCTCCTGTCCATGCCTGTAATAACAGTGATGCCCGTGGAAAGAGGATAGGCAATAGGCTTTTAATGATTTTTGTGCGTCGAAAATCCGACCGGAGTAATGCGGGTTACTCTTAATTAAGAAATCACCTATGTGAGAGAGAAGTGAGGCCGCTTCGAAGAGAATTGTGAGGCTCAATTCTTAATAACTCTCACTGAACCATGCATATGTTCATGGCCACAAACAAACATACCAATGAGAATTGAAATGTGTTAGGAAGAGTCCTGTGTAAGGTACATCATCGTTTACACAAAAGACAGAATAGTTCAAAGGCATCGTGTCTATAATCAGCTAGTAAAGTAAATGTACTTTAACAAGGGAAGGTTCAAAGGTAACTCCTACCTATCCTATGCAGGTTTCAACTATGGAACTTTATCACCAAGTATTCCGTGTCTCTGTCAATTTCCATTCATGTGGGAGATTGTTAGAAAATATATTGGGCAAATAGAATTTTCACGAATGAATGTGAAATTGAATTCCACATTGTTGAGAATTGGGATTGGGAGAGGAGCCTTAAAAGGGATTGCAATCCGACATTAGTTAGAAATGGAAAAGTGAAAATTTATGGGGACTATAAATACTAGTTCCATCCCACATTGGAAAATGGATAAAATATAGAAATGTGTGGAAAACTTAGTTGTCCCACATCGGATAAAAATAAGATTGTGGACCAATTTATATATGGTTTCCAATTTGTAAAGTGTAACCATTTGTTGCATAGAGACTCCTCCATGGCCTACGCGCCCGCAGGAGAGGTGCAAATCTTGGACCGACTTGGCCTTCGAGCCTTGAACTTGTGTGTGCGGCGCGACCTGCGCACACGAATGTCGGACCGAATGAACCAAAATTGGCCACAACTGATATCCATTTATTTTTGTAACTCCAAAACGTCAACAATTCTTCAGTCCAGATCACAGTAAAGTTACTCCTCGAAATCTCTCTGCATTTTCATTCCTGTCATATTCCAGTCGCTTGGTGATTCCATTCCAGCTCATTTTCAGTTCGATTGCAGACAACAGTTGCGATTCTGCTCTTGTATCCTAGGAAGCAAGTGCTCGAGTTTTACTTCGGTGAGGGGGCAAATATTGCTTTAAGGAGACTGTGTTCGACACAGGCCCCGACTCCAAGACGTTCATTTCAATCTTCTGTCCAGCACTGTTTAATTTACTGTTTAACCTTTTTGTAAATTATTAACTGCAATTGTTTATTTCACTGTTTAACAAGTTTTATATAACACAAGGAACAAAGTGCTCACCCACGGCCATTGAGTGCCCAATATCTTTGTATAAATTTAAAGATTGCATTGAAAAAAAATCCCAATTGGAAACAATGCAATAGTCAATACTAGTCATGCATGCCAGTAATTGGACAAGTGAATGTCTAAAGTCAAGTCATAAATCTACCCTTCTATCATCAAAAGAAATAAATACTAATAACAATCTCCCAACAAGATCAATAACCAATTTTTATTCAACCCCAAATCAATTGAGAAATTTTAGAAAATATAAATGCTTCAAACGATGAGAGATCTCCTTAAACTACGTTCTCATTGTGAAAGAGCCTCGAGATCGTCTACCTCTTTGCGTTGTCGACTTAACAAATGAATCATTTCACAACATTCGAAAAAATATATATACTGGGATATGATGTAATGATCTACAATAACTATCTCATCTATTGATAAATCTTGACTTAAATGGCAGTAACTTTCCCCCCATCCCAACAAATTAATGCCAAAGTTCACTATAGAAAGAAAGCCCCAGTAGCAACTAGAACAGTCTTTTACATTATAATGCATATTTGTCAGAATATGAAGTATCTGAGTAGTGATGGCAACGGGGCGGATCGGCCTGATCCAAATCCGCCCCGCAATAATTGTAGGAGATCTAAATCCACCCCGCGTTCCACCATTTTTCGAGGCGGATCGGGATGATCGGATCGGGCGGATCGAGGCGGATCCAGATATCGTATCTTGATCCTTTTTTTTTTATTTGTTTTGGTATTCAAAAAATTTAAAATATATTGAAACAAGCTTTACTACTATACTATAGAGTTTAAACAACATTTTAAAATACATTAACTACTTAATTAAATGTCCAAAAGAAACAAACGACATCAATTACTTAATTAAAAATTGAATACTCCAAAATACACAATAAAAAAAAACAAACAAATTGTTTATCATCTCATCTTCGTAACTTCATGGAATCAAGAACCTAGGTTTAGGAATTAAAAAATTGGGAATTAAGAAATTTGAAATTGCAATTGTAGCCCTTGCTCCAAATTTTTTATCTTGTTATAATTTAATCCTTTTTTTTTAAATACGAGGTGGGTGTCCCGATCCGATCCGCCCCGCCCCGAGATCCGTAGCGGATCACAGATATCTGCCTCGATCCGCCCCGTCGATCTGCGGATTAGGTATTTTTCACTCTATTCGGATCGGATATCTATCGGGTTCGAGGCGGATCGAATATTTTTGCCATCTTTATATCTAAGCTCAAACTATTATAAATTGCAATATGTGCTTCATTACAAATGAAACATTAATAGTGTTAAAATCATGTATTTTTTCAAGACACACATTTGTCAAAATATGAAGCATATGAGCTCAAACAGGGCTGAACAAAAATTTTTAACTTCATTTTTCTTCCATAAACACGTCCACTACTATCCTATACTCGTTATCCAATTTTTGCACAATATGTACATTTTCACTATTCTTGCATCATATGATCAATTATTCAGACAAGAAAGCATATAGGCAATTACGGTCCCAAATTCCCAGCACTTTTCCTTCACTTTTTCCTTCAATTTTTGGCAAATAGTGAAATTGATAACCTTGCCTTTTAATTCACAAAAGTCCCTTATAATATATATACACATCTATATATATAGTGCAAGGGTCTAGGTTTTTGGAAGCTGTAGAACAAAATTTCGTCCATCACAACTTCTATCGAAAATCATTTTTGAGCTAGTTTTACTTAATGTTTTTACTGCAAATAAGAAGATGAAGCTAGTTGTTGTTACATTAGTTATGGCTACCATTGTTGTCGAAGAGGATAAGAGAAGATATTAATGGACATTTTTTTTAACCGTTGCTGTTTGTGACAAACTGATTTTCCTCATAGCTAGCTGTCCATTTTTCGATAATTAAGGATTCATAAATGAGTTCCGAGCTAATTTTGCACATGTAATTTCTAAAGGAAAAGAAAACTGCTTGGCTTTCTACCGTAGATCGCAATACTAAGCATTTAAGCTCCATATTCTCAAAGCTACAATACATAGCATACTAATAAAGTATTTTATATACACTAGCAAAGCATGCACCAAACCTTAAGTAATGTGAATGTGCAACTTTCCCATTGAATGTTTACACTACTTATATAATTTTTCGAGAATCAGACTGAGGTATACGGCTGACAAAAATACTATTCTAATACTAAGGGATCATTGCTGCCAAAGATTGAAGGTACATAGTGTTATCGGTGGATGTTTGTCAAAGAGTAGGAGCAGGGGCAGATCTATCACATGGCGAGACCCCGCGTCCCTCCGTGCTGGAATTTCGAGAAAAAATGGGGTTGGTTTAGGGGCGGACCCACTGGATTTCATCAATTTTTTTTTCTTCATGCTGTGGCAATGGCTGTCTGCGTGTATGTATATATGTATATAAAGTTTATTGGATTGAAGGAAGGAAGGAAGGAAGGAAGGAAGGAAGGTCACGTGGGTGGGTGAGAGAGAGAGAGAGAGAGAGAGAGGAGTATTTTAAATTCAAAATTACATTTATGGTCCTCAATTTTGAGAAATTAAAAAATAAGGTAATTGCATGAATAAATCTTCAAGTAAGAATTTATTATTTCTCTTTAATATAATAATTGTATAATTTGAAAAGTGGGTCAAAATTGAAGAATATATAAAAGTATTTATCAGTTCTTTTGCTTTTTTTTTTTTTTTTTATTTGCCATAGATTTAGTTTTATTTTAAACTTTTCAACATATAAAAATCGTAAAGAACAACTATAAAAATTTATTACATTTTGAATTATCATTATTGTCTTATTTTAAATTATTTTTACGTAAATCTTTATCGCTTCTAATCGAACTTTGCTCTCTCTCTTTTTTTTTTTTTGCCATAAATTTGACTTTATTTTAAATTTTTCTTATGCTAGTGTTGGAAGCGAATCAAATGTGTGGTGATACTTATATTTTTAAAAGCATTGGACGTTGACCGTTGACCAATCAACGTCCGCCCTAGCTGAACTTCAACCCTAGATCCGCCCCTGAGTAGGAGACGCATATGTATAACTTTGAGGCAAGAAAGGATAACCACTTAGGTATTTATACTTGATTTGATGCTTATAATTGCACGGTATATTTTTGATAAGTTATAAATAATTTCTTTTATCTTCTAGTATACTTTTATAAGATTGATGTGACAAAAGGTCATAGGCCTTTAGTAGCACATTTTGTAAGAGCTTAAGTTGATATGAGAATGTCAACCTATAAAAGAATATAAAAAATTAAATTTTTGTTATTAACTTCTCTTTTTATTTCAGCCTTTCAGTGTTGATAGACCTAAAGCAAACTCTCAAATCTTATAACATTGTTCTCGATCAACTAAAGACATAGTGTACCTCTAAAACAAAATGCTGTCCTTTGTTACTATATCTAATTTATACTTTTTTCAACTATCGTGCACTAGGTGCATTGCACGTGTTAAATAAGCGAAGCTTTTGTGCAACGTGCGTGTTAGACAACACAGTGTGTACGTGCAACATAGGCATCCTACAAGCACTGCCAATTTTCACAATTGAATGCTCGACATCTTTGTGGCCAAACCTCTCGTATACATGTAATTACTTTTTGCACGTGCTCATCCATGACCTTTGAATGCTCAATATCTTTATAATAATTTAAACATTGTATTAAAAAAATCCCAATCGGAAATAATGCAATAATTAAGGACTAGTTGTTAGCAATTTTTTGTTTGTACTGCAAGTGTATGGATCGTATAAGTAATATAGATTTGAGAGTCCAAGTATCGTACCCATAGATATTTAGATAGTTCAACACAATTAAATTAACCTTAACCGAATGGAATTAACTTTTAAAGTTTTGTTGCTTAAGAACTAATTAAAATATTAACTAAAAATAATTAACTAATTATAATTTAAACAAATAAAAGATTAAGTTTATACCAAATTACTTTGAATATGAGAAAGAAAAGTGTACTAGGATCCCGAATCCACTTATACCATTCTCTTTTTTAACTCGAACCGTTGAATTTAATAACACAATTAATTATGAAGATCAATATTCTTAATTTGTTTAAAAATCTCTCAAGTAGAATTAAACATATTCTTAAATGTGATCCAATTATATCTCTATAATAGATGCGAACACACAAGAATACATTAAAATTTGGGAATACTTAAAGATTACGTAGAGCATAGCGATATATCTCTATTCTCTATCGGATTCTATGATAATTGATATTATATTTAACTTATTTTCAATTTCTCGATGGTAAAATAAGTCACAAAACTCATACAACCATTGCGCATATAATTATAGAGAAAAAGAAATCAATATCAATTATTCAAAATTAAAAATATGCTTGAATATAAAAAAAAACTTGGTTCAAAGAATTAAAGGTTCATGATAAAAATTTCATCATGATCCTAGTACAAAATAATTCTAACCTAGCATACTAAGAAGAAGAAAACAAAAAGAAATATAAAAGCCATCACTCGGATAAGAAGAAAACTCGAAAGAGTGGATCTTGATCTTTGTTCAATCTTCGTTTCTTATTTCTCTTCTTGAATTCTTCCAATAATTCCACTCCCTCTTTATGAGTTAAGAACTCATATATAGTATCCTCATTGTGTCCCAAAAGATCCCAAAAAATCATTAAAATCGTGTTCCAAAAGATTTTTTAATTAGAGTTGAACTAAAAAAGGTAACAAAATCAAGCTAGTCAAAAAATACACTGGGCTATCGCCCATGCCAACTTTTAATTCTGTATGTTTTAATATTTCAACTTTGAATTTTGGTTACTTTAGTCCTTAATTCTTCCAATAGCCTCCAATATGGTCATTCGAGCTTCAATTGAGTGCAATTTGATCTTTTACTTTCGAAACATGTTCCAATATATTGCTCTTTTCATCCATTCTTCCCCACTTGCTTATTAACGGGTCCAACATTGAAATAGAAAGGATAATATACTAAATTAAGTAGAAAATTTATAAAATAATGGGACACAAACTTAGTATTAAAGTCCTAATAAGTGCACAAAATGCACTTATCAAACATCTCAAAACTAAACATTTGTTCGTCCTCGAATCGAACATAAACAAAACTAAAATACAAATTTACTAAGCTAAGAGAATCAACAGAAATGGAGAAAATGTTAAATTTCTTACCAAATGCCTCAGGTTCGAATATAAAACAACATTTTTAAAAGATATTAAACAACACCTCAAACAAATTTACTTATCCGATACTTGACCTTTAGTGAGTGTGTGTTTAGCCAAATATTGAACTTATACTTATATTAGACCAAAACCAATAGAGTGTTGTTGATATTTTTATAATCCTGAACCATTTGTAGTAATTCTTTTTTACACTTCTCGTAAAATATCACACTTCTAATACTTTTTTATCCAATCCCGAGGTGTCTAGCGAGTTTGATTCCTATTGATCAATACAATGCTTTTTTCAATTAAAGTGGTAAAAATTAGAAGCTTGTAGTCTTAGAACTGGGATGGTAAGCGATTTCTAAATTCTCATATCCAATCTCTGAGGTCCTAACCTATTTATTTAGGAAGTAGTACCTCATTATTTATGACTTTATTATTTATTTATTTATTTATTTATTTTAGCTTTTATGATTGAAGGTAATGTTTTATGCCCTCCTCTTATGTATTTTTTATGAGTTATTTACATATGGTTGGGGTATTCAAACCCCCATATTTTTCTTGTGGAGGCCTGACAACCACACTGGGGATGTGATGATGTGTTGAATAAAAAAAAAGAGAGGTCATAACCTAGCAATCATTTCCGAGCACCTTTAACTCTTCTTATTTATTTAACTAATGTAAACAGTCTTACATCTGTGTCCAATACTTTTCTCCCGTAAGCTTTCTATGTGACCTATGTATAGGGATGGCAACCCCACAAAAATTTTAACCCACGAACCGTGAAAAAAAAAAATCTTTTGTTTTAAAAAAAAAACTGAAAAAATAATTAAAAAAAAAGAAATATATATATTTTTTTATATATTTGTACCAAACAAAACAAAAAAATTGTAAGATTGAGGTTATGGTGTAGTGGTTAAGATTGGTAATTTAAAGTTTCAACCCGGGTTCGATTCTTCTTTAGTCTATTTGTAGTGAAAATTATAATTTCTATTATATTTTATGATTTTTAAAAAAAATAATAATTTTTTGTAGGGGCGGGTCATGGTGGGGCTGCCCGGACGGCGGGTAAAATCTACCTAAACTCGCCCCTATTATCGGGAGGCGGGCGGGGCGGGCGGGGCGGGCGGGGTTTTTTTGCCATCCCTACCTATGTAGCGAGCTTTGGACCGATGCCAAGTTAGAAGACCATAGGGCACTAGGTTTTAAGACACCCTAACATGTTTAATTGCTCGAATTACACAGGCTATAAGAGAAGCGAAATATGTAATTTCTCTTTTTCTCCTCTTCTTTCTTTCTTTTTTTTTTTTTCTTTTTTTCATGGTATTCGATTCTCAATGGTGATTAGTTCCCGGTTTAGATTTTTGACTATAACCTATTCAATCAAAGATAAGACCTAGAAAATCAAAACTATCAAAATTCTATAAGAAATTTTAGAAAATGAAAAATGCTTCAAACGATGAGAAATCTATTTAAACTACATTCTCATTGTGGAAGGGCCTCGGGATCATTTACCTATTTACAATTATCTACTTAACAAGTTAATCAGTTTAGAAGGGATGGAAAAAAGATACATGCAACAAAAATCGACAGGATGATTAGCGATATCTATCATATGCGGGATAAATCTAGAGCTAAATGGCAGTATTTGTTTGCACAATTCCAATAGTCAATGCTAAATTCACTATAGAAACTGTATTTCTTGGCCTCTGGACATATATGATATCTAAAAAAGAATCAATCAATTATTTTTCCAAACTACTTGGATCATCAATTAGAGTATGTATAAAATTTTGGACTACTTCATGTTCCTGCTATGCAGATCTCAAGCTGAACCACATAACGAACTCCTCCTTAATATAACCCTCACAATCCAGCCAACGAATGATCCTTACATAGTATTTAAAGTTCTTGTCAAACATCCTGATGCACTCTCGACATGGGATGAAGATCTATTTGTTAGATTGCTAAAAGAATCCTACATCTCCACATTGGTGTTACGTATCCTCGTCGAATAAGCTTACACCTTGGAGTTGCAGCTAGGACTTGATCGAATTTCCTATGGTTCCACCTTTGGAAGATATCACTGCCATATGACCTTACTACATTGTTCTTCAAAAGGTCGCGAGAGAGAGTATCGCCATTTGCCACAACAAATCCCTCTAAAGTGCATTTGTAATCTTCATCTTAGATGACTCAACTTGAGGGGTGAACTCTTCATTCAAATCAAGCACTGTGCAAACATTCAAGTCAATCTTCCTAGAAATAGATGGAAACCTCATTTCTTCAAGTACAATTTCTGGCTTACCAACATTACAAAGTCCATAACCTTTTTTACTATGTACAATGCATAACCGCTCAAGAAAGCCTTGTTTTTGATCCCCAGACTAGCCTCAGGATCTTTCTTAGGTTTGGCACCTTGAACTCAGAGTTGAATTTAATGCCTTTACAGTCAGAGTTTCTCCTATCCTCCAAATTCTCCTTAGGCGTATTTGGTGAATTCTTGTGAATTATATCTACGACTACACTCTTTGTAAACTGTCAAATATTAATGGGAATGGTTATTCTGTGCAGGGCTGCAGATTGGTTATCCAAAACCTCATTTGAGTATCTTCTTGCGTCATACATTACTAGAGCTTTTAGCCTTTCATAACATCTGATGATCCACTAGATAATTCAATCAGTGCAACTACAATTGAAGATGTTACTTCTTCAAAGATGAATTTGCAAGTTGCAGAAATGGAACATGTGATGCTGTTTTGAGTTGTGCTAAAGTTTGAGGCCAACAATCTACCGGCTTTTTAAATCAGAAGAGAGAAAATAGTTTGCACATCACCTGCACAAAGAGTCTATTGACAATGTCCTGCGCCATTTTGACCAAAACTCCACCTCTAAAGATTGATGAATTGTGTTTTTCATTCATAATACAACTCTATAATTACAAGGTATATATAGGATTTTTATGACATAAACCCTAGAATCAATCTAAGATTATAATCCCTTAATTACAATATTGCAATCTTCTATAGTTAACCAAAATCATCCTAAAATAGGAAAGAATCAATAAAATATTTCAACACTCCCCCTCAAGTTGGTACATAGATGTCACACTTGCCCAACTTGTCTAAGAACTTTAAGAACACTCGATTTGAGATTGCTTTGGTAAGAATGTCAGCTAACTAGTCATCTGATCGAATCTTAGGTAATTCCACACTCTTTCCATCCAATTTTTCCTTAATAAAAAATCTGTCTACCTCAACATGCTTTGTACGATCATGTTGAACTAGATTATGTGCGATGTCACATGTTGATTTATTATCACAAAACAGTTGGATATGTTGTTCAGATAGATAATCCAAATCCTGCAAGAGGAGTCTTAGCCATAATGCCTCACAAAGTACGTTTGCCAAACCCCTGAATTCAGCTTCTGCACTTGAGCGAGCTACAACATTTTGTTTCTTGCTTCTCCATGTCACAAGATTATCTCCTACAAAGGTAAAGTAACCAGAAATAGATCGCCTGTTACCCACATCACCAGCCCAATCAGCATCAGTATATGCTTTTATGCTTTGATAGTCTATATTTTTAGTGAATAATACTCCATTTCTTGGAGCAAACTTCAAATACCTCAAAATGCGAATAAATGCCTACATATGTTGTTCTCCAGGATTATGCATAAACTGACTGACAATACTCAAAGCATAAGCCAGATCTGGTCTAGTATGAAACAAGTACATCAATCTCTCTACAAGTCTTTGGCATCTTCCTTTGTCAACTGGTATTTGGTTGGATTCAACACATAGCTTTGACCTTCTTCCATTAGTGTATCAATTGGTTGACATGCTGACATACATATCTTTTTTAATAGATCTAAGGCATATTTTCTTTGAGACAAAACTATTCCTTTATTAGATCGGGATACTTCAATCCCAAGAAAATATTTCAAGAGACCTAGATCTTTCATTTCAAACTCTTTGGACAAGTAATTCTGTAAGGCCCCCATTTCTTTAGGATCATTCCCTATAACCACCATATCTTCTACATATACAATGAGTGCAGTGATTTTATCTTGCCCCCTTTTTAGGAAAAGAGTATGATCTAAGTTGCTCTGATGGTAGCCGAAGGCTATCATAGATTTTGTGAACCTTCCAAATCAAGCTCTCGGAGATTATTTCAGTCCATACAACAATTTCTTTAGCCTACATATCTTTTGGCTGTGTCTTTTAGGTATCATGCACCCTACTGGAAGATCTATGTAGACTTCTTCAGATAATTCACCATGTAGAAAAGCATTTTTCACATCAAACTATTGTAATGGCCAATCCAAGCTTGCAGCTAAAGACAACAGGACACAAACTGTGTTGATTTTAGCTACAGGTGCAAATGTTTTGTGTAATCAATCCCATATGTTTGAGTATATTCCTTTGCTACCAATCTTGCTTTATAGCATTCAATTATACCGTTAGCATTGTACTTCACAGTGTAAATCCATCGACATCCAATTGGTTTCTTTCCTGGTGGAGGATCAACTAGTTCCCATGTTTCATTTTTTTTCCAGAGATTTCATCTACTCGTTCATAGCTGCTTTCCACATAGGATTAGTTAAAGCTTCCTGCACACTGTTAGGAATAGATACAGTAGATAATTGATTCACAAATGACATGTTTGTTTCTGACAAACATTGGTTAGATACATAATGGTTCATGAGATATTTTACTTTACTAGAAAGCTCAGGTTCATATGTGGCTTTAGGAATACCTCTGGTATGACGTTGGTAATTATCTTCTATGTGGCTCGGGAACATCTTCAGTAAGCGATTGGTGTGATATGTCGATCGGAGATAAAGCCATATTTTCAAAGAACTCGGTTTCATGCTGAGTTGGAGATAGACCCACTTCTTCAGTTATTTGGTGCTCATCACTTACTTCTTCGGTTATTAGGTGCTCATCACCACTTTGATCTAATGTCATACCACTTAAATCCACGTTGCCTACATCCTGGTTATCATCTTCATCATAAACTAGAGTTTGAATTTCCTTGTGGTACTCCTCCCTGAAATTCAGAATTGGAGAAATACATTGTATCTTCATGGAAAACAACATTTATCGTAACAAAACATCAACGTGTTGGAGGATGGTAACACCGATATCCTTTTTGATGAGTGGTATACCCAACGAAAATACATCGCAATGCTTGAGGAGTTAACTTGGTGCTTTGATGCTTGTGTAGGTGTACAAACACCACACACCCAAAAACACGAGGAGCTAAATTTGAGACAGTTGGAACAATAATTGTGTCAATAAAGGTTTGGAATGGTGTTTTGAAATTGATGGTACTGGAGGGTACCCAATTGATTAAATAAGCTGCAGAATTGAGTGCTTCTCTCCAATAAGATAATGGCATATGAGATTCGATTAACAAATCACGGACAATTGCCAACAAGTGTCAATTTTTTAGCTCGGCCACCCGTTTTGTTGGGGTGTGTTAGAACAAGTTGTGTGATGAGTCATTCCTTGTGTTTCCAAATAGTATTGAAATTCAGTACTCTGATATTCTTCACCATTGTCACTGCAAAGAACTCTAATCTATCTATTGTACTGAGTTTCAACTATTTTATGAAACTTTTGAAATATCGAGTTCATTTTACTTTTGGATTTTCATCACGCAAAGCCATGTCATCTTGGTACAATCATCAATAAATGTTACAAACCAACATGACCCACCCAAAGTAGTGACCTTAGATGGACCCCAAACATCAGAATAAATAATCATAAAAAGAACTGGACTTTTATTCAATCATAATGGAAATGAAGCAAGACGACTTTTCGCAAGTTCACAAATGTCACACTGAAAACTAGAAACATCAACTTTTGTAAATAAACTAGGAAATAATTTTTTGAGATATCCAAAAGAAGCATGCCCAAAACGGCGATGCGATAACCATATTTCTTTCTTTTTTGTGTCTTCAGAACCACCAACGGCCAGAGCTTGTCGTAGATTATCGATACTCTTTTATTCTAAGTCTAAGTAATACAGCTTCTCCCACCTAATACCACAACTAATCGTCTTCCTGGTTTTGATGTCCTTAAACACACAAAAATTAGGCCAAAAAATTACAACACAAGATAAGTTAGCCGTTATTTGAGAAATTGACAAAAGGTTATAATCTAAACATGGAACCACTAAAACAGAATCTAAATTTAATGTATCGGTTAGAGTCAAAGATCCTTCTCCAATAACTTGGGTCGAAGTTCTATTTGCAGTAGAGACAAACTTTTGGGTAGAAGGATTAAGTGGTGAGAACTGTCTAGAATCATATGTCATGTGATCTGTTGTGCCGGAATCAATTATCCACGCACTATTCAAAACAGGTGTAGAAATACTTAAAAACTTACCACCATTGTCGGCAACTATTACCAATGCCAAGGCTGTGTCAATAACTTTATCTTCCATTGTTGTTTGAGCAACTCCTGCAGTGGAAGGATTTTGTTGATTTTTCTTTGCGCGACTAGGATCCCACCATTATGGATATCCCACTAGATTAAAACAACGACTTTGGTATGACCAATTTTATTGCAATGAGTGTATTTGTAGGAAGACTTGTCAATACCATTGGTCGATATGCCATTGTTAGGTCGGGCTCGATCTTGTTGACCTTGATAAGGACGGTTTCGAGCTACCATGGCACTGGATTTAGATGCTTCAGAATTACCTTTCAGGGTGGTACTACGAATAGCTTCCCGATGAACAAAAGAATAACACTCATCTAGGTTTGGCACTAAGTCCGCGCAAAATCTCTCATCAGATTGAATCAAACTCTTTGTCCAATTCAGCGAGAAATATGTGAACTCTTAATCGTTCAATAGACTTGTGGTGGGCTTTGACATCATTTGGATATTTCATAATCACCGTATCACGATGGTCCAACTCTTGAAAAATTTCACTCAGCTCTCCATAATATACATAGATGATTTTTCCTTTTGTGTTGCAGAAAAAGCCTTCTGATTCAAAGTGAAGACTTGTAATTCATCACTTCCATCATAGAATGCTTTTGACAAGGTGTTCCAAATGTCGTAGGCAGTGGGTAAGCGTAGATAACGCCTCATAATTTTTAGAGACATAGACATTAAAAGCCACCGTTTGACTTTTTAATTTTCGACATACCATTTTTCACAGCCTTCATCAGATTCTGTAGGTGGCTTGGTCTGGCCACAAATGTATGTGATTTTGTCCCGTTCAGTAATTTGTATTTCCATCAGTTGAGACCATATGTCGTAATTTGATTCGGTGAGGGTGATTCTTGCATTAAAAACTCCTTCTGACTGATCTACAACTGGATTTTTTTCACTCATTTTTTTTTCTTTTGATTCGAAAAAAAAGGAAGATTTTGAGAATTTGGGTTTGGCTACGGCTTGAATTTGATTTAATAACTGGGTTTTGGTTATGGTTATGGTTATGGTTATGGATATGGAGATGGGTATGGTTTAATTTTATGAATTTCGGTTGTGAAAATTTTGGAACGAACAAAACAAACTTGGCTCTAATACCATCTAAAGATTGATGAATTGTATTTTTCATTCATAATACAACTCTATAATTACAAGGTATATATAAAGTTTTTATGAAATAAACCCTAGAATCAATTTAAGATTATAATCCCTTAATTACAATATTGCAATCTTCTATAGTTAACTGAAATCATCCTAAAATAGGAAAGAATCAATAATATATTTCAACACCACCAACTGGACCCACATCTATTTCCAATTTGGCAATAGACTTTTCAATAAATTTATGGAGTTTTTTAAATCTCGAAGTCCCTTCCAAGAGCTTTAACTTAAGAATATCCAATAACAAAGGATATCTACACGACGAATTTCTTTAGCATATGTTTGGTAGTGTTGACATTATTTTTTATGTGCTTATATTATAAGTTGTGGGTGAACGTGTGGATAAAAAATGAGTTGTAAGTTGTAGGTCATTTGAAATGTGTGAATAAAAAGTATGTTTGACCAGTTTGACCAACTCAAAAAATAATTTAAGCAATGGAAAACATAGGCTTAGTTATAGTTAACTACTTCTTCCAATATCCAAGTATTCTTGAAACTTTACCACATGATGCCCAACAATACCTTCCATTCAGTTGCATCAATCAACAACTCCCACCTTCCCACATTGGATGACACATTCAATGTGTCAAGCAAGATAAGCTATAAGAGTCTCCTAGACCAGGTTCAGATGTGCATTCCAACTTGAGGCTTGGATCCTTGTTGTCATCAAATAAATGACAAAAGCAACAAGAGCACCTCTTGTAAAATGTGTCATTTGTGGAAATAGTAGCTTGACATGTAGAATCTTTGTAGATCCATGAATTAGAACATTTAAAATCAGCACATGGCTCTGTGGAATTTGAACATTTTTTTTTCTCTTTTGTTGTTTTCTAGAAGTCCGATTCTTGATACTTGAAAATGCTCTCTTGGGGTCCTAATTCTTCAGTGTTTTCTTACTAGCCATCGGAAGATGTTAAGCCATTTTAGACTTTGATAAAACCGATGCTTCCTTTTTTTTATAGAAAATTCTAAAAGATCCTTATTTGAACTCGATATCAAGAATTGTTGGAGAAATTTGAGAATCTTTAAGCATCATCGGAGTGTCCATTTTCCTCCGAGCTGCTTTGCACACAAAATGAAAGATGCTGACCAAATGAAACATAAATAAGAATAATGACGGGGTGAATGAGGTTTCAGGATAATGGCTAGAAGCATTTAAGATCCAACTTCTCAAAGCTATGATATATATCCCCTCATCATACTAATAAAGTATTTATCGGGTTATACAAATGAATTTTATATACACTAGTGATAAGTGTATTTTATACACTTATTTAAGCTCTTTTGATTTAACTTTTAAGGTATGTTTTGAATAAAATAACATTCCCTACACTAATTCTATCGAGATTCATGTATTAAGGGACAAAGCAGAGCATTGTAATTGAGACGGAATGAAGCTAAATCACGGACAATGGCATTGAAAAGAATAGTGAAAGTCATCCAAGCATCTTAGATAGACTACCGGCAAAAGACCGAAGTCAACCGGAATCAAACCGAGTAAGCTAAGGGCAGGAAACGACCCCTTCTAACCGTTCGAACGATCAATTGGCTCGCTCGAGTGACCCAAGAAGGGAAAATGGTCCCCCTCTAGCTGCTTGAGCGGTCAATTGGCCCACTCAAGCGAGCCACAAGGGAAAATTTCCCTGTCTATTCGCTAGAGTGGGCAGACCATCTACTCGATCGGATGGACCATGGACAGACTTTTTGTCTACTCATGAAGCTATTTTGGGTGGGTATTTTTTGGACTTTTGGGGCATGATTTTCAACCCTATTTTGAAGGATATAAATAGAAGAAATCAAGGGGAAGCTGGGGTTCGAAAAAATGCAAAAAAAAAAAGAAAGGACAAAGGCACAAGCTTGATATGGGATTTCTCATTCTAGCTAATTTTTGGTGAGATTCACGACAAGAATGAGGTTGAGCATTGTTGGGGTCTCGTTTGAAGACTTTCAATGGGGATAAATTCCATATTTTCACACCTTTTCTTTTAATCCAATAATCCGAATGATGAATTCTCTATTATTTTCTTGCTTTTGTAACAAAAGAATGGTAGGCTAAATATTTTTATGCTATGGATGATGATGTAAATCGGTAAGTGATATTTTCAAAAATTATCGTTCTTAATCTAAATTTGTGTTATTTAGATTTATGTCTTGGTTTGAATGTTTGTTTGAATGATTGATCATTGTTTGGAAGTGTGTGAGACTTGTTTTTGTTTCCGGGAGGTTCAAAATAAGTTAGCTCATCATGGTTTTAAACGCTAAGTGCTAAAGAAATTAGAAATAATTTCCTATGTTTAGTGCAATCAAATTACATAATCTTGATGTTGAAAGCATTTTTGAGTCAAGAAAGGATAACCAATTTTGTATCTATACTTGATTTGATGCTTATAATTGTGTGGTATATTTTTGTTAAGTTATAAATAATTGCCTTTATCTTCTTGTATACTTTTATAAGACCGACGTGACAAAAGGTCACAGGCCTTTAGTACACTTTTTTTTTATGAGATTAGTTGATATGAGAATGTCAGCCTATAAATGAATATAAAAATGTAAAATTTTGTTATTAACCTTTTTGTATTTATGACTTTCTCAGCGTTGATAGACTAAAGCAAACTCTCAAGTCTTATAACATTGTTTGTCGATCAACTAAAGACATAGTGTGCCTCTAAAACAAAACACTGTTCTTTGTTACTATATCCAATTTATACTTTATTACATTGTCATGCACAAGTTGCATTGCACGTGTTAAGTAAGCGAAGCTTTCGTGCAACGTGCGTGTTAGAAAACACAATGTGTGCACTTGCAACATAGACTTACGACATCCATTGCCAATATTTCTAATTGGATACTTGGCATCTTTGTGGCCAAACCACTTATATACACGTAATTATTTTTTGCACGTGCTCATCCGCGACCTTTGATTGCTCAATATCTTTGTAATAATTTAAATCTTGCATTAAAAAATCCCAATTGGAAATAATACAATAATTAAGGACTAGCATGTCCATGAATTAGGCAAAATGAATGCCTAAATCCAAGTCATTAATCTACCATTACATCACCAATAGAAAGAAATACTACCAACAATCTCCCAATGAACTCAGTTTTTCCTTCTACCACAAAATCAATTGAGAAATGTTAGAAAATGAAAAATGCTTCAAACGATGAGAATTCTACTTAAACTACATTCTCATTGAGGAAGAGTCGAGATCATTCACCTATTTGCAATTGTCCACTTAATAAGTTAATCATTTTAGAAGAGATGGAAACAGATACATGCACCAAGAATCGACATGATGATTAGAAACATCTATCATCTGCGCGATCAATCTGGAGCTAAATAGCAGTATTTGTTTACACAATCCTAATAATTAATGCTAAAGTTCACTACAAAAACCGTGTTTCTCAGCCTCTGGACAGATATGATTTCTAGATAAAAAATCAATAAACTATTTCGCCAAACAACTTAGATCATCAATTAGAGTCTCTATAAAAGTATGGACTACATCCGCAACTTCAATACGAACTCTTCCTTAATATAACCCTAGCATTCCAGCCAACGGATGATCTTTACGTAGTATTCAAAGTTATTGTCAAGCATCTTGATGCACTCTCACATGGGATGTTGATCCATTGGTTAGATTGCTAAGAGAATCCTACATCTCCACATTGGTGTAAGGTGCCATCTTTGAGTAATTGATAAGTACAAATATGTACTTATCTGGGCCCACAAAAAGGACGATTATGAGTTTATTAATTGTTTTCAGTTTAATGGCACATTATTTTCTTATTATTTTAGGAAATAATCAAATTCAAGTATCAATCTGACGAAAGGGCGAAAAGAGAGCAAATAGAAGAAAAATAGATTCAATTGAATAGACAAAGAGACTTGAGAAACTTGACATGCAAATACCAAAGGAATAAATAAGGAATTCAACAAAACTAACCATGCGATTGCATGGTTAGTAATGGCCGCGATTGCAAGAGAGGAAAATAAAATACAGAACCTAAAGTGATTGAACCATGCGATCGCAGAGCTTCCCGAAGCAGCAACTTGATAGTTTCTTGATTGGATTACACCTCTACCAAGTCCAAACTAATTCAACTGCCTAAGCCACATTTTGGAGATTAGAAGGAGAGTATAAAAGCCAGAGAATAGATATATCGCGGAAGACGAATTTTGGGAAAACAAGATACAAATAAAGAATCAAAGATCAAGGCACGGGATTGAAGATTCTCTAGCCGGGATCATGGGTTTTATTTACTTTTTGTCTTTCCTTCTCCGAAATATGATAAATTTAATTATTGTAATAATTAACAAAATCATGTCTGACTAATTTACTTATTTCTATGATGAATGATGAACAATTCAAAGACATCTATGCAAAAATTAGTGACATCTCTAATACAACTTATACTTTGGAAAAGAAATATTCGAGAGAGCAAAATTGTGAAAAGAAATTCTCAGATCTTTGCTTGATTGTTTTCACTCCAAAGTAACTGCAATTGAAGAAAGTAAGGAGATTGAGAATTTAAAGATTGAAGAATTGATGGGATCATTGATGACATATAAATTATATCTTCAAAGGAGAAAGAAAGAAAATGGATCTGGTATTGCCTTCAAAATTAAAAACGATGAAGAAGAGGTTGATGGTGAGGAGAGTGAAACAAATGAAAACACGGTCATGCTCACCAAACAATTCAAAAAATTTCTAAAAGAAAATCAAAAAGGAAAGAACTTGAATGCTCAATTATTACAAAAGAAAAGATTTCTAAACAACATAAGACAAAATCCTAATACTTCCATGAATAGATCTGAAAATCGGATTCAATGTCATGAGTGTGAGAGTTTTGGTCACATAGTCTTTGAATGTGCAAATACTTTGAAGAAAATCTCATACCAAGAAGGCCATGAATATCACTTGGAGTGAAGATGATAAAAAGATTTAGATGAGGAAGAGGACGACAGAACTTCACGATCAGGTAACGTCATTAACTGTGAACTTAACATCTCGTATTGATTCCGTGCAAAACTTGACTGCAAGTTCTGACTTCTTGACTACAACATCTAAAGAACTAGACTATGTCTGTTCTAACTATAGCAGTGTGAACAAAAAATTAAAAGATGAACAAGAGAAGAGCTTTTCTACTCACGTCATGATTAAAGTTTTGGAAGATGATAAGGTTGTAATTGATTCTCAAAATAATATTCTAACCAACCTCTTAAAAGAGAAAGATGATCAAATTGCGAACCTTCTTGATGAATTAAAAGTTTCAAAAGAAAGGATCAAGCAATTAATAATTGGAGCCTCTCGCTTGAGTAAAACCCTAAGCTATGAAAAAACTCCATATGTCAAAGAAGGTATGGGATATGTTGGAAAATGTAAAAGAAAAGTTGAGAATTAGATCAACTTCATCAAAGAAACAAAGTCTGCTGTATTTTCTGACAAAACTGCTCCCATCGCCGTCAGGACTAAAGTTGACCTGCCTATGCAGGTTCTGACCAATGCCAAGACTCAAAAATAGTCACAACCATCAGTTATACAACCTATGTATTAATTCTCAATACAGAGAGGTAAATCAAATTACTTTGTAAAATGTTGCATCTGTGGTAATCTAGGACACGACTCCTTTCATTGTTTATATAGTAAAAACTTGGTTAATAGACAAATGAGACACTATAGCAACACTAAAGTAAGACAAATTTGGGTTAAAAAGGGTGATTTATATTGTTATATGGTTGATGTTGCCTATAGAACTTTTATTCCTAACTCTTGGTATTTTGATGGTGGTTGTTCTAGACATATGACTGGTAATCGATCTTATCTAACTAACTACAAAAGTCATGAAAGTGGTCTAGTCACTTTTGGTGATGGAGCACACGGTAAAATTGAAGGTGTAGGTACTATTCTAATTGATGGATTCTCCTCGTTAAAAGAAGTTTTTTTTATAGGTTTAAAAGCTATTCTGATTAGTATAGGCCAACTCTGTGATGATAAACGCTTGGTTATGTTCTCAAAAAATTCTTGTAAAGTCTTGAATTATGATGGTAGTTGCATTTTACATGGTACTAGATCTAGTGATAAATGTTATCTTCTTGACACCAAAATTACTAGTCATATTTCAAAGACTGACTCTACCGAGTTGTGGCACAAATGATTGGGACATTTAAACTATAGTGATTTGTTAAGACTAACAAAATTGAATGCAGTACGAGGCATCCCTAAGCTTACTGAAAAAATTGAAGGATTGTGTGGTTCGTGCCTAAAAGGTAAGCAAACCAAAAGTACTCACAAGCAAGATAAGTTTCTTACTACATCTCATATATTAGAATTACTTCACATAGATTTGATGGGACCTATTCAAACTGAAAGTATTGTTAGCAAGAAATATATTTATGTATGCGTGGATGATTTTTCTAGATATACTTAGGTAGTTTTCTTGAGGGAAAAATATGATGTTTTTGAAAGATCTAAATTTTTGCACTTATAATTAACAATAGAAAAACATTTTGAGGGAATAAAAATATTGATGATTAGAAGTGATCATGAGAGGGAGTTTGAAAATGCTATTTTCTCAACATTCTATGATCAAAATGACATTTTTCATGAATTCTCTGCACCCAAAACCCTTGAACAAAATGGTGCTGTGGAAAGGAAAAATAGGTCCCTACAAGAGATGGTAAGAGTAATGCTAAATAGTAAGAAGCTTTCTGTTAAATTATGGAGCTGAAACTATTAATACTGCTTGTTATATTTTGAATCGTATGTCTTTGAGAATATGAACCACTCAAACTCCTTATGAAATCTGGAAAGGAAGAAAACCGAATCTCAAATATTTCTATACATTTGGTAGCAAATGCTATGTTTTAAATGATCAGAAATACTTGGGTAAATTCGATTCAAAAAGTGATGAGTGAGTGTTCATTGGTTATTTTGAGAATAGCCGAGCTTACAGAATTTATAACATGCGTACTCAGACTATTATTGAATCAATCAATGTAAAAATTGATGACACTGATGATTTTTCATTATTAAATATTCTCTGGTTATTTGATAAGAACGTGTAGCTCTCAATATAAAACGGATATTTTCTTAAAAGGCCTAGTCAAACAACCTATATCTTATTTAGGCTTTACTTATTTTTTATATCTTTTTGAAGCCTCTTAAGTGGAAAAAGTCTATACTATCCTTCCGCAACAATCTCACTTCCTTAACGATGTTAGTTGTAAAATTGAAAAACCCTAAATTCGAGCTTCAAAATTCTCCACTGTAATCTTGGCTTTTTTCCTTCATTTACTGTGGGCCAAGAGAAAGATTTGTCGCCGGTAGTCAAGCTTTCTTGTTGAAAATTCTTCATTGGTAATATATTCTCCTCTCTTTCATTCTTTGATCTATAAATGGCATTTGCTTTGTCTGTTTGAATAAATGTTATTCATCTAAAATGGTGAAGTTGAGGATGGACCTGCATTAGTTGTAGGAGGTGAAATGTCGTAACAACTATAGCCTATAGCCTTGTTGAACAACAATAGTCATTTTAAACAACAATGGTTGTTTTAAGATGACTATTGTTGTTGTAAACGGCGAAATACAGTTTGAACTACTATTGTAACCTAGTTGAGGTCGTTTGAAACACAGTTTTTAATTTTTTGAAAAACAAATTTTTATTTAAATTACATATGAAAAAGTTTAAATGAATTGTAGGAATGGACTAAGTAGTATTGTTACTACCAGATTTCGTTAAGGCCTCACGTCAGTAAGAGTCCAGCTAAAGCCCCGTATAGGCCCAAGTTAGGTCTCGTTAGGGCCTCATGGGCCCAACGAAGACCTTCTAGATTCGTTAAGGCCTCAGATATCCAGCGAAGGCCTCGCGGATACGCTTAAGGCCTGGCACCACACTAACACCCTCGAGTTAAGTAGAGTGAAGACCACGAAGGGCCTCGATACCCGGGCAAATCTGGGGTGCTTTGCTGGTCTTTGCATCATCGTAGTCTTATGTTTTAGGACAACCAGAGAAGTAATTAAAGAAAGATTGTATTTGATTACCATAAGGATTCTCACAAAGAAATTAAATCCCGATCTCCTAAGTATTAGACAACGTGATCAACTGAAATAAGGACTGAAATCTAGAAATTACATTGACAATCGATTGCCCTTATCTCATAAGGAAGGAGGATCCAATCAGATATCCAATCGATTATTTTCCTAGATCGATTCGAACTCTTGTGCTATAAATAGAACATCTCTGGTTATTCCAAGCTACGCTATCTTTACGCATTAATTTCACCTCTAAACTCTGCTCAAATCTATGCTTGCTTGTTTTTCCCACACCCAATTATTAATTTTCTGTATATTGTTCCATATACCAGTAGTTGACTTGATCGTCAGAGTACCAACGATCGCCTGCCCCTTTTTATCTCGTGATCTTGGTGTCTAACGGTTATCCTAGTGTGTAGGTGACATACAGATTGGCAGAGGATTGACTGGAGATTTGTTGTTGCGTGGACCATGTGGAATTTGACGTCAATAGATTGGCACCGTCTGTGGAAAATGAAAAACATTACACAATCTAAAACTTGTGGTAAAAACGTGTTTTCTACTAGGAAAAGCACAGCAACCTCCACAATGCTTACCCCAAGATTACAGTTGAACCAACAAATACACCTTGAAATTTCTTGATTATCAACGGAGTACTCTGCAAAATCTGAAATGTGCGTAGGAGCAAGAAGAAGATAGATATGAAAGAGCAAGGGTTTATATAGATTGGGGCTCTTCAATCGTCACCGTCTAAACTCAAAACACGGCATTTGAACCATCGCCCAGCAGACGCGTGTTCAAAGAAGGGCAAAAGGCAGGAAACGAAATCTTAAGCATTTATTGAAATGAAAAGACGCGCCCCACGTGCATCCCTAATCACCCACCATGTGCCATTAGCATTTAATGCACACACTCTCTCACCCATGATTACCTGACCAACAGATTGACAACTTTGATTGATAGCTTGGACAAAATCACACCAACCAGGGACATGCCAGTATAGCCCAACCGATCAAAGCCCTCACTTATCATAAATAATTAGCTTCGAACTTGGAGGACTATACTAAGTAAGTAATTCAAAGGTGCATGGATAAGTAATTCAACAGTACATCCGCGAAGACCATACTCGCAGGATTTGCCCCCGTCAAAGACTTTCTAACAAAGTCCCACGCCTATTATAAATAATAGGCTTGGACTTGGGGGACTATTGTTACCACTAGATTTCGTTAAGGCTTCCACGTCAACAAGAGTCCAGCTAAAGCCCCATATAGGCCCAAGTTAGGCCTCATGGGCCCAACGAGGGCCTTCCAGATTCGTTAAGGCCTCAGATATCCAGCGAGGGCCTCGCGGATATGCTTAAGGCTCGAAACACGCTAACACCCTCAAGTTAAGCAGAGTGAAGACCACGAAGGGCCTCGATATCTTGGGCAAATTTGGGGTGCTTCACTAGTCTTTTCATCCTTATAGTATGATATTTTGCGAAAACAAGAGAAGTTATTAAAGAAAGATTGTATTTGATTACCATAAGGATTCTCACAAGAAAATCAAATCCCGATCTTTTAAGTATTAGGCAACATGATCAACTCAAATAAGGGCTGAAATCTGGAAGATTACCTTGACAACCTAATGCCCTTATCTCATAAGGAAGGATGATCTAATGAGATATCTAATTGATTATTTTCCTAGATCGATTAGAACTCTTGTGCTATAAATACAAAATCTCCGGTTATTCTAAGGTATGTTCTCTTTATGCATTAATTTCACCTTTAAACTCTGTTCAAATCTTTGCCTGCTTGTCCTTCCCATACCCAATTATTACTTCTCCGTATATTATTGTATATACCGGCAGTTGACTTGATCGTTAGAATACCAATGATTGCCAACCTCTTTTTTCTAGTGATCTTGGTGCTTAACAATTTGTCCTAGTATACAGGTAACATACACGTTGGTAGAGGATTGACTGGAGATCTGTTGACGCATAGATAATGCAGAATACAACGTCAACAAGTATGGATCACTGTATTTTATTTTGGTGAGTTTGTTAGGAAGGATCAAGGCAAGTGGAATTAGAAACGGTGTGATAGTCATGTTGTGGATAGACTTAAAATTTCTATATATATTTCATATAAAGAGTTGTATGGTAAACTACTAGACCTATTCAATGTTGACTCTTCCTTGCATGAATTAGATATGAGGTTTTTTCTACCCGTTGATGCACTATTTGCAGAGCCAATCCAGATTACATTAGACAAACATGTGCACTGGTATGTATAATGTGTGAGCAAAGGTCTAGAGTTTTCACATAGAGCGCTTAACAAATGAGCAACTTCGCTTTATCTTCACTTATTACATTAGGTCTCACTAAACAAGTGTGTCATCCCAGCATAAGGTGAGCAAAGGTCTATTAGAGTTTTCACATAGAGCAGTTAACAAATGAGCAACTTCTGGCTTTATCTTCACTTATTACAACACACCATTGCCACTGCATCTATCAAGACAACAAACTCGACGTAAGAGAACAACGAGGATACCATCTGCTAGAGAATTCTCAAGAGGCATAATTGTACAAAGGAACAATAGGACACAATCATCAAAGATGTACACACAGATTCTAATAGGTGACAACAGAGCAGAAGATTAGTGCAGTGTCTTTTTTTTTTCTATGGACAACAAATGTAAATATAATCTCTTTATTATATGAATTGAGATTTATCTTAATGTGGACATGAGATGTTGTGTTTATAATGAATGGTTATATTTCTATCATGGTTAAACAAAACAAATATTTGCTACAAGTGGTTAAGTTATTTATTTTTCTTTGGACTACAGATGTTATGTTCTTTAGCTGCATAACCATTCCTGGTTACAGAGTGAAAATATGCTGCAAGCTTAAAAACAACATTTGTTGTTTTAAAAAACTGCAAACGTTTAGTCCAGTTCGACTAGAGTCGTTCTGAATGTCTCCAAACGTTCTCTGTTAGGGATTCTCCAAATAATTAAATAAGTTTTGAAACATCTACCGTCTTTTTAAACTATTGTAGTCAATTAGTTAAGAACGAATGCAGTAGTTCTGAACGTCTCCCAATGTTGTTGGTAGAGAATCACAAGGTAACTCGATCGTGTCGAAGAATTGAAAATTACATCGATCGTACCCCATTATACGTTCTGTACAACTAATCCACATTCTGATGACCATCGACTAACTCAATCATGTCAATGAAATATAAATTACGTCGATCATATCCCATTATCTCTTCTGTTTAATTAATCCACGCTTTGATGGCCATCGACTAACTCGATCATGTTGATGAAATGTATTGTAAGTTGATCATACCCTATTATACGTTCTGTTTAACTAATCTAAGCTCCGATGACAATCAACTAACTCAACCATGTTGGTGAAATGTAAATTACATTGATGGTACCCCATTATACTTTCTGTTTAACTAATTCACACTCCGATGGCCATCGACTAACTCAACCGTGTCGATGAAATATAAATTACGTTGATCGTACTCCATTATATGTTTTGTTTAACTAATCCACACTCTGATGACGATCGACTAACTCGATCGTTTTGATATAATGTATATTACGTCTACCTTACCCAATTATATGTTCTATTTAACTAATACATTCTCTGATAACCATCGACTAATTCGATCGTGTCGATGAAATGTAAATTACATTGATTGCACTCTATTATACGTTCTATTTAACTAATTCAAGCTCTGATAACCATCGACTAACTCGACCATGTCGATGAAATGTAAATTACATTGTTCATACCCCATTATACGTTCTATTTAACTAATCCACATTCCAATGACCATCGACTAACTCGATCGTATCGATGAAATGTGTATTAGTTGATCGTACCCCATTATACATTCTGTTTAACTAATTCACGCTTCGATGACCATCGACTAACTCGATCGTGTCTATGAAATGTAAATTTCGTTGATAATACCTTATTATACATTGTGTTTAACCAATCCACATTCTTATGACCATTGACTAACTCGATTGTATCGATAAAATGTATATTACGTGATCGTACTCTTATACGTTCTGTTTAACTAATCCACGCTCTGATAACCATCGTCTAACTCGATCGTGTCGATAAAATGTATACTACATCGATCGTACCCTATTATACATTATGTTTAAGTAATCCACGCTCTGATATACTACATTGACGATATACTAGAACGACACTATGTTTTAAAATGACTATAGTCGTGTTTGAAAAAATCTCTAATCGTTTTTCAAAATGACTAAGGCTGTTTAGATTGATACAAATAAAATGACTTTATCGTTGTATAACAACTCTAATAGTTGTAAAATGTTGGATAAAATGTACATTTTAGGTAGATAGTCATTTGAAACAACACAAGTAGTTAAAGAACGACAACAGTAGAACACCTATAGTTGTTTCAAAACATCAGTTGTCATTTTAAACACGTCCATTGTCATTTTTTGAACGTACTAGGTCATTTTGGTAGAAATTTTTGAAAGTTGTAAGAACCTGTGGGATTTGGACATTTGTTGGTTAATTAGTGTGTTTGGATTCACATTTTCAATGTGGTTTTACTTATCTAAATTCATTATATCTTTGTTGTGACCGCAGTTGGATGCTATGCAAATTAAAGCTGCCAATGGTGTTGTTATTGCAATGGAGGTTGATGAAACAACATTGCAAATGTTTCAAATAATAAATTGATGATTCAATTTTCACTACGACCATAATTGTGAAACTATGATAATAAATTGTTGTTTCTCCAGTAAAAAAAAAAAATTGGTTCATTCGATCAAATTCGAGGGACAAAAACAACTTTTTATTCATATTAAACTTTCAACACAACTATTTAAACATAAAATAATTTTCCAGGCAACTATTCAAAATCATCTATCTATCCATCCATCCATCCATCCATACAACTTCCAAACAACTATCCGAACTACTTAACATTCAAAACAACCTCCAAACAACCTAACAAAAAACCTTTCAAACAACTATTACAACTACTGAACCTTGGAGATAACCTTCGAGATAAACTTTCAAACACCAACTATTAAAGTAAGCAATAAAGACAAATTTCACAATCTCGACTGTTATCCCATTCCTCCGACTACTCAATCTCTTCCTTCATGTCCTTGACCTCCAAAATGTGAGAGTAGACTTCATTGAAATACTCAGAAGGGTGCAAAAAACATGTCAATCAAAGCTTCTACTTTCCACAGTGCAACAAAAGTTTGATGGGTAGTCCTGAACTTTCCACTGGAGGCCATGCTTTGCAAGAATGACATCAAATATATGCTGGTCTAACTGCACCTTAAATGTGAACAATGAAACATGTGGGTTGAAGAAGAAAAGATCAAAATGATCCCTATCACCAATGGACACTCTTACCACATTGTCAAGCTGGTTTCTATGAGAGAAATGGACGAATTGTGTGGCATAGAGATAATTCTAGTGTCTCTATATAAGTGAATGCAGCTGAGGCACCCTAGGGTTGAATTGGTTGGAGAAGAGGTCCTTTGAATGCCATCAGTATGATAGGAGAATAGCAGAAGAGACAACTAATAGAAAGTGATAATAAAAAAATTGCATAAGACGCCAAATATATAGCACATAACAGAATAAATCAAGAGTTATTAAAACATCCAGAAGGGAAAAAGCCCCAATCCCTCAGTGATCATTCGAAATATTATTTACCAACAATCATTAACACAAAAAAAATGTGAAAAGCCTTAGTGCCTCATTGACCATTCAAATTATTATTATTTACTTAGTGTCATTTATACGATCGGGATGAAAAAAGCCTCAGTGCCTTAGTAACTATTCAAATTATTTTTCTCCATATTTTTAAATGTGTAAAAAATGAAAATAATTGTTTAAAAACGAGCATAGTCGTTCCAAAATGACAATGATCATTTTTAAATGACTATTGTCGTTACATGACAACATTCATCATTTCATAAATCATTCTGAACATCTGGTCTTTCCATAAACCAAGTCTTCATCATACATCCAACATCAGAAGCAACTGCATATGGCTTTGATTACCCATGAAATTTTGAGCTAGATCATAGATAAACAATAAAAAACTCTACATAGCTTATGAAAAATCAATAATAGATAAATATCTTTCTTCGTACTTGAAAAAATTTCGAGTTAGTATCACATCTTTCTTCGTACTTGAAAAATTCACAGAAATATTGTCGAATTTTAACACCAGTGCTGTTACAATTTGCCCACTTTTTTGGATGGGTCTAACGTCGTGAACAAAGAATAACGTTAACTGGATTGAGAGGATGAGTTGGAACTAAACTCACGTTCAAATGAGGGGTAAAATCGAAAAACACAAATTACACAATTTCTATCTTTTTTTTAATTACTTAAATCTGATGATATCCCTTAAAAGTCTATGGTGCGGGTTACCCGAGCCATTTGGGGAGATTTCCACATATAAAACTAAAAAGTCAGATAAAGGAAGTCTTGAGTCAAAAGTTAGGTCATTTAGAGAAGACAAATAAATAAAGTCTTAAGTAGGCTTAGGTGTCGGGTGAGTCGGTCTAGATATTTCAATACTCATAACCACTCGTTACAGTTCGAGTATTTCATAAATAGAACCATTCAGTTCCACGTAATTAATAGAACCCAACTCAAATCGAAATTGTCGGTTCGGGTTCGAGTTCGAGTTCGAGTTTGAGTTCGAGTTCGGGTTCGGTTGTATTATACCCATAACATTTTCTTTTAAAATATTGAGTCGACAACTAAAATTGCAAACCTGTTAACATTAAAGTATGTTAAATATTAAAAAAATTTATGAAAGATATAAATATTAACTGGAAGAATAGACATCAAAATTACAAACTCATAAATTATGGTTAGAAAAAGAAAAATTACCTCTCAAAATTAAGGATTCATTTCGGTTATGAAAGAGTTTCGCCTTCACCATCTCACTGTGTGTTAAGAAGAGAGACGAGGAAAGTGCGAGATAGAAGACAATGTTTGTATTGAGTATCTGAGCAAGTAGTGATTAAGAATTTGAGATTTGAGTATTTAGAATTGAGTCAATTGAATATGATTTTAAGAGTGATAGATTTTGTACTATTGATTTGGATCTTGGATAGTTGGACTCTTATCTTTGGTACCGTGGTGTTGGATTGTGGGTCATTGGGTTATGGTGAATAAATTGTAAAAAATAAAAAATTAACAAAAAATGACAAATTCGATTCCAATCGAGCACCCACGATTCTAGTTCAAGAATCAAAAATCGACCCGGATCCAGTTGGTTCTCAATTCTGGTTCCTAATTTTATTTGTTTGGAATTGGATAGAAAAATCCCCACCCCAAGTTTTGAGTTAAAAGCTAGCCATCATCTGCATGAGTACATAAGCACAAAAATATCCCTAATCTCTACTTTGCCTATAAATATCCCATAGAATGTCAGAGATAGGTATTCAATATTCGTAAACTTAGCCAAAATTTGACAATTTTGTTTCTTTAACTCTTAAACCAAACATTTGACTTGAGCGTTGGAGTGGATGTTGGAGGGATATCATCAACAATAACTTGAAAAACGCGAACTTCTTGATTCCAATGCACGTTACTACGTCGTTTTTATGCACTTAACGATAATGACATGAACACTAAGAAGTTGATAAACAAATACAAGAGGCTTTATATTATGTTTCCGTAGTATATCAAAATATAAAGTTCAATTTTGAGATACAAAACAAAAGTGAAAACAAGAAAATATAGAAGAAAAAAGAGAGAACAAAATGATATTTTATCACTTTTTATGTATCTAATCAAAGAAACCTTGAATTTGTAATTAGATTCTTTTCATACATTTTCAAATAAGTTAAAAGCAATGACAAGTGCCAATTGAATTTGAACCACGTCAAATAAAACTGAAGAAATTCAGACTCACAACAGTCAAATACAGTTGTGAGACAAAAAGACATCATTGAGGTCACTTGTTGGCGTGGGTGCGCTAGCAGACAGTGCACTTGTGCCACAATGCGGAGTGTTGGCCATGCCAGATAGAACTAGCAGTGTGCCTACCCTAAACAGGAAGCACATGTGCACCAGCATGCAACATATGCATTTTTGGCCAACTTTATCGTATTACGTCTGATCCGTTAGTTGATCCATTGCTCTTGATTTGTATTTCCATCTTTGATTTAATGTCCTGTTCGGATGACATTCCTTTGAAAATTCTCTCTAACAGTGCATATGGCAGTTGCACCTCCTTATGGAAACAACCTTGAATTCTAATGTACTCTCCTAGTGTGTAGGCAATATACAGGTGGAAGGAGAAGTGACAAACATCTGCTGACAGCGTAGTTGTGCAAGATTTTGAGGTCAATAGATTATATATAACAATTGTTGGGGATGTCTAGGATTAAATGAAGTCAATTGTGGGTCATATTGCTAGTGATCAGATATTTGTACTTCATAAAAATGTGCAACAACTGGAGATTTCCTTCTCGGAAGTAATTTTTGCTCAACATAATGGTTTGCTTGTGGTTACCTATGGTTTTGGAGCTTTTCTCTCGCTATCTTGTCTTCTAAACCATATTTTGTCCACCCATTTCACTTACATTTTGCGTAGTCTGGTGTATGAACAGGCGGAACTTACCATGTCACTATTGCATGCTACAAGGTTGGCCACATGGATTTTTTCGTATATTTGGTTATGTTACCGTTGTATCCAGAGGCTGATTTACTCCAAATCACGGCTTTTCTGGTATTAGACTTCTACTTCCTTCATTTTAGCTATTCACATCTTATGTATCATTTTTGCTACCTTCATACTCAGATTGCAATATCTATAGAAGTCATTGTCATTCAATTTATCTGTTATATATAGCAATCCAATAAATTTACATGGAAGAAATCTCATATTGGAATCTTCATTGATATCTGAAGTCAATAAGCATTGACCTTTCCATCAATAGGTGATAATAAATTACACAAATTCATTAGTTTTATAATGATCATATGCTGAACAATCAATCAGATATTGATCAAAGAGCCCCAATTTGAACGACATACAAGAGGCGCACTAAGGCAAAGGACACATGCAAGGGTAAGAAAGGAATATCAAAAGAAGGTGGAGAGGATAACGTGGGGTCCATGTGACATCAACTTATGGCATGTGCTAACCATTAGTAGTGGAAGGATCCGTTAGTAGCGGAAGGATCTAGAGTGTTGTTGTGGCATAAAAGGGAGTGGAGAACAAAATATGGGATATCATTTTTTGAGTGGAAACAACTAGGGGAGAGACTAAGCCTCTCGAATTGCTTTGATAAATGTAATTTTTTTTTAATTCAAATCAATTAATTGTAATTAAAGAGTGAAAATCCCAAAAGTAATACAATTCAGTTTATTTTCCTATAGATATTCTTCACATATATTCAATCTTCTGTTTCGAAATTGTCTTCAAGTTTAGGAAGAGCTGGAAAAAATAACAACACAATCAATTTAGGTTCTATCATTTTGGTATCAGAGCACGATCATGGTAATGATGCTGATCAACCAAGTAGGGGTTATGGATGAAAAAATAGAAGAAATACATCAATGGATGAAGCTAAGTATAGAGTCCACGAAATCAAAAATATAGGGATAGATGGTGACTCTAATGGAGAGGTTCAGTTGGATGGCCGACAAATGGGAGGAACAAGAATGAGAGAGGAAAGAGAAGGAAAGAGAAGGGACCAAACGAAAAGAATTACAAAATGGAGAGCCACAAAATCGAAGGGGATGAGGTTCTGATGGCGGATGGCGTCCACACCATCGTAACCGACGATTGGAAATGCTGGTAAGATCCAGACAGGTGGATCTACAAAGTAGAAAGGTATTTTTTGATCAATCAGATAGCAGAGGAAGAGATGATGGAGGCCACAGTGGTAAGCTTGGAGGAAAAAGCGTTGGCATGGTTCCAATGGGAAACAAAACACGGAAGCTACATAGTTGGGATAAATTGAAGGTGATGATGCTAGAAAGATTTCGACCATCATAATAAGGGTCGTTGGAGGAGAAATTCTTGGTGCTCTGGCAAGAAAGCTCAGTCCGTGATTATCGGAGGTGGTTCAAAACATTGGCGTCACCATTAGATGAGATGCCATAAGCTATTGTGGAAGGCATTTTCATTAATGGGTTGAGGCCTAAAATCTAAGCAGAGGTTTGTTTAATAAAGCCCAAAGGTTTGGGCTAAATCATGAAGACAACCCAAAGGATAGAAGACAAAAATATTGCTCTTAGGAGCTCTTTGGTAGGGATCGGCCCACTTAAACACAAAGCTCTTCTCTACCCACAGCCATACCCAATTTCCACGTTCTCCAATTCCATTCCTCCCAAATTCGAAAATTAAGGTGGACCCAGGGTTTCGTCCACTGAAAAATATTCGAACCCACCTTTCAAAAGGTTGAGCGAGGCCGAACTACAATTGAAGATAGAAAAGGGTTTGTGTTTCGGTGTGATGAGAAGTACACTATAGGCCACAGGTGCAAAAACAAGAAGTTGCAGGTTCTGTTGATTCAAGAAGGTGATGAGTGGAGAGTAGATGAAGGGTATGAAGGCGAAGGAACAACATATAAGGTGAATGAAGTTGGAGATGTAGTAGAGTTGTCTCTAAACTCGGTGGTGGGGCAGACCCAACCATGAACCATGAATGTGAGAAGAAGGATTTTGAGTCATGATGTGGTGATATTGATCGATTGTGGAGCTTCTCATAATTTAATTTCATTTGAAGACGTGTATTGGCAAATCATGAAGACTTGTTTGTAGAACCCTGAGGCTTACCACCTCTATCACAGTAAAGACCACCTGATTGTTCTATAGCCAGGAACAACTCCTGTAAGTGTTAAACCATATTGATATCCGTGTTTGCAGAAGAATGAGATCGAAAGATTAGTCTGAGAGATGATGGCAGCGGGGATCATTCGACCGAGTGTCAGCTCGTTTTCCAGCTCGGTATTGTTAGTAAAGAAAAAAGATGGAATTGGCATTTTGCGTCGATCACCAAGCTCTAAACCGTGTAACACTGCCAGATAAATTTCCTATTCTGGTAATTGAAGAGCTACTAGATGAGTTACATGGTGCTGCGGTGTTCTATAAATTGGATTTGAAGGCGGGGTACCACCAAATTTGGGTTGAGGAAAGAGACATACCCAATACTACTTTTGAACACATGAGGGACATTATGAGTTTATGTTCATGCCATTTGGGCTGACCAATGCCCTGGCCACATTTCAATCCTTGATGAATGAGGTATTTAAAGCACAGTTGAGATGATTTGTCCTTTTTAACGATATATTGGTCTATAGTCGCAGCTTGGAGGAGCATAGTGAACATCTCAAGTGTATGCTGGAACTTCTTGTAGAACATTAGTTGGTGGCTAACATCGAAAAGGTGATAGTTTGGGGGTAGTCAAAAGTCGAATATTTGGGGTACATTATCTCCCAGGAAGGGGTAGTTATAGATGAGTCTAAAATTAAGGCAATGTGTGATTGGCCCAGTCTGCGAGACCTTCAGGAACTTCAAGGATTCCTCGGGTTAACAGGGTATTATCGATGATTTGTGCAAGGCTACGGAAGTATCGCATGGCCCCTCACAAAAAGACTACGAGAGGACAACTTTTACTGGGACGAGGTTGCGGAGGAATCGTTCCAAAAATTGAAAGCAGCCATGGCTTTGGTGCTTATCTTAGCACTTTTCGATTTCAGCAAACAGTTTGTAGTGGAAACTAATGCTTCAGGTATGGTCTTGGAGCTATGTTGATGCAAGAGTGTTACCCCATAGCCTATTACAGCCATGCTCTTAACCCACGAGGCCGCACTAAGTTAGTCTATGAGAGGGAGCTAATGGAGATTGTGTTCGCTGTACAAAAATAGAGACACTACATTCTGGGACAGAAGTTTGTGGTCAGAACATATCAAAAAGGTTTAAAGTTTATGATGGAACAAAGGAAAGTCAATCCAGAATACCAATAATGGTTGGTGAAGATAATGGGCTATCATTTCGACATATAGTACCGACCTGGATTAGACAACAATGCAGCGGATGAATCAAACAATTGAATTGCGAGCTATGACAATACCGTCAGAAATTTCGTTAGTCCAATTGGCGGAAGAGATTAATGGGAATGAAAGGCTGCAAAAAATTATGAGAGAAATTGGAGTAAATCCATTAACCCATCCCACTTTCACATTATGTCAGGGCCAACTACTACGAAAAGGGCGATTAGTGATCTCCAAGAAGTCCACATTGGTGACCTTATTGTTACAAGAGTGACACAATGGAAGTATTGGCGGCCATTTTGGAGTATTGAAAACTTATCAAAGGTTAGTGGCTAGTGTCTATTTGGCCAGGAATGAAAGCTGATATCAAGAAGTATGTGGGTCAATGTTCTACTTGTCAACAAAATAAATATCAAACTGTCACCAGTTGGGTTGTTACAGCCTCTACCAATTCGATCAGGTTTGGGAGAAGGTGACAATGGATTTTGTAGAGGGACTACCGAAATCGGAAGGACTGGATACGATATTGGTGGTGGTAGATAGATTAAGTATGTACGCTCATTTCATTGGAATAAATCACCCATTTACAGCTCATATTATGGCAGCCATTTTTGTGAAGGAAGTGGTCCGATTACATAGAGTTCCGAAGTCAATAGTATCAGACAAGATGAAATCTTCATGAGCAAATTGTGGGAGGAGCTGTTCCACTTGTAAGGCACCAAACTAAGTTGAAGCACCCTTACCATCCTTAATCGGAAGGACAGTTGGATGTGGTGAATAGAATGTTGGAAACTTATTTGAGATGTTTCGCTTCCTCTAAACCGAAGGCATGTACCAACTGGCTATCTTGGGTAGGATTATGGTACAATACCTCATTCCACATTTGTTTATAAAACTACTCATTTTAGATTGTGTATGGTAGAGAGCCATCCCCGTTGATACGCTATGGAAAAGGGGCAGCAATAGTGGCTGCAGTAGAGCAACAACTACTAGAAAGGACCAGATTTTAGATGAATTGAAGGCGCAGCTTAGTAGAACCCAATTCAGGATGAAGAGTATTTCCGATGCAAAAAGGAGAGAAGTGCCTTTTGAGGTTGGAGATATGGTGTATCTAAAAATCCGCCCTTACATGGGTAAGTCCTTGGTGGCGTGCCCGAATGAAAAGTTGTCCCCAAGGTTTTACGAGCCCTTTATGGTAGAGAAGAGAGTAGGGAAGCGTGGCATATCAACTAAACTTGTCCCCAACTTCTCACATCCATCCCATGTTTTATGTTTCTCAACTGCAGAAAGTGATTGGCCAGTTCAAGATAGACTGGAGCTGCCACCTCAATTTAGTGGAGAACTTGAAATGCTGGTAGAATTAGAGGCTGTTTTGGGAAGGCGTCTAGTGACTGGTAAAAATCTACGTGACATTGTCATCCTAATTTAGTAGAAGGGGTTACCTCCTCTAGAGGCCACTTGGGAACCTTTTGAATTGATCTACCAACAATTTCTCTCTTTCCACTTTGAGGACAAGGTGAATCTTGCAGGGTGGGGTAATGATAGAGCCCCAATTCGAACGACATATAAGAAGTGCACCAAGGCACGGGACACATGCAAGGGTAATGAAGGAATATCATGAGAAGGTAGAGAGGATCACGTGGGGTCCATGTGATATCAACTTATGGCATGTACAAACCGTTAGTAGTGGAAGAATCTGGAGTGCTGCTTTGGCATAAAAGGGAGTGGAGAGCAGAATAGGGAATATCATTTTTTGAGTGGAAACAACCAGGGGAAAGATTGAGCCTCTCGAATTGCTCTGCTATATATAATTGTTTTTTGAGCCTCTCGAATTGCTCTGCTATATATAATTGTTTTTTTTTAAAATTCAAATCAAGGAATTGTAATTAAAGAGTGAAAATCCCAAAAGTAGTACAATTTAGTTTATTTTCCTATAGCTATTACAATTCTTCACATATATTCAATCTTCAGTTTGGAAATTGTCTTCAAGATCAAGAATAGCTAGAAAATCTGCAAAATTCATAACACAATCAATTTAGGTTCTATCAATTGATTGGCAGCTTCACAAGGTTTATGGTCCACCTTCCTTGGAAACAAGTTCTTTCAAACGATAAAGCAGCAAGTTGAAGTCATCGTCCCTCTTAAGAAGGCTAAGACGTCCATAACGATCTTCAGCATTGAACAAGCTACCCAAACGGCCTATGATATTTTTCGCACGTAGGAAACCTTTGCAATTTGTGTCTTCTTCCTCTCACATTTCAACCGGACATATGTCGCCATTAGTATAAAGCTGTCAAGATTGAAAGTTTAGCGAGACAATATCAAGTGTGTTTGCTCACTATTTACTGCATCATACATTTACCAGAGCTTATCAAAGTGAATAGGGATTGGGAGTTAATTCGTAACAGTTTTCCTATATAGAGCCCCAAAGATTTTAAGTTAATCTATCGAGGGATAGAATATAATCAAATCATTTTTACTTAACAAAAACAAATAAAGTTCTTCGAATTAAAAACAATTGAAAATGTCAAAGAAAAGAAAAAATATATAATAAAAAAAATATACACGTAACATATGCAGGCATGTTTGCGTATACATATAAACAGATTTACAAGCAAAAAATGGGTACCTTTTTTTTCTTCTTAACTTAATGAAAAAATGGTTGAAATTTGTAAAATCGTTTTGATTCAAGACAAATATTTCTAAAATGAGATTTAAAAGAAAAATTGCACAGTCTACAATTTAAAGACTAGATAGATAATGTATGTTAGATTTGAACTTGTTTTCTATTTAGACTCATTTTACATGTAAGTAGGCTGATTTAAAAAAAAAAAATTGGACCAAAATTTTTGGGCCCTGAATAGCTGGGGGCCTTAGGCGTTTACCTGGCCGCGTAGGGCCAGGGCCGACCCTACACCATGCAATTAGGACTGCACTGCTCTCTGCATGTTGCATCCAAAAGGGCTAAAAAATAATGGATCCCCACTACATTAGGTCAATTTAATTGTTAATATTTTCATTTTCAAATTGTAATTGTTTATATGTTGTCTTATAGTATGTGTTGATTGATTACACTCGATTATTTCAAAGTTAGTTGGCCTATGCATGCAGGAGCGGAGGGGGGCAACTTTCTGATTTTTTTTTTTGTAATTTTCAATTTTTTTTAATTTAATAACCAACCAAAACAAAAAATACTAAAGCCCAAACTCAACAATGAATGAACTAAACAAATAAAGCCCAACAAAATTGATTCATCTAAGATCACTTCTTCTTTTTCACAAACACAGTTCACGTTCACTTCTTCAGCCTTTGACACAAAAAATTGATTGCGATTTCATCTATAGCCTTTTCACTTAAGCTGGAGATTTTTTTCTTCTTGCTATGGTAGAACATTAATTCCACGAAACAAATTCTAGCTCGGGTTCAAGTCGTGATTCTTTTGTTGTCGGCTGGTTCTCAAATTGGGAGAAGAAACAAAGTCTCACAAAACATATTGAAAATTTTAGTAGTGCACACAACCTAGCTCGGATTAAGTTTGAATCATTCAATAACCAAGAAGAAAGTATTGAGATTAGTCTTTTCAAGCAATCAGAATAAACACGAAGTGAGTATCGAGTACGTCTAACTACATCAATCGATTGTGTTCGATATCTTCTTGTAAGTTTTTTAAAAATTATGACTTATAAAAAAAAATTAAATTCTCATAAAAATGGACTTAGTAATTGTGGTTTGAGAAAATAAAATTTTGGGGGCTACCCCAAACCCCTTGAGAGGGGTTCCTTCCTTCCGGCCCACCCTTTGCCATGTCTGGCTCTACCCTTCCCCCCCCCCCCCCCAAACTTAAAATGTCTAGCTCCACCACTGTATACATGTGCAATGGTAATTCTATGACATCTATGGCATTGGATTAGACAAAGTTGAAATCAATAACTGACACATTTTATAATGTCAATTCGTTAATTGTGTTCATTCGAAAGTTAAATAAAATTATTGATGTGTTTGTACTAAATTAATCACATATTTGATTGCCTAAAGGCCATTTAGCACTTGTTTGGTTGTTTGGTGTGGTCTAAAAACTAAGTTTTTCTTCTTTGAGATGGGTCCCTCAATGTATTTGAAAAATTGGATTGTTAACTGCAGGGTATTTGGTGTGGTAAAATGACTACATTGACCCCTTTTTTTGCTGTAAGTGGACCGAGTTTTGAAACCTAGAGAGTCCAAAAACTTCCAACAAAAGATGGGGTTGAGATGTGTTATCCCAAACTTATTATCTTATTGATCGTCCCCAATTCATGAATCTTCTTCAAGATTTATGTTCACGAGTCTAGATTAATTTTCAACAAAATAGTCATAATATGACATAAATAGTGTGGACCAACTACATTTGTTATCTCATTGACTATCTTCAATACATTTTTGACATTTCGACACATTTCGAGCACAGCAAATTTGAGATAATAGATGTGGGCTTAGATGGAATTACTCCACACTATTCAATGTCATGTTATGACTAATTTGTTGGAAACCAGTGAACATATATCTTGCAAAAGAATATATAATGTGTACATTAATTGTAATTTCCTTTTTCATTTATTTATGTGTTGATTAATTACACTCTTTCAAAGTTAGTTGGCCTATGTAGGTGCTATAGTAATTCTATGGCATATGTGGCACAACGGATTAGATAGAGTTGGAATGGATAACTTCTATTCATTAATTGTTAATTTTCTTTCAAAAATAAAAAAATGATTAATATGTTTGTTAATTACTCACATACTTGATTGTCTAGAAACTATCTAAATCTCTTAATGTCCTCCAACAAAAGATAGAGTTGAGATATGTTATTCCCAACTTATTATAAATATTGTTTGTTCCTAATACATTTTTAACATCTCGACATATCAACCATTTTTAGCAAATGAAAAGACGCTAAGATGTAATATTTCCAAGTATAAATTTTTTGTTGATATCTTTCTATTTATTAAGAAAAGATGATATGTTGAAATGTAAAAAACGTGTATTCGGAGAAAACAAGTTTGACATAACAAATGTGATCTCACTATTTTTGTCATGTTATGACTATTTTGTTGAAAATTAATCTAGATCCGTGTTATAATTGTAATCATGAAATGGATTAGTCTAGAGTAAAGACCAAATAGCAGCAGTTGGAATGGAGAGCAAAACGACTTTGATAGTGAAAGCAATGAAGACACATCACAAACTTGAAATCCCAATAATAAGATGACAAATGGACTATTTCTAGGCCAGTGATTGCCGTTGGATCTGCCATATAATAAACCTACGACATATAAGTTTTAAAAGTTAATTTGGTGGCAACCCACTAATTATTAAATGAATTTAAATATAAAAAAAATATGGTCACTTATGATATTATAATTGGACTAGAAATCTAAAGATAGAATGTTCTTTGAGTTATAGTTCTTTTTGAATCCTCTATATGTATGAGTTTTGGATTTTCTTTTATTTTATAAGAATCTTGTATAAAGAGAGATCGAAGGCTACTCTCGGCCAGCTCTTCTTGAATTCGATGAAGGAAGAGAGTAAAGGTGTACCTTTCATCTATGATATGAGCTCTTTTCCAATCCAAATTTATGATTTTCTTTTATGAATTATGATCAATTCATTGTGTATTTTGATAGAAAATGATTTCACTTTGAAAACCAAAGATCTAGAAAACCAAAGAAAAGAAAAGATTAACCTCATTTTCTCTCACAAGAGAGTAATACTCTTCTTGGATAGCTATACGTTCAACTCTATCAAAAATTTGGAAAAAGATTTGGCGAACTTTAGAATTTTCAACATAATAGAAGTCCTCTCACTAGACTTATTTGTTGATTTCAAAGGGCTTTAAGATGATATTTACTTAATTATTTTCAGGTTGAATACGAGACATACTCTTGGAGGATTCTTCGCCTCCTTTATTTCCTTCTTAGAAGGGTCGAGAAATGTTAGGATCAAAATCAACACTTTTCAATTAGCATCAATCGTAGAAATTTTGGTATCAATTGAAGATGTTGGATATCGAGATCTCAAAAAAAAAATCATGGCCTTATTTCTCAATTGAAAAGATGATGAAGAAAATTGAATTTGAACGCTAACATCAGAGAGTTTAATAATTTGAGAAACTAGTGAAGCCTCATTGTTTTTTAGGAAGAGCCACTTGATCTATATTCCATTTCTCACAAGACAAAAGTTTTGGAGCAATAGAATTTGTAATTTCATGATTAACTTCTAACATAAGGTTTCACCTTTAGGAGAAGATCTTACTGCCCTTTGATTAATAGTTGTAGACACTACTTTGCAATATACTTTATAATATAGAGTAATTGATTGAGTATCGTTTTTCCAATTCATATTTTGTGTCTGAATATTTAACATTAAAGATCGCAAAACATTTGGATTGAACAATGAAACATAAAAATTGGGATAACAATTTAAATATAACGGGCCTTTATCGAGGTTCGATTCCAATATTGATAAAAAAGGATAGTTTCACCATATACCATAGAAAATAAAATAATTTAGAAATGCTATTTCACTTTTTTTATTCTAAAAATTCTGTTTTTACTTTTTGTAACACTTATTGTTACATTTGTTAAATTTAGAATTTAAAATGTTGAAATGTAATTGGAGAATTTTAATATAAAATTAAGTATGTTGCAAAATTATCACTTCATAAAATAGACTTTAAAACATTCATGTATTTTGTCTCTAAGGAAGAGCAAAATTGGCGTATCTAGTCCAGTTGGAAATAAGGGTTTGATTGCAACTTGAACAACATCAATATGTAAAAACTTGTATTTTTTTTGATGACGTACAATAGCTTCTTGAGAAAATAAAGACAATGTTTTTATATATTGATTTATTGAAACCATTTGTTCAATAGAGTACTCTTGCAAAATTTCTAACTTATGCAATAGAGTACTCTTGGAAAATTACCAACTTCATAAATAGTGTTAACTTCCTTTCTAGGAATTGATATGCATTTACTTTTCTATTCTTGTAATGTTAAGTTCTTGACTTTGACTATAGAAATCATTATCATCTTGTCTAGAGCTGTAAATTCTTCTTACGTGTAATGATCTTGACATGATTTTTCTGAAATCTTACGTGATTAATTATTATTATTATTTTTTTGCTTGATAAACTAAAGAATAATGTTATTTATCATCACTAATGATTATCACCATTCTATGTGGCTACAATATTGATATTAAATGATACATCCAATGAAATGTAGAGATATAAAACTCATTTTATTAGATCTATCATTAAATATCACATAGACTGGTAATAATCACCAATTGTGATAAATAGCATTACTCTAAACTAAAAGCCAGCAAACACGTTTCTTCATCGTCTAGATTATACAATGCATTGCTTCAGATTTTGCAAAGGATAGATCCCCAATTTTTGTCATTGAGGGGTCCATCTCAATGGTTGATCAAATAAGTTTAAGTTTGCACTTTTATTTTTATTTTTGGTGGAGGGTATTAAATTACAATAGTAATTATCATGGAGAACAATAAGTTTAAATTTGCACTTTTTGTGGATTTTAATAAGATGTTGAAGTTTAAGAAGGATATCTCAATTTTGACACAATCAAAAAATATGAGGTCTATAAGAAGGATTGATGACGAAAAGAAGAGAAGATCGAAGAAGAAACGAAGGAGAATAAAAATCAAAGAAGAAATTTTTTGAGAAAGAATATAGGAAGAAAATACAGCAATAAAAAGTGTATCAATAACTAGAGAAAGAAAGAAATCGAAGCAAAGGCGGAGAAAATTGTGCAGTGCATATTCCATTGCATATTTGCATGTAAACTGAAGCATTGCAATACATGATCAAAAGAAAGGCACATACTAAACAATTGTGTATGTTCAGAAAATAAATATTGAAACTTTGTTAGTCATCTAAGCTTACGATCCTGAATATCATTTGTGCCAAGCACAAAAAATGCCAATCTTAAATGAAGCACAACTGGAAAGATTTAACCTTAACATGTCTATGAGAACTGATAAGAAAATTAGAGCAATCAGAAAACCTAGAAAATTAGAATAACACAAAATCTAGAAGGGGTGTAAGGTCTCAGAGATTCCTGTGATATAATTGTTTAGCATAGAGGTCTTGTGAACCTTTTGGTCTTTAGGTGAATTAAACTTTATTAGATTAGGACTAAAACTAGTATATACCACTTTCCTACGGTGGATTCGACCGTAGGTTATGATTCAAATTCAATGAAAATTCAAATATGTAGCAGATAAAGAAAAAGGTGGATTTGAGAATTTGATTTGAGGAGAAGGAATTTGAAGAACAAAGGATATATGATGGAGAAAAATCAATTTTGAGAATGATGTAGCATATGAAGAAGTAGATGGATTTGAGAATTTGATTTGAAGAGATTGAATTTGAAGAACAGAGATGATGGAGAAAAATCAATTTGAGAATGAAGGCGAAAACAGACGTATATGTTTTTGGGCCATTAGAGAAGAAATTCCCCGCGGTCGTGATTATCTTTTGGGGATTATAACATAGACTTAATAGTCAAATAAACACGAGATGCCAAAGCTCTAAGTTATGAACCCCACAAGAATTCAATCAGCAGTAGCATTGAGACGATTTAGGATATTGCAGATATGTTAACCATTACCACGTAAGTTTACACTTTTAAGTGATCAAATTAACAAATTCCTAAACATGATTTCAACTTAAGATAACTAAAATACTAAACATGGATTTTGCTCTATAATTTTTCAAGAGAGTGAGGAAGCCAAATTACTAGTAGAGAAGTGATTACGTAAATTAACATACCTTTCTTCTAGAGATCTTTGGGTTTACTCGGTTGGAAAAGTTTCTACCAGTTAGGAACATTGATACATTGAGTGTTCCAATAATTTTTTCACTTTCGATTGAAACTTTTGAAATCATAGAGGAAGTAATATGGATAGAAGACTCCACTTTGGACGAAAGATTATGCTCTCTTTTCCATCTTCCACTCCTTTCATCTTCTAATTTCCAAACGGATTTCGACTTAGAATTGTACCCAACAAGATTCCTTTGACATACAAGTAGATGACTGGTATATCCCATACTGCTAGTCCCTAGAATGGGTACAAGTTATTTAAAATTCAAACTTAATTTTATCATTACAATATAAAAAGAAAAATAACTTTGTCACAAATAAAAAATTTAATTATGCTCAAATGACAAAGTTATTTTTCTTTTTATGTTGTAACAATAAAATTAAAGTTTGAATTTTAAATAATATGATTACTTAATAATAATATAATAATTTTAATTAGTACATTTGTTAATAATTATGAGCTTAAATTTTAGTTATTTTATAATAGTTCATAAAATATACAAAATATATTTAGTATATTATCAATTTGTTAGTTTCTTTTAATTTTTATAAAAAAATTGAAGTATCGAACCCATTTTCACTTTTTGCAAAGGTTAGGAATTCAATTGCAAATTTTTTTTAATTAAAACTAAGGGTATTTTTGTCTTTTTTATCTAATAAGGACCAATTGCGCACCAAAACATAAAGGTTATGGATTGTTGCGCCAAAAAACAAAGATTAGAGACCATTTGCACACTAAGGTAAAAGTTAGGGACCATTTGCGCCAATTGAAAGAAAGAAAAAAATATAACTTGATAATTTTACCCCCACTAATAAAGACAAAAAAATGAGAGGGACCATTTGCGCACCTAAATGGATATGTTTTTAATGGAATCCGTAAAATATGACCAATTGCGTACCTAAATAGATAGGTTAGGGACCACTCCACCAAAAATGAAAGGTTATGAACCATTTGCGCACTAATGTCATACGATAGAGAATATTTGCGCCAATTTCCCTAAAAAGAATTGGGCTTTAAGAATACGGCCCAAAAAGGGTTGAGCTTTACAAGTCAGCCAAGTAGCAACATTTTGAGAAGGTAAAGTTGTTGTGCATTAATTGGGCTGAATGGGTTAAGAAACAATGGACTTATTTTGTGGCTTCTTGTGAAGAAAATATTGGGTTCATTACATATATATACACTACTTTTAAACATAAATTTTAAAATACTAAGGTAAATTTATAACTATAATATTACTAGATTATAAATCAAAATTTATAATATTAGTAGATTTTTAATGATGTCCATTTCAATAGGATTGATACTAAAACGATAGAGAGAAGATTCCACAATCAACTCTCTGTTTCAAGTTAAGATAATGATCATCCGTTATACCTTATCAGCGAAGAAGATGGGGAATTCAAATTTCAAACTTAATATTCATAAAAAAAGGAAATCAAATTGAATGCAAAAAAATGGATTTAAAAACAATGTAACTAAACGAATTTAAAAAGTTAATATTATACATAAAGTTAACGAAAGATGTGAACAATAGAGGATGACATTATAACTAGGGGAATCGCGTAACAATGTAACTAACCAATATTAATTAATATACTACAATGTAATAACATGTTAACGTGATAAGGACAACACACATAATGTTATCGTATTGACAAACCATTTCATATGTAAGAATGTAACTAAAAAATTTCACTAATGTGTAAAGGTTCCAAAAAGGCAAAAAATATCAATATAATTAACAATTAAAAATATGGAATCTTTCTTTAGTGATGGCCAGAAATATCCATGCCTCATGATTTTGTGTGCTAATGACTGTCCCCCAGTATGGTTGCCACATATTCCTTCGTGAACTTTATCGAGGGCGTATCGGGCTTCGTTTTCCCTTAGACACCTGAGTAATGGGAGTGAAAAGCTTTTCTTAAATAAGACGTTGTCTATGATTGTGTATCTGGCAGCCCTAGTCCTTAATTTCCTAGCTTTCGTGCTATATGGAGGTACCCTACCATTCTTCAAAAATTGGATGATCTCCTCCATCCAGCTAGAGTCCAGGTCAGCACTGGTGAGCATGGGCTCGGGTTGGTTGATTGCTGCATTGATGATTCTTCCGATTGAGATGTTCTCTAACTCCTCTATTCTTTCACTGGTAGCAAGTCGTGCTAAGGCATCAGCAAGGCTGTTTTGTGTTCTTGGAATTTGTTTGACCTCGACGGCGCTAAATGATTTGAGTTCTTACTCTACTATCTGTGAGTAAGATGCCATCCTTTCATCCTTGGCTTGGTAGGACTTGTTGATTTGATTGACTACTAGCTAGGAGTCATTGTATGCTAGTAGTTTGAGTGCACCCATTTCCTTTGCATACCTTAAATCGACAATTAGGGCTTCGTATTCAGCCACATTGTTAGAGGCATAGAAATCAAATCGTAAGGAATGACATAGTGGCTCCAGGCCCGGGCTCATCAGGACTACTCCGGTTCAGTGAGTGTTTCTGTCGTCGATCCATCTACGAAGAGAGTCCAACTTTCTTCATCTTTGATGCTGGGCTCATGTTCAGGACCGAACTCGACGACGAAGTTAGCTAGTGCTTGACCTTTGATGGAAGTCTAGGGTCTAAAGTGGAGGTCAAACTGGCCGAGCTCTACCGGACCTACCTCAAAGGGTTGTTTGTCAAAATTTATATTGGATGCTGCAAGAAGTAGGGTCTGAGTTTTCTTGCTGACATGATCAAAGCATAGGCCAACTCATCCATTGGGTTGTACCTCAGTTCGGCATCGTGTAAAGCCTATTTGACGTAATACACTGGATGTTGGATTCCTTTGTCCAACCTGATTAGTACAGAACTGACGGAGTGTTTAGAGACCACCAAGTAGAGAGTTAGGGTTTCCTCAGTCATTGGTTTTGACAATAATAGAGGTTGTGCAAGTTGTACTTTCAGCCCTTCGAAGGCTAGCTGGCATGCCTCATTCCACTTGAACTTCTTGCCACCGCGTAGAGCATTGAAACAAGTTTTGCACTTATCTGTCGATTTATTCGTCCGGTTAGGCTTTGTACTTCTTTGATTTTGGTAAGAGGTCTCATTTATTGTAGGGCTCTGATCTTCTTTGGATTGGCCTCGATACCTCTTTGGTGGACCATGTAGCCTAAAAACTTTCCCGATCCGATGCCGAAGGAACATTTCGAAGGATTGATGTCGCATGTGATTTGTTGTCTTGATGCTTTTTACAAGCATATTGTCGACGTACGCTTCCATGGTCTTCCCGATGAAGCCAAAAACATGGTGTTGACTAACCGTTAATAGGTTGCTCCAGCATTTTTTAGTCCAAACGGCATAACTCGATAGCAGTACAAACCTCAGTCAGTTATGAAGAAAGTATTCTCCTGGTCACTTTTGTGCATTGGGATTTGGTTGTAACCAAAGTATGCATCCATAAAGCTCAAAAGTTCATGACTAGCCGTGGCATCTACCATTTGATCAATTCGGAGGAGTGGAAAGTTATCCTTAGGGCATGCTTTATTTAGATCGGTAAAGTCAATGCACACCCTCCAAGATCCATTGCTCTTCTTTACTAGGACTAGTTGGCTACCCATCGGGGATATAGTGACTCCCTAATGAAACCACACTTGAGCAACTTGTCAACTTCCTTGGTAAGAGCTTCATATCTCTCTGGATTGAAGATGTGTTAGCGTTGTTGTTATGGTTTGATGTTCGGGCTTGTGTTCAGCCTGTGATAAGCTATTCCGGGGTCAAAGTTACCCTTCCATAACTACATGTTCCCATGCAAAGACGTCAAGGCTATCCTTCAGGAAGGCCATGAGTTGAGATTTTATTGGTTCGTCGAGTTTTTTCCCAATACACAGGACTTTCTCAAGATGGTTGTGGTCGACCTTGATCAGCTCTAGCACTTCAACTAGCTCTACCTTCTTCTCTTGTTGGTTCGACTTCGGGTCAAAGCGTTCGAGCTCTTCGACTAGTTCTGCTTTTAGCTCATCCTAGTCTGACCTCGGGTCTAAACATCCGAGCTCTTCGTAGAGCATGTCTGTTCCTACCTGGAGGAAGGTAATGTTGTAGCTTCTGGCCACTGTCTGACTTTTTCTTACTATTTCTACTCCATGGAGAGTGGATAATTTTATAACATAGTAGTAGATAAACGTAGCTACTTTGAGTTCATGCAGTATCGATCATCCCAAGATGGCGTTGTAATTGGATGTGAGATTTACGATCACACAATCCGTGATTATCCTTCTTTGGCACAGAGGTAGTCTGAGTCCTACCATGAGGGCGACCTGTCCCTTTTGATCTACAAAGTCTCTAGTAAATCCTTGGAGGGCTTTGGGAATGACTTGATGTGTCGATGGATATTGATTCCAGAGACCGGCATAGTAATAATAAGTGTGTCCGAATGTCGCTGCATTACGTGGGACGCGTCTTCTATGGAGAAAGATAACTTATCTGCATCTGGTTTGGCTAAGGTGTTAGATAGTATCTGATAGCTGGTATGAGCTTTTCGAGAGAGTTTTCGGCGTTGTCTCATTGACCCTTCTAGATGCTGTTTTCTCCCACTGTCATGCAAATTTCGATGTGGGGTTGTTCACCTCGGCCTTGTTAAGGTAGATGTGGGAGTTCAACTCGGTCATAGAGTTGTGGGAGCTCAGCTCCTTCCTTTGGATGTGCTAGGAACTCTCTCAGATGACCTCGCCTAATGAGGCTTTTATTTCGTATTTCAAGTCTCGATAGTCATCGGTGTCATGTCCAGCAGATCGGTGATATTTGCAGCACTTTTTTTAGTTCAACTCAGATGAGTTTGCTCTCATAGGAGCGGGCTTCTTGAGGATGTCCTTACCTTTGGTTTGCATTAGGACATTCTCGAGCGAGGTATTCAAGATGTGGTATCTCTGGAACCTTTCGGAGATGGATCTTTGCCGAACTGGGTGCTTTGAAAATCAAGTGTTTTCTTGGGACTTTCTTTCTTCTCCAACTTGTAATCTTTTTCTTTGTCCTTGCCATTGTCTCTTCGATCAGACTTTTCATTCTTCTGGTCAGAGGTCACCTCTTCAGCACTGATATACTTCTCAACTCTATATAGGAATTCTCAGTACGTTGCTGGTCCATCCTCATAAACAGACTAGTAGAACTGTATTTTGGTATGTAGTCCTGATAAGACAACCATCAGAGCGGCGTCGTCAGAGATTTTGTCCACTTCGACTATCCTCTTATTGAATCTGTCCATGTAATTCCTCAAGGATTCAGTATGTCCTCGCTTGATGCTAACCAGACATTCTTTGGAAATAGATCGAGCTTTTGCCCCTGTGAAGGTGGAGACGAACTGAGCTGATAGGTCATTCCAACTCTAGATGGAATGCTGTGGTAGTTTTTTGAACCATCTCATCGCTCTGTTTTTGAAAAGTCAGATGAAAAGCTCTGCACATGATTACATCACTGGCCCCCTGGAGTTCCATCTAGGAGGTATATCTATCGAGATGTCTAACAGGGTCGTTACCATCCTCATAGCTAGTTAGCTATGGCATTTTGAGCTTTTCTGGCTGTGGTTTTGCCAGGATGTCTTCCGAGAATGGAGAATTTTGATCATTTATGTACTTATCTGGGATGTTCTTTTGCTTAGCTTTTAGTCCAGCTAGACGTCACTTCATCAGCTCTAGCTCATCTAGGGTGTTTTGTACACTCGATGCTGCTGCGGATGGGAATCCTTCCTTCCTTCGCACTTTCTCTTCGCGTGGCGTAGGTGGGATATGAAAATAGCGACATATACGGTCAAAGACACTTGTCGATCATTGCAAATCAGATTTCTTAGGAGGACTATGATGTCTATTCTCACCCTCCTTGCTGCCCGATGGATTTTTCTCACTGAATTCTAACTTCCTTTTCACATGATGATCTTCAGGTAGGTCACGTGCCGGTGACTCTACTTATGAGTCGAAAATGTATCTGGTGGTATCTTGATTCTTCTCAAGCCATTCAATGGCATGAGTTAGGTATTCCAACTTTTGGAAGACTACATCTCTTTCGAGAACATGTGTTTGAGCTGAAGTTTCTCTTAGATGTCTTTGGTGGAAGCCCAAGAGGAGATCAACATGTTGGCTCCCCGTTCTTCCGTGGCTGCGAGCCCTTGAGTCATGACTACGGCTCATAATGAAGGTATTTTTAGGGATAAAAGTGTTTAGGTATGATGATCAAGTGTTGATCTTTTGGTGAGTTTCTGGAATATGGAGAGCCTTTTTAGGGGTAGCCTACTTCTAGCGCCAAACTGTTGACGTTGGAAAATGACAAGGTAGTTTTCAAGCCGACTTGGAGTTTAAGTATTGAGGTCGGATATGACCAAAGTAAGCAATAGATATGTGAATATGTAATGTAAGACCTGTTTATATAATCTTTCTAAGTGTACTCTTTATTTCCTCAAATTCATGTCCGACCTCTTGGACATGTATGTCTCCTATTTATAGGAAGATATGTAATGATCACATGCATTTAATGCCAAGCTGAGCATTAAATACTTACAAGACATCTCTTTTTTGGGCATTTAATGTGAAGTGACACCTACATTAATTACGACGACTGGTCAAACGTATGACACATGGAAAAATGTGTCATTGATGACGTGAACTTAGTAGTAGGTGACTGCTACATGACCTTCAACATGAAGTAGGCCAGGTAGGAACTGGCGATGTAGGACCTAACATGGTAGGACCTCTATAACCAGAGAAACCCCTTTCCATATTGGATTGGTAGGACCTCCTCCATTCAATTCGGTAGGACCTCCATGACAAGTTATGAAGAATCATTTGGCTGTCGTGACAGGTCAAGTCGGGTATCAACATACACAATTTCTATCTTTTTTTTAAAATTTCTTAAACCTGGTCAAATACCTTAAAGGTCTATGGTGCGCGTTGGCCATTTGGGGGTGATTTTCACATATAAAACTAAAAATTCAGATAAATGAAGTATTGAGTCAAAATTTAGGTCATTTAGAAAAGAGTAAAGGAATCTTGAGTAGGCCTAGGAGTCAAAATTTAGGTCTAAATATTTACATGGAATCAAGTTATAGTTTAGGTATTTTGTAAATGAAACCATTCGGTTCCATGTATTATTAAAACAAAATAAGAACGTCGGGTTGGTAACATTTTTCTAAAAGATATTTTGACAACATTTTTGAAAAAAATTAAAATAACATGTTAATATTAAAATATGTTAGATATTAAAATAATTTATGAAAGATATAAGTATTAATTGGAAGAATAGACACCAAAATTAAAAACTCATAAATTATGGTTAGAAAAAGAAAAATTACTTCTCAAAATTGAGAATTTGTTTCGGTTACAAAAGAGTTTCGCCTTCGCCGTTTCACTGTGTGTTGAGCAAGAGAGAGATGAACGAAAGTGTGAGATAGACAACAATATTTGTATTGACTATCAGAGTAAATATTGATTAAGAATTTGAGATTTGAGTAAATGGAATTGGATCAATTGAGTTTAATTTTAAGAGCGATGGATTTTATACTTTTAGTTTTGGTCTTGGATAGTTGGACTCTTATCTTTGGTACCGTAGTGTTGGGTTGTGGGTCATTGGGTTAGGGTGAATAAATTGTAAAAAATAAAAAATGACAAATTCGGTTCCAATCGGGTACCTACGATTCTAGTTCAAGAACCAAGAATCAACCTAGACCTAGTCGATTCTCGGTTCCGATTCCTAATTTTATTTTTTGGAATCGGATCGAAAAATGCCCACCCCTAGTCTTGAGTCAAATGCTTGACATTGATTGCATGGGTACATAAGTACAAAAATATCCCTGATCTCTACATTGCCTATAAATATCCCATATAATGTTAAAGATAGGTATTCAATATTTGCAAACTTAGCCAAACTTTGACAATTTTGTTTCTGTAACTCTTAAACCAAACATTTGACTTGAGCGTTGTCAGGGATTTTGTATCTTTAATAATTTCGCAAGTGCATGGATCGCTCATGTAATAAAGTGGATTATGAGTCCAAGTATCGTACCCACAGAGATTTAGATAATTCAATTTCAATTAAATTAACATTAACCGAATCGAATAAACTTTTGAATGTTTGGTTCCTTAAACTAATTAATTCTTAACTAAAAATAATAAATAATTATAAGTCAAACAAATAAGAGATTAAATTAAAGAAGAATTACTTTAAAATTGGAAAAGAAAAAAAAAGAAAAGAAAAGCGTACTAGAGTCCCGAATCCACTTATACTAATTTCCTTCAACCCGAACTGTTGAATTTGATAATATGATTTCATTATGAAGATCAATATTCCTAACTTGTTTAATAATCTCTCTCGAGTAGAATTAAACATATCCCTATATATGACCCGACTATATCTCTATGATGGATGTGAACATACAAGAATGTATTAGAATTTGTGAATACTTAAAGATCACGTAAAGCATAGCGGTATATCTTTTATCCTCTATTGGACTCTACGATAATTGATATTATGTATAACCTATTTTCAATCTCTTGAAGGTAAAACAAGCCACAAGAATCATACAACTATTGCGCACATAATTGTAGATAAAGAGAAATCAATATCAATTTTTCAGAATTCAAAACGTGCTTAAATATCAAAAATTAGGTTCAAAGAATTAAAACATTATGATACAAGCTTCATCATGATCCCAGCACTAAAAGATTTAACCTAACATACTAAGAAGAAGAAAATAAAAATAAAAATAAAATATGGAAGCCATCACCCGGATATGAAGAAAACTTAAAAGAGAAGAAATATTGAACTTGATCTTCGTTTTAATCTTGAAAGGATGAATCTTGATCTTCGTTTCTTGATTCTTCTCTTGTTTTTCTCTCTAAATTGGCTTTCAAATTGGCTCTAATCCGGCTCTCAAAATTTTTTTTAGACTCGAATAATATGCAAATTCAAAATAATTAAGTATTTTGATACTTAACCCATCCCCAAACTAAAACATTACATTGTCCCCAATGTAATAGCAAAATAAAGCAAATAAAAGAGGGAAGAGATCAGTTACTCTCCAAAGATAGATGTGGAAAAGATGGATATGGCTTGTTGAAGGTCCGGTTGAAGTGGACTCACATGTAGTGCTGGGACTCTTGGTCGAAGATGATGTCACAGATATTTTTCAAGCGGCTTGCAAAGTGAGACATCTTGCGATTGACATAGTGAGGCTTTATAAGTGCGTTAAATAATAAATAAAATAAAAACTAATAAATTATTTAAACTAATTAAAACTACTATATATAAAGCAAGTAAATAAAAGGGTTAGAAAATGAGTTGTTTTCCATTAAGCGCTTATTTATAGTTATTAACTTGACTTATTGTTTGGTTGTTTTACGGCACTCTAAATAGTGCTTTGGATGACCTGCTTTGCTTACATCGATTGACTTTGATCATTTTTCGTTTATCCTAAAAAATTTGAATTTGTGCGCCTCATAAAAAGATGATTTTAGTGTAGCATCTTACTCGAACACAACCACGAAAATTTCAACTTCTTCATCGACTTTGATCAAAAAATCAATTTTAGAAGAAAGAAAAGAGTTGGAGAATTGCTTGTCTAACTCGTGCTTTTATAATCTCTGAGGAAGTGGGATCGGAGGCTCATATGGTTTGGTAGGAACGGTTGTCGTAACCTGTGGTGTACCTAAACTCTCTTTAATATATGTTGTCTGCTCAGTCTGTTCCACGTGCTCCTCATCAATGGATGGTCCATTTTCTTTATTTTCAACTGGCCTCTTTACATGGATTTCTGGGAATTGAACCTCACTTTTAGTAGTAATAGCCGTAACACTTGCTTTGGGATTCACCTCTGTATTGCTTGGCAACGTACCTAGTACTCTGGCTGATATAGATATTGCCATTTGACCCATCTATATTTTCAAATTTTTTTATTGAAGCGCATTGATTTTGAAAATTGATCTATGTCTGTCTCATGAACTTATTAGTCTTTTCGATGAATTTACAGAGATTGTCGTCTAGTGAAGTTCTCTTTTCTAGCTGCTGAAACTAAGGACCTTGTGGTATGATATTATTGTAATAATCCTTCTAATATAAATTTGGATGATCTGCGATAAATTCTCCAACAAGCATGTTATCCTCATCAATCTCAGAAGTAGCCTCATATCTCGCTATATTGGCATGCTGCATTGCAAGGAAATCACCAAAAAGTATGTTGTCCTCATCAATTTCAGAAGTAGCCTCATATCTCTCTATATTGGCCTGCTACATTGCAAAGAAATCTCTGAAAAGCATGTTGTCCTCAGCAATACTAGATTGGCTCTTGATGATCTGCGGAGTCATAAAGTTTCCAACTAGAACATTGTCTTCATTGATCTCTTGGTATTCTATCTTGTGTTGTGGTCTAAAAAACAAGAAGAGAACACTGAAATAAACTAAAAAATAATAAATAAATAAAGTTCGAATTAGTGTTAAAATAACTGAAAAAGAACTAAAACTAAATCCCCGGCAACGGCGTCAAAAACTTGTCAGCGATTTTGTATCTTTAATAATTCCGCAAGTGCACGGATCGCTCAAATAATAAAGTGGATTATGAGTCCAAATATCGTACCCACAGAGATTTAGATAGTTCAATTTCAATTAAATTAACCTTAATCGAATTGAATAAACTTTTGAATGTTTGGTTCCTTAAACTAATTAATTCTTAACTAAAAATAATAATAATTATAAGTTAAACAAATAAGAGATTAAATTAAAGAAGAATTACTTTAAAATTGGAAAAGAAAAGAAAAGAAAAGCATACTAGGATCCCGAATCCACTTATACCAATTTCCTTTAACCCGAACATTTGAATTTGATAATATGATTTCATTATGAAGATCAATATTCTTAATTTGTTTAATAATCTCTCTCGAGTAGAATTAAACCTATCCCGATATGCGACCCAACTATATTTCTTTGACGGATGCGAACATACAAGAATGAATTAGAATTTGTGAATACTTAAAGATCACGTAAAGTATAGCGGTATATCTCTATCCTCTATCGGATTCTACGATAATTGATACTATGTATAACCTATTTTCAATCTCTCGAAGGTAAAACAAGCCACAAGAATCATACAACTATTGTGCACATAATTGTAGATAAAGAGAAATCAATATTCATTATTCAGAATTATAAACGTGCTTAAATATAAAAAACTAGGTTCAAAGAATTAAAGGATTATGATACAAGCTTCATCGTGATCCTAGCACTAAAAAGTTTAACCGAACATACTAAGAAGAAGAAAATAAAAATAAAAATAAAATATAGAAGTCATCACCCGGATATGAAGAAAATTTGAAAGAGAAGAAATCTTGAACTTGATCTTCGTTTTAATCTTGAAATGATGAATCTTGATCTTCGTTTCTTGATTCTTCTCTTGTTTTTCTCTCTAAATTGGCTTCCAAACCGCTCTAATCTGGCTCTCAAAATGGCTCTAATCTGGCTCTCAAAACGGTTATTAAATTATGAGATAATAACTCATATTTATAGTTATCTAATTTTACCTCAAAAGATTTGAAAATATTACAAAATTCGTGGGCCAAAAGGTTTCCTAATCGAATTAGAACTCAAAAAGGAAAATAAAAATCCCGCAGCAAAATTATCACTGGGCGGCTGTTTTTCAAACGGCCATAACTGCTTGTAGAAAGCTCCAAATTGATATCCGTAAAATGTAGTGGACTCGTAATTCGATTATATTTCCAATGGTATATCATTTACTCATCTATTTTGACAAAATTATTGCTATTTCCTTCAATTCTTCTCCAATTATTTATAAACAGGTCCAAAACTGAAATAGGAAGAATAATACAACAAATTAAGTAAAAATTCAATAAAATGATAGGATAAAAACTTAGTTTAAAGGTCCAAATAAGTGCGCAAAATGCAATTATCTAGCGTTGGAGTGCATGTTAGAGGGATATCTTCTTCAATAACTTGAAAAACATGAACTTCTTGATTCCAAACCACGTTACTACGTCATTTTTATGCACTCAACGATAACGACATAAACACCAAGAACTTGATAAAAAAATATAAGAGGCTTTATATTCTGTTTCTATAGTATATCAAAATATAAAGTTCAAATTTGAGATACATCTGCTGACAGCAGAGTCGCTGCAAGATTTTGGTGTCAATAGATTTTATTTAACAATTGTTGGGGATGTCAAGGATTAAATGAAGGCAGTTGTGGGTCATATTGCTAGTAATTCAGATATTTATACTTCATAAATGTGTGCAACAATGGGGGATTTCCTTCTCAAAAGTAATTTTTGCTCAACATTGTGGTTTGCTTGTGGTTACCTATGGTTATGGAGCCTATCTCTCTCGCTATCTTGTCTTCTAAACCAGATTTTGTCCACCCATTTCACTCACATTTTGCGTAATTTCTTTGTATTAACAAGTGGAACTTACCATGTCACTGTTGCATGCTACAAGGTTGGCCACATGGATTTTTCCGTATATTTGGTTATGTTGTTATTGTATCCTTTACTCCAAATCACGGCTTACTGCGATGTACTTTGATTAGCACATGCAAAAAAAGGGGCGAGAAATTCCCCGTCCTCCTCCATGCCTAAATTTGTATATGGACAATAGTAACAAAATATTTTGTGAAAATAATTGATAGATCATACTTTTTTGCACCTGTAAGTGTACTTTATATATTGGAGCTTTTCTAGTATTGGACTTCTACTTCCTTTATATGTCCCGCAAAAAAGATTAATCGCGTGCATTTTAGCTATTCACATTTTGTGTATCATTTTATCTACTTTCATACTCATATTGCAATATCTATAGAAGTTATTGGCATTCAATCTATCTGAATCTATACGATAGGAGATATTGAATTTTCAAGGTAAAGATTATTTGACAGACACCTTACACTTCCAGCAATATAGAAATCCAATTGATTTACATGGAGGAAATCTCATACTGGAATCTTCATTGATATCTGAAGTCAATAAACATTGACCTTTCAATCAATAGATGTTAATATATTACAAAAATTCATTAGTTTTATAATGATCATATGTTGAACAATTGATAAGTGTGATTTTACACTTATCTGGACCATCAAAAGTGAACGATTATAAGTACTCTTAAGTAAATTTCTATTTAATTGTGTTGATTTAATTACTTTAGGTCAAAATCCAAGTTCAGATAAAATTAGAGAAAAACAAAGTAAAATAGACGAAAAATGACTGAAAGTGCACAAAGACTTGGGAATGGAGACCAACTTGCAAATATCTAAAAGATGAAAGACTTATTATGCAAATAAACAGAGACTTAAGCGCAATTCATGACTAGAATTTTAGTTTCCTTATATTAGTTAAATTCTAGTTTGGTAATTCTTGGGGGACAAGATCTCTACACTATATTAGGGTTTTAGGATATATAAATAAAGAGGATGATTCCATATACCATATTCAAGAATAAAAAGGGAGAAAACTAAAAGGAAAAAGGAAGAATGACCATGATCTTGAAGATTGGAATGTGAAGACGAATAATTCTTGGTCCAAGATATTCAACTTCTTCTCATCTTTTATTCAAGATCCGGTTATGTATTCTAAACTTTTTATATTTTCTTTTTCCTAAATTATGAGTAGCTAGATCTTAATTTTGGATAAACGATGTAACCTAGTTTAGATTCTTTATTTTCAATTCTCAAGTTTTGCTTATACTCCTATTACGTATTGATTTTACTTCTTTTCTTAATGCTTGAAATAATTGGCCATTATTTCATTGATTTGTGGATTGTAACAAACCGAGAGGTAAGTTATTAATTTAGACCATGTATTAAAATCCAACAATTGGATAAAATGTAGATATACACTTTTATTATTGTTGCAGTCTTGAATTGAATTCTTAGGAGATTTAATGCATCTAATTAAGGACCATTCTGACGTCATAAGTTGACTTAATTAGATAGGACTAATTTGAACTCGAGAGAGGTAAATTAGGTTAAATTTGTGAATTCGACCGAATACAATATTAGGAATAAATCTTGAGAGGAGAAATTAGAGATGACAACTATGGTGAACTCGTGAATCCAAATCCTTTAATCATATTACTTGATAAATTCTTGATTTTTGCATTCACATTATTTTCTAAAACTTTTAGTTTTAGTTTAAATCTTCAAACCAACTTAATTCAAAGAGTTTTTAAATAAATTAGAATTAAGATTAATTGAGCTAGTATCTAAATATGATAGTATTCGTGGGAACGATAATCCGGACTCAATAGGTCCACTTTATTACTTGTGTACGATATTGTTCACTTGCAATACAATTATTTTCACAACAAGTTTTTGAGGCTACGAAGAGAGCTATAAGATAATGAAAGTACAATGCCTTTTTTTTTTGTGCAAGATAAATAAGTTGAGATTCGATTCCTAGCATCCGATCAATACCTAGATTCCACCTAGTAGCCAAATACACTCTACACAAATATTACTTATGCACAGAATCAACACCTATCTAAATACCTTTCGCATTGGTTTAACCACTCCCAAACTATCCTTTCAACTGGTTAGGTAATTGAGTTGTCAATTGGTAGTCATGGTTTTCACAACTTAAGTTCACTATTCTTTCAATGTATTCTATTCAATAAACCAACTAAATGTAGTGAACAAGTGATAATCATGACTATCGTGCTCACACTTAATCATATCAAACATAGATAAATATAGTATATAAAAATAGGCATAAGTAGCATCACCTAGTCATAATTCATGAATCGATAACAGTTTCAAATAGATATCATCATTAGCCAACAAGACTATCCAACATAGAAGTACACAAATAAAATAAATTTTTTTCACAACACACACAAAAATAACCAAAATAATTAAAGTCACCCACAAGCTTAAAGTTTACATTGTCCCCAATGTGACAAAAGAAAGTAAAATAAATAAATAAAAAGAAAAGAGTTAACACGAGTCATATGCGTGGAGAAACCATCGAAATGGTATTCGATCAGTAAGCATCGGGATCTGAGTCTTCATGACACCTTGAACGACAATGTGCAGCCTCAAAAAAATTCAAATGTGCTCAATTACTAAAAATCAAAAAACGTGCATTAATACATTCTTAAAATTTACATGCAATGCAATAAAAAGACAATGGATAGAAAAATGGGTTGTCTCCTATTAAGCGCTCGATTTATAGTCTAGAGCTTGACTTTTGGCAACTTTCACTTATGGAGGCTTGAATTTGGCTTTGAAAGTATTGCATTGCTTGCAATTACCAGCTTTGCAAGATTTATTCTTTGCTCTCCGTGTTTTAAATTGACCATTTCATCTTTAATTGCTCCAACTAGTCCACTTATATCCACAACCGGTTTGCACTTTTCTTCGCCAATTTTCACCGATTCATCAACTCTAAAACACTCTTCGAGGTCGACTGGTTTCTCGGGTACGATGTACATACTAAACACTGCTCGTTCGTCATCCTGTATCCTCAAGATTAGCTCATCTTTTTCAACATCAATAAGGGCTCGACTCGTTGGTAAGAATGGTCGACCCAATATAACTGGCATATCCCAGTCCTTTTTGATATCAAGGACAATTAAGTCAACCGAAAGATAAATTTATCCACCTTGATGAGCATGTCCTCAACCACACCCCGTGGGCGCTTGATTGATACATCAGCAAGTTGCATAGATACAGTTGTTGCTTTTACTTCTTCCAAACCTAATCTCATGTAGACAAAAAGAGGCATCAAATTAACACTTGCACCTAAATCACATATAGTATTAAAATTATAAAATTTTCCAATTGTGCAAGGTAATTTAAAATTCCCTGAATCTTTTAACTTCGGAGGCAACTTATTTAGTATAATAGCACTTAGTATAATAGCACACACTCCTCAGTTAAAATCTACTATCTCGTATTCCTTTGGTTTTCTCTTCTTGGACAACATTTCTTTCATAAATTTTAAGTACAATGGCATCTGGGCTAACGTTTCAGCAAAAAGAATGTTGATGTGCAGTTTCTTGAAGACTTCAAGAAATTTTCCAAACTGCTTTTCGAGCTTGTGCTTCTGCGACCTCTGAAGAAAATGAATTTGTGGCACATAAGCTTTGATAGGAATTGGCACCCTCACTTTTGATGATTCACCAGATTTCTGTAAAACTTCTTCTTTTGATTTCGAATGTTGTTGTCCAGTTTCTTCTTCCTCAACTACCAATTGTTTATCATTTTTTCTAGTTTTTTCACGTGAATTTCTAGCAGTTGTACCCACTCCTAATAATGATTGTATTTACCTATTCTTTTGGATTTGTCACTATATTTCTAGGCAGAGTGCTTGGTTTCCTATCTGACAGTTGCAGAGCTAACTGGCCAATATGAGTTTCTAATTTTCTGATAGATGCATGTTGATTCTGATAGTTTGTGTCTAGTCGCTCTAATATTTTATCAGCTTTCTACATATACTCTTGAAACATTTCATCCAAACTTGGTGCTCTTTCTTGATGAGTATTATTGGCATTGCCACTTTGTTGATTCTCAGATCACCTAAAATTTGGGTGTTGCTTCCAACCTGGATTGTATGTTTGTAAATATGGATTATAGTGCTCATGTGTATTATTCTGCACAAAATTGACGTGTTTTGGAGAGGCCAATAACATACAATATGACATCGAGTGGTTAGCCCCATAGTTTTGCACATCATGATTGCTTGGATTGCATTCACTCCTTGTGTTTGTGTTCTGACTAAGAGCTCCACCTACTTTGTCAATGCAGCAAGTTGTGCATTAGTAGTTGATTGAATGTCAATCTCATGTATACCTGCTACTGTTCTTGGAGTGCCACGATCATATGAAAACATTGTATGTATATTTGCAATCAGCTCATATAGATCTCGTGCTTCGTTGATATTTTTATTCGTAACAGACCCGTTTGCAAAGGAGTCCACTATCAATTTAGATTGAAGAGATAGCTTAGAGTAAAAATATTGAGCTTGTTGGCTCTTTTTAATGCCATGGTTTGGACATTTTCTGAGCAACTCCTTGAATCTGTCTCAAACTTCATGATACTTTTTTCCATCCATTTGCTGAAAGGTAGAGATTTCCAGCTTCCTCTTGGCTACTTTAGCTGGCGAAAAATACTTGTTAGAGAATTTTCTAGCTAAGTCATCCCACGTAATGATACTAGCATGTGGTTCTGAGTCCAACCATTCTAGAGTCCCATCCCTCAATGTATAGAGAAATAACCGAAGTTTGATGGCATCTTCATTCACTCCTTGAAACTGAAAGTTACGCCACATCCGTAGGAATCTAGAGAGATAAGTATTCGGGTTTTCATTCACCTTTCCATAGAACTGCAGATTATTACTAAAGAGATTAATTAGATCAGCCCTTAATTGAAAGTCGTGTTGACCAAAAATAGAGGAGACTATGCTTGAACCATCAGGAGTTGCTGCCGGTGTTAAGAACTGAGCCATTGACATATTTCCATCGTCATCTTCTACTTCTTCTTCATGTTGCTGAATTTGTTGAGCTACCAAGCTTCTTGCATGTTGCTGCTCTTGCATTCTCTTGTTAAGCTTCTCTTTTTAATTGTGCATCTGCCATTTTAATTTGTTGCTGATCTTTCTATTTTTGGTTGTATTCTTTGCATCTTCGTCTAAAAATACGTTCAATCTCAGGATCGAAAGTCTCAAGATTGCCGCCTTGTGTACGGAGTATGCAACAAACACATTTTGTGTAGTAAGAAATCAAAGAAGAAAAATAAAACATAAAATATTAATAAAAATAATAAAATAAAAATTAAACTAATACTAACGATTAATCTAAACTACTATTAAATAAGAATATTCTCCGGCAACATCGCCAAAAACTTGTTGTGAAAATAATTGTATTGCAAGTGAATAATATCACACACAAGTAATAAAGTGGACCTATTGAGTTTGAATTATTGTTCCCACGAAGACTATCCTATTTAGATACTAGCTCAATAAATCTCAATCCTAATTATTTAAAAACTCTTTGAATTAAGTTGATTTGAAGATTTAAATTAGAACTAAGAATTTTCAAAATAATGTGAATGCAAAAATCAAGAATTTATCAAGTAATATGATTAAAGGATTTGGATTCACGAGTTCACCATAGTTGTCATATCTAATTTCTCCTCTCAAGATTTATTCCTAATATTCTATTCAATTGAGTTCACAAATTTAACCTAATTTACTTCTCTCGAGTTCAAATTAGTCCTATCTAATTAGGTCAAAATATAAAGTCAGAATAGTCCTTAATTAGATGCATTAAATCTCCTTAGAATTCAATTCAATACTGCAACAATAATAAAAGTGTATATCTACCTTTTATCCAATTGTTGAATTTTACTACGTGGTCTAAATTAATAACTTACCTCTCGGTTTGTTACAATCCATAAATCAAAAAAATGATGGCCAATTATTTCAAGCATTAAGAGAAGAAGTAAAATCAATGAAAATTCTCTCTAACATTGCATATGGAAGTTGCACCTCCTTGTAGAAGCAACCTTGAATTCTAATGTACTCTCCTAGTGTGTAGGTAATATACAGGTGGAAGGACAGGTGACAAACATATGCTGACGGTAGATTCGTGCAAGATTTTGGCGTCAATAGATTTTATATAACAATTGTTGGGGATGTCAAGGATTAAATGAAGTCAGTTGTGGGCCATATTGCTAGTAATACAGATATTTGTACTTCATAAAGTGTGCAACAACTGGGGATTTCGTTCTGGGAAGTAATTTTTGCTCAATGGTTACCTATGGTTTTGGAGCCTATCTCTCTCGCTATCTTGTCTTCTAAACCAGATTTTGTCCACCCATTTCACTCACATTTTGCGTAGTCTGGTGTATGAATAGGTGGAACTTACAATGTCACTGTTGCATGCTACAACCTACAAGGTTGGCCACATGGATTTTTCCGTATATTTGGTTATGTTACCGTTGTATCCTTTACTCCAAATCACGGCTTACTGCGATGTCCTTTGATTAGCACAAGCAAAAAAAGGGTGCGAGAAATTCCCCGTCCTCCTCCATGCCTAAATCTGTATATGGACAATAGTAACAAAATATGTAGTGAAAATAATTGATAGATCATACTTTTTTGCACCTGTAAGTGTACTTTATATATTGGAGCTTTTCTGGTATTGGACTTCTACTTCCTTCATATGTCCCGCAAAAAAGATTAATCGCGTGCATTTTAGCTATTCACATCTTATGTATCATTTTTGCTACTTTTATACTCATATTGCAATATCTATAGAAGTTATTGGCATTCAATCTATCTGCATCTATACGATAGAAGATATTGAATTTTCAAGGTAAAGATGTAAGAATTAATGTCCAAGGTCCAAATAGTTGGGTCGGACTTAATTCCTTATTGGACCAAATTAATTAATCTAATTAATTAATTGGGCCCGTTTGTTGATGGGTTCTAGTTGGACTAGAACTAGGGCTAGGGTTAGCCCTACCTATATATACAAGGCCACAACAGATTAATCGTAACGATTGTTTTACATTACTTGCTAGCACCGGTAAAAGACAACCCAATCAACTTCTCCCAAAAGGTTCCGCTTTCATCCATTTCTTGATCGTGGAAGTCCAGACCGTTTTCTTTGTGTGGATCACCATTGGAGGTCGGACATCCGGACATTTGTGGTATTGAAGATCGCACATCTAACCAATCGATAATCGATATCACGATATTCATCAAAGGTAAACTTCTATCACGAATTCTCTAAGTGCAAGGTTGATCCGAAGCTTATAGGAATTGAACTTTTAATTTCACCGTGCATGTATACCTCAATTCCTTACAAAGGGTATCGAGAGCCTACCTTGTAACTTGTTTGAATTCGTTAAACTATCTTGATGAATAGTACAATAATTGTTATTATGATATTAATTTGATTTGAGATTTGTGATTAAAATAACTTTGTGAATTTATTTTAAAATTAAAATCTGAATTTGATTTAGATTTCAATGGAACGAGATAAATGACTAAAGCGCCGCCCGATGGAAGCGGCAACCGCCGCGTGGTCGACGCCGGTTGTTGCAATGGTTGTCGCTGGTCGTGAGAACGAGCAATGGTTCTTCTTGTCATGGCGGCGGCCGCCGCTCATGGAACGAGCAATTGTTCTTTCTTCGTTGGCGGTTGCGCCTCTTTTCCTTTTCTCCCCCTTTCGACGGGCGGCGTCGGTGACAAAGCTTTAAAATAAACAAATTCATAAATTAAAAGGGTTGCTGTTCGATGGCCAGCGGCGGATCAAGCGAAGGAACACCGCCGCTACCGCTAGAAGAATAGCAATGCACAATGGTCGTTTATCGATCAATGACAAAGAAAAGTCATTGTTTCGACACAAACCGGCGGGTGGCGGTGTTGGACACCCGCGACACCGCCGCCAATCGGCGGCTGGCTGCGCTGGCCTCGTGACGGCCACTAGAACCGCAGAAACCCTAAAGGGTTTCTGCGTTTTTGTGTCGTGGGGAAGAGGGCTTCCTATGCAATTTTGGAAATTGCATGGGAAGCCCCCTAATTTCAAAAGAATTTAGTTGGGGGCTTCTTGCAATTTCAGAAATTGGAAAGGAAGCACTCATCGCTTTTAAAATTTTAAGGTCGATTATGCAATTTTAGAAATTGCAAATTAAGCCTCAAAACTTAAAAAGAAAATAGGGTCTCAAATACAATTTTAATTTTTTTTTTGGAAAAATTGTAATTAGTAATTATTTTAATATTGGTCAAATATTCAAAATTAAATAAAATCGTTTTTAAACTATATTTTGAATTTCTGACCAGATTAAATTTTTTCCTTATTATTTTATAAAATTGTAATTTTGACCCTATACAAATATCGTCTTCAATTTAGATTATGACTTTAAATTGAAAGATAAAATAAATTTTGAAATTTTCCATTATGAATAAAATTAATTGATTAATTGGATTAATTGATTATTTTATTGTTAGAAAAATTAATTAATTAATTAGATTAATTATTTAATTTCGTCTAGTCCGCTCCAAAATGTCTAAAAGGTTTAGACTTATCTTTGTCAAAGCTACAAATTTAGAAATTAATATATATTTAATATTAGATATTAATATGAATGTTTAGTGGATGATTATGGACTCGACCCATGTGATTGGTTGTATGGTTAATTATTCTGTTGCTTATTGGTTGGGCCTGCGAGCCTATTATTTAATTAAATGGGCCTGTGAGCCTATTATTTATTTAATTAGATTTTCGAGTTATTTATTTATTATGGGCCTGCGTGTCCATTGATCAGGGCCTGCGTGCCAACTAGTATAGGATACAGGTTGCAGCAGAAGATGGAGATGATTGCATTTAGCATTCGATGAACGAATGCAACGTCCCTTAGGAATTGACCAACTAATCTTCTTTTTGGCTCAAGAAGATTAGATAGATAAAGTCCATAATCATCCACGCTTATTATTATGTATGATTTATTGCATGTTAGATGTTAATTAATATATATACATAATTATGATGAGACAAACCCCTCTTTATCAAAAATATTAAATTCGTATTAAATGGTTAATACAACGTGCCTTCTATTGTTATAGTGAAAAACCAGAGTCCATTATCGATGTCAGTTTGTTGAGTCACTCAAGGCTGCTCGCTCATGGATATGTTTATTACTATGAAACATTTGATGTTTCTGAACAATGGGTTGAATTTAACTAAAATTTTATTTTTTGTTGAGTCACTCAAGAAAATAGAATTTTAGGGGCACAATCAAGTAAACACATAAGATGTGTGCGACAATAAGTTGTCTACTTGATGATCTAGGAGTCACATAGAGATGTGATTGATAGAAGTATCTACCGGATGTTTTACTAGAATTTGTTGAGTCACTCAAGGTTCTAATAAAACAAAAGGGATCCTAGCCCTGGGAATCGACCGGTTCTATTGATTAATGTTTGAGGGTCATTAATTCAATTTAAGCAATTGGGAGTACAATTAATTTAATACAAGTCCATAATTAAATTAATTTTCTATATTTAATTAATTTTTCGTCTTGTTATTTCAAAGATTGAATCATGAGTAACCACATGAATTTGAGAGGCATATTGGATGCCAACAAACTTAGGGGCCAAATTTTTCGGATTGGCACCGCAATTTGAGAATTGTTCTCAAGCATGAAAAATTGGATATGTCGTTGAGCAACCTATGCTTAAGCTCCCATCGAGGAGGCTACGCCGGAGGAAGTGCAGCTTATAATAAACACGGCGATGACGAAAATATCGCAACATGTGTGATGCTTGCGGCTATGTCACACGAAAGTACAAAAAAAGAGACGAGGGTATGGATGCTTATACCATTATAATTCATCTCAAAGAGTTGTATGATGAAACGATCACGCACCGAACGGTATGAGACATCCAAAAAGTTATCTGAGATGTATGGTGGCGAAGGATCTTGATCCGTGCTCATGTATCGAAAATGATTGGTTATATTGAAAAAATAAACCAATTGGGTTATGCCATGGACCACGAAGTGAGTATTGACTTGGTTCTGGCCCTCGCTCGATAGCTTTTCGCAGATTCATCATGAACTTCAACATGAATAAGATTCAATGTACCGTCTCGAAGTTCTTCAATATGCTAAAGATCGTTGAGCCCAATATAAACAAAGGGAAGGGACAAATTTTGGCTATTGATACCTCTAAGGGCACTAAGAGGAAATCAAAAGGACCTTTCGTAAAGGATCCAAGAAGGCCAAATCTGCTGGAAAAAGCAGTCAAAGCAGCACGAAGACAAAATCCAAGTCGATGATCCTTGTTTTCTTTGTGGAAACAAAGGACATTGGAAGAGGAACCGCAAGGCATACCTCGCTACCTTGAAGGGAAAGAAGTCTCACCGAGGCTTTCTACTGTGTATCTTTTTCATTGAAATTAATTTATCTACTCCTTGACTTCTTGGGTATTAGATAATGCGGATGTGGATCTCATATTTGCACAAATATGCAGGGCTAAAGACGAAGAGATTACCGCAAAAAGGGAGAAGTAGACCCACGCAGCGTTGGGAATGGAGCAAGAGTTGCCTTGGTCAGAGGGACATACTTTTTACCGTTGCCTTTCGGGCCTTGTTTTAGAATTAAGAGACCGCTATTACATTCTCGCTATTACTAAGAACATCATTTCTATTTCATGTTTGGACATGGATGGGTTTTTCATTAAGATTAAGGATAAACGTTGTTCTTTATATCTTGATGATGTGTTTTATGGATGTGGGAATTTTTTAATGGCATCTATATTCTAGACTTGGAATGTCCTATAATGAGTATAGACAACAAAAGACATAAAGGCAATAAGGTTAACAACTCATACCTTTGGCATTGCAGACTAGGTCATATAAATGAAAAACGCATCACCAAGTTACATAAAGATGGATACTTGGATTCAAATGATTATGAATCATTTGATAGATGTGAGTCATGCCTGATGGGCAAAATGACCAAGACCCCATTCTTTGGAAAAGGAGTCGTGGCCGCAGACATTTTGGGACTAGTACATCTTGATGTATGTGGACCAATGTCTCTGAGATGCTAGAGGTGGCTTTTCTTACTTCATCACGCTTCTGAGATGACCATTCTAGATATGGTTTCATCTATTTGATGAAATTCAAGCACGAAGCCTTTGAAAAGTTCAAGGAATTCAAGCAAGAAGTAGAAAGGCAAACCGGAAAAAGTATTCTAACACTTAGATCTCGATCGAGGTGGAGAATATTTGAAGGGTGAGTTTTAGACCATCTAAAAGAGAATGGGATTCTCTCATGATGGACTCCACCGTATACACCACAACTAAATGGTGTATCGAGAAAGGAGAAACCGCACCTTGCTAGATATGGTGCGATCAATGATGAGTCAGTGATTCTCCCAAAATCGTTTTGGGGATATGCACTTAACACTGCATGTCACACACTAAATCGTGTCCCATCTAAATCGGTCGATAAAACTCCATACGAGTTATGGAAAGGAAAAAGGCCCAATCTTTCATACATAAAGATTTGGGGCTGCGACGCTTATGTGAAGCGTGTAGAATCAGACAAGCTAGAAGCTAAATCTGATAAATGTTTATTTGTGGGGTATCCAAAAGAAACTGTTGGATACTATTTCTACAATCCCATCGAGATGAAGGTCATCATATCGAAACATGCTATATTCTTAGAGAAAGAGTTCATTCTAAGAGAGGGCAGTGGGAGCAAAGTAGATCTTGAAGAAGTTCAACAAACCACTAATAAAATCGACCAATTAGATGAATCAATGGCTGAGCCTGCATTTGATGAGGCACAGATTGAAAATGGGGAACCTTTAGTCTCCGAGGACACGCAGCCTCTCTCTGAAAGTCGAGTAGGGTCATTCGTCCTCCTAGGAGATACGATCTCTTAATTACCAATGATGCATTGCTAATCGAGGAAGATGAACCCACTACTTACGCAGAATCGAAGTCAAATGTTGACTCAAAGAGATGGCAGGAAGCCATGGAATCTGAAATGAACTCCATGTATGAAAACAAGGTTTGGACCTTGATTGACCCACCTGAAAGGGTAAAACCAATAGGCTGTAAATGGGTTTACAAGAAAAAGGTCGACATGGATGGTAATGTTCATACTTACAAGGCAAGATTGGTTGCGAAGGGTTACAAGCAAAGACAAGGAATTGACTTTGACGAAACTTTCTCACCAGTAGCCATGTCTAAATCAATTCGGATTCTGCTTGCAATAGCGGCATATTATGACTATGAGATATGGCAAATGGATGTTAAAACCGCATTCCTTAATGGGAATCTTAGTGAGGATGTGTACATGACACAACCAGAAGGTTTTGAATCTCTGAGCCAAACAAGATATGCAAGCTACATAAATCCATATATGGATTAAAGCAAGCCTCTCGGGAGTGGAATCTTCGTTTTGATGAGACAATCAAAATGTTTGATTTTATCAAAAATGAAGATGAACCATGTGTATAAAAAGGTTAGTGGGAGTAAAGTCGTATTTCTAATTTTGTATGTGGATGACATACTATTATTAGGAAACGATGTCCCAATGCTAAAATCAAGAAATTGTGGTTATCCAAAATTTCTCCATGAAAGATATGGGAGAGGCAGCATACATTCTCGGAATAAAGATCTATAGAGATAGATCTAAGAGATTGCTCGGCCTATCTCAATCTACGTACATAGATAAAGTCTTGAGAAGATTTAGTATGGAAGAGTCCAAGAGAGGACTCTGTCCTATCGGGCATGGGATCTATCTCTCAAAAGAGATGTGTCCAAAGACACAAATTGAAAAGGATCGCATGGATAGAATTCCTTATGCATCAGCAATAGGATCTATCATGTATGCCATGCTATGTACTCGACCAGATGTTTCATATGCTTTGAGTGTCACAAGCAGGTTCCAAGCGAACCCTGGCGAGAAACATTGGATTGCAGTCAAGAACATCCTTAAGTACTTAAGAAGGACTAAAGATATGTTCTTGGTGTATGGAGGAAATGAACTTAGAGTTCAAGGTTATGCCGATGCCAGCTTTCAGTCTGATAAAGACGATAGCAAATCTCAATCTGGATATGTATTTACTCTAAATGGTGGTGCAGTCAGTTGGAAAAGTTCCAAACAAGAAACGACTGCTGATTCAACTACAGAAGCCGAATATATTGCTGCTTCAGAAGCAGCAAAGGAAGCAGTCTGGATCAAGAAGTTCATTTCAGAACTTGGAGTAGTTCCTAGCATTGTTGATCCAATATCTTTGTATTGCGATAACAATGGAGCCATCGCACAAGCGAAGGAACCCAGGTCTCATCAACGATCCAAGCATATATTGAGGCGATATCATCTCATTAGGGAGATAATCCTGAGAAATGACATAAAGATAGAAAGAGTCCCAACTGATGACAATGTAGCAGATCCTTTGACAAAGCCGTTGTCCCAGCACAAGCATGATAGTCATGCTAAATCTATTGGTATTAGATACATGAATGATTGGATCTAGTTTGTATGGGACATTTTATATACTCTTTGTTAGACATCAAGTGTATGAATAATTTTATTAATTAAATATTTTGTCTACATTTTAATGGCGAGATCTATTATTTAAATTTTATTATTGTTATTTAAAATAATAGAGTCCAGAAGAAAAGTTCATAGTAACTTGTTAATCACAAGGTGTTGTGATTGTGAGATACAAGTTATAAATAACTTATTCTTGAAATATCCCTAGTCATAGTAATAATGAGATACGGATATCATTATTGCGGATAGACTAGCATGTGTTGCATTTCTTTTAAAGAAAGTAGTTGATCTCACGAGCTAAGATGTAGAGGACATCCGAATGAACACATGAATGCATTGTTATGAGAACATGACATTGGATGATCCGCCTAGAGATTCCACATGGATAACTATCCAAGCGTCGTTGGTAAATCTCTAATGCGCGGTTGTGGATTTGGTCCTTTGACTTGAGGACATCATAGAATCTTATATGAGGACCTTTGTGCTTTGGCGAGCGTTTGATGGGGCTCAAGATTTGAGTCACCGGGGAAGACGTCGACGGGTATAGTGAGAATCATATGAAGGTTGTGAGTGTCCAATATGAGGATTCGTCACTCCGGAAAGTAGGAGATTATAACCTGCATTTTGCCCACTTAAGTTGATATAAATTTCCTCGGCCGAGGTGGAGTTATGAGTTGAAAATGTTTCAATCATAACTAGATTAGATCAACGAAGAGTTGAGGTGAATAACATAATTGGTTGAAATGAGATTGACGACGATCCATATCTCTTAACCAATTGGGTTATATTGATGAAGGATTATATTTCCACAGTGGCAAGTACATATATTGGTTCCGTCATTCCACATGACATTTTCCTTCACATGGATTGCTTTGACACATTGCTAGATGTCAATCTTTGAATGAAGTGAATTGATCGATCTTGGTGAATCGATTAGAATATCATCGCGTTTGCCATCGTGAAAGGGAACCTAATGGGTCACACACATAAAGTGAGAATTGAGCATCCGGAATTGGACCTTGTCCAAGTGGGAGATTGTAAGAATTAATGTCCAAGGTCCAAATAGTTGGGTGGGACTTAATTCCTTATTGGACCAAATTAATTAATCTAATTAATTAATTGGGCCCGTTTGTTGATGGGTTCTAGTTGGACTAGAACTAGGGCTGGGTTAGCCTACACCTATATATACAAGGCCACGCACATTAATCGAGCAGTTGTTTTACATTACTTGCTAGCACTGGTAAAAGACAACCCAATCAACTTCTCCCAAAAGGTTCCGCTTTCATCTGTTCTTGATCGTGGAAGTCCAGATCTGTTCTTGCTGTGTGGATCACCATTGGAGGCTGGACATCTCGACAGCTGTGGTATTGAAGATCGCACATCTAACCAATCAGATAATCAGATATCACGATATTCATCAAAGGTAAACTTCTATCACGAATTCTCTCTAAGTGCAAGGTTGATCCGAAGCTTATAGGAATTGAACTTTTAATTTCCATTTGTGCATGTATACCTCAATTCCTTACAAAAGATTGTTTGATAGACACCTTACACTTGCATCAATATATCAATCCAATAAATTTACATGGAGGAAATCTCATACTGGTATCTTCATTGACATCTGAAGTCAATAAGCATTGACCTTTCCATCAATAGATGATAATATATTACACAAATTTCATTAGTTTTATAATGATCATATGCTGAACAATCAATCAGATATTGATTGGCAGCTTCACAAGGTTTCTGCTCCACCTTCCTTGGAAACGAGTTCTTTCAAACGATATAGCAGCAAGTTGAAGTCATCATCCCGCTTAAGAAGGCTCAGACGTACATAACGATCTTCAACATTGAACAAGCTACCCAAACGGCCTATGATATTTGCTGCACGCAGGACAGCGTTGCAATTTGTGTCTTCTTCCCTCTCACATTTCAACCAGACATATGCTGCCATTAGTATAAAACTGTCAGCATTGAAAGTTTAGCAGACAATATCAAAGTGTGTTTGCTCACTATTTACTGCATCATACATTTACTAGAGCTTATCAAAGTGAATAGGGATTAGGAGTTAATTTGTAACAGTTTTCTTATCTAGAGCCCCAAAGATGTTAAGTTAATCTATCGAGGGATTAAGATAGCAAGATTTCTGTTTACATTTCAAAAATTGACAAATCGAAAGTCTAAGTTTCATGTGCAGGAATGAAACTCGAGTATCACCTGGAGAAGGTCCCCTGACTTTCTCGAAGAAATTGCAATACTGAGGTGGAATATCTTGGATAGTAAAACGCTTCGACAATGATACAATCTGGCTAATCTTTTCCCAGCGGTCCCTCATTTTCTCATATGCAAATTGGAAGATTTCCCTGCCATCACCTTCAAGAACTACTTTGAGAAGCTGCAGAGCTCTCAATTGAGTATCTCTTGAGACGCCCATTTCTGCAAGTTGCATATACTTGAGCATATTAAGGTAAACATCCTTGTCCTTCACTAAAGCCCATCTGCATTAAGAAATAGTAGAATCTTCTGTCAAATGTAGCTAGAATATCAGTAGTAAAAGCTCAGAAAGTACTGAATCAAAGCTGTAGTGGATATATGGCCAGAATTTATACGGTACAAGGGGAAAAATCTACCAATACTCGAAATATTCCGATTGTTGAAGATTTTGCACATGTAGTTCCTGAATCCTGGTGAATTACCTGGATTTCCTTGTAAGAAAATAAGCAATAGTGAAAAGTTGGAAAGGTAAGTTTGTGATTACCCGAATCTACTTCCGGCATGTCCAGTGAGCTTGGAAATTGTGAAAATCATGACATCTTCATCTACTGGAGCTGGAATTGCTGTAAAATGTGGCCAGTAATAGGCATGATCATAAATGGCATTCACAGATGACCCTTGTAGAACTGCCTTTCTTAAAAGGCCATCTGGATTATTTGGTGAAGTTACAAATTCAATAACATTTTTAGTAGAATTTGAAGTTCTTTTCATCAACAATGCATCTCCTTGAAACTCAAAGTGAGCAGTTTCGAAGAAGTCCGTTTGTGTTCTATATACCTGTGAACCATGGATATCCAAGCTTTTCAATACTTGAAACAATTTTTCGTATCGAAAGTGAATATTGTAATTATACAAACCGGATAATAAGGCGATGCTGCAACGACTCTTGCAAGTGATGAAGAGTTGAGGGAAAGGGCAAAAACTGCTGCTGATAGGAGTTGAGTAGAGCCAGCACCAAAAACAAGGTATTTTCCTTTTGTAATTGCATTTCTGGCAATAGAATGGACTTTGAGAATGTGGTTTTGAAGCACTTGTGACATTGAAGATTGATCTGCAAATTCATAGCTCATTCTGTGCCACCCTGCCACTAGGACTGCACTGCTCTCTGCATGTTGCATCCAAAATGGCTCCAAAAATAATGGATCCCCACTGCATTAGGTCAATTTAATTGTTAATATTTTCATTTTCAAATTGCAATTGTTTATATGATTGATTACACTCGACTCTTTCAAAGTTAGTTGGCCAATGCATGTGCAATGGTAATTCTATGACATTTGTGGCATTGGATTAGACAAAGTTGAAATCAAAAACTGACACATTTTATAATGTCTATTCGTTAATTGTGTTCATTCAAAAGTCAAATAAAATTATTGATGTGTTTGTACTAAATTAGTCACATATTTGATTGCCTAAAGGCCATTTAGCACTTGTTTGGTTGTTTGGTGTGGTTTAAAAATTAGTTTTAGTTTTTCTTCTTTGAGATGGGTCTCTCAATGTATTTTAAAATTTGGATTGTTAACTGCAGGGTATTTGGTGTGGTAAAATGACTATGTTGTCCCTTTTTTTGTTGTAAGTGGACTGAGTTTTGAAACCTGGAGAGTCCAAAAACTTCCAACGAAAGATGGAGTTGAGATTTGTTATTCCAAATTTATTATCTCAATTGTCCCAATTCGAATCTTCTTCAAGATTTATGTTCTAGATTAATTTATGTTCAAAAAAGTCATAATAGACATAAATAGTGTGGACTTTTCGTTATCTCAAAATATGTCCAATCATTTTTACATATTTGACATAAATTTTGCCATGACTAAGTGGGCTACATAATCACGTCTTCGGCGTATCTCATTGATTATCCATGATAAAACAACTTTTATTATTTTGCCCACATTCGACGAATAAGTCGCCCACATAAAGCAGACGGGCACAACAAATTTGAGATAATAGATGTGGGCTTAGATGCAATTACTGCACACTATTCAATGTCATGATATGACTAATTTGTTAGAAATTAATCTAAACCAGTGAACATAAATCTAGAAAAAGAATATATAATGTGTACATTAATTCTAATTTTCTTTTTCATTTATTTTTGTGTTGATTAATAACACTCTTTCAAAGTTAGTTGGCCTATGCAGGTGCTATAGTAATTATATGGCATATGTGGCACAATGGATTTGACAGAGTTGGAATGGATAACTTCTATTCATTAATTGTTAATTTTCTTTCAAAAATAAAATATGATTAATATGTTTGTACCAAATTAGTGACACACTTGATTGCCTAGAAACTATCTAAATCTCTTAATGTTCTCCAACAAAAGATAGAAGAGATAGAGGCTTTGTTTGATTGAGATTATAAACCCATTTTATTATGAACTTCAACAATTTCAACTAAATATAAATATTGATTGTCCCTAATAGGTTTATTTATGAACTTGTTATAAATATTGATTGTCCCTAATACATTTTTAACATCTTGGCACATCAACAATTTTTTAGCAAATGAAAAGACATTAAGGTGTAATATTCCTAAGTATAAATTTTTTTGTTGATATCTTTTTATTTATTAAGAAAAGATGATATGTTTGAAATGTAAAAAACGTGTATTTGGAGAAAACAAGTTTGAGATAACAAATGTGATCTCACTATTTTTGTCATGTTATGACTATTTTGTTGAAAATTAATCTAGATCCGTGTTATAATTGTAATCATGAAATGGATTAGTCTAGAGTAAAGACCAAATAGCAGCAGTTGGAATGGAGAGCAAAACGACTTTGATAGTGAAAGCAATGAAGACACATTACAAACTTGAAATCCCAATAATAAGATGACAAATGGACTATTTCTAGGTCAGTGATTGCCGTTGGATCTGCCATATAATCAACCTACGACATATAAGTTTTAAAAGTTAATTTGGTGGCAACCCACTAATTATTAAATGAATTTAAATATAAAAATATATATGGTCACTTATGATATTATAATTGGACTGGAAATCTAAAGATAGAATGTTCTTTGAGTTATAGTTTTTTTTGAATCCTCTGTATGTATGAGTTTTGGATTTTCTTTTATTTTATAAGAATCTTGTATAAAGAGAGATCGAAGGCTACGCTAGGCCAGGTCTTCTTGAATTCGATGAAGGAAGAGAGTAAAGGTCGTACCTTTCATCTCTGATAATATGAACTCTTTTCCAACCCAATTTTATGATTTGATCAATTCATTGTGTATTTTGATAGAAAATGATTTTATTTTGAAAATCAAAGATCTAGAAAATATTCTATGTCGTGACTTTTTGCATTTTATCTACATATTCCATAGAACCTAATGTTTATAAAATTCAAAAAAATTTAACAGGCGTATCTGAACATAAAACCCACAACTTATTAACAGTTAAAAAATAATTTCAGCATTACCAAACATGCCCATAATAATGTCATTTGGGAACAAAAGATTCCAACAATCCGACATGACTTGTGCATGATGTCTTCATGATTAGATCGTGAACCAATTCTCTATATACCTTTTGTCACACACATGCATATATATAGACAGGGAGAAGAGGGGGCAGGGGGCGGTACCTGTCTGCGTTAGCAACACAATCAGGCAAGAAGTGAGAGCAGTAAGGGCCTCCATAGCAAGAATTGCACTCACAAACTGGTTTCCCATCAAGAAATAAGCCATCCAAATAGGCTTTACCATGGCCAGAGCATGAGACTAAAGCCACTGCTTCAGCTTCTGCAGCAGCCCTTTGGCTCCAACTCAGCTGCTGTTTATTCACATAACCAGCATATAGATTATTGGTGAGAAAGAAGATATTAAGAGCAATAGAACCCACAAAAATGAAACCAAACAAGAAGCTTTTGAGCTTAGCCATGTATGATGTATTATTCTTTGAACAACCTTTATTACTTTATTGTATATATAGACACGTGCAAAATGGGTGACAGTTCAGTCTAATTTACTATAAATTATGGGAATTTTGCACTTTTTTTTTGTCCCTTATCTTTGCAAAATATAACAAATCTATTTGCAATTTTTTTTTTTTTTAGCATAATTCATCCCCAACTTTTCAAGGGAGGGCAAAATGTTTTACACAATTTCTATCCTCTTTTTTTTTTTTTTATTTCTTAAATCTGGTCAAATGCCTTAAAAGTCTATAGTGCTCGTTACCTGGCCATTTGGGGTGATTTCCACATATAAAACTAAAAATTCAGATAAATGAAGTCTTGAGCCAAAAGTTAGGTCATTTAGAGAAGACAGATAAAGGAAGTCTTGAGTAGGCCTAGGTGTCGGCTATGTCGGTCTGGGTATTTCAATACTCGGAACCACCCGTTACAGTTCGGATATTTTGTAAATAGAACCATTCGGTTCCACGTAATTATTAGAACTAAACCGGAACCGGAACCGGAACCGTCGGTTCCGGTTCGTTCTACCCATAACATTTTAAAAAAAAAATATTGAGTTGACAACATGTTTTGAAAAAAATTAAAATTGCAAACATGTTAGTATTAAAGTATGTTAGATATTAAAATAATTTATGAAACATATAAATATTAACTGGAAGAATAGACACTAAAATTACAAACTCATAAATTAGGGTTACAAAAAAAAAAAATTACCTCTCAAAATTGAGGAATCGTTTCGATTACAAAGGAGTTTCGCATTTGCCGTCTCACTGTTTGTTGAGTAAGAGAGAGGTGAGAGAAATTGCGAGACAAACAACAATATTTGTATTGAGTATATGAGCAAATACCGACTAAGAATTTGAAATTTAGGTAATTAGAATTAGGTCAATTGAGTTTAATTTTAAGAGTGATGGATTTTATACTTTTGGTTTTGGTATTGGATAGTTGGACTCTTGCTTTTGGTACCGTAGTGTTGGGTTGTGAGTATTGGGTTAGGGTGAATAAATTGTAAAAAATAAAAAATTTATAAAAAATGACAATTTCGGTTCCAATCGGGTACTCACGATTCTAGTTCAAGACCCGGTCGATTCTCGGTTTGGATTCCTAATTTTTTTTTTTTGAATCGGACCGGAAAATGCCCACCCCTAGTCTTGAGTCAAAAGCTAGCCATCGTTTGCATGAGTACATAAGCACAGAAATATCCCTTATCTCTACTTTGCCTATAAGTATCCCATATAATGTCAAAGATAGGTAGGTATTCAATATTGGTAAACTTAGCCAAACTTTGACAATTTTGTTTCTCTAACTCTTAAATCAAACATTTGACTTGAGCGTTGGAGTGCATGTTGGAGGGATATCTTCTTCAATAACTTGAAAAACACGAACTTCTTGATTCCAAAGCACGTTACTACGTTGTTCATTTTTATGCACTTAATGATAACGACATGAACACCAAGAACTTGATAAAAAAAATACAAGAGGCTTTATATTCTGTTTCTATAGTATATCAAATTATAAAGTTCAATTTTGAGATACAAAACGAAAGTGCAAAGTAATATAGAAGAAAAAATAGAGAACAAAATGAAATTTTATCACTTTTTAAGTATCTAATCAAAGAAACCTTGAATTAATAATTAGATTCTTGTCACACATTTTCAAATAAGTTAAAAGCAATGACACGTGTCAATTGGTTCGCATATGTTTGGAGGTGCTGAAATTATAATTTAAGTGCTTATATTATAAGCAGTTGGTGAATGTGTGGATAAAAAATAGTTGTAAGTTGTGGGTCCCATGAAATGTGTGGATAAAAATTATGTTTGACCAGTTTGACCAGCTGAAATTATAATTTAAGTTATGCCAAACATTAGTTTTAGTTTTTCTTCTTTGAGATGGGTCCCTCAATGTATTTGAAAAATTGGATTGTTAAATGCAGGGTAGTTGGTATGGGAAAATGACTACGTTGTCCCTTTTTTTGGATGTAAGTGGACCGAGTTTTGAAACCTGGAGAGTCCAAAAACTTCCAACAAAAGATGGAGTTGAGATCTGTTATTCCAAACTTATTATCTCATTGATCGTCCCCAATTCATGAATCTTCTTCAAGATTTATGTTCACGAGTCTAGATTAATTTTCAACAAAATAGTCATAATATGACATAAATAGTGGACTAACTACATCTGTTATCTCATTGACTATCTCCAATACATTTTTGACATTTCGATACATTTCGAGCATAGAAAATTTTAGATAATAGATGTGGGCTTAGATGGATCGGAATTACTCAACACTATTCAATGTCATGTTATGACTAATTTGTTGGAAATTAATCTAAACCAGTGAACATAAATCTTGAAAAAGAATATAGAATGTGTACATTAATTATAATTTTCTTTTTCATTTATTTATGTGTTGATTAATTACACTATTTCAAAGTTAGTTGGCCTATGCACGTGCTATACTAATTCTATGGCATATGTGGCACAATGGATTAATAGACAGAGTTGGAATGGATAACTTATATTCATTAATTGCTAATTTTCTTTCAAAAATAAAAAATGATTAATATGTTTGTACCAAATTACTCACATACTTGATTGTCTAGAAATTATCTAAATCTTTTAATGTCCTCGAACAAAAGATAGAGTTGAGATCTGTTATTCCGAACTCATTATAAACATTGATTGTCCCTAATACATTTTTAACATCTCAGCACATCAACCATTTTTTAGCAAATGAAAAGACGCTAATGTGTAATATTCCTAAGTATAAATTTTTTTGTTGATATCTTTCTATTTATTAAGAAAAGATGATATGTTGAAATGTAAAAAACGTGTCTTCGGAGAAAACAAGTTTGACATAACAAATGTGATCTCACTATTTATGTCATGTTATGACTATTTTGTTGAAAATTAATCTAGATCCGTGTTAGAATTGTAATCATGAAATGGATTTAGTCTAGAGTAAAAACCAAATCGCAGCAGTTGGAATGGAGAGCAAAACGACTTTGATAGTGAAAGCAATGAAGACACATCACAAACTTGAAATCCCAATAATAAGATGACAAATGGACTATTTCTAGGCCAGTGATTGTCGTTGGATCTGCCATATAATAAACCTACGACATATAAGTTTTAAAAGTTAATGTGGTGGCAACCCAATAATTATTAAATGAATTTAATTATAAAAAAATATGGTTGTTGGATAAAATTCAATATGTAGGGTCAAACATGTATATATTAAAATATGTGGTTCTATCTTAAGGTTTTAGTCAATAAAGTGATCCACTAAAGACTATTTTGGACTAATGAGTATTAAGTGTCATCGATTAAAGTGTAGAGAGACGGATACAATATTTTAAATTGATGAGGGCCAATTTAACAACATTGAAACATAATAAGCGCCTGCAGATTATATATCTGTGTCATGATCCCCAATTGAGCGTGGCTTTTAATAACTCTCTGTATCCCCATTAGCAAGAGACACTAAGGAGAAAACTACGGATCAGTTGGAAGACCATAACTCAGTTCGATCAAACAGAATCATGGATTCAGGTACGCTTCCACTTCAGTCTTAATCTTGATAATTACAGTATGATGGTTTTTGAGTTATAGATGTAAAATCATCTATATATGGATTCGGTAAATTAAATCTAACAAGTGGTATCAGAGCCCCCTTCATGTTGTATTATCAGACATGTATCTATATGGACATGATTTGTTTTTTTTTTTTTGAAATTATAAATTCATGGTCTATCTATATATTCTTCAATCATGGATTTAGAAATTCATGAACAATTAATATATATCACGAACATGTCCAATTTCTGTATGTATTTGACGTTGAAATTGTGATATTTTGTTAGTTGAAATATATGTATTTATATGGATTCTGATTCTGTATGTATATATATATTGTTCAAGAATTGGGATTTCAATTTTTTGCAATCTGTATGTTGATTTCATCGATTGGGATTTCGGTTTTTGTGGTCGGATTTGTGTATTGTGGTTGGTTGATGTTGAGATGAAGGAACGCGTTGTCGGAAAGGAACTCATAACGCGTGTCCCAAGACACTGCGTGTGGTGGTGAGCGACGCTGCGTGCAAACTTGCAGCGTCGGAGATGGCGCTACAGGCTGGTAAACGCCGCGGTCTCCGCGACGCGATCTCCGGGTCCGGGCTCTTTGGCAGCGGCGGTGGCAGCTAGAGTTGAAACCCTAGCTGTTGCATTTTGTGATTTTGGGCCCAGGGACTTCATGCGGAAATTAGAAGAACTAAGGAGCTAGTTTGCAATTTTTGAAATTTTGGTTTATTTATCCTCTGGTCCTCCTGCTTGTTCTCTAATAAAAACTTAAACCTTAAAGTTCTAAAATATTTAAATTGGCCCTTTAGACTTCTGAATTTATAAAATCAGTCCCTATAGTTTTAGTAATCACTTAAGTTGGGCCCTTAAAGTTCTGAATTTTATGATTCAGTCCCTAAAGCTTAAGATTTTAATTAATTGGCCACTAAAGTTTTGGTAAAATTGCAATTTAGTCCTTCAAGCTTAAAATCTTTCATAATTGGCCAATCAAGTTTGATTAAATTGCAATTTAACCCTCCAACTTAATGATTACTTAATCCTAAAGCTTTGAACTTCAAAAATTCAAATCCTAAAGTTTTAAAATATATGCAAAACAGTCAATTAAGGTTCAAATTTTGGTATGATGGACTCTTTTGAGAAATATAATATTTCAAAGTGAATTAATTGAAGCAATATGTTGCCAAAGTAACCTCTCTTGTGGAAATTAATTAACTTAGAATATTAGAAGGTTTTTTGTGTGTGTGTTGTTCATGCGGATATTGATCGGTCCAAAGGAAGGTCAATGGTTGGCTGGAATTTCACATGCACTTGTGGTGATAAACGTGTGACGATTATTTGGTTTAACGTGTGATCAATAAATCGGTCCAAAGAAAAGTTTATTGATTGACATGTCTTATTGTCAATGTTTGATTGCTACATCGAGGTACCACTTACGAGTCAATGTTTCTATCCAAAGACTAAATATTGATGTTGTGCTAGGTATTTTGTGATGGGCCTTACCAATATATTTGAAATTATTATTTGCATAATAAAGTACTAATGTAAGCTATTTCTATCTTTTTCTCTATACAGCTTATTCATCTACTTCATCAATATCTGCAAACATCAATTCAATCCCCATGCTTAATGGGTCAAACTTCAAGGATTGGAAAGAGAACGCTCTAATTGTTCTCGGCTGCATGGATCTCGACCTTGCTCGAGAAACCTTCTTCTCTTATGGATGCAAGTTCACCTGATGACAGGAAGAACTTTGAGAAGTGGGAACACTCAAATCGTATGAGTCTAATGATCATTAAGCGCGGCATTCCAGAAGCCTTTAGGGGCGCAATTTATGAGGAGGTAACTGATGCTAAAGAAATCCTTGCTGAAATTGAAAAGCGTTTTGCGAAAAATGATAAGGCTGAAACAAGCACACTTCTGCAAAGCTTGATTTCAATGAAGTATAAAAGAAAGGGGAACATAAGGGAGTACATCATGCAGATGTCTCATACTGCTTCAAAACTTAAGGCACTAAAGCTCGACTTGTTTGATGACTTGCTCGTGCATTTAGTATTAATATCGCTTCCTGCACATTTCAATCAATTTAAGGTCAGTTACAACCATCAAAAGGACAAATGGACTCTAAACGAGCTCATTTCTTATTGTGTGCAAGAGGAAGAAAGGTTGAAGCATGACAGAACTGAAATTGCTAACTTGGCAAGTACCTCCAAAGATAAGGGCATGAAAAGAAAAGCAGAATATGAAACTGCTAAGGGTCTAGAACAGAAGAAACTACATAAAGACAAAGAGGGTTGTTTCTTTTGCCAGAAGCCTGGACATTTAAAGAAGGATTGTACCAAATATACCGCCTGGTGTGCAAAGAAAGGTACATTAATTTGGTCTGTTCTGAGGTTAATTTAGCTTCAGTACCTAGAAACACTTGGTGGTTAGATTCTGATGCTACTACTCACATAAGTGTTTCTATGCAGGGTTGCTTGTTCTGCCGAAAGCCAAATGATGCTGAAAGATTCATCTTTGTGGGCGACAAAAAATCGGTGGAAGTTGAAGCAATAGGCACTTTTAGGTTATTGTTAGGAACTAGTTTTTATTTGGATTTGAAAGACACTTTTGTTGTACCGTTGTTTAGACGGAATTTGGTTTCTATTCCCTTATTGGACAAATTTGGATATCATTGTTCTTTTGGAAATTGTCAGTTTAGTCTTTCTTTAAATTCAAATATTGTTGGTACTGGTTCATTATGTTCATACGATAACTTATATTTACTTGATACTATTGCGTCATATAATGAAACCTTGCATGTGGAATCACGTGGTACTAAGTAAAAATTAAATAAAGAAAATTCGGCAAAATTATGGCACAAGCGCTTAGGTCACATCTCAAAAACAAGAGTTGAATGACTTGTGTCAGATGGCATTTTGGATTCCCTGGACTTTACGGATTTTGATGTTTGTATTGATTGTATAAAGAGAAAACAGACCAAAACAAAAAGGTTAGGTGCCAATAGGACTTCGGACGTCTTAGAATTGATACACACAGATATTTATGGACCATTCCCTACGGCTTCTTGGAATGGTCAACAATATTTTATATCATTCATAGACGATTACTCACGTTATGGGCATCTATATCTTATTCATGAAAAATCTGAGTTCACTGGACATGTTCAAGGCTTTTAAAGCTGAAGTTGAGAATCAATTCAACAAAAGGATTAAAAGCGTTAGTCTCGACGTGGTGGTGAGTACTACGGCGCAGATATGATGATTCGGTGAACAACGCCCGAGGATCATTTGCTAAATTCCTAGAGGAATGTGAAATCATCCCATAGTACACCATGCCAGGATCACCTAGCGTGAATGGTGTAGCTGAAAGACGAAACAGGACTCTTAAGGACATGTAAGAAGTATGGTTAGTCATTCTACTTTACCAAAATTACTCTGGAGAGAAGCATTAAAGACTGCAGCTTATATTCTGAATAGAGTACCAACTAAATCTGCTACTAAAACACCTTATGAGCTTTGGACAGGTAGAAAACCTGTTCTAAAGTATTTCCACATTTGGAGATGTCCAACTGAGGCTAGGCCTTATAGGCCACATGAAAATAAATTGGACTTCAAAACTATAAACAGCTATTTTATTGGTTATTCTGAGCGATCAAGGGGCTATAAATTTTATAATCCAACACTTAAGTCAATTTTTGAAATGGGAACCGCAACATTTTTTGAGGATGTTGAGTTTGGGAGGAGAAATAAAGTTAGAGACATTGTCTTTGAGGAAGAAATTGTGAGGAAGGATCGATTTCGATTCCTACTATTACTTTTGATAATGTGCAGGTTTCTATACCGGTCATTGATCAAGAAGTATATCCGGAACCTCAGCAAGATAATGTTGAAGAACCTCCCACCATTCCAGAAGTACAAACTCAACAGCCTCAAGAACCAATACCATTAAGGAGATCCACTCGAGAAAGGAAAAATGCTATTTCGGATGATTTTATAGTATTTCTCCAAGAACATGAGGAAAATAATGAAATAATGGAAGATGATCTAATCAATTTCCATCAGGCCATGAAGGGTTCTAATTCTCAAAAGTAGATTGATGCCATGAATGAGGAGTATAGTCTATGCAAGACAATAAAGTTTGGGATCTTGTCCCATTACCAGAAGGTGCGAAGCCCATTGGTTATAAATAGATTTTTAAAACCAAAAGGGATTCAAAAGGTAATGTGAAAAGATATAAAGCTCGTCTTGTAGCTAAAGGCTTTACACAAAAGGAATGTATTGACTTCAAAGAGACTTTCTCTCCGATTTCAACGAAAGACTCTTTTAGGGCAGTCATGGCACTTGTTGCGCATTTTGACTTTGAGTTACATCAGATGGATGTTAATACAGCGTTTCTTAATGGAGACATTGATGAGACGATCTATATGGTGCAACCAGAAAACTTTGTGTCAGGAGACTCGAAGAATATGGTTTGCAAATTAAAGAAATCTATCTATGGACTTAAGCAAGCTTCCCGTCAATGGTACTATAAATTTCATCAAGTGATTATCTCGTTTGGTTTTGAGATAAATATTGTTGATGATTGTGTATATCACAAGTTCAGTGGGAGTAAGCATATTTTCCTGGTTTTGTATGTTGACGACATACTGCTTGCCACTAATGATATAGGCATGTTGCACGAAACTAAGAGTTTTTTGTCAAGGAATTTTGAGATGAAAGATCCTGGGGACTCCTCTTTTGTATTAGGGATTCAGATACACTGGGATTGCTCTTGGGGTATTCTTGGATTGTCACAAAGGAGCTATATCGATAAAGTTTTTAAAAGGTTTGGCATGCAGGATAGTAAACAGGGGACACCTCTGTTGCTAAGGGAGACAAATTTAGTCTCAGTCAGTGCCCGAAAAATAATCATGAAGTTAGGAACTGCAGAAGATTCACTATCCATCAGCTATTGGGAGTCTAATGTATGTTCAGGTTTGTACACGTCCAGACATAGCATTCATTGTTCGAATGCTGGGCAGATATTTAAGTAACCCTGGGATGAATCATTGGAAAGCAGCAAAAAGGGTTATGAGGTACTTGAAGAGAACGAGAGATTGCATGCTTACATACAACAAATCGGATCAGTTAAAGATCGTAGGGTACTCCGATTCTGATTTTGCAGGATGCTAAGATAGTAGAAAATCCACATCAAGCTGCATATATCTGCTAGCTGGAGGAGCTATTTCTTGGAGGAGTGCTAAGCAGACACTCTTAGCTTCTTCCACTATGGCAACGGAGTTTGTAGCATGTAATGAGGTATCTAATAATGGGGTATGGCTGCGAAATTTTGTCACTGGGTCTGCGATTCGAATGGCATTGAAAGACCATTAAAGTTATATTGTGACAATAAACTGCGGTGTTATATTCTAATAACAACAGGAGTTCAACTAAGTCAAAACACATTGACATTAAGTTCCTGGTTGTGAAAGAAAGGGTACAAAATGGATAAATTTCCATAGAGCATATTGGGACAAACTCCATGATTGCGGATCCGCTTACTAAGGGATTACCACCCAAGGTCTTTCATGAGCACACTGCTCGTATGTGTGTTGTATTTCTTGAGGATATCATGTTTTAGTGGGAGTTTGTAATTTTGATTGCTTTATGTTTGGTTCTGGACACATTTGTGTATTTGGATAATTTTCTGTACAGAAATAAAGTATTCAGTTCATTCCACTTTGTTACATTATGTTTGGTATTGATCTCACTTAAGGAATAAAGTCAGACCAATTGAAAATAAACATGTTTGGATCACATAACATGTAATTTTCATACTACACTCTCATTATTGATCTATGTCATTTGGTTGTATTGGTGTACGTGACCATTGATGGATTTAGTTACGATTAATGTAACGAAAGTCGCTTTGATCCTACATTGATATGGTGATGGACGAGATTGTTTGCAAATACCCTATACAAATGATAGCAAAATTTTGAGCTCATAAGGTTGTGCACATTTGTAAGGATACATGTATGGCCCATGGGAGATTGTTGGATAAAATTTAACATGTGGGGCCAAACATATATATATTAAAATGTGTGGTGCTATCTTAAGGTTTTAGTCAATAAAGTGATCCACTAAAGACTATTTTGGACTAATGGGTATTAAGTGTCATGAAATTAAAGTGTAGAGACGGATACAATGTTTTAAATTGATGAGGAGCCAATTTAACAACATTGAAACATAATAACTGCCCTGCAGTTATATATACAGGTCATGGTCCCCAATTGAGCGTAGCTTTTAATAACTCTCTGTATCCCCATCAGCAAGAGACACTAAGGAGAAAACTACAGATGAGTTGGAAGACCATAACCCAGTTCGATCAAACAGAATCATAGATTCAGGTCCGCTTCTGCTTCAGTCTTAATCTTGATAATTACAGCATGATGGTTTTTGAGTTATAGATGTGAAATTATTTATATATGGATTCGGTAAATTAAATCTAACAATGGTCACTTATGATATTATAATTGGACTAGAAATCTAAAGATAGAATGTTCTTTGAGTTATAGTTCTTCTTGAATCCACTGTTATGTATGAGTTTTGGATTTTCTTTAATTTTATAAGAATCTTGTATAAAGAGAGATCAAAGGCTATTCTCGGCCAGCTCTTCTTGAATTCGATGAAGGAAGAGAGTAAATGTCGTACCTTTCATCTATGATATGAGTTCTTTTCCAACCCAAATTTATGATTTTCTTTTATGAATTATGATCAATTCATTGTGTATTTTGATAGAAAATGATTTCACTTTGAAAACCAAAGATCTAAAAAACCAGTAAAAGAGAAAATATTAACCTTATTCTTTCTCATAGTAGAATAATACTCTTCTTGGATAGCTATACGTTCGACTCTATCAAAAATTTGGAAAAAGGTTTGGCAAACTTTAGAATTTTCAATAGAATAGAAGTCTTCTCACTAGACTTCTTTGTTGATTTCAAAGGGCTTTAAGATGATATTTAGTTAATTATTTTCAAGTTGAAAATGAGACATACTCTTGGAGGATTCTTCGTCTCCTTTATTTCCTTCTCAGAAGGGTCGAGAAATGTTAGGATCAAAATCAACACTTTTCAGTTAGCATCAATCGTAGAAATTTTGGTATCAATTGAAGATGTTGAATATCGAGATCTCTAAAAAAATTCATGGCCTTATTTCTCAATTGAAAAGATGATGAAGAAAATTGAATTTGAGCACTACCATAAGGGAGTTTAATAATTTGAGAAACTAGTGAAGCCTCACTTTTTTTAGGAAGAGCCACTTGATCTATATTCCATTTATCACAAGACAAAAGTTTTGGAACAATAGAATTTGTAATTTCATGATTAACTTCTAACATAAGGTTTCACCTTTAGGAGGAGAAGATCTTACTGCCCTTTGATTAATAGTTGTACACAGTACTTTGCAATATAATTTATAATATAGAGTAATTGATTGAGTATCGTTTTTCCAATTCATATTTTGTGTCTGAATATTTAACATTAAATATCGCAAAACATTTGGATTGAACAATGAAACCAAAAAATTGGGATAACAATTTAATTATAACGGGCCTTTATTGAGGTTCGATTCCAGTATTGATAAAAAAAAAAAAAGGATAGTTTCACCATATACCATAAATAATAAAATAATTTAGAAATGCTATTTAACTTTTTTTATTTTAAAAATACCGTTTTTACTTTTTGTAACACTTATTGTTACATTTGTTAAATTTGGAATTTAAAATGTTGAAATGTAATTGGGAAATTTTAAATAAAATTAAGTATGTTGCAAAATTATCACTTGATAAAATAGACTTTAAAAAATTCATGTATTTTGTCTCTAAGGAAGAGCAAAATTGGCGTATCTAGTCCAGTTGGAAATAAGGGTTTGATTGCAACTTGAACAACATCAATATGTAAAAACTTGTATTTTTCTTGATGACGTGCAATAGCTTCTTGAGAAAATAAAGACAATGTTTTTATATTGATTTATTGAAACCATTTGTTCAATAAAGTACTCTTGGAAAATTTCTAACTTACCAACTTCATAAATAGCGTTAACTTCCTTACTAGGAATTGATTATGCAATTACTTTTCTATTCTAGAAATGTTAAGTTCTTGACTTTGACTATGGAAATCATTATCATCTTGTCTAGAGCTGTTTACTTTTCTGTGTAATGATCTTGACATGATTTTTCTAAAATCTTACGTGATTAATTATTATTATTATTTTTTTGTTTCCTTCTATATTGGGACCACCACTACACGAACACCCAATAGCTATCCACTTCAACGGGCTTAATATTGCAGTCCAAACTGACCAACGCTATAACCTTGACAAAAATAAAGACTATTACTTAAGCCCAACGACATCACGCTAAACTTGATTATAATTATATGTGTATTTGTGTTACTCTACATAAATCTAGGACTTGCTAAAAGTCCTCCTACCTCCATTTCTTGTTGGAAAGTGTGTATTTAGTTGAGAAAGAATAATTGATAGAGGTGTCAAAATGGGCGGGGTGGGCCGAACTGGCCGCCACGAAGATGAATCGGCTCGACCTAATGGAGCTACTCAACTGGCCCGTGTCTATTCATAGTCTGAGCTTGGCCTGTCCAAAAGAATTTTATTGGAGCCCAGATCAAATCACTCGTTTGTTACTATAGTGAGACTGGTTAGTTCTATAACTTGGGACCACCCAGTTTTACACCTCTTGCCGCATGTAGAGTGTAATCTTATAGATTATAAAGTCTCCTTTTCAAAGAAGTGGAAGCATGAGTTAATTGGTATAGAAAGGAAAACACGCTCTTGGCCCGCCCAAATTTACATCTCTAGCAGCACGTAGCACTGGAGTGTAATTTTCCAAATTCTGAAGTCTCCTTTTCAAGTAAGTGGAAGCATGAGTTACTTGGTATAAAAGGGAAAACACAATCAATGGGAGAAGACACATTTTTACCAATTGCTTCTAATAAACGATAGAATAATGTTATTTATCATCACTGGTGATTATCACCAGTCTATGTGGCTACAATATTGATATTAAATGATAGATCTAATGAAATGTAGAGATATAAAACTTATTTTATTAGATCTATCATTTAATGTCATATAGACTGGTAATAATCACCAATTGTGATAAATAGCATTACTCTAAACTAAAAGCACGACTTGGATGGGCAGCAAAACATGTTTCTTCATCCTCTAGATTATACAACGCATTGCTTCAGATTTTGCAAAGGATAGATCCCCAATTTTTGTCATCTAGGGGTCCATCTCAATGGTTGATCAAATAAGTTTAAATTTGCACTTTTATTTTCAGTTTTTGGTGGAGGGTATTAAATTACAATAGTAATTATTATAGAGAACAGAAGAGGCAATCACTTCAAAGAAAAGTTTAAAACATTAATAGAAAATAACCACAGTATTGTTATTGAAAGTAAAATTAAAACTCCAAGTTCTTTGTGTTAGCTTCTAAGTATTGATAAAATGTCTGTCGAAGCACAAAACGTAAAGCAGATGAACACAAGTCCGTCTTAGTTCCAAATGTTTTGAAAATCAAAAGAATCCAAGTAAAACATTGAGCCTCACAAATCAGAATTGACCTGCACATGATGGATCAAATATTTAGTAAGATGATAAGGCACATAGTAAGATAGTCAGCCTCTAGCAAGAAATGAATACATAAATTGGTTATACGCGTAAACTAGAAATCAAGTTAGAATTTTGAAACATTTTTGATGAACAATTATTAAAGAAATTCTCAACTCGTCTTAAATTAACAAGGCATTGTTACATACTTATACGATGAATCGTCTACATACATCCTTTCTTTACAAGGACTCCGATTTTAAAAGAAATCCCAATAAATAGAGATTACTCACACTTGCTAGATTGTTAGAGAGAGCACCTTTAATAGTCTCTAATACTAACACAAAATAGGAGCTTAAAGGTAGTAAAAACACATTTTTAAAATCTTCAAGAATTAATGAATTTGAGAATATTATTTCGATAAATAAATTTTATGTATAACCAAAGTTGTAAGTGACTGACATATATACACCAGCTAAAACACAAAATCATAACTACAATAAGAGGCAACAAAACCTCAGTACAATGAAGAAACAAGAAAAATCATTGGGAAGTCAACCCATATCAAAGCACAGTAACATTCATAAATCAAGAATTGGGAAGCAATCCCGTGCTAATAGATTTTTTTTGAAAGCTCAGAAGGGGTGTTGTGGATTTTAATAAGATGTTGAAGTTTAAGAAGGATATCTCAACTTTGACACAATCAAAAAATATGAGGTCTATAAGAAGGATTGATGACGAAAAGAAGAGAAGATCGAAGAAGAAACTAAGGAGAATAAAAATCAAAGAAGATAAATTTTGAGAGAAAGAATATAGGAAGAAAATAAATGTCAATATACAACAATAAAAAGTGTATCAATAACTGGAGAAAGAAAGAAATCGAAGTAAAGGCGGAGAAAATTGTGCAGTGCATATTCCATTGCATATTTGCATGTAAACTGAAGCACTGCAATACATGATCAAAAGAAAGGCACATACTAAACGATTGTGTACGTTCAGAAAATAAATATTGAAACTTGTGAGAATGTGGGTCACTAAATCCACTTGGCCCAATTCTATTAGGCAATATGGTGTGTCTTGTGTGGACCATTAGATGTAATGGATGGTTGAGATCTTTTTTAGGGTTTTATATAAGTACCATCATTGTCTTTCACCTAGGTTAGAACATAGAGAGAAAAAAAAGTGAGGAGCCGTCTTTTCATTCTCGTTCTCAAAAGTGAGATTAATTTGAGTGTTTAAAATTCTTGGTCATCTCCGGTGGGTTAGTTGGTGAACAATCCGATTGCCGTTCCCTTGGTTGCATTGTAATGTTCCTTGTGGCAAGAATCTGAGCCCACAAGTTTAACCAAGAAACGAAGGAGCAACAAAGACTTATTTTTCTTGTATTTTTTTCATGTTAAATCGAGATTGTAATACTTGTAATTGTTTTTCAATCTCAACAAATGGTATCAGAGCCTAGAACATTGATCTAGGGGTGTGAAAAATCAAGAAAAGTTAGTGGGTCGAAAAGTGGAACCGGATTCGAGAAGATTCAAAATTACCCGAGACTTCAAATCAAGATTCCGGACAAACCACTCATCGTCCGGAAATTCTGAGACCATATCTGGGTTCACGGCGACGAGGCGAACAAATCCCACCGCGCGCGTGCGGCGTGGATACTCGGCGGTGGCGCGCGTGAGGCACGGAAAAATCCGGTGGCGGCTTCTTCTTGGTAGCGTGAGGACGCGCGAGGTCTCCTTTTCGAGCGTGGTTTGCGGCAAACGACTCCCACGGTTGAGACGCACAACTTGGTGGTCCGGTGGTTGCGTGGACTTGACGCGGAGGCGTCTGACAGAGACTTCGGGGAGGCGCGTGAGCTCGCGCCGCGTTTTCCGGCGATCGCTCGGAGCAGATTGTTTATTGGCTATTTCGACTTTTCGGTGGTATTGCTTTGTTGTTGGAGCAACGGTGCGCAGATTGGTTGTTCAAGCGATTGCCTTGGAACGCAAAGAAATTCGCTTGTCTCTCCTATAAATCTGGAAAGCAGATTTGTCCGCCGAGTTTGAATTTCTTGAACCCCTCTTTAATTTTATACTTTGTTAATTTTAATTGAGGTTAAAACAAACTAGGTGGCTAGAGCCTATAACTCCTTAGTACAATTTGTTGTTTTATTGTCTTGTGTGTTGATAATCTGTGTTTGCATGTCATCTTAGTTAGTAATTTGGAAAAAGGGTTGTGTTACGTGTTTGCATCTCGTGTGAGTAAGTTTTTATAAAACTTTTCAAAAATTCTCATTCATGGATGATTTTCCATCCATGGGTTCTAGGGTTGAATTATCACAATTCGATGGAAAGGGTGATTATCAATTTGGAAACAAAAATGAAAGCTATTCGGTTCAACAAAGGGTTTCTAAAGCCCTCGATGATCGAGTAAAATTTTCCGATGCATTAAAAGCTAAACCGATCAAATTGAGGAGATGAATGAAATTGCATACGTTCTATAATATTACACTTATCGATAATATTGTTAGACAAGTTGATGATGCTAAGGCGCTAGAGAATTGTGGGAAGCTCTTGACAAGTTATTTTTGACAAAAACTTTGCCAAATAGGATTTATTTGCTAGAAAAACTTTTCGCTTTTAAAATGGACTCGGGGAAGGATCTTGAATCAACTGAGTGATTTTAGCAAAATTGTCTAAAGTTTGGCCCACAATGATAAGAAATTTGACGATGAGGATCTAGATGTTATACTTTTGAATTCTCTTCACGATTCTATAGAGAAGTTAGGAATGCAATTAAGTATGCTAGAGATGTTTTGACTCAAGCTATTGTGATAGATGCTTTGAGATCAAAGGACTTAGAAGTCAAAAGGAGTCTAGGGGAAGCACTAGGGAGGAGAGTTTGTTTATTAGAGGAGAAATGAAATGAGAGGAGAGAACAACTACCAGGGTAAGAAGGGAAGCAGAGGAAAATCTAAGGGTAGGTCTAAGTCTAGGGATAAAGGCAATAAGAAATGTTACCATTGTGGGAAGTTAGGACATTTCAAGAAAGATTGCTATGAGCTTAAGAGAAAATCGAAGCAACAGCAGAATGAAGATCAAAATGTTGCTGCTGTTGGGGATGCCCTAGATGGTTTACATGTTATGACCGTGTCTGATGGTGAGATTGACCATGAGTGGATATTAGACTCAGGTGCCACCTTTCATTTGTGTCCTGTGAGGTCTTGGTTTTATAACTATAGAGAAATTGAACCTAGGAAAGTATACATGGGGGACAACAATTCTCAAACAGTTGAAGGAATAGGTGACATTGCTATTAGGATGCATGATGGCATTGTCCGACCACTTCTTGGTGTTAGGTATGTCCCAAACCTTAAGAGAAATCTAGTTTCCTTAGGTGTTCTTGAAGATGAGGGCTGTATGTTCAAATCTGATTTTGGTACTTTAAAGATTCTTAAAGGTTCTCTAGTAGTTATGAAAGGTCCCAAGAGGAATGGGTTGTATTACCTTTAAGGTGAAGCTTTACATGCCAAAGATTCAGGATTGGTTTCAATCAATGATGATAGATCGATCTATGGCATAGGAGGATGGGACACATTGGGAATAAGGGCTAAAATATCTTAGTGACCAGAATTTACTAGGTAAAGACATGTTGCACCTTTAAGCTTTTGTGAGACGCGTGTGTTCTAGGAAAGTCACATGCAGTCGACTTTGAGATAGGTCAACACAAAGACTAAGAGACCATTAGATTACATTCATGCAGATTTGTGGGGTCCGTAAAAACACCTACTCATGGTGGGAACAGGTTTTCCTATCCATTGTTGATGACTACTCTAGAAAAGTTTGGGTTTTCCCACTTAAGTCAAAATTTGAAACTTTTAGCAAGTTTAAGTCCTGGCATACCTTAGTCAAAAATCAAGTGGGAAAAGGTGTAAAAACTCTTAGGACAGACAATGGTTTAGAGTTTTGCAACTTTGAATTTGATGAGTTTTGCAAAGAGAGAGGTATCACGAGGCATAGGACTGTGAGAAATACCCCCCAACAAAATGGGGTGGCTGAGAGGATGAATCGGACTTTAATGAATAAAGTCAGATGTATGTTGATTAGTTCAGGGTTGGCCAAAGGTTTTTGGGCTGAAGCCTTATGTACTGCGGCTTATTTGATAAATAGGTCACCTTCTAGTTCTGTTAACTTCAAAACGCCCCAGGAGTTGTGGTCTGGAAAATCTCCAGATTTGTCACACATTAGAGTGTTTGGGTGTGCTGCTTATGCACATCAGGTTGAGGGTAAGTTAGACCCTAGGGCTACTAAGTGTGTCATGTTAGGATACCCAGAGGGTGTCAAGGGGTATAGATTGTGGGTTTTAGGTGTTAAGGGTATTAAGATAATTAATGAGAGATGTGAAGTTTAATGAGTTTGATATGCCTTGCCTAAAAACCCGGACAATCGAGTTAAACAAAGTGGAGAAGGAGAATCTTCACGGGAAGAAGATTCTGGATCGAGGTGAAGAGATTAGATGTTAATCTAGAGGTTAGAGAACTCGAACAAATTGATCCTCAAGTTGAGACCGAACAAGAAGAAGTCTTAGAACAACTCGAACTAGAAATTCTCAAACTGTGATCCCGACCAAGAACAACTTGAAGATACTAATTTGAGAGATTATCAATTAGTGAGATAGGGAGAGAAGGCAGTAAGACCAAATTTGAAGTACACTTCTTCAAATTTGATGGAGTTAATCCTAGTTTCGTGTGAAGTTTTAGAGTCGATTGAACTGTTTCTTATGAAGAAGCGGTTAACTGTAAAAATTTCGAAAATTGGAAGAAGGCTATGAGAGAGGAGATTCATTCCTTAGGCAAGAATGATACTTGGAAGTTGGTTGAAAGACCAAAGAATCAAAAGGTAGTCCATTGTAAATGGATCTACAAGTTGAAGGAAGGAGTAGAACCAAATGACCCTTTAAGATACAAAGCTAGGTTGGTAGCTAAGGGATTTACTCAGAGAGAGGGGATTGATTATAATGAGGTGTTTTCCCCGGTGATTAAGTATAAGACTATCAGGTTAGTATTGGCCTTAGTTGTCCAATTCAATTGGGAATTAGAGCAACTAGATGTTAAGACTGCTTTTCTTCATGGAGAGTTAGATGAGGTCATTTACATGTCTCAACCTCAAGGTTTTGAGGTGAAAGGGAAGTTTGAGCTTGTGTGCTTGCTTAACAAGTCCTTATATGGTCTTAAGCAGAGTCCTAGGCAATGGTATAAACGTTTTGATGCTTATGTGCTTAAAATTGGTTTCAAAAGGAGTGAATTTGATGCATGCTTATATTATAATAACACTAAGATAGGCTGTGAGGTTTATTTGTTGTTATATGTTGATGACATGTTGCTTGCTAGTAGTAGTAAAGCTGATATCATAAAAATGAAAAACCTTTTGAAATCTGAATTTGACATGAAAGACTTAGGATATGCAAGAAAAATTCTTGGTATGGTTATTAAAAGGAATAGGACTAAAAATAGGTTGACTATTAATCAAGAGTCTTATTTAGAAAAGGTAATAACCAAATTTGGTATGAAATTTGCTAAGTCTCATCAATATACCATTAGTCGCACACATGATTTTATCATCTGCTCAATGCCCTAAAATCAAGAAGAAAAAACAGAAATGAGTAGTGTCCCTATGCTAATGCCATTGGTTCTGTAATGTATTCGATGATTACCACTAGACCTGACCTAGCTTATGCAGTTAGTCTCTTGAGTAGGTTTATGTCTAACCCAGGTAAACATCATTGGATTGCTCTTAAATGGCTGTTGAGATACCTAGCTGGGACAGTTAAAAGGGGGTTAGTGTTCGAAAGGAGGAGTGATAAGCTTGAGCTTAAGGGTTATGTAGATTCTGACTTTGCAGGGGATAAAGATCAGAGAAAATCTACCACTTCTTACTTCTTCACGTTAGGTGATAATTGTATCACTTGGAAATCACAGTTGCAACCTTTAGTTACACTCTCCAGCACTGAAGCTGAATATGTTGCATTAACTGAAGCCTTTAAAGAATGCATGTGGCTGAAAGGCCTTTTATGTGAATTGAATTTCTTGAATGAAAATGCCATGATCTTTACTGATAGTCAAAGTGCTTTAATGCTATGTAAAAATCGTGTATCATGAAAGATCTAAGCATATTGAGGTGAAATACCATTTCATTAGGGAGAAGTTAGCTTCGGTGAATTTAAACCGCTTAAAATTGCAAGCGATGATAACCCCGCAGATGTTGGAACCAAAGTACTTTGTCATTGGTAAGTTTAATAAGTGCATATCAATGTTGAATATTGATACGGGTTAACTTATGTGATGTGTACTTGCTGCAGTGGAGGATTGGTGAAGTGTACCGGGTCGGAGTGGGCGATGATGATGAAATAAGACCACAAAAGGGATAGCACTTGTAGCGTGGAACTCGGTAGTGGATTTGTGAACCAAGGTGAAGTTTGTGAGAATGTGGGTCACTAAATCCACTTGGCCCAATTCTATTAGGCAATATGGTGTGTCTTGTGTGGACCATTAGATGTAATGGATGGTTGAGATCTTTTTGGGTTTTATAAGTACCATCATTGTCTTTCACCTAGGTTAGAACATAGAGAAAAAAAAAAGTGAGGCCGTCTTTTCATTACGTTCTCAAAAGTGAGATTGGACTAAGTGTTTAAAATTCTTGGTCATCTCCGGTGGGTTAGTTGGTGAACAATCCGATTGCCGTTCCCTTGGTTGCATTGCAATGTTCCTTGTGGCAAGAATCTGAGCCCACAAGTTTAACCAAGAACGAAGGAGCAACAAAGACTTATTTTTCTTGTATTTTTTTCATGTTAAATCGAGATTGTAATACTTGTAATTGTTTTTCAATCTCAACAAAACTTTGTTAGTCATTTAAGCTTACGATCCTGAATATCATTTGTGCCAAGCACAAAAAACGCCAATCTTAAATGAAGCACAACTGGAAAGATTTAACCTTAACATATCTATGAGAACTAATAAGAAAATTAGAGCAATCATAAATACTACAGAATAACACAAAATCTAGAAGGGGTGTAAGGTCTCAGAGATTCCTTTGATATAATTGTTTAGCATAGAGGTCTTGTGAGCCTTTTGGTCTTTAGGTGAATTAAACTTTATTAGATTAGGACTAAAACTAGTATATACTGCTTTTCCGTGGTGGATTCAACTGTTGTAGGTTACGATTCAAATTCAATGACAATTCAAATATGTAGCAGATGAAGAAGAAGGTGGATTTGAAAATTTTATTTGAGGAGAAGGAATTTGAAGAATAGAGGATATATGATAGAGAAAAATCAATTTTGAAAATGATATAGCATATGAACAAGAATATGGATTTGAGAATTTGATTTGAAGAGATTCAATTTGAAGAACGGAGGAGATGGAAAAAATCAATTTTGAGAATGAGGATGAAGACTAACGTATATGTTTTTTTAGGCCAATAGAGGAGAAACTCCCCACGGTTGTGATTATCCTTTGGGGATTATAACATAGACATAATAGTCAAATAAACACGGCAGATGCCAATTAATGCTCTAAATTATGAACCCCAAAAGAATTCAATCAGTAGTAGCATTGAGCCAATTTAGGATATTGCAGCATATGTTAACCATTACCACGTAAGTTTACACTTTTAAGTGATCAAATTAACAAATTCCTAAACATGATTTCAACTTAACATAACTAAAATACTAAACATGATTGCTCTACAATTTTTCAGTGGCAGGAAGCCAAATTACTAGTAGAGAAGTGATTACAGAAATTAACATACCTTTCTTCTAGAGATCTTTGGGTTTACTCAGTTGGAAAAAAGTTTCTACCAGTTTGGAACATTGATACATTGAGTGTTCCAATAATTTTTTCAGCTCAGGAAAACTTTTCAAATCATAGAGGAAGTAACATGGATAGAAGATTCCACTTTGGATGAAAGATTATGCTCTCTTTTTCCATCTTCCACTCCTTTCATCTTCTAATTTCCAAATGGATTTCGACTTAGAATTGTACACAACAAGATTTCCTTTAATATCAAGTAGATGACTGGTATATCCCATACTGCTAGTCCCTGGAATGGGTATAAATCGAGATTTCTTAGTCCCCATATCAAAAGAAATTATCCAACGAGTAGTGCATGGATAAATATACAATACATCAATGACGCAACAAGAAGTAATATTGCAGTAATTCGAATACATCTCACTGAGGCCGAAATCTTTTATATTTCTCCATGAATATAGTGAGAATTTTTTGAACACTTCTGCTCCCATTTTTATTCTTGTTACAGGAACTGGGGATATAACTTTTTATTCATTAGATGAACGATTGAACCCCAACACATAGAAAGACTCGTAGATCTAACATTTATCTAGAAAGGGTGGAAGATAAAACTTTTTCTTGTGCTAGGATTCCAAATCTGGGCTTACTTCAACAGGCGCAACGGTCTGATTTATACGGCACCTCTGTGCAGAAAAAATAAGTTCGAGGTGTTGAACTTTGTTCAGGATGAAACGAAAAGAAATCCGTTCTTACATTTTGTGTGGTAATCAGGATGGTAACGCCCTCAATGCAAAGAAACGAAAAAGGGATCATCAGTTGTGGAGAGCCATTGCTTGCAAACGCACTTGAATTGAAGAAGAGATTTGACACGAAGTTCTTCAGCACTTCGATTAGAATCTCTTCAGGGATTGAGAACTCAGTTCTCTGAATCTTCATGCTGCTGTAGATACCAACAAAACAAAGAGGAACTTGCTGGTTTTTTTTTTTTTTTATCACGGATCGTAGGGAGGTTTTCATTGCTATGGAAAGAAAACAGAACATAAAAATGTTCGTGTGTCACTATGACTTCAAACGAAACTCTCCATCAATTCTCCCCTCAAATGGTCATGTTCAAGCTCTACTCACCGCTTCAATCCAATATCCTAAAATTATAAATTGAGTTTTTTTCTTTCTTGTTTTTCTTTTGGTTACAACATTAGATTTTCCTTCATTTTTATTTTTTTGTGTTTTTTATTGATATTATTTTTGTTGTCAAATTTTTTATTTGACAACGGATGATACGGTCGGATCCCACCAATTAAGCGGTATACTAGTTGGTTTCAAATTCCAGTTTTGTGTGACTATATATATAGAAGAAAAGGCTATTTAATATTTATGAATTTTTATAGATTTAATGGATTTTAATATAATTTGATAGATTTCATAAGATTTTAATATATTCTCATGGATTTCATTAATTCGAATGGATTTGTAGTCTCTTTTAAAAATTGTATTTTTACCTCTTCAATTGCCAAAAGCAACTTGTCAACTTAAATTTTGGAGAAAATTTTAAAATTCCGCCTTACTATGTTAAGTCTATTTTTTTCCCCAACCAAATTATGTTTGGACAAGCAAATTGCTTTAACATTAATGTTGACAACTCAACTCTCCACAAAATCGCACCATTTACAAATAAGTTGGAAAGAGGGGCAACGTTTGGAGAAAAATGGAATAAGGACGTGAATAATTACAAATTGGTACAAAAAGATTTTTAGCAAAATCTGATATTAAATGTAAGAGGCTTGAGAGAGAGAGAGAGAGAGAGAGAGAGAGAGAGAGCAATTGAAATTTTGAGATATGGGACTAGAATTGTTAAAAAAATTGGTATTTATACTTATTGTTCCAAATCTATTAAAATCTATTAAAATCCATCAAATTGATGAAATTTTTCGAAATTCTCTAGTTATTGAGGACATCTAAATATTTAAAGACTCTATTAAAATTCAAGTTGAGAACACCTAAATTTCAATGAATTCTATTAAAATCTAAGTTAAGGATACCTTAATTTATATGAATTTTTAAAATCCATTGAGTCGATGTTAATCGATGGTGTAAAAACACTTCCTGGGGTCGAATTCAAAACGAGCGAGAGGTTACCCACTCTTATTTGATCCATCTTTGCTAGGATTAATGTGTTGAGACCCAAGGATTTTAAAAATGAACTTAGGACACCGCCTTTATCTTTTCCAACGGATCAAGTATTTTGGGCTAGTGCTTCGGGTGAATCTGGACTGGTGGGGTGGTTTAGAGCTATCATTTATGTGGCATGGCACGATTTTCTAAACAATCTATGATTGTATTGGAAATGCTCTAAGCTATCAATTTGTGTGAAGAAGTGACCATAATGACTATTTCGCCTGTTGTTTGAGGTTATCTATGTTAACGAGAATTTCATTTTCAAAAAAAAAAAAAGGAAAGTTTAGGGCTGGTCATGCGCTCATGGGCTCTTAAGTCTATGGCTCAAACTTAATTCAATTAAAGTCACATTTCAATGCTAAAAGACCAACGTATCCCTATAATTGTAAAAAGCGCTAAATCAAACACGATATTGTTTTATTATTATACGATTTTCTATGATACTGTTTTATTATGATACTGTTTTCTATGATACTATAATATTAAGCTACTATATTATTATAAATGCTTGATACTGTTTTATTTTTAATTGTTATATTATAGAATGTTTTGGCCAGGTTTATTAACTCTTTTTTTAACTTATATTCAACCACAGATTTCATGAGACCCACAAATTTTATCAACTTTTCAAACACACATTTCACCAACTTTTTTCAAAATCTAAAAAAAACTATTTTTAAAATCCACCAAACAAACACACATTCAAAATTAAATGTTTTATGGTTAAAGTAATGATATTGTTTCAAAATACTCCATTAGTAGTACAAGATCATTGATACTCTTTTCATTCAAAATGCTTAATATTGTTTTAATTTATGATATTATTCTTCTATTAGGTTGTAGTTTATGTATGTGATACTGTTTTATTAAGATACTGTCATTTATGATATTGATATATTAAGATACTTTTATTTATGATACTGTTTTATTAAGAGGCTGTTTTATTAATATACTATTTTTTATTAATATACTATTTTATTTAGATATTGTGATATGGTTTTTGTTAAAACATAACATTTGTGCTCACCTAAGCATATGCTTGATAATAATTTACTTCTGAAGTAAGTGTTATCTTTAACTATACGATACTGTTATTATGATATTGATATAAATGTGCTATTGAAACTATTTTTTCATGATACTAATTTATTAAAATAATTTTATTATGATATAGTTCTTCAATTGGGTTAAAATTTTCTATTTTGAGTGCGTGTAATATTGTCCTTGTTTACAAAGAGACTAATATAATATACTTTTTATATTAATATAATAATGTGTTTCTGATACTAAAATATTAATATACATTTATTTGTGATACTCGTTATATTAAGATGCTAAAATACTATTGTTAATAAGATATTATTTGTGATACTGTTTTTATGATATAGTATCAAACAACAAACAACACACATGAATGTGTGATAGTAACATCCCAAAACACATAAAAATGTTGGTGTATCTGAAAAAAATGTTGTTTTGTTTTATTCGACCAAAATATAATTATAAAATAATTGTGTTCCTATATATATTCAAAAACAAATATCTCCAACAAAAACAACCTAATTCAAGAAAAATAAGAAAAATCATTCATAAAAACTGAATCTACCTATAAAATAACATTCAAGAAATAATTATTTCTAAAATTTTACAATCCAGGGAGTGTCCAACACTTCTCAATATCACCGTCATTATCTGATAACAATAACAGGCTGTTAAAGTTTAAAATTTTATCTTTTACATAATTGGGAAGAAGAAGAACAAAAAAAAACTTTGAATTCACTATTATCACTTATAAAAAAAGTGGAAAATATTTGGGTGGCCGACGACGATGTGCAATAACCAGAGGGGAGGCATGGGAGAAGATGGTGGCAGCGCGTTGTTGTGCTGAAGTTTAAATATGGATCACATGGGTAATTTTGGGATTAATATGAAATATGACTGAAGAGTATGACTTAATGACAATTTTGAAAAATTTATTTGACATAATTTGGAACAAGTCACCTACGGGTGACTTATATGCAATTTCTCATAAAAAATTGTATTTTTTGCTAGTGGGTTAAAAAGAATTGGGCTTTAAGAATACGTCCCAAAAAGGGTTGAGCTTTGCAAGTCAACCAAGCAGCAACAGTTTGAGAAGGTAAGGTTGTTGTGCATTAATTGGGCTGAATGGGTTAAGAAACAACGGACCTATTTTGTGGCTTCCTGTGAAGAAAATATTGGGTTCTTTACATAAAACACACTACTTTTAAACATAAATTTCAAAAACTAGGTAAATTTATAATTATAATATTACTAGATTATAAATCAAAACTTATAATATTACTAGACTTTTAATGATGTCCATTTCAATAGGATTGATACTAAAACGATACGGGCAAGATTCCACAATCAACTCCCTGTTTCAAGTTAAGATAATGATCATCTATTATACCTTATCAATGAAGAAGATGGGGTATTCAAATTTCAAACTCAATATTCATAAAAAATGAAATCAAATTCAATGTAGAAAAATGGATTTTGTAACAACGTAACTAAATGAATTTAAGAAGTTAATATTATACAAAAAGTTAACGAAAGATGTGAACAATCGAAGATAACATTATAACTAGTTGAGAACACCTTAATTTATATGAATTTTTAAAATCCATTGAGTCGATGTCAATCGATGGTGTAAAAACACTTCCTGATGTTGAATTCCAAAAACCAGCAAGAGGTTCCCACTCTTATTTGATCCGTCTTTGCTAGGATTAATGTGTTGAGACCCAAGGACTTTAAAATGAACTTAGGACACTGCCTTTATATTTTCCAATGGATCAAGTATTTTGGGCTAGTGCTTTGGGCTAAATCTGGACTGGTGGGGGTGGTATAGAGCTATCATTTATGTGGCATGGCACGATTTTCTAAACAATCTACGATTGTATTGGAAATGCTCTAAGCTATCAGTTTGTGTGAAAAAGTGACCATAATGACTATTTCACATGTTGTTCGAGGTTATCTATGTTAATGAGAATTTCATTTTAAAAAAAAAAAAAAAGGAAGAGGAGGAAGGGGGGATTTCGGGGCGGTCACGCGCTCATGGGCTCTTAAGTCATATGGCTCAAACTTAATTCAATTAAAGTCACATTTCAATGCTAAAAGACCAACGTGCCCCTACAATTGTAAAAAGCGCTAAATCAAACATGATATTGTTTTATTATGATACTATTTTCTATGATATTGTGATATTATGATACTATTTTATTATAAATTCTTGATAGTCGTGGGTTAAAAAGAATTGGTCAGTGTTGGAAAAATATGTGTCATATTTTTCACTTTTTATATCTTGGCTATCTTAATAAATATAACTGATTTTTAATGATAAAAGAGCAGGTCAACATTTGTGTTTCGATCGGTCTCGATTAACGCCGATTCGGCCGACTAGCTTGATAGGCGAATCATTTTTCGGCATCAATAAAAGTCTGCGATTTTATTCTGTTTCTATATTTGATATATTCGATTTCATGAATATTAATGACACTCCTTTTGTAGGTTAAAGAATTTTTCTTATTCTCTTAGATTTGTTTAGGAAGGAAATATTTATTTTCCTAAATTCTTTCCTACAACAAATCTAAGAAAATCTTTCTATATTTTTTCCTACTAATTCTCTTACCATCTTTGTTGCATATTCTTAGGTAAGAAATAATTCCTAAATTGATTTCTACTTTAACTATAAGTAAGAGTGGAAATCAATAAGGAATTACGACTTTGAAAATAATTTTGTGTTCTTGTTCCATAAGCTTGAAACCAGGCGAATACATTCAAGGTGAACAAGACATGGCGCTTCATTGATTCAAACTTCAAAGCAAAAAGGTTTTCTTCAAACTCATTGAAGAATCAAGAACTAATTGGTACTCAACGAACAATTCCATATCTTGCTCAAGCTACTTGGCGTGAAGTTAAGAACGGGGGTTCTTAATTCAAGTGGTGGTTACGGTCAAGTACAATAGGAAGTGGCGATAAAGTCAAGACCGGTGGGTTTGATTCCACTTCATCAACAAGTCGGAAGAAGAAGTATCACAGGAGTTGATCTATTTTCTTTTGATTGTTATTTTGTTAATTTTGCGAAATTACAAAAACCGATACTATTGTATTTTTGAACAAGATTATTAGTGGATTGTTTCTACCCATGGCATGGGGGCCCGTGGATGTTTCCCTTAGGGGTTTACCACGTTACATCGTGTGTTTGTATTTAATCCTTTAATTTCCGCACTAGATAAGATTAGGAAACGAACACAAGCAGCGAGTCGAATCTATTATCTCTATATCTTTCCGATTCGACTACATTCTCGCCCACTCGCTTATTTAATTAAAATTAAAATTCGTGTTTAATTTAATTAATCTAGGTTTTAGAACTTTCGAATCAGAAATGTGAAACGATTATCCTCATTCAATGCGTAATAATGAGGATAAATTAAGAATTGACTTTGATCATTGCTTAAATCTAATAATAATGTCTTAATTTCTAAAAATGAGCTTATAAATGATAATGATACTATTACAATTTGTTTAAAATAGTAACAGATATATATAAATGTTATATAGTAATATTTAAAAAAAAAATCTTATCTAGTATTTTAGAAAATTTGGAAAAAAAGTAGGTGGAAGATATAATTTTTCCAAAAATATTTTACAAACGGGAAATTTACACAATACGCCAAAATAAAGGAAGAAGTTGAAAAATACTATAGAATCCAAAATAGGAAAAAAATATTCTTCATCTAACGTTTTTGTGAAAAAACATTGTAACTTAATTTACCATAATTTTTGGACCCTGCATCCCACCAAATCCGTGCTAGTTATTCTACATAATCAGTACAAAATGACAATGCTGCAAGATTCATTTATATTTAGATGGTGTAAATGTCTCCAAGTTTGTAGCTCGGTCAAATGGACGAGTTTTGGATGAGTGAAACTGATATCTAACATCTAACTTCCAACTTCCAACTTCAAACTTCTGACTTTTAACATCTGACATCTGACTTCTTAATTCAAACATATGATCTTTTATATTTAGATAGTGTAAATACATCCATGTTTGTAGCTCGGTCAAATGGACGAGCTGAAACTATAAATGCCTCCAAGTTTTTGCAATCTAGGTCGGCCAAAGAGGCCGAGCTTTTTTTTTTTAGTCCGATCTTGGTGGACCTTTGTGTCCACGGGCTTGTGACATTTGCCACATCCTTAGTTTGGACGTAAAGATTTTAGTTTGACGTCGGTGACGTAGCACTTGCGCTATCTGACGTGGGTCCAAGTTGTGTGAGACCTTTGTGTCCAAAGGTTTGTGATCTTAATCACATCCTTAGTTCGGACTATTTCTAGATTTATTGCCTTCGACGTTATTCTTGACTTCAAAAAACGTTTCTTCATTTCATAAAAGTGTGGAAACTCTTTACAATGTGGAAGGCATGACTTTTTTAACAAAGGTAGTTCACGCCCGTAGGCCGACATTGATAAGTTTTACTGGTAGTATTTTTCAGATGGTCGGCGTCCATGGATGCATAAGCGGAAGACCTGCTGCATTTTGGAGCTTGTAAGCCTGGTTCTTGAGGACTGTGATAATTTTGGAAGGTCCTTCCCAATTTGGAGCAAGTGTCCCCGCCTTGTATTCTCTTGTTGCAAGGAAGACCTTTCTCAAGACGAAATCTCCAGGTTTGAATTTTCGCTCCTTGACTTTTTTGTTGTAGTACCTTGCACTTCTTTGTTTGTAAATTGCATTTTTAATTTCTACACCCAACCTTTTCTCCTCAAGTAGGTCGATCTTGGTTCTCATAGTACCTTCATTGGAATTTTCATCGAAACTCCGGACTCTGAATGACGTTGTAACAACCTAAAAAAAAATTGTATATTAAATTTCAAGAAAATAAAATTTTAACTTTTGGCATCGCTACGAACTGCTTTGTACGTTTCAAATATTTTATTCCGCGGTTTTTTTGTTGCTCGTCCTTGCCATATTTTTATGTAACGAACATGAAATTTTATCAATCAACAAGACTAATTAAATTTTCTTAACTCGAAAATTTTTTCTTGAGTTAATTTTGAGTTAATTATAGATCAATCATTTAAATTAAAAACCACCTTCACATCTCACTTTCCAGTCATTTTTTTTAGCTTAGTGTCAATCCTTTTCGGCTCATTTATTCTCCCATACTTAGCCCAATATCCAATCCGCCTAACTACAAGAAAAGCACTCCCAAACAGACCATTGTGCCTTGCCAATTTTTAACTCCCAAACATCCCCTAAAACCCAAGCTGAAACTACCCATGTTCTCTCCCACATTTTAGCCATGTTCATCCCATTTTAAGCACTCATTCACCACCTTTTAAACTACTTTTTTATCAGCAAAATTAGCCCCATGTATCCTGCAAAAACCGCCCTCCTTCTACCCATGTTCACCACCTTTTAACCCACCTAATTTACAGCCAAAGTGCTCTATGAAAACTACTGGAAAGTGTCCCAAAACTGCCTAGCAAACCTGTATTTCGGCCCCCTCTCTTAAGCCTTTCTCCTTTCATTTTTTTGGCCATTCCAAACTCCAGTTTTATCACCATTTTCTCTCTAGATTTCAGCCCCTTAAATCAATGTTCTTTCCTCCATTTCAATCACCAAAATACTCCAGTCTCCTACCTATTTTAGCAACAAATTCGGCCCTTTCCAAGCAGCAGGTATAATGCATTTTGTTAATACTTTTTCTCTCCTCATTCTTGTCCCTAAAATTCCAGCAACAAAGCCTTTATTCTTCATATGTTTTCCCTTGGTTTTTGTCCAAATTTTCGGCCATAACAGTGCCCAACCAACCATCCCTTCTTGCTTCAGTTTGGCACCTGTTACACCCTTCTTTTCCAACCACTGGAATTCCTAATTTTTTTTCCAGCAACTAAGTTATGTGGTTCTCCCCTTTTTGAGTAAGAATTCCCTTCTTTTTTTCGATTCTTATACCCCACAGAATAACACTATAATTGGATATCAAAAAGGCAAAGGCATAGAATTTAATTTGAGAAAAGGTGCAGCCAAGTTTTACCTACCAGTTCAACTCAACAAAAATCCTATTTTTGCAATGTATTTTTACTTTCTACTTTTACTACGATTTTTAAATGACATTTGGAAAATTATGATGTGATGTAAATGCCATGCAAACCTAATTACAAAGGAACTTTACGATAGTGATTAAAGGTAATCACTTTAAAATGTTAGTGATTGAAGGTAATCACGTATGACGTTATGTGGTGCCGACTACCAATTTTTGTGTTCCTATGCATATTTAAAAATGATGGAATGAGCATTTATGTTTACGTATAATTTTTTCCACATGTTAGTATGTATGGGTACATAGTGTTTCTAATGAAATACCCACCCCAAAATCAATAAATTTTTAAATTGAATTGGTTGGCATTGACGTGGAATTTTCTTATTTAGTTTAAGTTTTGACATCGAGATGATCAAGTCAATTATGATGTAAATATGATATTTTTAAGTATTTCATTCAGTATTTAATTATGTAATATTTATGGAAAATGAGATGTTGGTTCCTCTGCCATTAAAATTTTCAAGTTTGAAATGCCTAGTGTCATTTTCTACAATTTTCAGCTTACTGTCCATACTTTGAAAAATCACAACTTTTCTACGGTTGGATAATTTGAGTGACATTAGTGGATATAGAAATCCCTATATGTGGTCTAATAACATCAATTAGAATCACCCAAAAATTTCATTGTATGAATTTATTATGAACATTTTAGCGGGCTGCCTAAAGGCACCCGAGACAATTTTTCAAGCAACTTAGACTAACATTTTCACCTATCAAATGATGGAGCTAAGGTTTGAAATTTTAACATGTTGTAGTATGTTGTCACAAGTTTCTGCAATTCAAATTTTGGAATATTTGGAATTCTTTTGGATGGTCAAATAAATTTTGGAGTCACCTATCACGATATAGGCAAAACCATGGAAATTTTAATAAATTTTTTTTTTCCCTTGCGCGTTTGTTATTTTCTATAAAAGGTTATATTTTTAAAACCATTCAAGGGCACGGAAAATATTATTTGGAGTTGTCAAATATATTTTCAAGATTATTTTAGTGACCCTCCGGGTTGAGAAAATCTGGGACATTACACGGGAGTCCGAGCTCTATTGAGATGACAGCTTTGGTTCAGAACGCTAGTGAGAAAGGTATTTCTCCTATGCTAGACCGGCATGTTGTGCGATAAGACCATAGTACACTTGGCAACTCTTCTGCCTAGGCTCCATTTAGTTCATCCAACCGTGTCTTCAATGTGTGTTTGAGGATTTTATTGATAGCTTCGACTTGCCCATTGGCCTAAGGGTGGTTTGGCGTGGAGAAGTGCTTCTTTATTTCTAGCTCTTTGTAGAATGACGACAGTTTGGAATTGTCAAATTGATTGCCATTGTCCTGTGATAATCGAGTAGGGGATTTCAAATATGCATATGATCAACTTCCATATAAAAATCGGGGTTTTTTGTTCTGTTATTTTGGTCAGTGGTTCCACCTCTGCCCATTTGGTGAAATAGTCGACAACAACTATGGCGTACTCAGTTATACCTTTTTCCATGGGCATTGGGCCGATTAAATCAATTATCCATTTTGAGAAGGGCTAGGGTATGATAACTAAGGTTAGTCCTTTTGGAGGAGCTCTGATGATGGGGACAAACCTCTGGCATTTGTCACATTTTCAGATGAATGCGATGGAATCTTTCTTTAGTGATGGCCAAAAATATCCCTGCCTCAAAATTTTGTGTGGTAATGACTGCCTCTCCAGTATGGTTGCCACATATTCCTTCGTAAACTTCACTAAGGACGTATCAAGCTTCGTTTTTCCTGTAGACACCTAAGTAATAAGAGTGAGAAGCTTTTCTTGAATAAGACATTGTCTATGATTGTGTATTTGGCTTTTCTAGTCCTTAATTTCTTGGCTTCGTGCTATCTGGAGGTACTCTACAATCCTTCAAAAATCGGATGATCTTCTCCATCCAGCTAGAGTTCAGGTCGGTAATGGTGAGCATGGGCTTGGACTGGTTGATTGCTGCATTGATGATTATTCTTATTAGGATGTTCTCCAGCTCTTCTATTCCTTCGCTAGTAGCAAGTCATGCTAAGGCTTCAGCGAGGCTATTTTTTTATGTTCTTGGGATTTGTTTGACCTCGACGGTGCTAAATGATTTGAGTTCTTGCTCTACTATATGTGAGTAAGATGCCATCCTTTCATCCTTAGCTTGGTAGAACTTGTTGATTTGATTGACTATTAGCTGGAGGTCGCTATATACTAGTAGTCTAAGTGCACCCATTCCATTTGCAAACCTTAAACTGGCGATTAGGGCTTCCTATTTAGCCATATTGTTAAAGGCATGGAAATCGAATCGAATGGACTGATAGAGTGGCTCCAAGTCCGCGTTCATCAGGACTACTCCAACTTCGACGTGTGTTTCTATCATCGATCCATCTACGAAGAGAGTCCAATTTTTTTCTTCTTTGGTACTGGGCTAATGTTTCAGACCGAACTCAACAATGTAATTAGCTAGTGCTTGACCTTTGATGGAAGTCTAGGGTCTGAAGTGGAGGTCAAACTGGCCGAGCTCTACCACCTATTTCACAAGTCTTCTAGAAGTATCTGGTTTTTGGAGGACCTGCCTCAAGGGGTAGTTTGTCAAAATTTCTATTGGGTATTGTAAGAAGTAGGGTATGAGTTTCCTTGCTGACATGATCAGAGCATAGGCCAGCTTCTCCATTGTTGCACTGTCTCATTGACCCTTCTAGATGCTGACTTCTCTCCACTATCATGCGAATTTCGGCACGGGGTTATTCATCTCAGCTTTTTTAAGATAGAGATGGGAGTTCAGCCTAGTTATGGAGTGCTAGAAGCTCAGCTCTTTCCGCTGGATGTGCTAGGAACTCTCTCTAGATAGTCATCAGTATCCTATCCGGTAGATCGGTGATATTTGTAGTACTTCATTTGGTTCAACTTAGATGAGTTCGCTCTCATAGAGCGGGCTTTGAGGAATTCCTTGCCTTTGGTTTTCATTAAGACATTCTCGAGCGAGGTATTCAAGATGTGGTATCCCTGGAACCTTTCAGAGATGGGTCTTTGCCGACCTGGGTGCTAAAATCAGGTGTTTTCTTGAGACTTTCTTTCTTCTCCAACTTGTAATCTTTTTCTTTGCCATTGACGTTGTCTCTTCGATCGGACTTTTCATTCTCCTGGTCAGAGGTCACCTCCTTAGCACTAATGTACTTCTCAGCTCTAGATAAGAATTCCTGGCACATTGTTGGTCCATCCTCATGAACAGACCACCACTGCATTTTAGTACATAGTCCTGACAAGATAGCCATCAGAGCGGCGTCATTAGAGATTTTGTCCACTTCAACTATCTTTTACTGAATATGTCTATGTAACTCCTCAAGAATTCAGTCTGTCCTTGCTTGATACTAACTAGGCATTTCTTGGGAGTAGACTAAGCTCTTGTCTCCATGAAGGTGGAGATGGACTAAGCTGATAGGTCATTCCAACTCTGGATAAAATGCTGTGGTAATTTTTTGAACCATCTCATCGCTCTATTTTCGAAAGTTAGAGAGAAAGCTCTGCACATGATTGCATCACTAGCCCCCTGGAGTTCCATCCATAAGGTATACTTGTCGAGATGTTTGACGATGTTGTTGCCATCTTCATAGCTAGTTAGCTATGGCATTTGAGATTTCGGGCAGTGGTTTTGCCAGGATGTCCTCCGAGAATGGAGAATATCGATAAGTTATGTACTCCTCCGAGATGTTCTTTTGCTTAGCTTCCAGTTCGGCTAGACGTCGCTTCATTAGCTTTAGTTCATCTGGGGTGTTTTGTACACTCAATGCTGCAGCAGATGGTGCTTCTTCCTTCCTTCGCACTTTCTCTTCACGTGGCGCAGGTGGGATCTGAGAGGAGTGACCTATATGGTCACCGACGATTGCCGATCGTTGTGAGGCAGCTTTCTTAGGACTACTAGGGCATCTATTCTCACACTCCTTGCTAGTCGATGGATTTTTCTCACTAAATTCTAACTTTTTTTTCACACGATGATCTTCAGGTCGGTCACGTGCTGATGATTCTGCTTCTAAGTCAGAAATGTGTCTAGTGGTAGCTTGATTCTTCTCAATCCATTCAATGGCATGAGTTAGGTATTCCAATTTTTGAAGGACTACATCTCTTTCGGAAACATGTGTTTGAGCTGAAGTTTCTTCTGGATGTCTTTGGCGGAAGTCCGGGAGGAGATCAACATGTTGGCTCATCGTTCTCACGTGGTTGCGAGCCCTTGAGTCTTGACTTCAGCTCATATTAAAGGTATTTTTAGGGATAAAAGTGTTTAGGTATGATGATCAAGTGTTGATCTTTTGGTGAGTTTTTGGAATATGGAGAGCCTTTTTAGGGAGAGTCCTCCTTCTAGCACCAAACTATTGACATTGGAAAATAGCAAGATAGTTTCCAAGCCGACTTGGTATTTAAGTATTGAGGTCAGATATGACCAAGTAAGCAATGAATACGTGAATATGTAATAGAAGACCGTTTATATAATCTTTTTAAGTGTGCTCTTTATTTTCGCAAATTTGTGTCCGACCTCTTGGACATTTATGTCTCCTATTTATAGGAAGATATGTAATGATCACATGCATTTAATGCCAATCTGAACATTAAATGCTTACAAGATATCTCTTTTTTGGGCATTTAATGTGAAGTGACACCTACATTAATTACGGTGGCTAGTCTGATGCCTAACACATGGGAAAACGTGTCATTGATGACGTAAACTTAGTAGTAGACGACTACTACATGACCTCTGACCTGAAGTAGGCTGGGTAGGAACTCGCGAGGTAAGACCTAACGTGGTAGGACTTCCCTAACCAGGTAAACCCCTCTCCATATTGGTTTGGTAGGACCTCCTTCATTCAATTCGGTAGGACCTCCATGACGAGTTATGAAGAATCATTTGGCTGTCGTGACAGGTCAGGTCGTATCAACATACACAATTTCTATCTTTTTTTTTAATTTCTTAAATCTGGTCAAAGGCCTTAAAATTCTAAAGTGCGGGTTACCCGGCCATTTGGGGTGATTTCCACATATAAAACTAAAAATTCAGATAAATGAAGTCTTGAGTCAAAAGTTAGGTCATTTAGAGAAGACAAATAAAGGAAGTCTTGAGTACACCTAGGTGTCGGATGGGACAATCTGGGTATTTCAATACTTGGAATCACCAGTTACAGTTTAGGTATTTTATAAATTAAACCATTTGGTTTCACGTAATTGTTGGAACCAAACCCAAACCTAGAACCATAGGTTCCAGTTCTACCATAACATTTTTTTAAAAATAATATTGAGTTGACAACATGTTTTGAAAAAAATTAAAATTGCAAACATGTTAATATTAAAGTATGTTAGATATTAAAACAATTTATGAAAGATACAATTATTAATTAGAAGAATAGACACAAAAATTACAAACTCATAAATTAGGGTTAGAAAAAGAAAAATTACCTCATAAAATTGAGAATTCATTTCGGTTACAAATGAGTTTCGTATTCGCCGTCTCACTGTGTCTTGAGCAAAAGAGATGAGTGAAAGTGCAATATAGACAAAATATTTGTATTGAGTATCTGAGAAAATAGTAATTAAGAATTTGAGATTTGGGTAATTGGAATTGGGTTAATTGAGTTTAATTTTAAGAGTGATGGATTTTATACTTTTGGTTTTGGTTTTGGATAGTTGGACTCTTGTCTTTGGTACCGTGGTGTTGGGTTGTGGGTCATTGGGTTAGGGTGAATAAATTGTAAAAAATAAGTAATTTATAAAAATGACAAATTTGGTTCCAATTAGGTACCCAAGATTCTAGTTCAAGAACTAAGAATCGACCCGGACCCAGTCGGTTCTCGATTCCGATTCCTAATTTTGTTTTTTTGGAATTGGTTCGAAAAATGCCCGCCCCTAGTCTTGAATCAAAAGCTACCCATCGAAAAATATCCCATATAATGTCAAAGATAGGTATTCAATATTGGATCGAAAAATATCCCTAATCTCTAGTTTGCCTATAAATATCCCATATAATGTCAAAGATAGGTATTCAATATTCACAAACTTAGCCAAACATTGACAATTTTGTTTCTCTAACTCTTAAACCAAACATTAGATTTGAGCGTTGGAGTGCTTGTTTGAGGAATATCTTCTTCAATAACTTGAAAAACACGAACTTCTTGATTCCAAACCACAATACCACGTCGTTTTTATGCACTTAACGATAACAACATGAACACCTAGAACTTGATAAACAAATAAAAGAAGCTTTATATTCTGTTTCTGTAGTATATCAAAATATAAAGTTCATTTTTGAGATACATCTGCTGACACCAGAGTCGTGCAAGGTTTTGGCGTCAATAGATTTTATATTACAATTGTTGGGGATGTCGAGGATTAAATAAAGTCAGTTGTGGGTCATATTGCTAGTAATTCAGATGTTTGTACTTCATAAAAGTGTGAACCAACTGGGGATTTCCTTCTAGGAAGTAATTTTTGCTCAACATAGTGGTTTGCTTGTGGTTACCTATGGTTTTGGAGCCTCTATCTCACACTATCTTGTCTTCTTAACTAGATTTTGTCCATCCATTTCACTCACATTTTGAGTAGTCTGGTGTATGATCAGGTGGAGCTTACCATGTCACTGTTGCATGCTACAAGGTTGGCCACATGGATTTTTCTGTATATTTGGTTATGTTACACGTTGTATCCAGAGGTTGCTTTACTCCAAATCACGGCTTATTGTGATGTCCTTTGATTAGCACATGAAAAAAAGGCGAGAAATTCCCCATCCTCCTCCACGCCTAAATCTGTATATGGACAATAGTAACAAAATATGTTGTGAAAATAATTGATAGATCATACTTTTTTGCACCATTAAGTGTACTTTATATATGGAGCTTTTCTGGTATTGGATTATACGTCCTTCATATGTCCCGCAAAAAAGATTAATCGCGTGTAGTTTAGCTATTCACATCTTATGTATCATTTTTGCTACTTTAATATTCAGATTACAATATCTATAGAAGTTATTGGCATTCAATCTATTTGCATCTATACGATAAAAGATATTGAATTTTCAAGGTAAATATTGTTTGATAGACACTTTACATATGCAGCAATATAGCAATCTAGTAAATTTACATGGATGAAATCTCATACTAGAATCATCATTGATATCTAAAGTCAATAAGCATTAACCTTTCCATCAATAGATGATAATATATTACACAAATTCATTAGTTTTAGAATGATCATATGCTGAACAATTCATAAGTGTGATTTTACACTTATCTGGACCATCAAAAGTGGATGATTGTAAGTACTCTTAAGTGAATTTTTACTTAATTGTGTGTTGATTTGATTGCTTTAGGTCAAAACTCAAGTTCGGATGGAATTGGAGAAAAACAAAGCAAAAAGGCGAAAAAAGACTGAAAGTGCACAAAGACTTGGGAATGAGAACCAACTTGCAAACATTCAAAAGATGAAGGACTTATCATGCAAATAAATGGGGACTTAAGCACAATTCATGGCCAAAATTTTAGTTTCCTTATTTTAGTCAAATTCTAGTTTGGTAATTCTTGGGGGACAAGATATCTACACTATATTAGGGTTATGGGACATATAAATAAGGAGGATGATTCTTGATAACATATTCCATATACCATATTTAAGAATAAAAAGGGAGAAAATAGAGAGCAAAAATGAGAAAAAGAGGAAAAACCACCAAGATCTTGAAGATTAGAACGTGAAGACGAATAATGCTTGGTGCAAGATATTCAACTTCTTATCATCTTTTATTTAAGATCTGGTTATGTATTCATATTTTCTTTCTTAATTTGAGTAGCTAGATCTTAATTTTGGATGAACGATATAACCTAGTTTAGATTCTTTATTTTCAACTCTCAAGTTTTGCTTATACTCCTATTACTTATTGATTTTATTACTTCTCTTAACATTTGAAATAATTGATCATTATTTTATTGATTCATGGATTGTAACAAACCGAGAGGTAAGTTATTAATTTAGACCACGTAGTAAAATCCTACAATTGGATAAAAGGTAGAGATAAGCTTTTATTATTGTTGCAGTCTTGAATTGAATTCTTAGGAGATTTAATGCATTTAATTAAGGACCATTCTGACTTCATAAGTTGACTTAATTAGATAGGATTAATTTGAACTCGAGAGAGGTAAATTAGGTTGCATTTGTGAATTCGACCGAATACAACATTAGGAATAAATCTTGAGAGGAGAAATTAGAGATGACAACTATGGTGAACTCGTGAATCCAAATCTTTTAATCATATTACTTGATAAATTCTTGATTTTTGCATTCACATTATTTTCCAAAATTCTTAGTTCTAATTTAAATTTTCAAATCAACTTAATTCAAAGAGTTTTTAAATAAATTAGGATTGAGAGCTAGTATCTACATAGGACAGTCTTCGTGGGAACGATAATTCGGACTCAATGGGTTCACTTTATTACTTGTGTGCGATATTGTTCACTTACAATACAATTATTTTCACAATAAGTTTTTGAGGCTACGAAGAGAGGTATAAGATAATGAAAGTGCAATGCCTTTCATTTTTTTGTGCAAGATAAATAAGCGGGGATTAGATTCCTAGCATCAGATCAGTACGTAGATTCCACCTGGTAGTCAAATACACTGCACACAAATATTATTCATGCACGGAATCAACACCTATCTAAATACCTTTTGCATTGGTTTAACCATCCCCAAACTATCCTTTCAACTGGTTAGGTAATTAAGTTGTCAATTGGTGGTCTTGGTTTTCACAACTTAGGTTCACTATTTTTCATTGTATTGTATTCAATAAACCAACTAAAGGTAGTAATAATCATAACTATTGTGCTCACACTTAATCATATCTCACATGGATAGGATAAGTATAGTATATAAAAACAGGCATAAGTAGCAATACCTAGTCATAATTTATGAATCGATAGCAGTTTGAAATAGATATCATCATTAGCCAGCAAGGCTATCCAACATACAAGCACACAAATAAAATAAATTTTTTTTCACAGCACACATAAAAATAACCAAAATAATTAAAGTTCATAGTGTCCTTAATTTGACAAAAGAAAACAAAATAAATAAATAAAGGAAAGAGTTAACCAGAGTCATATGCGTGGAGAAATTATCGAAATGGTATTCGATCAGTAAGCATTGGGATCTGAGTCTTCATGACACCTTGAACGATGATGTGCAGCCTGAAAAAAAATTCAAATGTGCTCAATTACTAGTATCAGGAAACGTGCTTTATTTTCTAATGTATCCCTAAAATTTTACATACAATGCAATAAACAGACAATGTTGTCTCTCATTAAGCGCTCGATTTATAGTCTAGAGCTTAACTTTTGGCAACTTTCACTTATGGAGGCTTGAATTGGGATTTGAAAGTCTTGCATTGCTTGCAATTACTAGCTTTGCAAGATTTATCCTTTGCTCTCCATGTTTTAAATTGACCATTTCCATCTTTAATTGCTCTAACTAGTCCACCTAATCCACATCCGGTTTGTACTTTTGTTGGCCAATTTTCACCAATTCATCAACTCTAAAATACTCTTCGAGGTCGATGGTTGCTCGGGTACGGTATACATACTGAACACTAATTGTTCGTCATCATGTACCCTCCAGATTAGCTCACCTTTTTCAACATCAATAAGGGCTCAACTCATTGCAAAGAATGGTCAGCCCAATATAACTAGCATATCCCGGTCCTCTTCGATATCAAGGACAATGAAGTCAACTAGAAAGATAAATTTATCTACCTTGATGAGCACGTCCACAACCACACCCCGTGGGCACTTGATTGATCTATCAGCAAGTTGCAGATATACAATTGTTGCTTTTACTTCTTCCAAACCTAATCTCCTGTAGATAGAAAGGGGCATCAAATTAACACTTGCACCTAAACCACATAAAGCATTAAAATTATAAAATTTTACAATTGTTTAAGGTAATTTAAAACTCTCTGGATGTTTTAACTTCGGATGCAACTTATTTAGCATAATAGCGTTACACTCCTCAGTTAAAACTAATGTCTCATATTCTTCTGGTTTTCTCTTCTTGGAAAACATTTCTTTCATAAATTTAAAGTACAATGGCATCTTGGCTAAAGCTTCGACGAAAAGAATGTTGATGTGCAGTTTCTTGAAGACTTCAAAAAATTTTCCTAACTGCTTGTCGATCTTGTACTTCTGCAACCTCTGAGGAAAAGGAATTGGTGGCACATAAGCTTTGATGGGAATTGGTGCCCTCACTTTTGATGATTCAACAGATTCTTTTGAAACTTCTTCTTTTGATTTCGCATGTTGTTGTCTAGTTTTTTCTTCCTCAATTACCAACTGTTTGTCATTTTTCTTGGTCTTTTTACATGAATTTCAGGCAGTTGTACCCCGATCTTAGTAATGATTGCATTTACATGTTCTTTTGGATATGTCAGCTGAATAAGCTAGGCAGAGTGCTTGGTTTCCTATCTAACAGTTGCAGGGCTAACTGGCCAATATGAGTTTTAATTTTCTGATAGATGTCTATTAATTCGATAGTTTAAGTCCAGCTACTCCAATATTTTATCAATTTTCTATATATACTATTGAAACATCTCTCCCAAACTTGGTCATCTTTCTTTCCAAGCATTATTGGCATTGCCACTTTATTGATTCTCAGACCACCTAAAATTTGGGTATTGCTTTCAACATGGATTGTATGTTTGTGAATATGGATTATACTGCTATGTGTATTATTCTGCAAAAAATTGACCTATTGTGGATTGGCCAATAACATACAATCTAACGTCGAGTGGTTAGCTCCACAGTTTTTGCACATCATGGTTGCTTGGATTGCATTCATTCCTTGTGTTTGTGTTCTGACCAAGAGCTCCACCTACTTCATCAATGCAGCAAGTTGTGCATTATTAGCTAATTGAATGTCAACCTCATGTATACATTCTACTTTTCATAGAGTGGCACGATCAGATAAAAATATGGTATGTGTATTTACAATCAGTTCATATAGATCCCATGCTTTGTTGATATTTTTATGTGTAATGGACCATTTGTAGAGGAGTCCACTATCGATTTGGATTGAGAAGACAGTCGAGAGTAAAAATATTGAGCTTGTTGGCCCTTTTTAATGCCATGTTTTGGACATTTTCTGAGCAACTCCTTGAATTTGTCCCAAGATTTATGATACTTTTTCCCATCCATTTGCTTAAGGGTAGAGATTTCCAGCTTCCTCTTGGCTACTTTAGCTGGTAAAAAATACTTGTTACATAATTTTCTAGCTAAGTCATCCCACATGGTGATACTAGCATGTGGTTCTGAGTTTATCCATTCTAGAGCCCCATCCCTCAATGTATAGAGAAATAACTGAAGTCTGATGGCATGTTCATTCACTCTTTGAAACTAAAAGTTACGGCACATCTGTAAGAATCTAGAGAGATGAGTATTCAGGTTTTCATTCACCTTTCCGTAAAACTACAGGTTATTGCTAAAGAGATTAATCAGATCGGTTAGTAATTGAAAAGTTGTACCGACCAAAAGTAGTGGAGATTATACTTGAACGATCAGGAGCTGCTGCTGGAGTTAAGAACTGAGCCACTGGCATTTTCATCGTCATCTTCTTGTTCTTCTTCATGTTGCTGAATTTGCTGAGCTACCAATCGGGCTGCTTCTACAGTGGCTGCTCTTACATTCTCTTGTTCAGCTTTTCTTCTTAATTGTGCATCTGCCATTTTAATTTGATGCTGATCTTTCTATTTTGGTTGTGTTCTTTACTTCTTCATCTAAATGTATGTTCAATCTTAGGATTGAAAGTCTTAAGATTTCTGCCTTGTGTACGGAGCATGCAACAAACATCTTTTCTGTAGTAAGAAAACAAATAAGAAAAATAAAAAGTATAATAAACTAAAAATTAAACTAACACTAACGATTAATCTAAAATAATATTAAATAAGAATATTCTCCAGCAACGGTATCAAAAACTTGTTGTGAAAATAATTGTATTGCAAGTCAACAATATCACACACAAGTAAAAAAGTGGACCTATTGAGTCTAGATTATTGTTCCCACAAAGACTATCTTATTTATATACTAACTCAATTAATCTCAATCCCAATTTATTTAAAAACTCTTTGAATTGAGTTGATTTGAAGTTTTAAACTAGAACTAAGAATTTTAGAAAATAATGTGAATGCAAAAATCAAGAATTTATCAAGTAATATGATTAAAAGATTTGGATTCACGAGTTCACCATAATTGTCATCTCTAATTTCTCCTCTCAAGATTTATTTCTAAAGTTGTATTCGGTCGAATTCATGAATTTAACCTAATTTACTTCTCTCGAGTTCAAATTAGTCTTATCTAATTAAGTCAACTTATGAAGTCAGAATGGTCCTTATTTAAATGTATTAAATCTCTTAAAAATTCAATTCAAGACCGCAACAATAACAAAAGCGTATCTCTACCTTTTATCCTATTGCCAGATTTTACTATGTGGTCTAGATTAATAATTTACCTCTCAGTTTATTACAATCCATAATTCAATGACAAATAATGGCCAATTATTTCAAGTATTAAGAGAAGAAATAAAATCAATATGTAATTAAATTAGACATAAGATATGTATATATAAAAATAAAAAATAAAAAATAGAAGCAAAAGCAAGATTGAGCATTTGTGCACATAACTTGAGGATTTAGATAACTAGTGGGTTTAACTTACCTAGTGGAAGTTTGATAGTCTAAGCACTCAATAAAAGGAGAATCATCACAGATCTAGATAGCTACTGTATTGGCTAGATCTAACCAAATTTTGAGCGGTAAAAGAATAAATATTTTAAGGACAATTTTAGAGTTAATACCTAGGGTGAGAGATTGAATATCAATATGAGAGTGTCTATTCTTATGAGAGAGAAAGGAAATATTTGACCATTGGAGGAAGAATATTATCAACCTAAAGTTTTATAGTGATTGGATTGACTATGTGCACACACACGCGTCAGTTGAGTATCGGATGAGTAAAAATTGATTTTGGTAGCATGATTTAGATGTTTATTTTGAATTGTTTGATGTGTTTCAAAAACTTGAGACAAATACAACAAGCTATCTATTATAGTAAATTTTAATATTATTTGCTTAATTGTTTAAATAAATAGTCATGTTCGAGGATGAACAAATATTCAAGTTTGGGGATATTTGATAAGTGTGATTTTATACTTATCTGAACCATCAAAAATGGACAATTATAAGTACACTTAAATGAATTTCTACTTAATTGTGTATTGATTTGATTGCTTTAGGTCAAAACTCAAGTTCGGATAGAATTGAAGAAAAACTAAGCAAAATAGACGAAAAAGGACTGAAAGTGCACGAAGACTTGGAAATGGAGACCAACTTACAAACATCTAAAAGATGAAGGACTTATCGTTTAAATAAACAGGGACTTAAGCACAATTCATGACCAGAATTTTAGTTTTCTTATTTTAGTAAAATTTTAGTTTGGTAATTCTTGGAGGACAAGATTTCTACACTATATTATGGTTTTGGGACATATAAATAAGAAGGATGATTCCATATACCATATTCCATATACCATATTCAAGAATAAAAAGGGAGAAAATAGAGACCAAAACAGAGAAAAAGATGAAGAACGGCCAAGATCTTGAAGATTGGAACGTGAAAACGAAGAATTTTTAGTGCAAGATATTCAACTTCTTCTCATCTTTTATTTAAGATCCGGTTATGTATTCCAAACTTTTTATATTTTCTTTTTCTTGAATTATAAATAGCTAGATCTTAATTTTGGATGAACGGTGTAACCTAGTTTAGATTCTTTATTTTCAACTCTCATGTTTTGCTTATACTCCTATTACAAATTAATTTTACTTCTTCTCTTAATATTTGAAATAATTGGCCATTATTTCATTGATTTGTGGATTGTAACAAACCGATAAGTAAGTTATTAATTTAGACCACGTAGTAAAATCCAACAATTGGATAAAAGGTAGAGATACGTTTTTATTATTATTGTAATCTTGAATTGAATTCTTAGGAGATTTAATGCATCTAATTAAGGATCATTCTAACTTCATAAGTTGACTTAATTATATAGGACTAATTTAAACTCGAGAGAGGTAAATTAGGTTAAATTTGTGAATTCGAATGAATACAACATTATGAATAAATTTTAAGAAGAGAAATTAGAGATGACAACTATAGTGAACTCGTGAATCCAAATCTTTTAATCATATTACTTTATAAATTCTTGATTTTTGCATTCAAATTATTTTCTAATATTCTTAGTTCTAGTTTAAATCTTCAAATTAACTTAATTCAAAGAGTTTTTAAATAAATTAAGATTGAGATTAATTAAGCTAGTATCTAAATAGAATAGTCTTCATGGGACGATAATCCGGACTCAATAGGTTGGATATTGTTCACTTGCAATACAATTATTTTCACAACAACAATCATTCAGATATTGATTGGCAGCTTCACAAGGTTTCTGCTCCACCTCCCTAGGAAACAAGTTCTTTCAAATGATATAGCAGCAAGCTGAAGTCTATAAGGAATTGAAGTATAGATGTACAGTAGAAATTAAATCTACAATTCCTATAAGCCGGATCAACTTTGTACTTAGATAGAATTCATGATAGGAGTTTACCTTGATGAACACTATGGAATCTGATTTTTTGATTAACTGGAGGTGCGATCTCCGAAACCACAACTATCCAATTGTCCAACCTCCAATGGTGATCCACACAACAAGAACAAATATGGACTTCCACGATCAAGAACAAATGAAAGTGGAACCTTTTTAGAGTGATTGTATTGAGTTGTCTTTTGCTTGTGCTAGCGAGTAATAAAGATCAACTCTTAACTTTAATATGTTGTGCCTATTAATTTATAGGAGGCACTAACCCTAGTCCTAGGTCTAGTCCGACTAGAACCCATTAACAAACGGGCTCAATTAATTAATCTAATTAACTAATTTGGTCCAATAAGAAATTAAGTTTGACCCAACTAATTGGACCTTGGACATTAATTTTTACAATCTCTCACTTGGACAAGGTTCAACTCCAGATGCTTAATGCTTTTTGTGTGTGACCCAATAGGTTTCCATTCACGATGGCAAACATAGTGATATTCTCATCGATTCACCTAGATCGATCAATTCACGTTGTGGTCCAAGATTGACATCTAGCAATGTGTCAAGGCAATCCATGTGAAGGGAAATGTCATGTGGTATGACAGAACTAATATATGTGTGATTACCGTGAAAATATAATCTTTTCATCAATATAACCCAATTGGTTAAGGTTAAGAGATATGGATCAGCGTCAATCTCATTTCAACCAATTATGTTATTTACCTTAACTCGTCGTTGATCTAATCTAGTTATGATTGAAATATTTTCAACTCATAACTTCACCCCGACCGAGGAAATTTATATCAACTTAAGTGGGAAAAAATCAGGTTATAATCTCCTACTTTCCAAGAGTGACAAATCCTCATATTGGGCATTCACAACTTTCATATGATTCTCACTATACCGTATGACATCTTCCTGGTGACTCAAATCTCCGAGTCCCATCAAACGCTCGCCAAAGTATAGTGGTACTCACATAAGATTTTATGATGTCCTCAAGTCAAAGGACCAAATTCACAACCGCGTATTGGAGATTTACCACTAACGCTTGGATAGTTATCCATGTGGAATCTCTAGAAAGATCATCCAATGTCATGTTCTCATAACAATGCATTCATGTGTTCATTCAGATGTCCCTCTACATCTTAGCTCGTGAGATCAACTACTTTCTTTAAAAGAAATGCAACACATACTAGTCTATCCGCAAAATGTTATCCGTATCTCATTATTACTATGACTAGGATATTTCAAGAATAAGTTATTTATAACTTGTATCTCATAATTACAACACCTTGTGATTAACAAGTTACTATGAAATTTTTTTGGACTCTATTATTTTAAATAATAAAATTTAAAAATAACAGATCTGCCATTAAAATGTAGACAAGCATTTAATTAATTAATTTGTTCATACACTTTAATGTCTACCAAAGAGTATATCAAAAAATGTCCCATACAAATTAGATCCAATCACTCAAGTATCTTAATACCATCAAATTTAGCATGACCATCATACTTTTGCTGGGACAACAACTTTATCAAAGGATCTGCTACATTATCATATGGTAGGACCCGTTATATCTTTATATAATTTCTTAAAATTATCTCTCCAATGAGATGATACTGCTTTAATATATATATGGATCATTGATGAGACATGGGTTTCTTCGCTTGTGCGATGGCTCCATTGTTATCAAAATACAAGATATTGGATCAACAATACTAGGAACTACTACAAGTTCAGTAATGAACTTATTGATCCAGACTACTTTCTTTGCTGCTTCTGAAGTAGCTATATATTCGACTTCTGTAGTTGAATCAGTAGTCGTTCTTTTTGGAACTTTTCCAACTGATTGCACCACCATTTAAAGTAAATCCATATCCGGATTGAGATTTTCTATCGTCTTTATCAAACTAAAAGCTGGCATCGACATAACCTTGAACTCTAAGTTCATTTCCTCCATAAACCAAGAACTTGTCTTTAGTCCTTCTTAAGTACTTAAGGATGTCTTTGACTGCGATCCAATGTTTCTCGTGAAGGTTCGCTTGGAACCTACTTGTGACACTCAAAGCGTATGAAACATATGGTCGAGTACATAGCATGGCATACATGATAGATCATATTGCTTATACATAAAGAATTCTATCCATGCGATCTCTTTCAATTTGTGTCTTCGGACACATCTATTTTGAGAGATAGATCCCATCTCCGATGGGACAGAGTCCTCTCTTGGACTCTTCTATGTTAAATATTCTCTATGTTAAATCTTCTCAAGATTTTATCTATGTACGCAGATTGAGATAGGCTAAGCATTCTATTAGATCTATCTCTATAGATCTTTATATCAAGAATGTACGTTGCCTTTCCCATATCCTTCATGGAGAAATTTTGGATAACCCCAATTTTACTGATTTTTGGCATCGGAGACATCGTTCCTAATAATAATATGTCATCCGCATACAAAATTAGAAACACGACTTTTCTCCCACTAACCTTTTTATACACACAGTTCATCTTCATTCTTGATAAAATCAAACATTTTGATTGTCTTACCAAAATGAAAATTCCAGCTCTGAAAGGCTTGCTTTAATCCATATATGAAATTTCTATAGTTTGCATACCTTGTTAGGCTATGTGGATTCAAAAACTTCTAGGTTGTGTCATGTACACATCCTCGCTAAGATTTATGTTAAGGAATGCGATCTTGACATCTATTTGCTAGATCTCATAGTTATGGTATGCTACTATCGCAAGCGAATCCGAATTAACTTAGACATGACTACTGGTGAGAAGGTTTTGTTAAAGTCAATCCATTGTCTTTACTTGTAACCTTCGCAACCAATCTTGCCTTGTAAGTATAAACATTACTATCCATGTCGACCTTTTTCTTGCAAACCAATTTACAGCCTATAGGTTTTATCCCTTCAGGCATGTCAGCCAAGGTGCAAACCTTGTTTTCGTACATGGAGTTCATCTCGGATTCCATGGCTTCTTGCCATCTCTTTGAGTCAACACTTGACTTCATTTCTGTGTAAGTAGTAGGTTCATTTTTCTTGATTAGTAATACATTACTAGTAATCAAGAGGTTGTATATCAGAGGAAAACGAATGACTCTGCTCGACTTACTCGGAGCTGGTGTGTCCTTAAGAACTGGTGGTTCCCACTTTCATTAGATGCAAGCTCAACTATTGGAACATCTAATGGGTCAATTTTATTTGTGTTTTCTTAAACTTCTTTAAGATCTACTTTGCTCCCACTGTCTTCTCTAAGAATACAGCGCAAGTCTCGATACGATGACCTTCATCTCGATGGGATTATAGAAATAGTATCATGCAGTTTACTCTGGATACGATATACTCCACAGATAAATATTTATCATATTTAGCTCCCATCTTATCTGATTCAATGCGCTTCACATAAGCGTCGCATCTCCAAACATTCATGTATGAAAGAATGGATCTTTTTCTCTTTCCATAACTCGTATGGAGTTTTATTGACCGATTTAGATAAGATACTGTTTAGTGTATAACATGCAGTGTTAAGTACATATCTTCAAAACGATTTTGGAAGAACTGCACAAATCACCATTGATCGCACCATATCAAAAAGGTGCGATTTTTCCTTTCAGATACACCATTTTTATTGTGGTGTATACGATAGAGTCCATTGTGAGAGAATCTCATTCTCTCTTAGATAGTTTAAAAACTTACCCTTCAAACATTCTCCACCTCGATTAAATCTAAGTGTTATATATTTTTCTCAGTTTGTATTTCTACTTCTTACTTGAATTCTATCAAGTAGATGAAAGTATATCTAGAATGGCCATCTATAAATGTGATGAAGTAAGAAAAGCCACCTCTAGCATCTTCAGATATTTGTCTATGTACATCAGTATGTACAAGACCCAAAATATCTGCAACTCCGACTCTCTTTCTAGAAAAGAGTGTATTGGTCATTTTGCCCAACATGCATAATTCACACTTATCAAATGATTAATAATCATTTGAATCCAAGTATCTATCTTTATGTAACTTAGTGATGCATTTTCATTTATATGACCGAGTCTACAATACCAAAGATTTGAGTTGTTAGTTTTATCTCTTTTATGCCTTGCAATTTTCTTCTAATGTCATTTTATTTTCAAAGTGAAAGCACGGATCATCGGACTTGGATTTGTCTTTGCTTAAATGTTTTCCAACAGATTTGGCCTTCTTGGATCATATCCAAAAGGTCCATTTATTTTTCTCTTAATGCCCTTAGAGGTGTCAATGGCCAAATTAGAGGTGTCAATGGCCAAAATTTACCCATTCCCTTGGGCTTAACAGTTTTCAGCAATGTTTAGCAGCTCGAGTAGGGTATACTGAATCTTATTCATGTTGAAGTTCATAATGAACTATGAAAAGTTCTTAGGTGGGGACTGCATAACTAAGTCAACACTTAGCTCGTGGTCCATGGTAAAACTCGGTTTAATTTTTCAATATAATCAATCTTCTTCAATACATGAGCACTGACTGATGAAGATATTTTTACCATCATACCTCTTCATAACCTTTTGGATGTTTTATACTGTTCAGTCCGTGACTATTTATCATTCAACTACTTGAAATGATATATATTAGTATATACATTCATATCCTCGTGCAGCTTTTCTAATTCATGTGACATACTACAAGTATCACATGTTGCAGGATACTGCCATCACTATGTTTATTGTAAGCCTGCATGTTCTCCGGCGTAGCCTCCTCAGTAGGAGCTTCCGGCATTGGCTGCTCAATGACATATCCAATTTTTCTTTTTCATGTTTGAGAATAATTCTTATATTGTGGTGCGAGTCTAGAAAATTTGATCTAGTATATTTGTTGGCATCTAATATGCCTCTCAAACTCATATGATTACTCATGATTCAACTATTAAATAATAAGATAGAACAATTAATTAAATGCATAAAATTAATTTAACATGGACTTATATTAAATTAATTATACTCCGACTGTTTAAATTGAATTAATCGCCCTCAAACATTAATCAATAGAACCAGTTAGATTCCCAGTCGGCTATGTTCCTTTTTTGTTTTATTAGAACCTTGAGTGGCTCAACAAATCCTAATAAAACATCCAAGTAGATACTTCTATCAATCACATCTCTATGTGACTCCTAGATCATCATCAAGTAGACAACTTATTGTTGCACATATCTTATATGTTTACTTGATTATGCCCTAAAATTCTATTTTCTTGAGTGACTGAAAAAAAAATTTAGTTAAATTCGACCCATTGTTCAGAAACATGAAATATTTCATAGTGATAAACATATACATAAGTGAGCAGCCTTGAGTGACTCAACAAACTGACATCGATAATGGACTCTGATTTTTCACTATAACAATAGAAGGCATGTTCTATTAACCATTTAATACGAATTTAATATTTTGCTAAAGAGGGGTTTGTCTCATCACATTTATGTATATTAACTAACATCCAACATACAATCAATCATACTTAATAATAACTATGGATGATTATGGACTTTATCTATTTAATCTTCGAGCCAAAAGAAAGATTAGTCGGTCAAATCCTAAGGGACGTTACATTTGTTCATTGAATGCTAAATACAAACATCTCCATCTCCTATTGCTACGTGTATCCTATATACGAGTTGGCACGTAGGCCCAAATAAATAGACATGCAAGTCTATAACTAATAAATAACTCAAAAATCTAATTAAATAAATAATAGGCTCGCAGGCCCATTTAATTAAATAATAGACACGCAGCCCAACCAACAATCAACACGAATAATTAACCATACAACCAATCAGATGGGTCTAATATTAAAAATTTATTTATTTCTAAATTTGCAGCTTTGACAGTATAAGTCTAAACTTTTTAGATATTTTGAAATGGACTAGACAGAATTAAATAATTAATTTAATTAATTAATTAATTTTTCAACAATAAAATTAATCAATTGATTTTATTCATAAAGGAAATTTTCAAAATTTATTTTATCTTCTAATTTAAAGTCATATTCTAATTGTAGATACAATTTGTATATGATCAAAATTATAATTTTATAGAGTAAAGTCAAAATTTAATTTGGTCAAAATTCAAAATATGGTTTAAAAACATTTTTAGTCAATTTTCACCAGCATTAAAAGATTTAGTAATGACAATTTTTCAAAAAATTCAAAATTATATTTAAGACCCTTTTCTTAGAAAATAAAATTTGAGTACTTAATGTGCAGTTTTTGAAATTGCACAGTCAATCCTTTAAAATTTTAAAACAGTGGGTCCTTCAATGCAATCTAAAATTACATAGAAGATCCCTTCTTATTTTAAAATAGTTGGCCTTTTCATGCAATTTCAAAATTTGTATGAGATACCCCTTTCATATCTAATGAATTAGGAGGCTTCTTATGCAATTTCCAAAATTGCACAAGAGGCCCCCATATCCATATTTCAAAAATGCATAAACCCCAATTCCTACCCCGATTTTGCGGTGGTGACTTTTTTTTATTAATTTGCGGTGGGTGGCCACGGTGTCTAACATCGACGGCCACCATGAATCTACCATCGAAAAGAAGAAATCGCTGTTGTTCGATGCGATATACGTCATCGCTATAAGCAATGATGCGTTAGTTGCCACCGCGAAATCATTGAAATCAATGGCGAGATCGATGATTTCGTAGTGGTAGTTTGCTTCCTTCAAAACGAAGTAGATTCACCGTCGACTATCATTGGTGGCGCTCGAAAGGCCACTGCAGTCAGTTGATTCATTTTCCAGCCATATCATGTTGTTCCAAATAAACCCAAAACAATTTCGGATTTCTTTTCAAAAAATTCACAATTTTTTTTATTTTAGACTATCAAAGCTCAAATCAAATTATACATCAATAACGATTATTATTTTATTCATCAAAACAGTCTAACGAACTCTAATAAGTAATAAGGTAGGCTCTGACACCACTGTAATGAATTGAAGTATACATGCACAACAAAAATTAAATTTACAATTCTTATAAGACGAAACAACCTTGTACATAGATAGAATTCGTGATAGGAGTTTATCTTGATGAACACCGTGAAATCTGATTTTCTGATTAGCTGGAGGTGCGATCTCCGATACCAAAGCTGTCCAATTGTCCACCCTCCAATAGTGATCCATATAGCAAGAACAGATCTGGACTTCCACGATCAAGAACAAATGAAAGTAGAACCTTTTTAGAGTAATTGTATTGGGTTGTCTTTTGCTTGTGCCAGCAAGTAATAAAGATCAACTTTAACCTTAATCTGTTGTACCTATTAATTTATAGGTGGCGCTAACCCTAGCCTTAAGTCTAGTTCAACTAGAACTCATCAACAAACGGGCCCAATTAATTAATCTAATTAATTAATTTGGTTCAATATGCCTATTAAGTCCGACCCAACTAATTGGACCTTGGACATTAATTCTTATAATGTCATCGTCCCTCTTAAGAAGGCTGAGATGTATTTGCTACACACAGGACAACATTGCAATTTGTGTCTTCTTTCCTCTCACATTTCAACCAGACATATGCTATCATTAGTATAAAACTGTCAGCATTGAAAGTTTAGCAGACAATAATAAGAATTTTAGAAAATAATGTGAATGCAAAAATGAAGAATTTATCAAGTAATATGATTAAAGGATTTGGATTCACGAGTTCACCATAGTTGTCATCTCTAATTTCTCATCTCAAGATTTATTCCTAAAGTTGTATTCGGTCAAATTTACGAATTTAACCTAATTTACCTCTCTCGAGTTCAAATTAGTCCTATCTAATTAAGTTAACTTATAAAGTCAGAATGATCCTTATTTAACTGTATTAAATCTCCTAAGAATTCAATTCAAGACCGCGACAATAACTAAAACGTATCTCTACCTTTTATCCAATTGTCGAATTTTACTACATGATCTAGATTAATAATTTAGCTCTCAGTTTATTACAATCCACAATTCAATGACAAATAATGGCCAATTATTTCAAGCATTAAGAGAAGAAGTAAAATCAAATACTTAATTAATTTATAATTCAAAACTTGAGAGTCGATAACAAAGAATTAAACTAGGTTACATTGTTCATCCAAACTTTAAGTTTAACTATTTATAATTCTAGAGAAAGAAAAGATGAAGAGATTTGAATACATAACCGGATCTTGAATAAAAGATGAGAATAATTTGAATATCTTGCACCAAGAATTCTTCGTCTTCACGTTCCAATCTTCAAGATCTTCATTGTTCTTCGTGTTCTTCGCCGTTCTTTTCTCCAAAAAATCAACAACCTTCATCTGACTTAGGTTATGTCTTTATAGTGTTTTACTAATTTTGAAACCCATGTACGTGAAAAGACCAAAAAGGTCCTGACTAGAGTTGAAATTAAGGCTAAAAAAAGTCCAGACGAGCCAACAACGCATTGCGTGATCAACCGTGGTTTGACCGCGGCAAATAGTAAAGAATTTTGTCAAATTAAATGCCAATCATATATTTGCACACTTGGTCCTCCAAGTTTTGACATATATACGATTTGGTCCTACTTCAAGTTTAACTTGCAAGTTTAGTCCTTTTTGCTCCCAAACTTCATAGTTGTTCACAATATGTCCTATTGGTCCTTCCACTTTAGTCTTCTTATTTCTTCTTTCATTTCAATTTAGTCCTCTTTTATTTGTAGCCCATGTCCTTCAACTTTTGAATGTTTGCAAGTTGGTCTCCATTTCCAAGTCTTCATGCATTCTCAGTCCTTTTTTGCTCATTTTACTTTGTTTTTCTCCAATTCTATTCGAACACGGGTTTCAACCTAAAACAATCAAATCACACATAATTAAGTAAAGATTCACATTAAGAATACATACAATTGTCCACTTTGGATAGTCTCAATAAGTGTAAATCGACACTTATCAAATACCTCCAAACTTAAATATTTGTTCGTCCTCGAACATGACTATTTACTTAAACAATCAATCAAATAATATTTAAATTTACTATAACAGATAGCTTTCCATAATTGCCCCAGGTTATTGAAACTTCTAAAAACTTCTAAATCATGCTACCAAAATCAATTAGTTTTACTTATCTGATGCTCGATAGACATGTGTATGTGTGTGTGTGTGTACGCATAGTCAATCTAATCAACATAAAAATTTAGGTTGGTAATATTCTGCCCCCCAATGCTCAAATATTTCCTTACTCTCTCGTAAAAATACACACTCCCATACTGATATTCAATTTCTCACCCTGGGTGTTAACTCTAGAGTTGTCCTCAAAACACTTATTCTTTTATCACTCAAAATTTGGTAAGATCTAGCCAATACAGTTAATATCTAGATCTGTGATGATTCTCCCTTTATTGATTGTTTCGACCATCAAGCTTCGACTAGGTAAGTCAAACCCACTAGTTATCTAAATTCCCAAGTTATGTATGTAAAGGCCCAATCTTGCTTTTGCTTTTTTTAATCTTATCTTATATGTAAGACCTCATTTCCTTAAACTTTCTAGACGACCCTTGTAGTGAGTTTTAGGCCAATGGCTCCCAAGTCTCGATAGACTTTAGGGCACCGAGTTTTGAGAACTCTTAATGGATTTGTCACTTGAGTTAACTAGGATATGAAGAGAGGTATAAGATAATGCAGGTGCAATGCCTTTCATTTTTTTGGGCAAGATAAATATGCAGGGATTAAATTCCTAGCATCCAGTCAATACTTAGATTCCACCTGGTAGCTAAATACACTCCACACAAATATTACTCATGCACGGAATCAACACCTATCTAAATACCTTCTGCATGTTTTTAACTACTCCCAAACTATTCATTCAACTGGTTAGGTAATTCAGTTGTCAATTGGTTGTTTTGGTTTTCACAACTTAGGTTCACTATTCTTTCATTATATTCTATTTAATATACCAACCAAAAGTAGTGATATTCATGACTATTTTGCTCACACTTAATCATATATCACATGGATAAGTATAGTCTATAAAAATAGCTTAAGTAGCATCACCGAGTCAAAATTCATGAATTGATAACAGTTTCAAATAGATTTCATCATAAGCCGACAAGGCTATCCAACATACAAGCACACAAATAAAATATTTTTTTTTTTAAATTCATCCACAACACACACAACAATAACGAAAATAATAAATTCACCCCAAGCTTAAAATCCACATTGTTCTCAATGTGACGAAAGAAAGCGAAATAAATAAAAAAGAAAAGAGTTATCCTGAATCAAAAGGCGTGGAGACAACATAGGACTTTCAGCTAATCAGTACGCATTGGGATTGGAATGACGATGTGTTGCCTGAAATATTAAAAAAAAAGAGTTAAATGTACTCAATTACTAAAAATCAGAAAACGTGCTCCACTTCCTAATGCAGTCCTAAAATTCTACTTGCAATGCAATAAACATATAAGAGATAGAACAATGGGTTGCCTCCTATTAAGCGCTCAATTTATAGTCTAGAGCTCGACTATTCGCAAGTATCATTTATTGATGCTTGAATTGGGCTTTGGAAGTCTTGCATTGCTCGCAATTACCAGCTTTGCATGATTTATCCTTACTAATATAGCATTTTCCAATGAATACATCATTCTTGGTTATTACTATTTTATTCGACTCCATTACAACCTTTAAAATCTCTTTGAATAAGATAAGATCCACTAACTAAATTTCTTCTAACTTCATGAACATGCCGAACTTGATCTAAAATCAAAGTCTTTTCAGAAGTCATTTTAAGCTCAATTCTTTCAATTCCTAATACACAAGCAATAGTATCATTTCCCAAAGTTACGCTTCCTCCACTTTAAGTCTGATAAGATTTAAACAAACTTTTATCAAAACAAACATGGATATTTGCTCCAGAATCTAACAACATTACTTTTATAAATAAAATTGACTATAAAGAGGTTAATGATTCATACCTAATAGAAGGTTCACCGTCTTCCAACATATTCACTTGATCTTTTGGAGATTTAAACTTAGGCTTGTAATCCTTAGTTTTCCTGAAGTAACAATCTTGTGCCAAATGATTCGTCCTTCCGCACACAAAACATGGTTTTGACTTTCCTTTCTCTTTGCCTTGCCATTCCTAGTGTAATTATTCTTTGGCTGAAAATTTTTCTTATTACGGTGAAAGTTCTTCTTGAACCTAATATTTTGAGAACTATTTTGAAGTATTAGTAGAATTTTTAGAATTTTCAACTAAGTTTGCCTTAGCCTTCATCCCATCACCTTGGCTTAATACCTTTTTATATTGTTCTTCTACTCTCAAAGAATTAAATACTTGGTTTAATGTCATATTCTCTTGCTTATGTCTAAGACCTTTAGCAAAGTCTGACCAAGAGGGTGGAAGTTTATCTATAAGACATACCCCTTATAATCTTCATTAAAATTTGATACTTTCTCTTCCACAAGTCGTAACAAATCTTGAAATTCATGAATTTGTTCATTAATAGGTTTTCCAAGTACCATAAAATATTTATTAAAGGTTGATGCATTAAACCTATTTACGCCAGCATCATCAATGCCATATTCATCCTCTAAAGTTTTCCAAAGCTCTTTAGAACCAGTGATATTTTGATAAATATCATAAAGCTTATCAGAAAGAGCACTAAAAATTCGATTATAACAATGGAATTCAATTTGTTCGGAGTTGAACCATGATGTGGACACTCCACCTTCATTGATTTCTTCTATGGAAGAAATTAACCCAAGAACAGTCAACCATTATTTCATTGTTTTTTCCATCTTTTAACAAAAATTTCATCAAAATTTTCAGGCTTAGCACTAATTGTATCTTCACGAGATGCCATTTCTGACACTAGGAATTACTAAGGCAAAGAGGAGAAATAACTATATAGATATAAGTTTGTCAATAACACAATTAATTTAGCCAAAATAATAACAATAATAATAAATGTCACAATTAAGCCAAAGATTAAAATTTGACTGAATTAATTATCAACCAACAAAATATTTCAGCTAAGGATATATTTAGTTAAATCAACACTCAAGTTTCAGATAAAACAATAACGTCCACTTAGATATTAAAGAACAGTTTCAAATGGCAAATAAGTACAAATAAAAACTCTATTAATCTAATAATAAATAAATGTCTTTAAAACAGATTGCAACGTTTTTTAATAACCTAATCATCTAAACCAAGTTGTTATTTTATTATATTTGTTAAAAATCCAAGACGTACAAGCACTAAGTTAAAGAATAAAATAAGCCTAATAACAAACTTTCCATTCTTTTCAAATATTGTGCCAAGAATTTGAAATTAAAATTTATGGCATAATTATTCAAAATTAGATTAAAAATGAGTGTAAAGCTTTCTGCAACAAGTTTTTAAAATAGAAATTTGTGCTCAACTCAAAATATTGACAGGATTGCAATATTGTTAATGACAAGGAAGTTTATGTAAGTTTTCTAGAATGTAAAAATTCATGCCGTAAAATAATTAGAAATTCTTCAACGTTCGAAAATTGATAACACAGACTAAAAATGAATTTTACTACACAAATCACATCACACGACTTTAGATTGTTGTATTATAGGGATGGCAATTTGCCCGCCCCGCCCCCATCCCATTTATAATTTTCCCCGCTCGGATAATCGGGTCGGATAGGGTCGGGTCCGGTCGGGTCGAAGTGAGCTACTTCGTCCCAATTTTTTTTTTAATTTTTAAAATTAATTTTTTATGAAATGGGTGTTGGAGGAGTCGAACATGGAGTGTAAACATTGATTCATAATTCCTAACCGCTACACCAAGACCTATTGATTTGCTTTTTTTTTTTTTTTTCATTTTGTTTAGTAAACATATTATACACAATTTATTTTTTAAATTCTAACCATACCATTTAGAATTAACTTTAATTTCCCATTTCATAATTCATAATTTCATATATTTCCCACAATAAAATCACGGTTACAAAAAAAAAAAAAATTAAGCGAGGCAATGTGAGGCGAGAAGCTATCCGCCCCTCCCGCCCCGCCTTTCTTTAAACGAGGAATGGGGCGGGTATGGGAGAGAAAATTCCTCAAGCGGGATGGGGTAGGGAGGCATCCCTAACCCCGACCGCCCGTTGCCATCACTATATTATAAGTATTTTGTGCAATAAATTAATTAAACTATAATTAACAGAAAATATTTTAATATATAGAGATAGAAATGGTTAGCCTTAGAGAGTCACGAAAATCACTGTCATAAAGTTGTGTGGCCTCCCTTTCGTGTGGTATTGTCGGCACTGCACAGCTCCAATATACAACCCTTTTTGTTCACAGCCGATTCTCCTTCTATGGGCATGAACAAAGAGAAATAAAAACGAGTCTTTTAACTAGTTGCCAAAACAAGAAAATAAGTATAGTGTATTTTTGTAATCTTGTTGTCTTGTAATGTGTTTAACATGAAACTACACCCAATTTATAGTAGAAAATTCAACCCCTACTTTTATGAAAATTTATGTTATTCAAAATGGTTTAATCATGTAATTATAGGATATTTGAATTTGCTTAAAACTGAAAATTAAAACTAAAAACTGAAAAATAAATTTAATTTATATGAATGTTTAAATCTTAGGTTACAACACAAAATGGGTGACAGTGGAATCTAATTTACTATAAATTATGCAAAAATTACATTTTTTTGGTCCCTTATCTTTGCAAAATGTAACAAATCTATTTGCATTTTTTTTTTTTTTAGCATAATTCATCTCCAACTTTTCAAAGGTGGGAGTATAATGGAAAAACACAAATTACACAATTTTTATTTTTTTTTTTTTTTTTAAATTTCTTAAATATGGTCAAAGGCCTTATAAGTCTATGGTGTGGGTTACCCTGCCATTTGGGGGGATTTCCACATATAAAACTAAAAATTCAGATAAATGAAGTCTTGAGTCAAAAGTTAGGTCATTTAGACAAGACAGATAAAGGAAGTCTTGAGTAGGCCTATGTGTCGGATGAGTCGGTCCAGGTATTTCAATACCCAGAACCACTCGTTACAATTCAGGTATTTTGTAAATGGAACCATTCGGTTCCACGTAATTATTGAACTAAACCCCAACCGAACCGCCGGCCCGATTCGATTCTACCCATAACATTTTTTTTTTTTAAATATTGAGTTGACAACGTGTTTTGAAAAAAAAATTAAAATTGCAAACATGTTAATATTAAAGTATGGTAGATATTAAAACAATTTATGAAAGATATAAATATTAACTGGAAGAATAGAAACCAAAATTACAAACTCAGTAAATTATGGTTAGAAACGAAAAATTACCTCTCAAAATTGAGGATTCGTTTCGGTTACAAATGAGTTTTGCCTTCGTCGTCTCACTGTGTGTTGAGCAAGAGAGAGATGAGTGAAAGTGCGAGACACACAACGATATTTGTATTGAGTATATGAGCAAATTGCGATTAAGAATTTGAGATTTGGGTGATTGGAATTGGGTCAATTGAGTTTAATTTTAAGAATGATGGATTTTGTACTTTTGGTTTTGGTCTTAGATAGTTGGACTCTTGTCTTTGGTACCGTGGTGTTGAGTTGTGGGTCATTGGGTTAAGGTGAATAAATTGTAAAAAATAAATAATTTATAAAAAATGACAAATTTAGTTTCAATCGGGTACCCACGATTCTGGTTCAAGAACCAAGAACCGACCCGGATCCGGTCGGTTCTCAATTCCGATTCTTAATTTTATTTTTTTGGAATCCAACTGGAATGCCCACCCCTAATCTTGAGTCAGAAGCTAGCCATCATCTGCATAAGTACATAAGCACAAAAATATCTGTGGTCTCTACTTTGCCTAAAATTATCTCATATAATGTCGAAGATAGGTATTCAACATTAGCAAACTTAGCCAAACTTTGACAATTTTGTTTCTCTAACTCTTAAACCAAACATTTGACTTGAGCGCTGGAGTGCATGTTGGAGGGATATCTTCTTCAATAACTTGAAAAACATGAACTTCTTAATTCCAAAGCTCATTACTACGTCATTTTTATGCACTTAACAATAACGACATGAACACTAAGAACTTGATAAACAAATACAAGAGGCTTTATATTCTGTTCCTGTAGTATATCAAAATATAAAGTTCAATTTTGAGATACAAAACAAAAGTGAAAATTATTCAAGAAAATATAGAACAAAAAAGAGAGAACAAAATGATATCTAATCAAAGAAACCTTGAATTTATATCACTTTTTATGTATCTAATCAAAGAAACCTTGAATTTATATCACTTTTTATGTATCTAATCAAAGAAACCTTGAATTTATAATTAGATTCTTGTCACACCTTTTCAAATAAGTTAAAAGCAATGACACGTGTCAATTGGATTTAATTACATCAAACAAAACTGAAGAAATTCGGGCTCACAATAGTCAAATACAGTTGTGAGACAAAAAGACATCATTGGTGTCACTTGTTGGCGCGGGTGCGCTAGCAGGCACTGCACCAGCACCACGATGCAGAGTGTTGGCCATGCCAGACAACACTAGCAACGTACCTACCCCAAACAGGAAGCGCACGTGCACCATCATGCTATGTATGCATTTTGGCGAACTTCATTGTATTACGTCTGATCCGTTAGTTGATCCATTACTCTTGACTTGTATTTCCATCTTTGATTTAATGTCATGTTTGAATGACATTCTTTTGAAAATTATCTCTAACATTGCATATGGCAGTGTATAGGTAATATACAGGTGGAAGGAGAGGTGACAAACATCTGCTGACAGCAGAGTCGTGCAAGATTTTGACGTCAATAGATTTTATATAACAATTGTTAGGGATGTCAAGGATTAAATGAAGTCAGTTGTGGGTCATAGTGCTAGTGATTCAAATATTTGTACTTCATAAAAGTGTGCAACAACTGGGGATTTCCTTCTGGGAAGTAATTTTTGCTCAACATAGTGGTTTGCTTGTGGTTACCTATGGTTTTGGAGCCTATCTCTCTCGCTATCTTGTCTTCTAAACCAGATTTTGTCCACCCATTTCCCTCACATTTTGCGTAGTCTGGTGTATGAACAGATGGAACTTACCATGTCACTGTTGCATACTACAAGTATGGCCACATGGATTTTTCTGTATTTTTGGTTTTGTTACCATTGTATCCTTGATCTTTGATTCTTCTCTTGTATATTTCTACCCAAAATTTGCCTCCCGCGATATATCTATTCTCTGCCTTTTATATCATGTCATTGTACTTTTCGAAACGTGTTTTAACTCTTTCTTTTATCCTGGACTTGGTAGAATTATATTTTCATTAGGAAACCACTTAAGTTCTGCTAGGAAAAACATGTGATCGCATGGTTTTGTCAAATAATGTTCTGCAGAAGGAAAACACGTCTTGCGATCGCAGCCTGTAATAACCATGCGATCGCATGGTTATTTTGGATGGATTTTTTGAATTTCTTTCTTTGATATTTGCATGTCAAGCCCTCAAGTCTCTTTGTCTTTGCAACTAAGTCCCATTTTCTTTTGTTTGCTCCCTTTTCATTAGATCGACACTTGAATTTGATTTTTTCCTAAAATGATAATAGGAAGTCTAACTTTCATGTGCAAAATTTATAGAGGGATTAACATAGCAAAATTTCTGTTTAAATTTCAAAAATTGACGAATAGGAAGTCTAACTTTCATGTGCATGAAAGAAACTTGAGTATCACCTGGATAAGGTCCCCTGACATTCTCGAAGAAATTGCAGTACTGAGGTGGAATATCTTGGATAGTAAAACGCTTCAACAATGATAAAATCTGGTTAATCTTTTCCCAGCGGTCCCTCATTTTCTCGTATGCAAAGTGGAAGATTTCCCTGCCATCACCTTCAAGAACTACTTTGAGAAGCTGCAGAGCTCTCAACTGAGTATCTCTTGAGACGCCTATTTCTGCATGTTGCATATACTCCAGCATATTAAGATAAACATCCTTGTCCTTCACTAAAGCCCATCTGCATTAAGAAATGGTAGAATCTTCTGTCAAATGTAGCTAGAATATCAGTAGTAAAAGCTCAGAAAGTACTGAATCAAAGCTGTAGTGGATATATGGTCAAAATTTATACGGTACAAGGGGAAAAATCTATCAATGCTCAAAATATTCCGATTGTAGAAGATTTTCACATGTAGTTCCTGAATCCTGGTGAATTACCTGGATTTCCTTGTAAGAAAATAAGCAATAGTGAAAAGTTGGAAAGGTAAGTTTGTGATTAACCGAATCTACTTCCGGCATGTCCAGTGAGCTTGAAAATTGTGAAAATCATGACATCTTCATCTGCTGGAGCTGGAATTGCTGTAAAATGTGGCCAGTAATAGGCATGATCATAAATGGCATTCACAGATGACCTTTGTAGAACTGCCTTTCTTAAAAGGCCATCTAGATTATTTGGTGAAGCTACAAATTCAATAACATTTCCAGTAGAATTTGAAGTTCTTTTCATCAACAATGCATCTCCTTGAAACTCATAGTGAGCAGTTTCGAAGAAGTCCGTTTGTGTTCTATATACCTGTGAACCACGGATTCCAAGCCTTTCAATACCTGAAACAATTTTTCATATCGAAAGTGAATATTGTAATTATACGAACCGGATAATAAGGCAATGCTGCAACGACTCTTGCAAGTGATGAAGAGTTGAGGAAAAGAGCAAAAACTGCTGCTGATAGGAGTTGAGTAGAGCCAGCACCAAAAACAAGGTATTTTCCTTTTGTAATTGCATTTCTGGCAATAGAATGGACTGAAAAAATATTAGTGTGCACGGGAAGAGGAATTTACTTCAAAATTTCATAGTTTTGCCTATACCACGATAGATGTCGCCACAATTTATTTGACCATACAAACGAATTCCAAAAATTACAAAACTATTACTGTAGATACTTGAGACTACAAACTACAACATGTTAGAATTTCAAACCTTAACTATATACGTCGTTTAGTATGTGAAAATGATAGTCAAATTTGCTTGAAAACTGTCGTGGGTGTTTTAAGGCAAACGTTCAAACATGTTCAAACGTACATAATAAATTCATACGATGGAATTTTTGAGTGATTCCAGTTTCTGTTATTAGACCACATATAGGGCTTTCCATAGTCATCGATTTACTCAAAAACTCTAACCCTAGAAAAAGTTATGATTTTTTGAAAAGTAGACAATGAGATGAAAATTCTGAAAATGAAACTAGGCAAATTTCTAATTTAAAACTTTGAATGGTAATTAAACAAATATCTTTTTCCGTACATATTACATAATTAAATACTGAATAAAATACTTAAAATATAGTAATTACATCATAATTGACTCGATCATCTTGACGTCAAAACTTAAACTAACTAAAAATTTCCATGACAAGCTTGTTAGCCTACCGCCATCACATCAATGCCAATCAGTTCAATCTGAAAATTTATTCAATTTTGGGGTGAGTATTTCATAAGAAACACTCAGTAGCAATACTTACAACACGTGGAAAAATTATACTTGAACATAAATTTGACATGCCATCATTTTTTAAACGTGCATAAGAACATAGAAATAGGTAACCGATACCACATAACGTCATACGTGATTACCTTCAATCACAAATGTTGTAAAGTGATTACCTTCAATCAATATCATAAGTTTCTTCATAAATAAGTTTGCATGGCATTTATATAACATCAAAATTTTCCAAAACGACAATTAAAATCACAGTAAAAATAGTAAGTAAAACTACCTCGAAAACAAGTTTTCGATTGAAGCTTTGATGAAGAAAAATTATTTACGCAGCTTTCCAAAAATCTAAACCAATATATATATATATATATATATATATATATATATATATATATATATATATATAGGAAATTTTATGAATTAAAAAGAAAGGTTAACAACCTTCAACGCTGATCGAAAACTGAACCGAAAGTGAGGAATGAGGCTGGAAATTTGGGATTGAAAAATGCAGAAAAATGGGCTGTTTGTTGGACGAAAACCTGAAGGAAAAGATGGATAAATGCTAGAGTATTTTTGGTGATTTAGACTGAGGTTCTAGGGCTTCTTGCTGCACAAAATTGAAGAGAAGAAGAAAGGATTCTTGCTGCTGAAAATTTAGAGTACAGACTGGAATTGCTGGGGCCGAAAATGATGAAGAAAAAAGGGAGTTTTTGCTTAACTTAGGGACTGGTTTCTGGTCTTCAGATGTATGGACGAAATTGGGGTGAGAAAAGTGGAGTGTTAAAGAAAATAAAAGTTGGAACTTATGGCTAAATCTAGGAGCCAAAATTGGAATGCAAAGGATGGATCTTTCTAGAATAGGAAGATAAGAAAAATACCAGGTTGAAGGGCTGAAAACTTTTTGTAAAAATGGCAACAGAGTTGGACGTTTTCTTCTGCTTTTTGATGGAGGAAATGGTCGAATTTTGGGACCTTATTGGAGGGAAAAATTGGTTAACAAGTGAGGGTAGGCGGGCTGCTAGGTGGGGTAGTTTTTGGCTAGATCATGGAAGACAGTTTCTGCTGGAAATGGCTGATGGTGGGCAGTTTGTCATCAAGGTTTAGTAGCTGTTTGGGAGTGTTTTCTGGTAAGGAATAAGGGTATGTTTGGAGTTGTTTATTTGGCAGGAATAAGGGACTGTTTGGGGTTAATTACGGGTGAAACTTTTTGTGCTAAAAGCTTACTAATTTCGGCATAACAAGGGGGTGGTTTTCTTTGCTGAAAAGTGGACTAGCATAAGTCGAAATAAAAGTTAAATGTTTTGCTTAGTTTTTAATTTAATCGGTTGGCTGGAATTAAATCAAGAAATTACAAGAACATTTATTCAATGTAAGAAAAATTAACTAAGCTCGGTGATAAAATAATATTTCATTTTGTCAACTAAAAATTAAAGCAAACGCGCGCAACATTTAACGTGGCAAAATATTTAAAATAAACTATAAGGTTCGAAGCGACGCCAAGTGTAATATAAAATATTTACTTGAAATTAAAAATGGGAAAAAAATTCGGTTGTTACAACCTCCCCACTTAAAATAATTCCGTCCTCGAAATTTAACTTACATGGTTTACTAGGTCCGGGTATTTATTTAAAATATCTTTTTCTCATTCCCAAGTGACCCCATCTTCCTCATGTCTACCTCACTGAACCTTAACTAATGGGATCTCCCGATTTCTCAAAACATGGACTTTTCTTTCTAGGATCACCGTAGGCGCTTTCTCATACGTCATATCATTCCTTAAATCTAAATACTCATATTTTACTACATGTATAGGGTCATGTACGTACTTTCTTAACATTGAAACATGGAAAACGTCGTGTACCGCCGAGAGCTTGGGTGGCAATGGCAAACGATATGCCACATTTCCAATATTTTCAAGGATTTCAAATGGGCCGATGAAACGGGGTCTTAGTTTCCTTTCTTACCAAAATGTAGTATCCCTTTCATAAGAGCCACCTTTAGAAAAACTTTTTCACCGACCATGAATTCTAAATCATTTCTTCTTTGATCGGCATAACTCTTTTGAAGGTCTTGCGCTGTCTTATTCTGGACCTGATCTTGTCTATTGCCTCTACTCTTCTCTCAATTAACTCGGGTCCTAAAATTCTTCTTTTGCCGACTTCTTCTCAACAAATTGGCGAATGACATCGACGACCATACAATGTTTCATATGGTGCCATGCCAATAATAGTTTGAAGTCTGTTATTGTAAGTGAATTCCACCAACGGTAGGTGGCCTTCTCATTTATCACCCAAATCCAATACGCATACTGTCAACATATCCTCAAGGATTTGAATAGTGCATTCTGATTGTCCATCGGTCTCGAGAGTGATAAGTTGTGCTAAATTTCAACTTAGTACCCAAAGCTCTTTGAAGGATTTTCCAAAATTTGAGGTAAATCTTGGATCTCTATCTCGATCGATGGATGTTGGTATCTGTGAAGTCTAACAATTTTTGACATACAAATGTGCGAATTGTTCGGATCGAAATTCATTCGAATGAGAAGAAAATGCACTAATTTTGTTAGACGACCTACCACAACCTAGATGGCATCATGACCTCTCGCTGATCTAGGAAAATCGACAACAAAATCCATTGCAATTTTTTTCCATTTCCACTCTAGTATATCCATTGGATTTAATGGCCCTGACGGCCTTTGATGTTCCACCTTCACTTGTTGACACACCAAACATTTTGACACGAAACGAACTACAACTACTTTCATGTTTTTCTACCAAAATGTATTACGTAAATCTTTATACATTTTAGTTCATCCAGGATGTCTTTGAAGGAGGCGGAATGAGCTTCAAATAAAATCTCATATCTCAGCCCTTCATCCTTAGGCATACAAATTCGACCTTTGAACATCAAAGCTCTGTCCTATGCTATTTCGAATTCTTTCTTCCTTTTAGTTTCCATTTCAGTCCTGATCTTTTCTAGGAAAGGATCATCCTTTTGAACTATCACAATTCTATCTATGAGTTCGACCTTACTATCAAACTTGCTATCATTCCCGATGTTCGTACCGATAGAGTCAATACTTCAATTTTCATACTCTCAAAGTCCTTGATCAAATTATCCTGTGTTGATTGCAATGCAAACAACTGACCCATATTCTTTATGCTTAGAGCATCTGCGACTACATTTGCTTTATCCAGATGGTAAAAGATAGAGAAGTCGTAATCTTTTACTAATTCCAACCATCGTCGTTGCCTCATATTCAACTCCTTTTGGGTGAAAAAGTACTTGAAACTCTTATGATTAGTGTAAATTTCACACTTGCTTCCATAAGGTAGTGGCGCCAAATTTTTAAGGCGTGAACCACCGCATGGAGTTCAAGATTGTGTGTCTGGTAATTTTTTCATACAGTTTCAATTGTCTCGAAGCATAAGCTATCACCTTTCCATTCTGCATCAACACACAACCCAAACTGAGTTTTGACACATCACTGTAAATCATGTAGCCTTCTAAACCTTTGGATAAAGCTAGTACTGATGCAGATATAACTTATTCTTTAACTCTTGAAAACTCTGTTCATACTTCTCAGACCTAACGTACTTAACTCCCTTTTGAGTCAATTGCATCATAGGGCCGGCTATTTTGGAAAACCCTTCTATGAAACGTCGATAATAGCCGGCTAAACCCAGAAAACTTCTTATTTCTCCAACATTTGATGGTGCCGGCCAATTTGACACAGCTTCAACCTTGGATGGATCTACTTCAATTCCCCTAGCCGTCACAACATGTCCAAGGAACCCTATTCGCACGAAAATTTGGCATACAACTTTTCTCTCGCAAGGACCCAATACTATTCTTAGGTGCTCTTGATCTTCGCTCGGGATTCTTGGAATAAATCAAGATGTCATCAATGAATACAATGATGAACCGATCTAAATGTTGATGAAAAACTCGATTCATTAAATCCATAAATACCATTGTAGCATTCATCGGTCCAAATGGCATTACTGTAAATTCATAATGCTCATAGTGAGTTCAGAATGCTGACTTTGATAAATCTGATGGCCTGATTTTTAGTTGATGATAGCCCGACCTCAAGTCGATCTTTAAAAACACAGAAGCACCCTTCAATTGATCAAACAAATCCTCAATTCTTGGGAGTGGATATTTGTTCTTATTCGTCAATTTATTCAACTCATGGTAGTCGATGCACATTCTCAGTGATCAATCTTTCTTCTTCACAAACAGTACAGGAGCTCTCCACAGAGAAACACTTGGTCAGATAAATCCTTTATCCAAAAGTTCTTCCAATTGCATTTTAGGTCTAGCAATTCTTTTGATGCCATACTATACGGAGCCTTTGATATGGGTACAGCACCGTGTATAAGATCTATCGTGAATTCTACTTGTCTATTAGGCGGTATACTTACTAGATCATCTAGAAACACATCGACGTACTCCCAAACTAATGGTACGTTATCCAATGATACTTCATCAGATAGGGTACCAATGAGATTGACAAGAAAACCTTGGCAATCTATCTTCTTAAGTAACTTCTACTTGTAAAGTCGAGATGAGACAAAGAAGTTCTTTAATCTTTGACCCATAAAATTTGAACTCATTTTTCCCGGTCTTCGAAAGATTACTTCTTTCTTAAAATATACAATGGTAGCACAATTACTACCCAATCAATCCATCCCCAGGATAATGTCAAAATCTCTCATACTTATAACATGCAGGTCTGCTAACAAAACTAACCCATCAAAATATATCTAAACTGCCCTAGCTAATTTATATGTTTCTATAGTTCTCCCTGATGGCATACTAACCTAGGGGTGGCAAAAAAGCTTGTCACTCGAGCTCGGGCTCATCTAGAGACGAGCACGAGCTAAGGTCGAGCCCAATAAAAAGAGGACCGAGCTCGTTCAGCTTAGCAAAAAATGAGCCGACTCGTGCCCACGAGCCCAAAAGTATGAGCCACGAGCCGACTCGGCTCATGGCTCGTGCAACGGTCATGATTGAATGACCAGATTTTATTTTATTTATTTTTAATTTCATTATTTTTCGATAAATACTCCTATTCTAAACTCATTTTTTCACACTTCAATTCAATCTTTTATCTCTCATTCAATATACTCAACCTATTAACAATTTTTAAATTTCATTCTCTCAATATTAATATTATAATTAGTATCTAATATCTCATTATCTAGATATTACTCTATAATTTTAAGTTGTAATTTTCTATTTCTACTAATTCTCTACATTTCTATTTTCTACTTTCTACTACATTTTTATCTTCTCGTATTCTCTTTATTGTATTATTCCAAATGGTCTACAATCGAAGTGATGATGATTTGATGGTCTTAATGACATTCCAATTCCAGACGATGTTATTGATCAGTTTGGTGGTAGTACTGATCCGATTGATTTGAAAGACGTTCAAGAAGATGCCGATACACAAACTACCATCGGCTCTAGCACTATACGAAAAGCCACCAAACAAAAAGGTAAGTGGTGACGCATTTTAAGTTGGTGTTGACTAGTGAACTAGTGGGCAGAGTCCCTGAGTTCAAAGTACAGTGTAAACACTCTCAAGAGAAGTTAGCTTGGCAAAAGAGGATATGCACGACCCATCTGAACAGACACTTCAAAAAGTGTCAATACAAACATGGAGATTTGGATACAAATCAGGCACAAATTCATTTTGGATCTCTAAAAGACGGGTCCAGTAGTCCCAATCTCAACAATTGGATCTCTTCACAAGATGTCATGCGCTGTGAAGAACTACTAGGAGTTGATAGAAAATATCGTATTTCCACTATTCTTGGTAGACAATCCTCATTGGATGAAATTCATCAAAAATTATCTCCAACTAAGGTACGTTAATATTTCTAGAAATACTCTTCGTAAAGATACTATTATTAGATATAATACAAAGAAAGAAGCTATTGTTAATGACATTCATAATTACAACGGTGTTGTATCTTTTATATTAGACTTATGGACATGTAATAATAAATAAAGATACATGGTTGCAATTGCACACTATATTGATAATAATTAGATAATGCATAAAAAATTAATAGCATTTAAATAAATAGACTATCCTCATAATAGAAATAATATTTTTCATGTTTTATTAAGTGTTTTACATGAATTTAAATGTGATCCTAAGGCTCGTAATTTTATATTTGATAATGCAGGCTCGAACAATATAGTAATTGAGAAATTAATTCAACATTGTAGTCCAGAATTTGATGGTATTTTATTTCACAATCGTTGTGTATGTCACGTGTTTAATTTAATTGTGCAAGATGTATTAAAATTTATACAATCCCAATTAGAAAAAATTAGATATGCTATTAATTATATTACGGTCTCACCAGCAAGAAAGCAAGTTTTTGCTTCTCCATGTATAAAAAATGGGTTGCAATCAAAAAGTTTTGCTACTGATGTTGGCCATAGATAGAATTCAACATATCTTATGCTTGAATCTTGTGAAGGTTACGAAGATTGTATTATTGTATATTATAATAGTCGACACTCACACGGCGCAGAACATGATTTGAAATTATATGACTGAGAAATATGTGGTCATATTAGAAAAATTTTAAAATTTTTTTATGACACCACAACTAAATGTTCTGGTGTATATTATCCAACTACTCTACTTGTTTTAAATCATTTCTATTATATTGCTAACAATTTTACTATGTATAAGAATTTTGCTCTTTTTCTAGTATTATACATGTCATGGAAGCTAAATTTAGATAATATTAGGAACAATTGCATATGTTATTTTCATTAGCATGTATTATGGATCCTAGACTAAACTTAGAGGGTACAAAAGTAATAATAATGGTAATTTCACAAAAATTAACTTACGAAAAATCTAGTAACGTGTGATAATTTAGAATAAACTTTATGTTCTATGTATGAGATCTATGCTGAAAAGGTCGGTACAAACATTGTATGACCCTCTGTTCCAACATGTAGTTCGTCATCAACTGATGACATTGACTTATGGAGTTATGTGAGTACACATGGGAGTGGTCAAGGTCAACAAACAGTTTGATTCTTCTTCTACTTCTTCCCTTTCCCGTTCTAATGATACACCTGTAGAGTTTGTTAGGTATTTCGCGCATGATGTGCTTAATATGTTAGATGACGAAGAGAGAGTTTTTGATATACTACGATAGTGGAGACAACATCAACGTACTTACCCAATTCTTTCAAAAATGGCACGTGATCTACTAACACCTCTGGTCTCAACTGTAGCATCGGAGGCTGTAATTTAGTACAAGTGGTAGGATTTTTTCTGATATCAAGTCAAGACACAAAGCCGACATTTTAGAGAACTTACTGTGTCTAAAGGATTGGAATGACGCCGAACTTCGAATCCAAGACAAAGTGGACAGAATAATGTTTGAAGTACTTGAAGATTTGAATATGGATTAATCAGATTTGTAGTAAGTATTATTTTGCCTCAGTGTTCGATATTTTTGTTCTTATTTTAGTAAAAAATTGTACACATAACATCTTGTTCGTGTACAATTTTAACTCCGCCTACTTTCAAAGTAGCCGGTCCCAAGCCCGGAAAAGAAGAAGGGTTTTCAATCTTTAATTTTCAACATAAAGGATTTCTGATATCGTATTTCTTTCTCATTTTCAAAAGTAAATTTTTTTTGAGGACCAAGCTGAGCTCGTGGACAGCTCAGCCTGTTCGACCCACGAGCTGTGGGTTGAACAGAGTATTGATTATGGGAGCTCGACTTGTTCCTTTGGGCGAGCCGAGCTCGTCTTTTATAGGCCGAGCTGGCTCGGCTGGGCCTATTGCCATGCCTATACTAACCTATAGTATACTATCACTTTTCTAACATAGAATATTAACTTTAGCTAGACATGATTAAGATATAAACAAATGCATCGCACCAGAATCAACAAGAACGTAAACAGGTACACTAGAAATAGATAATAACATCTGAATTCTGGGCGGCCTCTTCATGAGTCATGGCGAACACTCTACCTTTTTCTTTGTTCGCTTGATCATTAACATTCATTGGCTCTACCCGACATTGCGACACGTAGTGTCCTGGCTCTCCACACCTATAGCAGACATTCTTGCTAAAGTGGCAATCACCACTGTGATTCTTCTTACACTTAAGATACTGAGGAATAGTATTACTTGAATGACCTCTGATGGGACATTGATTATGTCTCTTGAACTGGCCTGGATTTTGGCCCTTGTTCTGATCCCGTCAATTTCTCTTTCCTGAGTCATTCTGTTGTCCCTGAACTTTGACCTTTAAACCCGAGAAGGTCACGGTCTAAGCCATCTTGACCACCGTTCTGAAAGTAGAAAGTGCATGGGAACTAACAATTTGTTTGACCTCTTAGCATAATCCTCTTTCATAATGTCTTGCCTTATTAATTTGGTGCTAACCAAATATGCGGACCAAATACGTCTGCGATAGTTCCTAAAATTTTCACTCATACTCTACAATTTCCATTTCTCCTTGAACTAAATACAGAAACTCTAATTCTTTGTAATCTTGCAGAGCGTGTGAAAAATATTTTTCCATTAGCTCGACTTTGAATTGGATCCATGAGAGATTATTCTGTTCATCCTCGATGACGGGTGTGAATGCCGACTCCACCAAGAACTGCTGCCGCTTAGCATGAACTCGGCACAAAGGACCTTCCGATTTTCGGAACAAGCGATGTGCCAAAAAATTTTCTCAATCATCCGCTACCATTCCTCAGCTACAAGAGGATCATTCCCACAATCAAAAGTAGGAGGCCGGTACAATGAAATTGCTTAATCACCGGTATAGCAGAGGCCGTGTGATATGCTGGTGGGACTTGATGCGCTTGGGACACTTGTGGTGCCCGTAGTATCATTGGCGGCTGTGGCACTAGGAGTGCCATCTGAGCTACCAACGCTCTCCTCTTTTCCTCAACCGCTAGTTGTAGGTCTCTAATAGCTCTTTGCTTGCGTAGTAGGTGCCATTTCCTTTAGAATAAACAAAACGAAAAAAGTTTTTGATTCATCGAAATAACCACCATACACAAAGCCGTGAATATCTGAAAACTATCAATAAAGGAGAATTTAAATAGAATCTTTTATATATTTAAATCATCATTCAAGAGGTACAATAAGTAAAAGCATCTAGTGCTAAACAACGGTAAAGTAACTGTATATGGGAAAAGTGAAATACTGAAAGGAAAACACCTACTAAAAAGTTTCTAAGCATCGTCGTCAGCTGATCTATCCTCCGTGTATCCTAGGCCTCTTGGGTCATGGAGCTTCGTCATCCGAAATAACATAAGACTCAGCCTCTAGACTCTATCTCAAGATCCTCATTCGGGTCATCATCGACTTGGTTAACTGGATCGGCCTCAAACACTAACACTGGCTCTGACTTTGGCTTGACTACTAGAGTAAGCTTGGGGATGGGCTCAACTACTGGAGCTAGCTCAGGGGATGGGGACGTGCACCATATAAACTGTACTCCTCCTAGTGTATAATGAGCGCTTCATAATACACGTCATATTCTACCTCCGGGTGGTAGATCTCCTACAAATCTCTTAAAATCTCCTCGGCAACCGGTTGTTTCAGGCCAATCAATGAGTCGATCACATGAGCAATAGACTCGGCATCGATGGTTACTAAACCATAGTTCATCGCCCGATACGAGCTGTCCTCCCTATGGTTACCGATATGATGGCCAATTGACCATTCGAGATCCGAAGCAAAAAGTATATAATTATTCCTAGCTGCCTCGACACGTTCTAGAGAATCATTACTCGGATGAACCATGTCTAAGATACAAATTATGAAGGGTTCGATTAGGTGGATTTCTATCATCTTTTAATTTAAAATAAAGGACTAACATAAAATTTTATCTTAACTTAACATTTCATCGTAAAATGAAACAATTAAACATTTCCATAAATATGAGTCCCATTTATCATACTTAACTACATAAAATAAAATTTTAATTAACCCCATATTTTAACTCAGAACTGGCGTAGCGTGGCAATGGCAAGTAGTGATACTTAATTTCTAAAATTCTCAACCTCTTAAATTTCATCTTGACATATCAAAATAAAGACCAAAATGAAGTATAATAAATAAAAGAAAATAAATTTAAAAATAATAAAAAAAAAAAAAAAAGTGCGAGTCTACAGAAAAGTAAAACCGCGCTCTGATACCAAACTAAACTGTAATGCCCCATATTTTCTCAATTCGGAGGGTCACTGAAATAAATATTTAAACTTATATGACAATTCCAAATAATATTTCCCATGACCTTGAAGGGTTTTAAAAATTAAAAGTTTGCGGAAAACATATATGTGTGCAAGGGAAGAGGGATTTACTTCAAAATTTCATAGTTTAGCCTATACCACGATCGGTGTCACCATAATTTATTTGATCATTCGAACAAATTCCAAAAATTACGTAACTTTAATTGTAGATACTTGAGACTACAGGTTACAACATGTTAAAATTTTAGAACTTAACTACGTCGTTTGGTATGTGAAAATGATTGCCGAGTTGCTTGAAAATTGTCTTGGGTGCCTTAAGACAGCCCATTCAAATGTACATAATAAATTCATACAATGAAATTTTTGAGTGATACCTAGTTTTTGTTATTAGACCACATATAGGGCTTTCCATAGTCACTAATTTCACTCAAAAACTCCAACCGTAGTAAAAGTTATGATTTTTCGAAAAGGGGATAGTAAGCTTAAATTAAAGAAAATGAATCTAGGCAAATTTCTTAATTTAAAACTTTGAATGGTAATTGAACAAATATCTTGTTTCCGTACATATTCATAATTAAATACTGAATAAAATACTTAAAATATAGTAATTACATCATAATTGACTCGATCATTTCAACGTCAAAACTTAAACTAACTAAGAATTTCCATGACAATCTCATTAGCCTACCGCCTTCGCATTAACGCCAATCAATTCAATCTGAAAATTTATTTGTTTTGGGGGTGAATATTTCATAAGAAACACTCAGTAGCAATACTTACAATATGTGGAAAAATTATACTTGAACATAAATTTGGCATGCCATCATTTTTGAAACATGCATAAGAACATAGAAATTGACAACCGGCACCACATAACATCATACGTGATTACCTTCAACCACAAACATGTTAAAGTGATTACCTTCAATCACTATCATAAGTTCCTTCGTAAATAAATTTGCATGGCATTTATATAACATCAAAATTTTCCAAAACGACAATTAAAATTGCAGTAAAAACACAAAGTAAAACTACCTCGAAAACGAGTTTTCGGTTGAAGCTTTAATGAAGAAAAATTGTTTCTGCAGCTTCCCAAAAATTTGAACCCGTACACTATATATAAAACTGAACCGAAAGTGAGGAATGTGGCTGGAAATTTGGGACTGAAAAATGCAAAAAAATGGGTTGTTTATTGGACAAAAATCTGAAGGAAAAGATGAATAAATGCTGGAGTATTTTTATGATTTAGACTGAGGTTCCAGGGCTTATTGCTGCACAAAATTGAAGAGAAGAAGAAAGGATTCTTGCTGCTGAAAATTGGTGTATAGACTGGAATTGCTGGGGCCGAAAATGATGAAGGAAAAAGAGAGTTTTTGCTTAACTTAGGGACTGGTTTCTGGGCTGCTGTATGGACGAAATTGGAGTGAGAAAAGTGGAGTGTTAAAGGAAATAAAAGCTGCAACTTATGGCTAAATCTGGGGGGCCGAAACTAGAGTGCAAAGGAGGGATCTTTCTGGAACAGGAAGAGAAGAAAAAAACCAAGATGAAGGGCTGAAAACTTTATGTAAAAATGGCAGCAGAGTGGACGTTTTCTTCTACTTTTGATGGAGGAAATGGCGAATTTTGGGACCTTATTGTGGAGAGGGGGAGGGGAGGGGAGGGGGGGGGGGGGAATTGGTTAACAAGTGAGAGTTGGTGGGCTAATAGGTGGGATGGTTTTGGCTAGATCATGGAAGGGTTCTGCTGGAAATGGCTGATGGTGGGCGATTTCTCATCAAGGTTTAGGGACTGTTTGGGAGTGTTTTTCGGCAAGGAATAAGGGTATGTTTGGAGGTGTTTTTGGCAGGAATAAGGGGCTGTTTGGGAGTGTTTTTCGGCAAGGAATAAGGGTATGTTTGGAGGTGTTTTTCCGGCTGGAATAAGGGGCTGTTTGGGGTTAATTACGGGTGAAACTTTTTTGTGCTAAAAGCTTACTAATTTTGGCATAATAAGGGGACGGTTTTCTTTGTTGAAAATTGGACTAAGGACTAGCATATGCCAAAATAAAAGTAAAATGTTTTGCTTAGTTTTTAATTTAATCGGTTGGCTTGAATTAAATCAAGAAATTAAACCAAGAACATTTATTCGATGTAAGAAAAATTAACGAAGCTCGGTGATAAAATAATACTTTATTTTTGTCAACTAAAGATTGAAGCAAACACGCGCAACATTTAATAATGAACTATAAGGTTCAAAGCGACGCCTAGTGTAATATACAATATTTACTTGAAATTAAAAATGCGAAAAAAATTCGATTGTTACAATGAATGTAATTTTCTCATAAATTTTATAGTTTAAACTTGCCTTTAATGTAATAAAAATATGTTTCCTTATCTTAAAGTAAAGAATTGAACTTTTCATATTTTTATTTATTCCTTCAATAAAGGAAGTAAAAGCTCAAACATACATATTCAAGAAGAAAAGAATCCAACAAATTTTCAAAGATAATAAAACATAATAATTTACTTATGAGTAAATTTACGTATAAGTAATAAAAGTTACTTATAAATAAAAATATTTTAATAAATTTTCTAGTTTAAACTTGCCTTTAATGTAATAAAAATATGTTTCATTAGCTTAACATAAAAAAATCAGCTTTCATATTATAATTGATTCTTTCGATAAAGGAACTAAAAGTAATACAATAAGCCCTCAAATACATAGATTCACAAAGAAAAGAATCGACTAATTTTCAAAGAGAATACAATGATATATTCAAAATCTGAAGTGAAATGTTTTTTAAATTAATGACAAATTTTTTTTCGGTGGGTGTTGAGAATAACACAGTCATTTAATGGTGGAAAACTAATTGCACTTAAATTTTGAAGAGACTGTAAGTGCATGCACGTTTAGTATGTTGAAGACAAGATTTAAATGATATACTTGTGGCATCTCACAGTTAAACTTTGAGAACACACAACATATTGTGCCTTCAAATCTCAGTGCTACCCATTTAAATGAATTGAGCATGCTTTAGGCTTTAATTGAAAAAAAAAAAAAATCCTCTACATGTGAGAGGCGTGTTGAAGATAAGTGGTTCAACATGGTATATATTATTCGATTGAACATTTGGACTAAAGAATACAATGAACAAAATTTGAACTTTTTTTTTCATAATACTATCCAATTATGTCTAATCCACCATGCGAATCTTGTTATAAATGTTCGAATAGGAACTAAATACATTTCTACAACTGAACACGAAGAATGAAATTTGTAAAGTATAAAGTGATTACTTCAACAATAGGAATTGAATTTTATGCTGGCTCTTACAAAAGCCTCTTCTTCGTCATTTCGATTTAAAGAAAGACAAAATTAGAAATTATCAGTAAACTTGGAAAATGGCTACAATTTACTCAGAATTTCTGCTCCATAAGTTCGTCAAGGAGTGTCAAGAAACTGAAAAGGTATGTCCTGATTTATCATTGCTCACTAACTTCAAAGAAATTTGCTACATTTTGCAGAACAAGAAATTCAGCCCACAACAGCTAATTGATATGAAAGACTACTTACATGAAATCAATGATACTTTGGTTGAGCGCATCGGATTGGCAGAAGATAGACGGGGAAAAGGAAAAGCTTTATCCATTCGCAGTGGTAAGGACCTCTGGCGTTTTTACAAAACACGGCACAGACTGTGCACAATCAGAGACAAATTTCAGAAAATGGAAGCAGTCGAAGGAGAAGTGATAACTTCACAAGTCTTGGTGATCAACAAAGATAATCTGATTAACATTGTTTTGTCTGAGTATCATGGATTGGATGATCAGATGGTGAAAATTGAGAATCTGCTATGCCAAAATGTAGGTAACAAGGCAATCGGAATAGTGGGCATGTGTGGTTCGGGTAAAAGCGCATTAACTCGGAAGGTTATTTTCAGCTCAAGAGTAGAAGAACTGTTTGAACTCATATTGTGGATTGACTTATCAAAGGCCATGCATTCAGAGAAGAAATATGAGTGCATATCAGTCAAAGAAATAAATGATATCAAGAAAATTTCTTTGAACCCGTGTAGTGGATTAGAGCTCTGTAAATTGCTAGTTGAAGCCTTTTTAAATCCTCCAAGGAAGTGTTTGGTTGTTTTGGATGGTGTTTGGCATGTAATAGATGGGTTGAATACTTTGATTCAATACATTCTGGATTCTCCTATAAATGGTTCAGTAATTATCACCAGTAGACGACCACAGGTGGCCAGAAAACTATAGCCAAATGAGAAATCTTATTTGCATAACATTGAACCCCTCTCAAGAGACGACTGTTGGAGTGTTTTCATTGACTCAATTGAAAAGAAATATTTCATTGACAGTAATTTGAAATATAAAATATTAGCAATGAAGGATGAAATTCTTGGCAGGTGTGATGGACTCACATTGGCAGTGAAAACACTGGCAGAAATTATTGCAATTCAAATTGGAAAACAATAGTAATTTTCTAACTCTATTTATTTGTTCATTGTTTGCATAACCCTTCTAAACATATAAGAGATAGAAAAATGGGTTGCCTCCCATTAAGCGCTCAATTTACAGTCTAGAGCTTGACTTATTGTTTGGTTGTTTTACGGCACTTTAAATAGTACTTTGGAGGACCTGCTTTGCTTGCATCTATTGACTTTACACCATTTTTCGTTTATCCTCCAAAAATTTAACTTGCACTTCTCAGATAAATTTAATTGTAGTTTAGCACCTTGCTCGAACACCACTACGAAAACTTCAACATTCTCATCGGCCCTGATCACAAAATCAATTTTAGAAGAAAGACGGGAGTTGGAGAATTGCTTGATAAGTGCAACATCATTAAATGTCACTTTTTTATTTTGCTCATTTGGGATCAACTTCTCGTTTTCCACATACTCTTCTTCTTTAGTTGGTGCTTCATCGGGTTGGATGACAGGTTTATTATCCAAAATCTCGGACAGTTGTTCTTCACTCATTGTTGTAATGCTTGGCATGTGTTCCAATTCGTTGGCTTCAACTTCACTTGAGAATGTGTAGGAGTATGGACAAAAATTTTGTGTGACCGATAGTTTCCATATATCTCCCAATATCAAGTCGTCATCATCAATTTCAGAAGTTTCATCATATCTCGTTGTATTAGCTTGATGCATTGCGATGAAATCTCCAAAATTCATGTTGTCCTCATCAATTTCAAAATCTCGGACAGTCATTGGATTATACAGCTGATGTGTATTATTTAGCACAAAATTGATCTATTCTGGAGAGGCCAATAACAGACAATCTGATGTCGAGTGGTTGGCCCCACAATTTTCGCACATGATGGTTGCTTGGACGGCATTCATTCTTTGTGTATGTGTTCTGACCAAGAGCTCCACCTACTTTGTCAATGCAGCAAGTTGTGCAGTAATATCATCTATCATTTGAAAGAAATAGACAAAGAATAAAGAAAATAGTAATAATAACAATAATAAAAGAAATCAATAATAATAATAATAAAATTAAAAAAATAAAACTAACACTAACAATTAATCTAAACTAATATTAAATAAGAATAGTCCCCGGCAACGGCGCCAAAAACTTGTTGTGAAAATAACGTGATTGCAAGTGTACAATATCGTTAACAAGTAATAAAGTGGACTTTTGAGTCCGGATTATCGTCCCACGAAGACTATCTTATTTAGATACTAGTTTAATTAATCAAAGTGCTAGTCTAGTGTAAATAATTTAAAATAAATTGAGTTGAAAGATTTAAGTTAAAACTTTGGATTTTTGAAAATAATAATAAAGAAAAAATCAAGAATTAATAAAATATGATGGTTAAAGCGTTTGGACAAACGAATTCACCTAGTTATCATCTCTAATTTCTCCTCTCAAGATTTATTCCTAAAATTGTATTCGATTCGAATTCACAAATTTAACCTAATTTACCTCTCTCGAGTTCAAATTAGTCCTATCTAATTAAGTCAACTTAGGCAGTCAGAATGATCCTTAATTAGATGCATTAAATCTCCTAAGAATTCAATTCAAGACCGTGACAATAACAAAAAGTGTATCTCTACCTTTTATCCAATTGCGATTTTACTACGTGGTCTAGATTAATAATTTACCTCTCGGTTCATTACAATCCACAAATCAATGACAAATAATGGCCAATTATCTCAAGCATTAAGAAAAGAAGTAAAATCAAATACTTAATCAATTTATAAATCAAAACTTGAGATTGAGAAATTAAAGAATTAAACTTAGGCTACATCGTTCATCCAAACATTAAATCTAGCTATTCATGACTCGGGAGAAAGAAAAGATGAAGAGAAGGAAAGACATAACCGAATCTTGAAAATAATAGAGGAAGAGGCGTTGAATATCTTGCACCAAGAAATCTTTGTCTTCAAGCTCCAATCTTCAATTCCGCCTTTGTTCTTTGTCTCTTTGTATCTCTCTCTCTCAATATGATTTTACAAGATTTGCGACCATCAATTATGAGTGTATAACTCATATTTATAGTTCCCCAATAAACCCTAAAAGATCCCTAAAAATCGTGGGTTACAAGTTTCCAAATTGCTTTAGGACTCAAAAGGAAATAAAATAACAAAAAATTTATTTGCCGAGAATTTGGCACAGGCGAACACCGAGCATATTAGGGTGACGCCTGAGCAAAAGAATTAGCCTCGGCCACTTCAATTTGAAGTTGGGTGTTGTTCGTCGACTTTGAGTTGGGCGTTCACCCAACTATAATTTCTTCATATTTGCACCCGTGGTCCTTCAACTTTTAATTGTAGTCATTTTAGTCATCTGATTTCTTCTTATATTTCAATTTAGTCCTCTTTTATTTGCAACCCAGGTCCTTCAACTTTTGGAGGTTTGCAAGTTGATCCTCATCTCTAAGTTTTCGTACACTTTCAGTCCTTTTCGCCTATTTTGCTTTATTTTTCTCCAATTCCATCCGATCTTGGGTTTTGACCTGAAATAATTAAATCAACATATAATTAAGTAAAAAATCACTTAAGAGCACTTACAATAGTCCACTTTTAATGGTCTAGATAAGTGTAAAATAACACTTATCACATATTGATGTTGATGTAGTTTAATAAATTATGTGAAAACATCGTCTACGTAAACAGGAGATCATTTTTAGTGTTGATGTACATGACTACCTTACCTTGAACAAGATTTATGACCTAGATGGTGACATAGTTGGTAACTCATATCTCTCTCTCTCTCTCTCGAGTTTTAGTTTTCTGGAGGTGCAAATAAACTTATAACTCGTTTGGTGTGGATTATAAACTAGTTTATATGACAAAAATTGATTTATTTGACCAAAAAATTTGCCTTTGTAGTATGATATTTTTAACAATTCTTGGTCAAATAAACTATTTTGATCAAATAAACTAGTTTATAATTCACACCAAACCGGCTTTTAATTATTTTATATTTTTTGTTATTTTCTCTTCGTAGGTGATGATTTACTACAAGATGGCTCCTATTATGTCAAAGCAAAAACAAACAATCCTATTGCTTTGTTAAAGAAAGTGGAACATATATGTTTCACAGAGCTTCGCATTGTAAATTACATCCTAATGAACATCAGAAGGAAACAAATGAAGAAGACCTAGCAGAAGACATGTTGAAAGAGCATATTACCTCAAGGCAACAACAAACAATCCTATTGCTTTGGGATATATCTGTTTCAAACAGCTTCTCCATGTATTCTGGTAGTAGTAATGCAGTACAGATAGCAGCAGCAACATATATGATATATAGGTCAATTGGACATGAGGATGCCCAAAGCACAACTTAGAGTCTTATTTAATTTTACTGTCATTATTGTTATTTCTCATATTGTTAAGTTAAAGCATACTCTCGTCCTTTCCCCATGATTTTCACTTCATTCGGTACTATTTAAACTCTTTTATTTATTGTCTTTTTCTGTATTTGATTTTGAATTAATTAATAAAACTTGAAGAATTGTTCTACCAACTTTATTCGTGCACGAATAATTGTTTGGGATCGTATTTATTCTACTTAAATACCAGTTATATGGAGCCAATCTACGCTCTATCACGATGAGGAAGTCGCTACTCGTTTTTGAATCTTTTGTGGAGGTAGTACAACGAAGAAAAAAAGAAGTCCGTCAGCAAATCGATTTGTGACACCACAATTGTCCAGTCTATGTTATAAATTTACACTTAATTAACTATATCTTATATTGCCTCCATATATTTAGTAATTTACATTTATTAAATATCAATCAACACTTTAATTATTTAATATTGTTTCCTAAACTTTGTAATACTACGTACAAAACACTGACCTCAACTAGTCTCAAAATAAATGTCTATCAAAAATGGCACATTATTATTCTAGTAAGTTGGGATTGTGGATTGTCACATTTTTTAAAGAATACGGGACTTTGTAGTTTACAACGCTCGTACTTGAAAATTTCCCATGACATAAAGATAATAATATCATGTGAAAAGGTAAATTGAAGCTATGATCAAGCTTCAATCATCTTTTGACGAGTTAAATTGTGTCGTCTTGCAACTACTTATTGGAAATATATGTTGAGTCCTTTTAGTCGATTTCAAATTTTAGCAACTTAGAAGTCAATGATCTTTCAGTTCATCCCAATATCAAGAAAACAAGGGAAATACTAGCTCCAAAAAGATTTAAGACTTTATTTGGACATGATGTCGATTTCAGGGTAAAAGAATCAAATACAACTATTTACCTTGATGCAAAACAACCTGAGTCAGTGGAACGTGCAATCAACAAATGATGGAGTTTGTGTGAAACTGTGTTTTATAGGAAAACTCATTATGCATTATGGTAGTGATGGAGCTTGTATAGTAACACTTTTCGAGCAGCATTACCCAGCGCCATAAAACCTCCACGAGGACTGAAGTCTAAACAGTTTGTATGATGCAGAGCCTGATTTATTGGCGGCCAGTTTGAGAACACGTTAAATGATGGAATGTGAATCAATTTTAAGCTGCTCTTCTTCATGTTCGAACAGATAGCCAACATTTGAGAATCATTGTTGAATTTTATGAAATTCACTTCAGTCTTCAGGTTTTGAAAGGTCTTGAGGGCTTTCCTCTTCCCACCTAAGAAGTCGTCCCTGCTGTAAATGTTCACAGAACCACTTACTGAACCAGCTGCAAATAAATTTCCAGTTGGGTAAGTGCAAAGTGCTGTACCATTTACACAACCGTCATCAACTCCTTTGTAGAAACAAGTCCTTGTTCTCAGGTCCAGTGGTAAATATGCCCATCCCCACCAGAGCTCAACAATTGCTGTCTATCATTAGTAAAAGCTACTGAACAAACAGTCCCATTCATTTTCAGGGTCCCAATGAGTTCTTTTGTTTTCATTGAAACTAATAAAATATACCCATCATTGCCGAGAAAAGCAATTGTAATAGAATCAGGAGAAACCTCAAATCTTTCCAAGCTCTTCTCCTCCCTTCCAGACAGAGGGCCTATCACATTTTTCTTTGTCGTAACTAAATCAAAGCTATAAGAAAACTTTCTTCTTCCCAATATAATAACTTGAGACACATTGGGTAAGAAAGAAGCCTTATTAATTGGATAACCATCAAGAAATATGTTTTGTATTTTAGCATTCTTTTTTCCATCAATTTGAAAAAAATCTTAAGTGTCTTATCCAATCCAGCAGCAAGGAACAACTCCACATTTTTGGGAAACTGAACTGATTTTATGGGACCATTCCGCTAGCCTTGAATACTCTAGAGAGGAGGGGGAGAGGCAAATTGGCCAAATTATGATTGCTGCGTAGGGGTGCCGTGCAGCAATCGGGGAAAGATATGTGTTCCCCAATTGAGGGAACATATCTTTCCTCGTAAAAGTAAGCTATCAAAATGCATTATACTTCCTTAAATTCTTTTAGACAAACTTTGAATTCCTCAATGGATGCATATCTATCAACATCACAACAAAGTAATGGCCTTTCAAGACATGGAATGATATAATATGCATAATACATCTTACATCTATAATATATTACATATGAGAGAATCAGTTTTTGAAATATTCTATTCTTACCATACTTATATCCTTATTTTTTGTTTTCCATTACGTATTCAATTTATTTATTTAATATAAATATTTAAACATTATTATATTAGAAGTTATACATTCATTGAACTATTTTACTAATCTTTTTAATTTATTTAGTTGTAAATGTTGACTTCTGATTCAACGTATCCATTTATGATAATGAGTCTTTTCATATTTTATGTCGACTTCTCATTCAACGTATGAATTTCTACACACAAATTCAAACTTTAATTACCAACTATAAAAAGCAGTCATTATCTCTCAATCTCCACCTCAAAAACAAAATCATTCTCTTTTGTCCTTTTTCATATTTAATTCATGCTACAGACTAAGATGACCTGTACGAAGACATATTCTATGATGCCTCATAGATATGATATCATTAGACATTATTTGGAGTATCAGTGACATCCAACACACGATGTGAGCCAGCACATTGAGGAGATGTTAGTGCGGTGGAAGGAGGTGTTAATGGAAAGACGAATTAGTAATTATGAAATCATCTAAAAATGTTTCTCACCATTTCTCAAGTTATGTAATGTTTAGTTGTTTACAGTTTATAAGAACACATTTTATAAATCAAAATTTATATATTACCCATATATATTTATAGGAAATCATGAACAATTTATATATATATAAGGTTCGTCTAACAATTTCTTGCTCTTTTTGTTCTCTTTTAATCCTATAATCTAATAGTAGAAAGAAGGATAAATTGTAGTAAACGTCTTCAACTTTTAAGGTAATTTGCACTCGTCCTAAACTTTTTTTTTATACTGATGTATTCTCAACATTTAAAAAATTAACATTCATCAAAATAAATGAATTCTATCTATTTTTTTGTTAGTTAATACATTTGACTTACACATTCAAAAATTAAAAAGATAAAATTTGCATTTTAATAGTCTTCTTTAAAATATTAAAAAAAATTAAAATGAAAATTTAGAAAGAAAAAAAAGGAAAGATTTGAAAAAAACAAAAAAAAAAAAGAAAAAAGCAAAACGTAAAGATCTTCTCCACCCACCCCACCAACTCCGGTCCTCGTCCTCGTCCTCGTCCTAGTCCCCAACACCACCATACCAGCACCACCACGCCAAACTTAGGGGGAGTCGTTGGAAAACAATCCCTCGCCCCCGACACCATCACACCTTTAAGGATTGCAAAATATCCTGCCCTAATCCCCCCCACCCCGTTAAGTAATCAGGACGGGGACGAGTATAATAGTCTCTATCCCAAATCTTTTTATTTTATATTTTAGAATTTAAATCATATAAAAAAAATTAAAATTAACTAATTAATTAAATAAAACGGTAAATGAGGATATTTTAATTCTTGCATCACCCCTAATCCTATCCTGCCTCCCAAAAGTTCTTGACGAGGCCGAAATGGTAAGGACCTCTCACCGCTCCCGCCCAACCCACCCTAGCCCAGCCCATGTCCCTGTCCTTTTGCCATCCCAAATTTGATTTGAAATGAAATACAAAAAATAAAATCAATTCAAATGGATGTTAGAGATGGAACCTTGGAATTTTAATCAATTTAAGGAAGATATGGCGACAGTGATTGGAAATCACAAGGCCAGAATGGCTCACATTGGAAAAACCTAATGCAGATTAGGAATGCTTTGGATATATCTCATCCTGTTCACCACGAGCTTACTATTTGACTTGGGGTCCAACTAGAGGGTTCCGAATGCACTAAAGCAAAAGACTAAACCATCTTTAGTTTCAAATGATGAGAGACATCTCTGTTGTCGATTTTAATCTTGCAAGTGGACGGATTATTAACAAGTAATATAATGATAAGAAAAGTGTCGAACACTAGAACTGGCAATTAATTATTAAATTAATTGTAATTTTGCTTTAACAAAATTAACATACAATTTATTTATGATTTCTAAGACAATTATATTGTAATTCAATTAAGTCTAAATTATCATGTAAACGAAATTAGAATATTTGTCAAATTCAAGTTTTACGGGCACTAGAATTCACAAATCCACCACCACATTTCAACAATTAATTATCCATTACTCGTCCTCGCAAATTATTTCCCTAGGTCGAAAATCATTGATCCTAATATAATCAAAATTCTCTCTCGACGATCAATCAATTCTATACCTCTATATGAACATAACTATCTGTAGTTAAATTTCGAGCACAAAGGCATGCATTTAATCACAGTGATCATCCGGAAAGATTTCATAAAGCATAAAAGTAATCTCTATCTTTTATTAGACCTTATGTTATTTATTACCACGTGCTCATCTAAATTGAATCTCTCAAAAGTAATCTAGATCACAAAACGTTTTGATGGCGATCAAACATCAAAACAGAAATAATGAATAATAAATAATCAACCCAAAATTAATAAATTTACGAAAACGAATAACTTCTAATTAATAAAAAAAAATGTGAGGTTTCATCATTTATTCTAGTTATAAAAGCTCTAGCCAGACATCATTTCTATGAATATAACGACAATAATGAAAGAATTAATGATCCAAAAGAAAAAGAAGAAAAATAGATACAACCCTTAATCTTGAATTAATAAAAAATCTATAATTGCACCATGATGAATATTGCCCAATAATTCTTCTTTTCTTTCCATTTGATCTCTATATCTTTTTCATTGTGTCACTCCCTTCAAATGACCTAGAAGATGTCTCTTTATAGTCATTGAGATGCCTTGGAAGTTGTATCCCAAAAGAGCCCTAATCCAATTTAACTTTAGAAAACCGCACTTATGGCATTCTTTCAACATAGATACCGCACCAAGGTCGCACAATGTATTGTGCTATCTAAGTGTGACCTTTAGTGAGTTTGATGGAACTGCACCAAGGTTGCACAATGTATTGTGATATCTAAGTGTGACCTTTAGTGAGTTTGATGGAACTGCACCTAGGTCGCACAATGCATTGTTCTACCTAGGTGAGACCTCCAGTAAGTTTGATGCAACCGCACCTAGGTCGCACAATGCGTTGTGCAACCTATGTGTGGCTCTTTTCCAAATCATACAATTTTGTCCTTTCTTCCTTAAATTTCCCGATTCAATCCAAAAATTTCCAATTGCATTCTAATTGGTCCTCTTCCTTCTAAAGTCTTCCAAAGTGGTCTTACAAATATTCAAAAATGTGCAAGTTAGTCTCCAAACTTTTTGAAATTTAATTCTTGCTCTTGAAACTTTTGAATTAACCCCATTTGATTTTTAATAGCTTCAACTTATATCGGTGTCATCCGATTAATTGTCAATTAAGCCTCAAACTCTTCTTTTTCACTCCAAACTCATCCAAATTTGGTTTTGTACCTACGTAGACAATACTTGAACTAATTTAAATAGAAATCTACTCATATAATGAACATATACTAAGTTTACAAGCCCAAATAAGTGTGTAAAACACACTTATCAATCTCAAAATAAGAAATTATATTAGTGGAGAATGCAAGTCACCCCATGGGGAGCCATGAGATCATTAGTGATATATAGAGTGGGTGAGCACAAATGGAGTGGGCTTGGGGAAGATTTCCAAGCTTGATGCTGAGTGATATAGTGTGGATTGCATTAGTTCCATGAGCTATAGCTTTTGGCAAAGTGGTGTCAATATCCTACGTCACAAACAAATACAAGATAATCACTAAAGGTTCTGAAAATATCTAGTTTTATTCTCTTTATTTATCTTGACTCATTCTACTTCATATCTTTTCCGATGCATCATCCCCTTCCACAACCAAGCAATCCAAGCCGTTAATTACCTGAAATGTAATATGAGGGATTAAGTATAAATAAATTGCACTCAATAACATACATGCCCAATAATTTCGAGTGTTAATATAAATTGCAAAACAAATGCGACCTTATATTCATTCTCAAAAGCAATTATATTCTCGCTAGTCAGATAAAAATTTTTCTCAAACTCAAGACTTGGGCATATGTTCTCGTAGTACAATGCGCATCCAATAACTCAAATAATTCTCAAATTCGGGGGCAAACTCCAATATTAATTCACAGATGTCATACAATAAACATTAAAACTGGAAATTCATAAAACCAGTGGCACAAAATTATCTCATCTTAATGTTGTGGAAAATCTTTCATAGAAAAATTGAATGAATCCTTTGAAAACTCGAACTAGTGGCACAAAATCGTCTCACCCATTCCTCGGGCTTTTCTTTCTTTCTACATCATTTTAAGTAACGGTAGGTGGCTCATAGCCATGGCTTTGGAATTCCATGCTTTTCATCTAGGGCCTGAGTTAGAAAGTAGGAGATGAAATATATCAGCAGAATTAGAGGAAATAGCAGTGAAGGGAATTATATCTTATTTTTGTATTTCTAAGCTTACAATGGATGAATACAGAGGTCCAATATATATACAATTATGCACTACCTAATCTATATAAATATAGCTCAATATATCTCTATACATGATGAAAATGAGTGCTGAACAGAATTGGTTGTAACAGCAGCACGTGATAGAAGCTTCCATTTTCTTCTTAATACAACAGCATTCTGGAAAGGTAAAAGTGTCATTTTTAGCCTTCACGTTTTATCCACATTTGTTCCTTGCTTTTCTGGTTTGAGCATTTTGGTCCACAATCTTCTTATTCTCTAACGCCCTCCTTCAAACTGGAAGAAGTTTCAAAAACTCCAAGTTTGCTGTATAGATATAAGTGTCTAGTATTCATCAAGGGTTTAGTCAATATATCTGCGGTTTGATCTGCTGTAGGGACATAGCTTATCACCAACTATTTAGCTAGAACCTTGTCTCGAACAAAATGCATATCAAGTTCTATGTACTTGGTTCGTGCATGGTAAACTGGATTGGAAACCAATGCTCTTGCTCCTAAGTTGTGACACCAGATTCTTGGAACTTCAGTCTGTGTTATATTTAGTTCTTACAAAAGGGATTGAATCTAGATGAATTCTGCAGTGGTGTGAGCTAGAGTCATATACTCTGCCTCAATACTTGACCTTGCCACAACTTGTTGTTTCTTCGAACACCAGGAGATTAGATTATCACCTAGATACACACAATAACCCACGGTGGATTTTCTGTCATCTGCATCTCCATAAGCTACAATGTTGAGATCACGTGCTTCATGTATGATCAATCCCATATCAAGAGTCCCATTTATATATCTGAAAATTCATTTTAGTAGATTCCAGTGAGCATCGTGAGCATCTGTAGGACTTTGGAGATATTGGCTAACTCTATTCACAGCAAAAGTGATATATAGCCTTGAATGAGTCAAATATTGAAGAGCTCTGCACTCCTGAATTGAGTTGGATTTTTCAAGTTTACTCTTTCTGTTTTTCCTACCAATCTTCCAGCTGCCATAGGGATGATACCAGGCTTCAAATTCTCAAATCCAAACCTCTTCAATATATCCATTGCATATCTCTTTTGTAACAAGTGAAGGCCAATCTCATCTCTGTAGAATTCAATTCCTAAGAATTTCTTTAGATTGCCCATATCCTTTAAAGCAAAGGATGCATTTAACTTCTCAATTAGCTTATGTAATGTTGTTCTACAATTTCCATTTACTATAATATCATCAACATACACTAGCAAATAGATTACCTGATCTTGTGACACTTGATAGAACACTGAGTTGTCAGCCCTTGATTGTTTAAAATCCCACTCCAACAGAGTTTCTTTCAGTGCGTCATGCAAGCCCTAGGAGCTTGTTTAAGTCTATATATAGCTTTGCTAAGTTTGCATATGAAGGATGGTTCATTTTGATCAATAAACCCCTGAGGCTACTCCACATAAATTGTTTCCTCTAGCTTTCCATTAAGAAATGTATAGTTGATATCTATCTGCCTTATCTCCCATCCTTTCAAAGTAGGTGCTTTAGCTACTAGACTGAAAGTTTCATAATAATCAATACCTGAGATTTGTGAAAAACCTTTAGCAACTAGTCTGGCTTTATGTCTCTGAATTTCACCATTTGCATCAAATTTCAATTTGTATACGCATTTGCATCCTATGACTTTCATTGTATATTCATAAAGAACCAGCACCCACGTTTGATTCCTGATCAAAGCATCATATTCTTCCTTCATTGTTTTGAACCACTTTTTACTCTTTAATGCTTCATTCAAGTTGACTGGTTCTATTTCATCTAGAGAAGGTAAGATGGCAGCAGTAGTATACGCTCTAGGTTTAACTATCCCTGCCTTGGATCTAGTTACCATAGGATGACCATATTTTTATGCATCATTATCTCCACATTTATTTACATCATTGTCAATTTATGGCATCTCAACCAAGATTCTAATTGCAGCTTGAGGTTCTCAAGATTCAGAATGTATATCTCCTGTTCAATCTGTTGTGGCAATTCATTCATCACTCCTTCAGTATTTTCCATTACTCTATCATTTTCAATAGAAGGACTGTGTGCAGGTTCACCTGCAGAATGTCTTATATCAACTGAATCTGGGTTTATTTTGTTAGAGTTGAATTCAAAAGGAAGGTGATGGAGAGTCGTATTAGGAGAGCACTTGAACTCATGTGTGTTTGTTAAGAAAACCTTGTTTGAAGGGAAATGAATTTTCATCAAAGACCACTTGAAAACCACATGTCTGGAAACATAAATTCTACCATTAGTGCTTAAGCACTTGAATCCTTTGTGAGATGTACTAGGTCCTAGATAAACACACTTTTGGGTATGAAAGTCAAATTTGTGTTTTTGATATGGTTTTAGACAGGGTAGCAGGCACATCCAAACACCTTAAGGGATTTGTAATCTGTGATGTGTTTAACCAAGACTTTATAGGGTGATTTTTGTTAGAGGAGTAAGGTAGGCATTCTGTTTATGAGATACGTTGCATTTAAAAAGGCTTCCCACCAATAATACAAAGGCATATGTGCTTGGGCTAATAGTGTCAAACCAGTTTCAGTTATGTGTCTATATTTTCTTTCAGCTCTTCCATTTTGAGCTGATGTACGAGGGCAAGAGTGTCTGATATTAATGCCTGATGAAGAGGTTAATTTATCTAAGCTTTTTTTTATTCTCCTCCCATGTCAGATTGTAAGGCTTTGATTTTCCTTTCAAATTGGTTTTAGTCTTTTGAATTATGTAAAGTAGAACAACACTTCATATTTCTATTTTAAGGGGTAGATCCAGGTGTTTTTAGTACAATCATCCACAAACAACACATAGTACTTAAACCCTGAGGTAGAATTAATGGGGGATGGTCTCCAAACATCAGTATGAATTAGATCAAGTGGCATTTGTGCATGAGATGATTATGGTTTGAAGAGTAATGCATGTGATTTACCAAACTAAAGAAAGACTTTTATTATTGAAAGTTTTGAAGCTATTACAAAACATTAAGACTTGTAACACAAAGACAGGAGGATGTCCTAGCCTTCTGTGCCAAACTTTAACCTTTGACTCTAGGGAATTACTACTAGAAGGCTTAGTAAACCGATTTAAGCTTGTGTTGAGAAGAGTGTGATTGTTGTTAGGCTGATGATGGATGGTTGAGCTTGAATTTTGGATGTTTTGAGTTGTGGTTAGGTAGATTCAATTGATATAGTCTATCTTCAAGTTTCCCCTGCACTAGAGCCTTCTTTGTTGGTAGATCGTTCACAACATGGCCATTAGGAAAAAATTCAACTGAGACATTGTTATCAGCAGTTAGTTTTGAAACACTTATCAGATTTTTCTTGATTCTAGGAACATGGAGCAATTTGTTCAGGACCAAAGTTTTATCAGATCACATCAAAACTTTTAGAGTCAATACAAGATATTTGTAATGAAGTACCATTACCTACAACCATTTTTGTGGAGACCCCGAAATTCTGTCTAATTTCTTTTTTGTGTATTTTGTCCAATTGGGTAATATAAACCAGATTTGAGGGTACTAGTATCCTTATACGCAAAAAATAGTTCAGCTCTTTGATTTGATTGAAAACTAGATTGAAACATATTTGTAATGGTTTTATTCATTTTCTTTTGGAAAAAATTAGTTAGAAAATAATCTGAGACAGCATCTAGAGGTCACCCTTTCTCTTTTGCTTTGGATTCGCCTTATTTTTGTTATGTAAAAGTATGTATATTTAATAAAATGAAAAGCCATGAAATAAAGCATGGTAATTCAAACATAGCGGAAGAGTAAAACATGTGAATCTCATCTTTTGATCTATTCTACCTCCAATATCGTAGGTTACTACAAAATATGGGCTTAAGTAGGGAAATGAAGTACCTCACTTACAATTTTGTTCCAAAATGGCTCATGAAAAATCAATACGTCTCATGAATAATCCATATATCTTGAGCCTGTTTAAAGAGTGCTACTAGATATTTTATCTAAAAAAAAAGTGCTTGTATGTCAAAGACGAGTTCACTTAAGTTATTATATTTCATAAAAGCGAGTTGTAAGATATTCCATAGTCCAATAATCAAATACGTCCATAACAAGGTAAGTGACTTCATGAATACCATACGTCTATCTTGGTGATCAAATGGTATTCTTGGCCATCTAAAGCTACTTCCCACCTTAGTTCCATGACTGCATAGATATCTCGATCTATTTCTTACAAGAGTCATGAAACGACTATGAATGATGATATTCAATGAGTAAAATATAGTGCATGTGTGGTATTGCACATAAATATATCTTTTATCTTTCTTAGGCCCTTCCCAAGAAATATTTGTATACCGAGCGCTCAAAATAAACATTCTTTGTTCATAAGCACGATGACCAAACTTCTTTGGACCCTTATTGTCCTTCTATGGGCTACTTTTGTCCTTGGCCATAGTTGATCAACTCTTGGAACCCTTACCGTCCCAATATAGGCTACTGTTGCCCTTGCCGTGGCTGTTCTTTAATCGGACCTCAAGTCCTCATGTGGGTCACTCTAACCTTGGCCAAAGTTGATCAACTCTATTCTTGGGACCCTTACTGTCCTTATGTGGGCTACTGTTGCCCCTATGGTGTACAAATAGGCTTGAAGAAACTTATTGTGTTATAACATAACTTGTCTTTATTTACATATAGACTTTGTTTTCTCATCTCAAGTTTAGCATGTATAACATAAAATAACTTTCTCATTCTCTTTCTTCTTTCTTGTTGCATAAATGGTAAATAGGCTCAAGATGCTCATAATATCTCATAAATCTTATCAACATAAGTCATTTGGAGCACATAAGAGCACATATAATTTATGCACATATATAGATGTATAAACTTATCATATTGCAAATAAGGCAAATAACGTAAGTTACTCACAACATCTCATATCTTTACTTGAATCAATCTCATCAAATAAAGTATTTTGGAGTACATTAAATTTATGAAATATGTACTTATCGCATCGCACATAAGGCATATAACGTAATTTACTCACTACTTGTTGTGATTTAGCCTTGATCCACCTGAAATAAAAGATTCTATACATCACAATCTTATAGGAAGTCAATGTTGCTTAAATATGTAAATAAGGGTATCAGGACCGTGTAGAAACTGGTCTGAGGTATTCATGGTGCAAAAATTTTGGGGTATTGATACCCTATCGCAGAGATTTTGGGGTATTGATAACCTATTGTAGAATTGTAATACAGGGTACCAATACCTTTCGGGGGTAGAGATGTGTTAAAAGTATTTTGTTTTGAAACTAAGTTTTCGGCCCTTGAGATCTGACCTTCTCCACCATGAAATCTGAGGTTCTTGGTCCACATATGCTACTGCCCTCTTTGGGGCCTTGAGGCTCGGGTATGGAGATTTTTCTATTAAATTAGAGAACCTCTACACCAAGCTTTTCATTATACTATTACTCACCTCTTCTATTTGATGTATTTTCTCCCTTTAAGTGGGTTCTTTCCTTCTCCTTTAGTGTTAGAGAGTGTGTGAAAGTGTTATGAAGATTATAGAGAGAAGAAAGGGATAGGTTGTAGCTTAATTGGAGGGGTATTTATAGGAAGAAATTAACCTTCCCATCATAAATGCTTTTATCCCCATTATGACACATATAAAGTTGGGTAGATTTGCTTAAGATTTTCTTGTTGGCCTTCATTTAATGCTTTTTCATTTGCCCATAGTTTTGAAGGGTGTAATAAAGACACTAGGGATAGCTCTGGATAATTAATGTAGAAACCCCAATTATTGGCAGATTTCTAACTTCCTGGACCCATTTTTGGGTGGGGTTTTGAAGGTTGATGCAAGCTTATCTTTGACGTCTCTTGTACCATCTCGAAGATCTCACGGGGATCTTCACAACGCACTTTGAATTGTAGAAAACGGACCACCACAGTAATTAAAACGCTATTCTAAACATGGCTGCTCGAACATAGTTTGCTTGAAATTCATAATTGTTTTCTAGATTTCAAACTTTCTTGAACGTTTTTGGCATAAATATTTGGGGATGAATTATTAGTCAAATGTAGGTGAATTTGGTACCATTTAAAGGTCTCATTGTGTACTTCGCAACACCGTAAGATTCGTATAATTTTAACCAATACATAATTCATACGATCGTACCAAAGATGGCTGCCTGACTTGTACCAAAAAGGCTAAAAACTTTACTTTCTCAACTTTTTGGGTTCCCACCCAACTTTTCAATTTTAATCAATCGAGCCCTATCATAAGCTATTAAATCTATAAATTAATTCATATTAGTCCCTTCATAATTCATTAAATCTGATTTTCCCTTTTTATAATTCGGATTTAAATTAAATTCTAAATGTTATGACTTTTGAAGCATTTTTCGGGATGACGCAAATAAATTCCTCGTTTCATTCTATTTTTCATATTTAAAATAAATTTATTAAAAATATGAATTTTCGAGTCGTTACAATTTTTTTCTTATCCCCATACTCATTAGCTTCATCTACATTCTCTTTATCAGTGGTGACATGGTGACTAGCTCCAAAATCAACATACCAGGCTTGATCCTCCACTGAGATTGGACTTGCAGTATAGGCTGAAGGATTAAAGCTGCGGTTTTGATCAATTGGTCTTTTTCCCACATACTTCTCATCAAATCTATTATAACACCAGGCAGCAGTATGATTGCTTAGACTACAGATTTGTCAAGGTTATCTTACTTCATTAGGTCTTCCAATTCTCTCTCTACCTCTTGTTCTGCCTCTGAAGTTTGGACTTCTTCCACATCCATTTCCTCTTCCAGTGTATGAGTTTGTATTCTGTAAGTTTCCTTGAGTTAAATTGATTGATCCAAAATTGCTCCTAACTTGATTAAGGTATTCTAATCTGCTTTCAAAGGTCATGAGTGTAGAAGATAGCTAATGCCAGGAAACTTGATCTCCATTGTTTACATGAACCACAATGGGGGTATATTCTTCATCAAGTCGCTAAAACTTGAGTTACCAAATCAGCATGATCAACATTCTTTCCAACAATTTCCAGATTATTAGCAAGCTATTTGACAGTGCTGAGGTACTATTCCATAGACATGGATCCCTTTCTGATTCTCTGCAATTCAGATGTGAGGAAAGTCACTCTGGATCTATTGAGAATTCCATAGTTCTCATTTATAGCCTTCCAAAGCTCACTTGAGCTGTTACAACCCATGACACGCATCACAATTTCTGATGTCATGGAGGAATACATCCATCCCATTAGAAGTTGATCCATAGAAATCTCCGTGGAATATTCTTGATTAAGACACATTTCCACTGATTCTCCAGTTTCAGTTGCTGCTTGTGAGTTGATGGATTGTGGAGGACATACCTTGGTCCCTAGTAAGTATCCTTCCAGACCATGACCTCTTACAATAGGCATGATAATATTCTTCCACAGAAGGAAGTTGTCTCTGTCTAATTTCACATATGCTAAGTTCATGCCAAAGGGAGCAAGATTGTTCACAAGAGCTGGAACTTGAATTGTGGAGTTAGAGGTTGAGCTGTTAGATTGATTGTTGGGGCTGGTATTTGCCATTGATGCTCTGATACCAAGTTAGAAAGTAGGAGATGAAATATATCAGCAGAATTAGAGGAAATAGCAGTGAAGGGAATTAGATCTTATTTGTGTATTTCTTTGCTTACAATGGACGAATACAGAGGTCCAATATATATACAATTATGCACTACATAATATATATAAATATAGCTCAATATATCTCTATACATGATGAAAATGAGTGTTGAACAGAATCGGTTGTAACAGCAGCATGTGATAGAAGCTTCCATTTTCTTCTTAATACAACAGCATTCTGGAAAGGTAAAAGTGTCATTTTCAGCCTTCACGTTTTATCCTTTTTGTACATTTGTTCCTTACTTTTCTAGTTTGAGCATTTTGGTCCACAATCTTCTCCTTCTATAACAGCCTGCACATAAACTCTCTTGTGAATTTTCCAACAAGCGTAATTTGTACCATCTAAGACAAGAGGTCTAAAGGCGTACCATCCATTCCTAGGAATGTGGATCTCACTTGTACATAAATGAACCCTCTCTGTGTAGACCTAGGATGAAAAAACTCAAGAAAAGAGGGTTGAATAGGATGATCTCTAGTTTTTTTATTTTATTTTTGTAACAGATGACAATGCTGTGAGATGGCTAGCAAACTATTCTGTGCATGGATTCAATTTCGTCTAATCTTCTATCTGAACATGCACATAACATACTACATTATAATGAGATTTAGACCTATAGTAATATAAGTTGGTTCTGTTTTTGGACCTATTGAATTTACACTATTCGGCATATTTTCGTGTGCAATATGAATTGGCTCAAACATTTTAAAGTAGAAAAATCTACTATAAAAAACAGGATACAAATTTTATTGGTTTTTCAAGATTACAAATTAATGACCACGTCAATAAATATTTATAGTAAACTAAAAACAAAATCACAACAATGAAAGCAACTACAACATCCCCTTTTTGAGTTCTTCAAGTTTACGTGGGCATGCAACTAGCTGCCCCTGCGTTGATCTTCTGCCATTCCTACAAAGGTATCCAGATATTCTTTTCCACCAATCGGTAAAAATCATGTTCTTATCTTTCACAAGAAATGCCATGGATTTCATATCGTTTGAGTCATACAAGTTAACCAAGTGTTATCATCCTCAAAACGAATCACCGAAGAAAAAATAATTAATATTATCAATCTTCTTCCCAGGGAATATTTGGCATTCTCTTTCTTGATTATAATTCACCACACATATTTCTATTCAACGAAAAGCAGTCCCCAACAAATAATCCTAGTTAGAGGAAAAAACATAAATATAACTAACTCACCTTTGTTACATAAGTTGGGATTCGTCCTTTTGTTTAGTAACCTAGTCTTCCTAGAAGATTCGAATGATCCAACAAGCTTTGGGCGCCTCAAATATTAAAATATTGTATTTCTTAGTCATCAACCACTTTGCCAACTGTAAATTCGATCAACATACTAGACTAAAACAATCTCCAACCTATATCTTTAAATTGGTGCAACTTTCACACCAAATCCAAATGTCATCTTCAACCCACTACTTCAAAATTTGCACCAAATCAAACAATGTACATTCTCTTCTCTTATTTTTTTTATTTTTCAACAATTAATTTATTTCAAAAAATATTTAATTATATATTGTATCTATATTAAATGTATAAATTAAAAATTTTACCAGACTATTAAACAATTGTCTTTTAGTTGATATTGTATTTTACTTTTATTTTTAGTTTTCACTGTCTACCAACTCATAGTGCTAAATTCTCGTCCTCGTTTCCAATAATCGAACTTGGAACTTTTTAATTTTAATGAGTATTTTTATTTTGATATATTCATTAGTTGTTATTTATTAGTCAATTAATACAATTTATTATGTTAATAAAAATAATAATCAAATTAAAAAAAAAAACATAAATAACTTGATATGACTAAAATAATAAAATGATAATAAACAAGAATATATGGGGAAAAACAAATTGTTGTATTGTAATTGAGGGCAAAATCAAAATAAAAATTTACACAAAATTCATCTCTATAGGAACAGTGTTGCGCTATATCCATTTTGGCGTCCCAAATTGACGCTAGATTGGAGCGCTATTGGACTATGGGTTGGAGAAGCGGTAGGGGACAATGCCAAACCCTGTTCATGCTAAGATAAGTAGGCCTGTACAAATGCTTATCTTAACTTCTGGACTATTCTTTTTTAGTAGCAAGCTATGGTTGAAAAAGAAAATATTCTCACAAAGTGGTCTTGGAGTGAAAAAAAAAATATTAAAGATGATGGAAAACTATTTTATTGGGAATATAGGTCCTAATTTGTTCAAGCAAAACTAATTGCAATTGTAGACAAATTAACTAAATGTGAAGAAATTTGAATGTTCGAATAAGGATGATTCCTTCCCCAGCTGATGACAAAGAAATAAATTTTGTAAAGTATAAAGTAATTTCTTCAACAAGGCCTCTTTGTTTATCACTGAACTTTGAAAATGGCTGCAATTTACCCAGAATTTTGTTGTACAAGTTTGTAAAGGAATTTCAAGAAGCAGAAAAAGTATGTCCTGATTTACCATTGCTCACTAACTTCAAAGAAATTTTCAACATTTTGCAGAACAAGAAATTCGGCCCCACTGCTTACATGAAATCAATGATGTTTTGGTTTGAGTTCATCGGAATAGCAGAAAATAGACGGGGAAAACAAAAGGTTGCGGCCACTCGAATTGGTAAGGATCTCTGGCTTTTCTATATAGTGGATTGACTTATCGAGGAAAGGAAATAGCTCGGAATGTTATTTTCAGCTCGAGAGTAGAACAACTCTTTGAACCCATATATTGCAATCCAAACAAATCCGGCTACTTGTTTGGATTGCAATAGATGGGTTAAAAAGATTCATTGAAGAGATTTTGGATAGTCCCATCAATGGCTCAGTAATTGTTACAAGTCGACTACCACAAGTGCAGAACTTAGCTCCATATAATTCAGGGCGTCACTAAAGAAGCTTGTTGGCGTATTTTCGAAGACACAATTGAAAGGAAACGTATGATGGGTAAAAAAAATTCTATTCGAACGATCGAAATTTTAGAAATGAAAGATGAAATTCTAGACAGGTGTGACGGACTTCCATTGGCCGTGAAAACACTGGTAGAAGTTATTTCAGAGTCCAGATCTATTGTTCCAAATACATGTTCCCTTAGCCGTCCTCCAATAAAAACTTTACTCATCATCAATAACAATAAGTGCGAATACATTAAGTATTGTCTATAATGATCTCCTCATCTATTTATTTGATGTTGTATAAAATTTCTATTGAAGAAACGGCTAAGAGGACATGTATTTGGAATAGCACATCTAGACACGTTATTTCAATTCAAATTTTGAAACGAGTAATTTTCTAACTCCGTTATGTTATTTTCTCTGTTTCACCTCTTTTTTTCTTTACATAGTCCTGCTAACTCTGTCTCGTTGCATTGTAGTTCCTAGACTGACGAAACAAAGCTAAAGGTATATTATCTCATCAAATGTTCTATTTATTTGATAAATTATTTTCCATTTTTTATTAAGTTTATTGATTCATTTAACAATGATGTTTATATAGTTTAATAAATTATTTTGAATTTTCTACTTAGGAATTCGCCGTTGGGGTCAATGCATATGATTCTACAAACATGAAAAAGATTCAATACCAACTTGAGCTTCTTAGAATTGGTTCACTCTCTCTCTCTCTCTCTCTCTCTCTCTCTCTCATACACACGTGTGACACTTTTCTATAATAGCATGTTTGGAAGTGATTAGTCAAACATTCTTTTTATCTACACATTCTGTAGGTCCCATAATTTTTATCCACTTTTTATCTACACTGTTTATAATTTACAAAAAGATTTACTAAATAGACACTTAATGATTCTATATTCCTTTGTTATATTCACCTGGTAGGTTGATAATTGCACTTATTCGGGCTTTGAAACTAAGCTTTTATCTCGTCATTTTGTGAATTTTCTATATTAATTTAGTATATTACTCTTTCTATTTTAGTTTCAGATTTGTTTATAAGCAATTGAAGAAGAATGGACGGAAAGAGCAACAATTTGGTGAAATCGACGAGTAAATGATAAGAAGTTGAGTTTTTTTAAGTGAATATCAAGAGCCAAACATTGGAAGATGAGGAAGAAGATAAAATTAATAAGTTTGAGGTGTGTTAGCGTGACAATGAAGAGTTGATGCAAAGAATCAAACACATGAAAGACAAAGAACCAAATTGAGAAACCTTTTTGTGTTCGACTCCAATTAGAAAACCTTTTGGGACGCGATTTTAATGATTTTTTGGGATCCTTTTGGGCACTATTAGGAAAATATAAATATGAGTTATTAACTCATAACGAGGAGCCAAATTTTGAGAGAAAAACAAGAGACGAATCAAGAAACGAAGATCAAGATTCGTCTTTTCAAGAATTAAACGAAAATCAAGTTCAAGATTTTATCTTTTGAGTTTTCTTTTTCTCCGAGTGATGTATTATCTATTTTCTTTTTCTCTTTATTTTCTTCTTCTTACTATAGTAGGCTAGATTATTTTGTGCTAGGAATACGATGAAGCTTGCAATTTAAATTCTTCTAATTATAAACTTGATTTTTGATGATTTGCATCAATATAGTTTTGAATAATTAATTTTGATTTATTTTCATCTACAATTATATACGTAATAATTGTATGATTCTTGTGGTTTGTTTTACTAACAAGAGAATGAAAACAGGTTAGACAATATTTTAATTATCTTAAAGTTCGATAGGGGATAGAAATACTGCTATACTTTATTTGATCTTTAATTATCCATAGAAACTTAATGCATTCTTGTATATTCGCATTCGTTATAGAGATATAGTCGGGTCATATGTTTGATTTTATTCGAGAGAAACTGTTAAACAATTTAGGGATAATGATCGTCATAATTGATGTACTTTTTTAAAATCTAGAATCAAGATAGATGAATTAACAATTATAAGTGGTTTCGGGATCCTGGTACTTTTCTTTCCCAAAATTGAAGTAATTCTTCATAAATTTAATCTTTTAATTATTTGAATTATAATTATTTAATTATTATTAGTTCAAATTTTAATTAGTTCTTAAACAACCAAATTTCAAAAGTTAAATAGATTCTGTTAAGGTTACTATAATTGAATTTAACTATCTAACTTCATCTGGGTACGATACTTGGACTCAAAATTCATTATATTACTTGTGCGAACCATACACTTGCAGAATTAAAATAAAATTACCAACAAGTTTTTGGCGCTGTTGCTAAAAATTTAGTTTTAGTTCTTTTTCAGTTATTTTAGCACTAATTCAAACTTTAACTATTTTTATTTTTTTTAGTTTTTTTCATTGTATGAATTGTTTCTTTTCAACCAAAGAGATGCAAGAAAGACACCCCCAAAAAGACTAAAAACTGCAAGATACAATGAATAACATTGAAATTGGTCAGGCAGGACGGGAGATTAATAAAGATAATATGATATTTGGAGACTTTATGACTCAGCAGGTGATCCAGAACCAATCTAGCATTGATGAGGACAACATGCTTTTTTGAGATTTTATCGCAATGCACTAGGCTAATATAGCGAGATATGATGCAACTTCTGAGATTGATGGGGATAACAAGCTTTTTGGAGGACGAAATTATCCAAATTTCTCTTGGAGGGATAATTAGAATAATATCAGACCACAAGGTCCTCAATTTCAGTAGCCAGAAAAGAGAATATCATTAGAAGACATGTTTGGTAAATTTATCAAGAAAACTGAACAATACATGAACAAGACAGAGACTACTCTTCAAAATCAAGACGCTTAAAATCAAGACGCTTCAATACAGAATTTGGAGACACAAGTAGGTCAGATAGCAGTTGCTATATCAGGTAGAGTACCAGGTACATTGCCAAGCAATACAAAGGTGAATCCCAAGGAACATGTTAAAGCTATTACTACCAGAAGTGAGGTTCAATTACCAGAAATCCATGTAAAGAGGCCAATTGCAATAAAGAAAAGGTACCGTCCACTGATGAGGATGACTTGATCTTGGGAGATGTATGGAAATTACCGATCACACAAAGTTTTTGTCCCTACTCCTACACCTTTCCAATCGACACTGAAGCCAACCTAATGGAACACATACTAAGCATTACAACAAGGAGTGGACAGAAATTTCTAAGATATTAGATAATAGACATATCATCCAACCTGAAAAAGCACCAATTAAAGAAGAAGATTATGTGGAGAAAAAGAAGATGATCTTAAATGGGTAAAATAAAAAAGTGACATTTAATTGTGTAGAACTTATCAAGCAATTTTTCGACTCTCCTCTTTCTTCTAAAATTGATTTTGTGATCAAGGCCGATGAGGAAGTTGAAGTTTTCGTAGTTGTGTTTGAGCAAAGTGCTAAACTACAATCATATTTTTGTGAGGAGCGCAATTTCAAATTTTTTAGGATGAACAAAAAATGTTGCAAATTCAATTGATGCAAGCAAAGAAAGTCCTCCAAAGCACTACTTAAAGTGTTGTAAAACTATTGTTACAAAGTCAAGCTAACGACTTTAAACAAGTGCTTAATGGGAGGCAAACCCATTCTTATATTCTTATTAATTAATTTAGGTTAAATAAAGCATTAGTTTTTATTTCATTTATTATTTATTACACATGTAAAGCCTCACCATGTCAACTGCAGGATGTCCCACTTTGCGATCCGCATGGTTAATAACTATGACATTATCTTTCAACTAAGAGTCCCATCACAACATCTGAGTCCATTTCAGTTGGACCTTCAACCAGCCAGATCTATCTTCTCCACATCTACCTCCGGAGAGCAACTCATCTCTTCCATCCTTTATTTACTTATTTTTGTTATTACATTGAGGACAATGTAATGTTTGAGTTTGGAGGTGGGTTAAGTATTAGGATACTTGATTGATGAATTTTGAATTTGCATATTATTTAGGTCTGTATAACTGAAATATTTGTTAAAAAAATTATTGTTGAAAGGCTTGCCACCAATTATGGTAGTAGTTGTTTGAAGTTGAGAACAATTTTAGTTAGATTATTGGACAACACTTAAACTGTGTTTTTACTTGAATACTTATCCATGTTAGACTATATTAATATAGCACGTAGCCACTATTGACTTATCACTTATTGGAAACATGACTTGAGATTATGGGATGATATTATTGACTTAAGATTATTGTGAAAAACTCCGTTCCTAAATCCTTAGATTAGTCACCAAATTGTTTGAGAATAGTTGGGAGTGTTAAAGTTAGTACATGTGTTTGTAGAATTTTGATTGTTGGTTTTGTGGGTCTCATTTTTTGTTGAATATGTTGTAATCAAGGAATCTAAACCAAGCACTACTCACTGCTGATAAAAATAAAATAAAATGTCTGACTTGAACAATTAAGCTTGTCAGGATATTTTAAAATCGGGTGCCCTATAGTCGTCTGACTTGGGAGTCGTCGGCCCAAAGCTCGCTACATGGGTCATTAAAAAAATATTAATTTTACATTTTCACTTCTCTTATAGCCTGTGGGACTCGAACAATTAAGTCTGTTATGGTATTTTAAAACCTGGTGCCCTATGATTATCTGACTTAGGAGTCATCGGCCCAAAGCTCTCTACATAAATCACATAATAAGCTTATGGAAGATAAATATTTCACACAAAATGTAAGACTGTGTACATGAGTTAAATAAATAAATAAAAATTAGAAGTGCTCGATAAGGATTGCTAGGTTAGGACCTCAGAAACTCAAGATGAGAATTCAGAATTCACTCACCATCTTGGTTCTAGGAATACAAGTTTCTAAATTTAACTACTTTATTTGAAAAAGCATTGTATTGACCAATAGGAACAAATTTTGCTAGAACACCTTGGGATTGAAGAGAAAAGTATTAGAAGTGTGATAATTTACGAGAGATGTAAGGAATAAATGACTTCAAAGGGTTTGGGATTATAAAAATATCAACAACACAATATTGGTCCTGGTCTAATATAGGTATAAGTTTAATATTTAGCTATTCACAAACTTAGAAAAGGTTGAGCATCGGATAAGTAAAAATTTATTTGTGGTGTTGTTTAATATCTTTCTAAAAGTGTTGCTTTATATTCGAACCTGAGGCATTTAGTAAAAAATTTAACAATAACTCTGTTTCTAGTAATTCTCTTAGCTTAGTTTAATTTTGTTTTTGTTCGAAGACAAACAAATATTTAATTTGGGTGTGTTTGATAAGTGTATTTTGTGTACTTATTCGTAATTTTAAACTAAGTATTTATCCCATCATTTTATGAATTTTTTACTTAATTTAGTATGTTATTCTTTCTATTTTAGTTTTAGACCCGTTTATAAGCCATTGGAGAAAAATTGACGAAAAGAGCAACAATTTGGTGAAATCGACGAGTAAATGATAAGAAGATGAGTTTTTGAAGTGAATATCAAGAGCCAGACATTGGATGATGAGGAAGAAGATAAAATCAATAAGTTTAAGGTGTGTTGGAGTGATAATGAAGAGTTGAAGCAAAGGATCATACACCTGAAAGTCAAATAATCAAATTGAGAAACTACCTACCGAAGCATGTGGGGAAATTAGAGCACAAATTTTGGTATTAAAATCTCCACAAGGAAAATGATATACCATTGTAAATATAATTGAATTATGAGTCCAAGACTTTTTACGGATCTCATTTTGGAGTTTTCTATAAGAAGTTATGGCCGTTTGAAAAACATCCGCAGAGGAAAAAAAGCTAAAGCTGGGCAAATGCCAAAGCTTAAAGTTGGACGATCGCCCAACACCTATTTTGCCAACAGAATGCAAAACAGTATACCTAGGCTATCGCCCGAAAATGCATCGCCCAGTGTTTTTTTTTTGGCCAGCGGGTTTTTTGTTTCCTTTTTTTGTTTGACTCCAATTAGGAAACCTTTTGGGATGCGATTTCATTGATTTTTTGGGATCCTTTTGGGCACTATTAGAGAAATATAATTATGAGTTACTAACTCATAACGAGAAGCCAAATTTTGAGAGAAAAACAAGAGACAAATCAAGAAACGGAGATCAAGATTCACCATTTCAAGAAATAAACGAAGATCAAGTTTCAAATTTTATCTTTTGAGTTTTCTTTTTATCTGGGTGATGAATTATCTATTTTCTTTTTCTTTTTCTCTTTATTTACTTCTTCTTAGTATGGTAGGCTAGATTATTTTGTGCAAGGATTACGATGAAGCTTGCAGTTTAAATTCTTCTATTTAGAAACTTGATTTTTGACGATTTGCATCAATATAGTTTTGAATAATTAATTTTGATTTCTTTTCATCTACAATTATATACGTAGTAATTGTATGATTTTTGTTGTTTTTTTTACTATCGAGAGATTAAAAGCAGGCTAGACATTATTTTAATTTTATAAAGTCTGATATGGGATTGAAATATACCGCTGTGCTTTATGTGATATTTAATTATCCATAGAAACTTAATGTAGGATCTTCTTTTCTACTTCTTGAAAATAAGTTAAAATTTCACTCCAAGTCTTTCCACAACTAAGATTCCTTTCCTTTTCCTTTATCTTTATTTTATTGATCTTTTGCACATAAATTGCGGTAGCTGCAATGTTCACCGACTAATAATTGGGGCACTAAAGAAATTAGAACTTTGCTCCATCAACTTAATTACTTATTTTGAGTCAATCTTAACAATATCCAACTTGACTCAAAATTTTCAAATCCACGATCATTTCTTAAAACCCAATTACGCACCTCCTTTATTTGTAGGTGCCATCGTTTTCCTGATCAATTGTAGTACACATGAATTGAGTTCAGAGACTCCTCGAACTTGACTTTACGCTTTGGCTTCTTGCCTTCTTCGTACTACAATCTTCAATCTTCTTGTCATTAGCCAAAAACTTCATCTTGGTCACTTCACGATATTTAGCAATAGTAAAAGACTCTCCATGGTGTGACTCCAACGTGACTATTCTAGCTAAAACTGGTATTCTAGCTAGCCTATACAAATTACCAAACTTTTTTTGTTTCATTATCATAGAAGAACTTTTCTTTCACATTCATCATATAACCCAACGTGTTTGGTGCTCCCAACGATATCAAACTTTAATTCAGTCTTGGAATGTGTATAACCCCTTCAATAACTGCACCACTCCATAAAAATATTCACTTTCATAGTCCTGGTACCCTTAACTTCAAGTTTCTAATTTTCAGCCATCATAACGTTACACGCATCACATGGCTTGTAATCCTCAAACCACTCTTTGTGCGGGCACATGTGGTACGAACATCTAGAATCCAAAATCCAAAAATCACTTGGGGCATCATAATTTGTAACATAATAGAAATCATTATCACTCTTGATATCATCACCAACCACGTTTGTGGAATTCAAAGTCATTTTCTACTCTTGATTCATCTTCGCTTCAAGATGCTTTGCAAAGTCCCTCACAATTTCTTCTAATGTGTCACTCCTTGTGGTAGTAATAACACTCCACGACCCTCCTAGAAAGATAATCCCTCTTACCATTATTCGTTCATAGCGTTGCACCTCTCCCACCACTTGTCTCAGACTTCTCCACCAAAACTTGATCACCATGAGAAATGCTACTTGGCTACCACTTTGTCTTCTTAATATTGGCAATTTGCAACTAAGTAGTAGATACCTTGTTCACAATCAAAGTGGTCTTGTCGTCACCAACATCTCATATGACTTAGGCAAGAAAGCCATCAATATTTAATATTTCAGTCAAGCACTTTTTAAAATTATTGATATTGATAAGTATAATTTATATACGCGTATTGATTTCTTAATGAAGAGTTTATGTATAATTCTAAGTATTTTAGATTCAATATATATTGAGTTTTTGTTCATTTTTGTGATTGTAGGACAAAATCTCACATTGGTGAATTCGGCGGGGAAATGAGAAGAAATTGAGTTTTTAAGGTGTTTAGAGGTGTTTTAGAGGATGAGAAAGAAGATAAAATCAATAGATTTAAGGTTTTTTAGAGTGACAATGAAGAGTTGAAATGAAGGATCAAATGCCCGAAAGCCGAAAAAGCGAATTGAGAAACTACAACCGAAACATGTAGAGAAACTAGAGCACAACCTTTGGTAAAAAGATCTCCATAAGGTAAATGATATACCATTAGAAACATAATTTAATTATGGTTCAAACGCTTTTTACAGATTACAATTTGAAGTTTCCTACAAGAAGATATGGCTGTTTTAAAATCAGTCACCATAGGAACAAAATTATGTCCGCTCAAGTGGCCCATCAGCAAAAGAAACATCGTTTCTATCCTCTCGAGCGGACACAACAGCAGCTCGAGCGAACGGTGCCGCGGCCAAACCCTTATTTGAGTTAAAATCCTATTTTTGGCATGTTTTTGGGGATTTAGGGCACAAGATTCAACCTTAATTGGACCTATATAAATACGAGAACTCTTATAACGATTGGATAGTCGAATTTTGGAGAGAACAAGAAGGCAAAACACAAGATCTTTACATGAATTTCTTCATCTGGGCAAGATTATTGAGATTTCAAACAAGAGAAAGTTGGGATTCTCGGGCAATCCATTGAAGACATTCAAGAGGGCCAATTTCATCTTCAAAGTTCTTCTTGCAATTAAATATTCTGAGTGATGAATTCTCCATTTATTATGTGTTTTTGTAAATCAAACATGATGGGCTAAACTCTTTATGCTAAGGATGATGATGTAAACCATATGTTGAAGTTTTAATTCAAGAATTCCCGTTTTTAATCTTAATTTGTGTTTGTTTGATTTATGTCATGGTTTTAATATCCTTTTGAATGATTGATCACCATTTGAACGTGTTTGTGATTTATTTTCGTTTCTGAAAGGTTCAAAATAGATTAGCTCATTACGGTTTTAAACACTAAGTCCTATAGAGATTATGAATAATTTTCTATACTTGGTGCAATTAAATTTGATAATCTTGATATTAAAGCGTTTTTGTATATTCATATTCAAAATATGAATATTTTGGAACTTATATGAAAATAGGTTTAATTCTACTCGAAAGAGATTATTAGATAACTTAGGATTATCGATTGTCAATTTGAATATAAATTGGATTAGAACGTGAGATTTTGAGGATTAAGATAGACATTAATGGTGGAGTCGGATTCCTAGCGTAACTCCTGTACTTGATTTTTCTCCAAAAACTATATTTGCACTTAGTTAAATCATAGTTATAGTTTAGAGAATTTCAAATTTTTCTTCATCCAAAATTTATTGTGTATTCGATTTAAGATGGAATTGGTGAAAATTAAGCTATAGTCTAATCCTCGTGGGAACGATACTATTTTACTCAGCTATAGTCGAATCCTTGTGGGAACGATACTATTTTACTCACTTTTACTATTACTTGTCAATAAACCCGTACGCTTGCGGGATTTCACCGACCAAGTTTTTGGCACCGTTGCCGAGGATTAAGATTTTTCGCTTAATTTTTGTTAATTTTAGCTTGAATTCAAATTTTTGTTTTTATTATTTTTATTATTTTCTTTGTTTACTCTAGTATTTCTTTTTGCTTTTTTTCAGGCAGTTTCAGTCGTTTTATGCATGATTAGGAAGATCTCGACCTTTTGCCATTTGATCCTGAGATCAAAATAACCTTTTGACATCGAAGAAGAGGACAGAGAAATACGCCAAAAACAACAACACTAGATGACAGGCTCTGAGATTGATGAGGACGACATGCTTGTTGGAGATGTCTTCGCAATGTACCAGGCTATTATAGCGAGATATGTTGCAACTTCTAAGATTGATGAGGACGACATGCTTGTTGGAGATGTCTTCGCAATGTACCAGGCGAATATAGTGAGATATGATGTAACTTCTGAGATTGATGAAGACGACATGCTTATTGGAGATGTCTTCACAATGCACCAGACTTCAACTTGTGCACTAACGAATTCATTCACATCAGACCTTGAAGAAGTCAACTATACTTAGAATTTCCCGTGTCAACATAACGACCCTTACTCCAACACTTATAATCTGGGATGGAGAAAACATCCAAATTTCTCTTGGGGTAACCATCAGAATCAGGGAAATCAAAGTCAAGAAAAACCATCTAGATTTCAACAACTTGGATTCCAACAGCAGTAGGAGAACAAGCCATCGTTGGAAGACTTAATCTATCGGTACATTAACAAAACAGATAATACTTAAACACCAACATGCTTCACTTAAAATTTTGGAAACTCAAATTGGACAGATAGCAGCAGCTTTATCTGGGAGTCCACAAGGCACCTTCCTAAGTGACACTGAAGCCAACCCAATAGAACACATGCCAAGTATTACAACAAGGAGTGATGAGCAACTGTCCAAGATTTTGGATAATAGACATGTCATCCAACCAGAGGAAACACCAATTAGAGAAGAAGATAATGTGGAGAAAGTGAAGTTAAATGGGCAAAATGAAAAAGTGATATTTAATGATGTTACACTTATCAAGCAATTCTCCGACTCCCCTCTTTCTTCTAATATTGATTTTGTAATCAAGATCGATGAGGAATTTGAAGTTTTCATAGTTGTATTTGAGCAAGGTGCTAAACTGAAATCATATTTTTATGAGGAGCGCAAATTTAAATTTTTGAGGAAAAACGAAAAATGATGCAAAGTAAATAGATTCAAGCAAAGCAAGTCCTCCAAAGCACTATTTAAAGTACCGTGAAACGATTGTTACAAAGTCAAGCTAACGACTCTAAACAAGTGCTTATTGGAAGGCAACCCAATTTCTAAACCTTTTATTTACTTGCTTTTAAGTAATAGTTTTAAGTAAAAATTTTGCATCTAGGTTGTCTTCATCCTTTTGTATGAAATTTCTCAATTATCACATAATATATTTATTGATTTTGTAGGTCACTCATAAAGTGTTCGATTGAAATACTTTAACCAGAAAATTGCTCCAAAGGACTTGGAAGATTCACTATAAGTTTGGGAAAAATAGTATGGTCGATTCAAAGTGCTCAAATACTCTAACCATAAAGAGAATACTAGGGGAGTATCGCGATCCTTCTCTTTATTTTCATAATTTGTCTTCGTACTTACATTGGGACAATGTTGATTTAAGTTTGGGGGTGGAGTCGATTTGTTGAGTCAAGTTTTTATTATTATTTTTTATTTATCTAGAGTATGTAGTGTAAAAACCAAAAAAAAAAAATTGAAAAAAAAACAAAAACAAAAAGTCAAAAATATTTTGTGTAACATAGTTGGACAACTTGCTAGCTTATTATGATTTCTATTGGGTCTAAGATTAATTGTTGAAAAATGATTGAGTATTGCTACAATGTGCTTAGTTTTGTTAAAGTTCCTTAGCCATGTGAGACTTAAGACTACTTTGAGCACATAGCTATTTTTGTTGTTGCTTAAGTTTGGAGACAAGTTATGTGATGTAAATGGAGACTTGGGTTTAAGACTTTAGATGGTGTTTTTGATTTCCAAGTACCAATTGAAAAATTCACTAAACCAATATTTGAGAATAAGTTTGGAGGTGATTGAGCTAGTAACAATGATAGTTTAGAGAAGTGATGATTCAGCTTTTATTGAGAAAATTTATAATTAGTTCAAGTTGACAGGTTGAAACTAGGCATTGAAACTAGTCAATGCACATCGAGTAGGAAAAAGTTTCCTATACTGATGCATGAAAGCTAACTTTGAGTAATCTGGCCCTATGTATCAACAATATATAGGAGACGATCTACCATGGAATAGGGCTGCTTCAGTATTAGAGTGAAAACTACCTACTGTGGTGAATAAAAAAAAGTACAAAGAAAAGCAGTAGCAAGAAATGAAATAAAAGTACTGCAATTGCCTGACTAAGTCTTGGACAAGAAATGAGATTTAAATGCCTAGTTAGTTTGACTTACTTAGTGATGACTTAGAGACTAGAACGCTTGACATCGTAGAGAATCATTGCCTATCTAAACTTTGTCTTAATCAGTTAGATCCCTCTAGCTTGAGAATAAAGACTAAAATGTGAGTCTAGCCTTGGTTGAAAGCCATCGGGGAGAAGTGACAGATACTTGAATTTGGTGTAAAATTTACGAGAGAAGAAAGGAAAATATGACCATTGAGGATTGGGATTGAAAAAACTTAAGAATCTATTTGTTTGCATTACTTTATCCAGATTAAAGTAATTACTGAAATAGCTATTAACACACACACAGTCGAACATTGGATAAGTGTTAAAATCTTTTATGTAGCAATATTTTGACATTTTTCTTGAATTAAATGCTTGGATCTATACTAAAGGAGAAAGTGGTAAGAAGTCCAACGGTGTGCACATTTTTTTTCTTTGTATGCATTTGAGTCTTGGTTTTATCTTATTTTTGCTTGGGACTAGCAAAAGTTCATGTTTGACGGTTTGATAAGTGTAATTTATACACTTATATTGATTTCTTAATGAAGAGTTTTTGTATAATTTTAAGTATTATAGAGTCGATATCTATAGAGTTTTTGTCCATTTTTGTGATTGTAGGACAAAATTCCCGAACTCAAGTCACATTGGTGAATTCGGCGAGGAAATGAGAAGAAATTAAGTTTTGAAGTGAATATCAAGATCCAAATATTGGAGGATGAGAAAGAAGATAATATCAATAGATTTAAGGTATTTTGGAGTGACAATAAAGAGTTGAAGTGAAAAATCAAACGCCCAAAAGCCGAAGAAGCGAATTGAGAAACTACAATCGAAACATGTGGAGAAATTAGAGTACAACCTTTGGTACAAAGATCTCCATAAGGAAAACTATATACCATTAGAAAGATAATTTAATTATGGTTCCAACTCTTTTTACGGATTACAATTTGGAGTTACCTACAAGAAGTTATGGCCGTTTGAAAATCAATCATCAGAGGAACAAAATTATGTCCCCTCGAGCGGCCCATCAGCAAAAGAAACGTCGTTTATGTCCGCATGAGCGGACAGAACAGCCGCTCGAGCGAACGGTGCCGCGGACAAACCCTTATTTGAGTTAAAATCCTATTTTTGGCATGTTTTGGAAGATTTAGGGCACAAGATTCGACCTTAATTGGACCCATATAAATAGGAGAACTCTTATAACGATTGGAGAGTCGGATTTTGGAGAGAACAAGAAGGCAAAACACAAGATCTTTACATGAATTTCTTCATCCGGTCAAGATTATTGAGATTTCAAGCAAGAGAAAGTTTGGATTCTTGGGCAATCTGTTGAAGACATTCAAGAGGGCCAATTTCATCTTCAAAGTTCTTCTTGCAATTAAATATTTCGGGTGATGAATTCTCTATTTATTACGTGTTTTTATAAATCAAACATGATGGGCTAAACTCTTTATGCTAAGGATGATGATGTAAACCATATGTTGAAGTTTTAATTCAAAAATTCTCGTTTTTAATCTTAATTTGTGCTTGTTTGATTTATGCCATAGTTTTAATATCCGTTTGAATGATTGATCACCGTTTGAACGTGTTTGTGATTCATTTTCGTTTCTGAAAGGTTCAAAATAGATTAGCTCATTACGGTTTTAAACATTAAGTCCTATAGAGATTATGAATAATGTCGTATACTTGGTGCAATCAAATTTGATAATCTTGATATTAAAGCATTTTTGTATATTCGTATTCAAAATAAGAATAGTTTGGAACTTATATGAAAATAGGTTTAATTCTACTCGAAAGAGATTATTAAATAACTTAGAATTATCGATTGTCAATTTGAAGATAAATTGGTTTAGAACGTGGGATTTTGAGGATTAAGATAGATAGTAATGGTGGAGTCGGATTCCTAGCGTAACTCCTTTACTTGACTTTTCTCCAAAAACTATATTTGAACTTAGTTAAATGGTAGTTATAGTTTAGAGAATTTCAAAATTTTCTTCATCCAATATTTATTGTGCGTATTCGATTTAAGATGGAATTGGTGAAAATTAAGTTATAGTCTAATCCTTGTGGGAACGATACTCTTTTACTCACTTTTACTATTACTTGTCAATGAGCCCGTACGCTTGTGAGATTTCACCGACCAAGTTTTTGTGATATGATGCCTAACATAAATATCTTCTTCTCATATAATTGTTTCTTCAAATATAACATATTTGTTAGGGATTTAGACATTTACAACTCTTCTTCCGTTTTCTATAACTTCGAAGGAGATTTCTCGTTTAGAACAATGTACTTTAACTCGAAAGCAAGAGCCAATCTGATGATACTAACTATATTAATTATTTCCAGTTTTTCCGACTCTGCATCTTTCGTCCCTTTTGGCCTCTTAATCTGTAATGCCATATAAAGCTCTTGTTGCACGAACATATCTTAAACAGTAATTCGCCAGATATTGAAATTATTTTTCACATTAAATTGCTCCACTTTGAACCTTGAACTTGCCATCATCTTTAATGCAATATTCTAGAGTTAGAACCATGAGCTCTAATACCACTTGTTTAGAAAAATCCCACCAAATGTGTAGCAGACGCAGCAAAAACATAAAACAACAAAAAAACAAGCCAGAAAGAAAAAAAATATTTAAACTAAATGTGTTTCAGTAAACCACCAACGAGTACATAAAAAATAAACTTTATTAAATTTGAAAACCTCGCAATACAATATATTCCACAACTAAAATTCTTTTCCTTTCCTTTTGCACATGAGTTGCTGCTGCTTCGAAGTTCAACATCTAAAAATTAGGGCATTAAATAAATTACAATTTTGGTCCCTCAACTTAATTAGTTATTTTGAGTCAATCCCAACAATGTCACAAATATTACTCCATCCGTCCCACAAAGATATGCTTACTTCTTTATTCACCTATCTCAAATTATAGTACACTTTGTTAAAAATATAGTTAATCTTTTAATTTTCTAATATATCACTATTTAATGTGCCTTATTATTAGAAGTGGCAAATGAGCCGGTCAGCTCGGTCTGGTATGAGACAAGCCACACATGAAATTGGATCGGCATGGTCTTGACCCGATTTTACACATGCCAATAAATTATAGTTCAGCCCAATCGATTTTTGGCCATCGGGCCAGTCCGACCTTAATTTTTTTATTTATATTTATATATGTAAAATTTTTTAAAAAAACATGTTAAATTTTTTTCTTAATTTTCCTATATATCAGAATGCCCAAAGTTTAACAAAAGTTGCACACAACTAGAGCTGGGCAAAAAACCTACAAAATCGAACTGACTCAGGTCGGTTTATGTTAGTTTTTGAGCCGCTCACGTCGGTTCTTAAAAAAAATTTAAAAATTATTCTTTAACTGGGCCCAAAATTGAAAATCCAAACTAACCGTTTCAAGTCGGTTTAGAGTCCAATTTTTTTAGATTTGGTCGGTTTCGATTTGGCAAAAGCCAAACCAATTTTTTTTACAATCCGGGTGGGGTGGCGTTGGGGTGGGTCCCACGCCTACCCCAGCCATAATATCACCTCAACCATCCCTCCCTTCCCCATACACCCCATAACGTCCAATCCCACCAATCATGTGTTGCCTTTAATGTAATAACATTACGATGCCTTTATTTCCTTAGCTAAATATAAAAATTCAGCTTTTCATATTTTAATTGGTTCCTTCAATAAATGAAGTAAAACGAATATACATTAAGCCCTCGAATATACATATTCAAGAAGAAAAGAATCCAATAGATTTTCAAATATGATATAACAAAATAATTTTTGAATAATTTTTCTTATTAAATTATCGACTTTCCACTTATGAGTAAATTTACATATAAGTAATAAAAATTACTTAAAAATAAATAAATTTTAAATAAATTTTCTAATTTAAACTTGCCTTTAATGTAATAAAACTATGTTTTCTTATCTTAACGTAAATAATTCAACTTTTCATATTGAATTGGTACCTTCAATAAAGGAAGTAAAAGCTATACATTAAGCTCCCAAATATACGTATTCAAGAAGAAAAGAATCCAACAAAATTTCAAAGATAATATAATAGAATAATTTTTCTTATTAAATTATCAACTTCCCACTTAAGAGTAAATTATATTCATAGTCTCTATTCTTTCAATTTTGTAACAATATCATCATCATTCAATTTTATTTTCAAATATTGTCTATATCCTTTTATTAATTCACACAGATGGTCCCCAAATAATTTTTTTGACGATTTTTTCTTAGTTTAAATAAATTAAAATAAAAAAAAATAGAAAATTTAATGAAAAAATTGTAGTTGGAGTATCTAACTTTTTCAAATGTGCAAAATAGTCTCTTTACATTATATTATTTAAAACAGTTAAAAAAAAAAAAAAAAAAGACTTCATTCCTTAAGTTAGGGTACCCAACTTTTTCAAAATTGCAAAATAGTCTCTTTACATTCTATTATTTAAAACAATTAAAAAAAAAAAAAAAAAAAAAAAACTACATTGTGTAAATTGGTAAATGTGATTTACATTTGTTACAAACTTTTTAGAAAGAATCCAATCCGCAAAACACGAAACACCCACATAAATCATGAACCCTAAAATAGCAAATATATATCAACTCATGACAACAATCTTGCTAATTAGTTTTCCAGAGTGCAACAGCAGATATCACCACCATAAAAATGAGGAGAACCACCGTGATGAATGCTGCAATCACCGCGCCACTAATCCTTTGGCAGAAATCATCGAACTGCTAACATATTGCAAGCCATTTTGCGTACGAATTCCTATTGTGAGCCAAATATACAATGGCTGCAGCCTGCTGCTGAAGTAGTCAAAATAACTATCACTTGCCACACATTAACAACCAAAATGTAGACATACATAAATATATATTTAAGTTCATATATTTTGACCAAGTCAGTGGAGATGGGTGGAGTTGGAGAGGAAGATGAAGTGTTTTTTTTTTTTTTTTCAATTTTTTAAATAATAGATTGTAAAGAAACCATTTGTACTTTTGAAAAGTTAGACATCACAACTCTAATTTTTCCATTAAGTTTTCTATTTTTTTGCTATTTTAATTTATTTAAACTAAAGGCAAAATCGTCAAATGAATCATTTGGTACCATCTGTGCGAATTAATGAAACGATGTGGACGACATCTACGAAACAAATTGAATGTGGATAACATTGTTTCAAAGTTGAAAGAATATGGAATATGAATGTAATTTACTCATAAATTTTCTAGTTTAAACTTGCCTTTCATGTAATAAAAATATGTTTCCTTATCTTAATGTAAAGAATTCAACTTTTCATTATTGATTCCTATACCATTGGAAAGATAATTGAATTCTGAGTCCAACACTTTTTACGGATCTTAATTTGGAGTTTCCCTCTGAAGTTATGACCATTTGAAAAACAATGACCACCATGAGAGGAAAGCTTGATGTAAGGTGGGCGATCGCCCGAGCTTAAATTTGGGCGATCGCCCAAACCTATATTTCAACAGCAGAATAGTTTTCCTTGGCACTGGCGATCTCCCGAGTTTGCCTTTGGGCGATCGCCTAGTGTATTTTCGGCGGAATTGGAATTTTCTTACCTTTTGAGTTCTAATTCAATTAGGAAACCTTTGGGCCCACGATTTTTAGGTCTTTTGACATCTTTTGGGGCACAATTAGGTAAGTATATATATGAGTTATTAACTCATATCAAGGGGTTTTGTTGAGTTTTGGGGAAGAGAACATTACAAGAAACACAAAGCGGAAGACCAAGATTCATCTATCCAAGAACGAAGATCAAGATCAAGATCAAGATTTCTTCTCGCTCAAGATTTCTTCGTTCCGGGTTATGAATTCCATAGTTTCTTCTTCTCTTTCTTCTCTTATTATTAGTATGTTAGGCTAGTTTATTTTGTGTGCTAGGATTACGATGAAGTTTGTAATCTAAATTCTTCCATCTTGAGACTTGGTTTTGACAATTTATTTCATGATAGTTTTGAATAATTGATTTTGAATTATATGAATCTACAATTATATGCGTAATAATTGTATGAGTGTTGTGGTTTGTTTTACTATCGAAAGATCGAAAGCGAGGCTAGACAATATTTTAATTATCTTAAAGTCAGATGGGGATAGAAATATACCGCTATGCTTTAGGTGATCTTTAATTATCCATAGAAATTTAATGCTTTCATTTGTATTAGCATTCGTCATAGAAATATAGTCGAGTCATGCATATGAATAGGTTTAACTTTATTCGAAAGAAACTGTTGAACAATCTAGGGATATTGATCTTCATAAGCGATGTAATTTGTCAAGACCAAGAATCAAGATAGAGGAATTAACGATTATAAGTGGATTAGGGATCCTAGTACTCTTCTTTCTCAATTTTAAAGTAATCTTTATTGATCTAATTTTTAGTTATTTGATTTATAATTAGTTTATTGTTTTTAGTTCAAATTCTTATTAGTTCTTAAACAACAAAATCATCCAAAGTTCAATAGATTCGGTTAAGTATCGCATGCTGCCAGCGAAAGCTAAAGAGATTAATGAGGAAGTAGACATTATCGGCGGTGCTATATATGCAAAAAATAAATTCTTTGGCACACAAAGTGGAGAACATGTTACAATCGTCCATGTGATGCAAATGAAGAAATCAACTTATGAAGAGTGTGGGGCAAATCACTACACATCGAATGTCCTATTCTATCACTACTGACTGAGCAGTCGATTACATTCAAGGTGGTACCAACAAAATAACCCGTACTCCAACACATATAATCCAGGTGGCGAAACCATCCAAATTTCTCTTGGAAAGATAATCGAGAATAATTTGGACCACTCGGTTTGCTTATAATGACGAAAAGAGTACATCATTAGAAGACTCAATCCAAAAACTTGTCAACGATTTTATATCTCTAATAATTCATAAAGTGCACGGATCGCTCAAGTAGTAAAATGGACTTTGAGTCCAAGTATCGATCCACGAGGATTTAGATAATTCGGTTCAATTACAATAACCTTAACCGAATCTATTGAACTTTGGATGATTTTGTTGTTTAAGAACTAATAAGAATTTGAACTAAAAACAATAAACTAATTATAAATCAAATAACTAAAAATTAGATCAATAAAGATTACTTTAAAATTGAGAAAGAAGAGTACTAGGATCCCGAATCCACTTATAATCGTTAATTCCTCTATCTTGATTCTTGGTCTTGACAAATTATATCGATTATGAAGATCAATATCCTAGATTGTTCAACGGTTTCTTTTCGAATAAAGTTAAACCTATTCATATGCATGACTCGACTATATTTCTACGACGAATGCTAATACAAATGAAAGCATTAAATTTCTATGGATAATTAAAGATCACCTAAAGCATAGCGGTATATTTCTATCCCCTATCGGACTTTAAGATAATTAAAATATTGTCTAGCCTCGCTTTCGATCTTCGATAGTAAAACAAACCACAACACTCATACAATTATTGCGCATATAATTGTAGATTCATATAATTCAAAATCAATTATTCAAAACTATCATGAAATAAATTGTCAAAACCAAGTCTCAAGATAGAAGAATTTAGATTACAAACTTCATCGTAATCCTAGCACAAAATAAACTAGCCTAACATACTAATAATAAGAGAAGAAGAGAAGAAGAAACTATGGAATTCATAACCGGAACGAAGAAATCTTGAAAGCGAGAAGAAATCTTGATCTTGATCTTGATCTTGATCTTCGTTCTTGGATAGATGAATCTTGGTCTTCCGCTTTGTGTTTCTTGTAATGTTCTCTTCCCCAAAACTCAACAAAAACCCTTGATATGAGTTAATAACTCATATATACTTACCTAATTGTGCCCCAAAAGATGTCAAAAAGACCTAAAAATCGCGCCCAAAGGTTTCCTAATTGAATTAGAACTCAAAAGGTAAGAAAATTGATTACTTGAAAATACACTAGGCGATCGCCTGATTACAAACCCCAGGCGATCGCCTGTGTCAAGAAAACTATTCATTGTTGAATATAGTTTTGGCGATCGCCCAAATTTAAGCCCGGAGATCGCCCGACTTCGCTTCCTCCTCTGCGGTGGCTGTTTTCAAATGGTCATAACTTCTTGTAGGAAACTCCAAATTAAGATTCGTAAAAGTGTTGGACTCAGAATTCAATTATCTTCCAATGGTATATCATTTGAATTTTGGAGATATCTATATAAAAAGTTGTACTTGAATTCCACTTGGTGCTCAATGGTTTCTATTTTTATTGATTCCTTTAAATAAAGGAAGTAAAAGCTCAAATATACATATTCAAGAAGAAAAGAATCCAAGAAATTTTCAAAGATAATATAAATGAATAATTTCTTTATTTAATTATTGACTTTTAACTTATGAGTAAATTTACGTACAAGTAATAAAAATTACTTATAAATAAAAATATTTTAACAAATTTTCTAGTTTAAACTTGCCTTTAATGTAATAAAAATATGTTTCATTAACTTAACATAAAAAATTCAACTTTCATATTATAATTGATTATTTCAACAAAGGAACTAAAAGTTATACATTAAGCCCTCAAATACATAGATTCATGAAGAAAATAATCGATTAATTTTCAAAGATAATACAACGATATATTTTCTTAGTTTATTGACATCTCAAAATCTGAAGTGACATTTTTTTTATTGATGACAATTTGTTTTTTTTTTTTCCCCGGTAGGTGTGTTGCGAATAACACAGTCATTTAATGGTGGAAAACTAATTGCACTTAAATTTTGAAGACATAGTAAGTACATGTTTAGTATGTTGAAGACAATATTAAAAGATATACTTTAGCTATCTCACATTTAAACTTTGAGATGAAGCAAGCACACAACATATTGTGCGTTCAAGTCTCACCGCTACCCGTTTAAATGAATTGAGTATGTTTTAGGCTTGAAATTGAAAAAAATAAATCCCTCTACATGTGAGGGGCGTGTTGAAAATAAGTGGTTCAACGTGATATACATTATTTGATTGAACATTTGGACTAAACAATACAATGAACAAAACTTGAATTTTTTTTTTTAATAATACTATCCAATTATGTCTAATCCACCGTGCCAATCTTATTATAAATGTTCCATTAGGAACTAATACATTTCTGCAATTGAGCACAAAGAATGAAATTTGTAAAGTATAAAGTGATTACTTCAACAATAGGAATTGAATGTCATGTTGTCTCTTACAAAAGCCTCTTCTTCGTCTTTATAAAAAGCATTCACATTTCGGTTTAAAGAAAGACAAAAATAGAAATTATCAGACAACTTTGAAAATGGCTACAATTTACTCAGAATTTCTGCTCCAAAAGTTTGTCAACGAGTTTCAAGAAACTGAAAAGGTATGTCCTGATTTATCATTGCTCACTAACTTCAAAGAAATTTGCAACATTTTGCAGAACAAGAAATTCAGCCGACAACACCTAATTGATATGAAAGACGACTTACATGAAATCAATGATGCTTTGGTTGAGCGCATCGGATTGTCAGATTACCAAAGTAAAAATTTTGGTCAAATAAACTATTTTTGTCAAATAAACTAATTTATAAACTCTACCAAACGGGTTCTTAAAAAATTATTTCTTTATTACTCATAAAAATCTGCTGTCAAATGGTAAGATTCTTCCATTATCAATTTTTATTAAATTTATCAAATACATAAAATAATTTTGATTGTTCGATAATTATTATTTAATTAGGGTTCTAAAAGTAATCATAAACGAAAATTAAATTTAACACATGTATAACGAGTTTCGTTTTTATTGTCGTGCAACAATATATTTTTATACACGAGTACAATGAAAGTGTAGACAATATTCTTGTGTAACGAAGGAAGATGTTTACAACCAAATAAAATGAAATTTGCTTAACAATAAATATATAATTTTGTGTAGTTGGGAAAATGTGTTTACCTTGGAAGTTCACGAGATGTGTGAAATGCAGATAGGTGAGAAGGGACACCGGGTCAAGCTTTCTTTTTGATGCCAACTTTTGGGGTGGAGAGTGAACCGCCGGGATAAGAGCGTGACATTTCCAAATCTTTTGGCTTGGACTTAAATTTTGAAAGCAAAATGAGTTTATAAAGCTTTTCCTTTTCCCCGTCTATCTTCTGCCAATCCGATGCGCTCAACCAAAGCATCATTGATTTCATGTAAGTCGTCTTTCATATCAATTAGGTGTTGTCGGCTGAATTTCTTGTTCTGCAAAATGTTGCAAATTTCTTTGAAGTTAGTGAGCAATGATAAATCAGGACATACCTTTTTAGTTTCTTGAAACTCGTTGACAAACTTTTGGAGCAGAAATTCTGAGTAAATTGTAGCCATTTTCAAAGTTTACTGATAATTTCTATTTTTGTGTTTCTTTAAACCGAAATGTGAATGCTTTTTATAAAGACGAAGAAGAGGCTTTTGGAAGAGCCAACATGACATTCAATTCCTATTGTTGAAGTAATCACTTTATACTTTACAAATTTCACTCTTTGTGCTCAATTGCAGAAATGTATTAGTTCCTAATGGAACATTTATAATAAGATTGGCATGGTGGATTAGACATAATTGGATAGTATTATTAAAGGAAAAAAAAAATTCAAGTTTTGTTCATTGTATTGTTTAGTCCAAATGTTCAATCAAATAATGTATGTCACGTTGAACCACTTATTTTCAACACGCCCCTCGCATGTAGAGGGATTTATTTTTTTCAATTTCAAGCCTAAAACATACTCAATTCATTTAAACGGGTAGCGGTGAGACTTGAACGCACAATATGTTGTGTGCTTGCTTCATCTCAAAGTTTAAATGTGAGATAGCTACAAGTATATCTTTTAATATTGTCTTCAACATACTAAACATGTACTTACCGTGTCTTCAAAATTTAAGTGCAATTAGTTTTCCACCATTAAATGACTGTGTTATTCGTAACACACCTACCTGGGAAAAAAAACAAATTGTCATCAATAAAAAAAATGCCACTTCAGATTTTGAGATGTCAATAAACTAAGAAAATATATCGTTGTATTGTCTAAGTGTGGGGGAATTTGATAGAACGCATAATAGCTATATAAATTGTATTATTTCCTCATATTTTGATGATTACAATTGCTTAAGTTTTGAGTTTTGATTGCATTTTGTGTTTTGTGGATTTTATGTAGGAGTTGGATCGAATTGGACAAAATTCCACAAGTTTTGGATAGAAGAATTGAAGCTCAAAAAGATGCATAATGCAGAAGCGGACCTCACTTAAGGCGTGGGCACGCTTGATTTCCCAGTTTTACCAACAGAAGCGAACTTTGCGTAAGCCGTGGGCACGCCCATCGACTGGGGCGACCAAAGTCGACATCTTGCGATTTCTTTGGAAAGAAATAATGGGACAACTACAAAAAGAGATCTTAATTGATTTACACATATTTCTAGAAGGAATATGAATATTTTAAAAGTGATTATTTTATGTCATTCAAGGATTTTTGGGACTCTTTGAAAGGAAGAGAATTAGACTAGAAATAGGAAACAAAATCTTACATTTTCTCTGTCCTTCTCTTCCCCCTATAAAGGGATTCCATTCTCTTTCCAAGAGAAGACGTTTTTTGACCCATATCTCTTACCTTTTAGTTTTTATTTTTATTTTCATGGATTACTAAATTTCTATTCCAGCACAAGGATAATTGAAGTTTTGATTCTTCAACAATTGTGAGATCGAATTAATTTTCATTGTTCTTCTACTCTTTCTCTATTTATATATTTTCTGTGTTTCTTGATATTATTGTTTTGATTGATTATACAAAGTGCACGTTGTTTGATTGTCAAAACGATATATCGCCAATTAGAAATCTAAATCCGTAATTGTTTAGAAACTCTAATATTAGTGGTAAAATAACATGGTTGATTACTCTATGTTATGGAGATATATAATCTAACTTAAATGAATCACGCTTGTGTATTTGTTGGTTAGAATTGGTAGTCTCTCTAGAGATTAATGCTATTGGTAAATTAAATCCTAAGATGGTATCTAGGGTTGTTTATTGATAAGAGAAATAGTCAACGAGCGTCTCTTGGCTATCGAGAAAGTAAGAAAAGATAGGTTGTTAGATCGTATCAATGACCATAACCAATTTGGTGAAAGAATAAAGGATTTTATTTTTGCATCAATGATCAATTCTCTGAATCAATTCTGATATTATACCTTGGGCTGGATATTTGACTAATATTAATCTTCTCTTTAAATTGCTTTAATTTAATTTGATTTAATTTACAACAATCCAAAATCCCCCCTTCTTTTATTGTTTTAAATTTTTGAAGGATTAAATCTTACCAATCCCTGTGGATACAACCTTGCTCACCACTATCACAATTTATACTTTAAGAGCAACAATTTATTATTTGTTGGATTCGACACCCACCAAATTTTTGGCGCCGTTGCCAAGGATTGGTGTCAAATAGATTTAATTTTTCTTTATTTATTTTATTCTTTTTATGCCTCGTTCTTCTCGTACAGGTGAATTGCAATACGACCCTGAAATTGAGAAGACAGCTCGAAAGTTGAGAAAGGAAGCTAAGTTGTGTGGCAAACAAGAATCTGATCTAACACTCAACCTAGCTTATTCATCTTGTGACTCATCTAGTGACTCTGAAGTAGAACAAGCAATGGCCAATGAAGAAAGAACCATGAGGGAATTGGCTGCACCAAATGTGAATCAACAGCCTCTCTGTATTCAATATCCTACTTTGGAGGTGGACTTTGAACTAAAATCTGGTTTGATCCATTTGCTCCCTAAATTCCATGGTCTTGAGAATGAGGACCCCCATAAGCACTTAAAAGAATTCCACGTGGTGTGTTCAAGCATGAAACCACAAGGAGTGACCGAAGAACAAATCAAATTGCAGGCTTTTCCATTCTCATTAGCCGAGAGAGCGAAGGATTGACTATTCTATTTACCTCTGGGCTCTATAACTACGTGGACAAGGATGGTCAGATTGTTTCTTGATAAGTTTTTCCCAGCTTCACGAGCTGCAAATATCAGAAGAGAAATATGTGGAATCAAACAGAAGGACACAGAAACCCTTCATGAATATTGGGAAAGATTCAAACAATTGTGTGCAAGCTGTCCTCAACATGGGATTTTTGAACAACTGTTCATTCAATACTTCTATGATGAATTGTTACCCATTGAGAGGCGAGATGATGGGACTTGACTAGCGGAGGTGCTATAGTGAATAAAACGCCCACTGCCGCTAGAGATTTGATCTCCATCATGGCTGTCAACTCACAACAATTTACATCCAGACAAGACACTCATTTGAGAAGGGTGAATGAGGTAAATGTATCCTCCCTTGAAAACCAAATAGCTAAGCTAACCTCTATCGTTCAACAAATGGATGTAGGAAATATGCAACAAGTTAACGCTTGTGGAATTTGTGTTGTTACTGGCCACCCAACTGATATGTGCCCTACACTTCAAGAAGATCCTTTTGAGCAGACCAATGTAGTTGAAAGAATTCTAGGCCCACCACAAAGAAAATATGATTCTTATTCAAACACTTACAACTCAGGATGGAGAGATCACCCTAACTTTAGCTATGGGGCAGGACCACAATTTCAGCAATTCCAGCCTAGACAATCTACTCCTCCACCACAGCAACCTTCTTCAAGTTCAGGTATGTCTCTAGAAGATATTGTTAAATCACTTGCAACTAACACACAACAATTTCAACAGGAGACTAGGACAAGCATCATGAACTTGGAGAATCAAGTGAGTCAATTGGCATCAACTGTGAATAGATTGGAATCTCAAGGTAAATTGCCTTCACAAACTATAGTTAATCCAAAACAAAATGCTAATGCGATTACCTTGAAGAGTGGGAAGGAATTGAAAGAACCTAGCAGGATGAAGCAAGGCGACCCAGGAAAGAAGCCAAAAAAGAAGTTATCTATCAGCCTCAACATGATCAGTCTAAAGGCCTTAATAGAGACCAACTAAAGGTTTTGGTGACAAGCCCTCCCTTTCCAACAAGATTGAATAAATCCAAGAAGGAAGAAGATGAGAAAGAAATCCTGGAGACCTTTCGTAAGGTTGAGGTAAATATTCCCTTACTTGATGCAATTAAACAAGTGCCTCGATATGCTAAATTTCTCAAAGAATTGTGCACCAATAAGAAGAAGTTGAAAGGGAATGAGAAGGTAAGAATGGGAGAGAATGTCTCAGCCGTCCTTCAAAAGAAATTACCTCCCAAATGCGAGGACCCAGGTATGTTTACTATCCCTTGTAAAGTAGGTAATGTCAGGATTGAGAAATCAATGATAGACCTGGGAGCTTCAATAAATGTCATTCCTTTTTCTATTTATTCATCATTAGATACTGGTCCATTAAAAGAAATAGGTGTGATAATCCAACTTGCTGATAGGTCTAATGTGTATCCTGAGGGAGTCTTAGAAGATGTTCTAGTGCAAGTTAATCAATTGGTTTTTCCTGCTGATTTTTATGTGCTTAACATGGAAGATGATGACCCTTCTAATCCTACACCAATCTTGCTAGGAAAGCCGTTTTTGAAAACATCTAGGATAAAAATTGATGTGCATGCTGGTACACTCACAATGGAATTTGATGGTGAAATTATTAAATTTAATATCTATGATACCATGAGATATCCTAGTGATGTGTCCCATGTTTGGGCTGTCAAGCATTATAATATGATGATGGATGAGTCTGGTGAACAAAGGAGATTACAACTACAAGAGTTAGATTAGATCCGCAATAATGCCTATGAGAACTCAAAGATCTACAAAGAAAATACAAAGACCTTGCATGATAAAATGATTTCCATGAACAGTTTTTATGTCAGTCAGAAAGTTCTACTTCATCATTATAAATTGAAATTGTTTCTTGGTAAACTGCGTTCTAGATGGATAGGACCTTTCATTGTTACTGATGTGTTTTCTCATGGTGCAGTTGAAATTCAAGATTTGAAAACCGGTAAGACTATTAAAGTCAATGAGCATCGCTTGAAACCTTTTTACGAAGTCGATTGAGAGATGGCAACATCTAGCCACAGACGTTAAAGAAAGGCGCTTTTGGGAGGCAACCCAAATTTTACTTTAGTTTTCGCATTTGATTTTTATTTATTTTTATTTCATTATTGTTATTTTTATAACTTTTACAATTCTTCAAAGTGTAGTTGATCTTGTTTCAATTTTTGGACAGGAGTCGATGTTTATTAAGCCGTGGGCGCGCTTTATGAAAAGAGTATTTCAGCTCCATATTGACACTTCTGGTGTAAGACGTGCCCACGCCTTATTCACGGTGCTACTCTGGATTGGGAGGCAAAACTTCAAAAAAAAAAAAAGGTAGATATAACATCGGACCTCAACTTGCAAAGATGGAAAGGAATATGACAGCCTTCCTTGCTCACATGGGATTCACTCCGCCTTCACCACCACCTAGCACGTAGCTGTTGCTATCTCCAAGGGAGTCCTATCTTTTTGTTATTTTATAGTTCTCTTTATTTTGTTACATTGAGGGCAATGTCTGGATTAAGTGTGGGGGAGGGTTTGATATACTTTTGCTTAGGATTTAAGTGCTAGTCCCATTTTATCTTAGTTGCATTTCCATTCTAGTCTTAACTCTAGTATCATTTTTGATTTTCAATTGTCTTCCATGTTACTTTTCAAGGAAATTTTTGAAAATTCTCATCTAAATTCTGGATTTTGTCGATGCTTGTCCCTATATGATCCGAATTATTGTGTATCATTGAGATGAATTGAGGCATAATAGAGGGATTGGCATAAGTAGTTGAATTCTTGTTTACTGCACTATGATTGATTGCTCTTGATGATTGATTGAATGAAGAATGTGTGGGATTTGATACACATTAACCCTATTTTGTGAGCTTTTGAGCATATGAGCATATACATTACATCATGCTCCATTTCTTTGATTGTGTGACTGTCATGCGTAGTTGAATTCTTCTAGAACTTGCTTTGGTATGCATGTTGGAATACCCCCTTGATAATTGGATGCATTAAATAAGTAAGGGCATTTAGGTGAAGCCAATTTTAGCTTGAACAAAAAGCCTACCGTGAATTATACCCTTAGAAAACCACTTTTGAGCTTTAGCTTTTTTGTTGAAAATTAACTACAATACAAGCCAAAAGAAATCATATTCTTTGTTAATTTCCCCTTCTTTTGAACCTTGCATCAAAGAAATGTATAAACTTGTTCACATGAAGTTTAACTTGTTCTTGGAAAGATTGAAAGTTATTGGGAATCAATGATTCATATTGCAAGTCTCATTGTCCTTTTGAAGTGGGAGTATGAAAGAAATGTTGAGAATAAAGTATTCAAGTTGCAGTTTACAAAAAAAAAAAAAAAACGAGCAAAAATCGAAAAAAAAGAAAGAAATGAAAGTGAAGCAAATATGTGATACCCTTCTTTTCAATCGTTCAGATTTGATTTGATAGAAGGAAGTATATGAAGTTTAACTGAGCTTTTGTGAAGAAGTTTGTATTATTCCTTCGATGAATTAGCCAAAAAGAAATTCTTCTTATCCTACCTTACCTAAGCCTCGTTACAACCCGTTTTAAGATCTTTACTTTGCATTCAAATCATTGGTGGTGCCGATGTGATATATTAGCAAGCCTATGGTAAGGATCTTCTATGTTTTGACTTGAGAGTATACTCTTGACAACTCTAAACACCTTGAGTGTATTGAGTGAATCCAATGTGAGGGTGTTAGATCCCACTACATTTGGACTTCGAAAAGTTATTGAGGTGATTGATCATTCGTGTAAATAGGTGGGAGTTTACTCTATTTTTTTGCTGTCTCCTTATTGTGTTGAGATTTAAATCTTTGAGACATGATAGTTTAGGTTGTAGAAGGATGGGAGAAGGTAGAAGAATGAATGATGATGGGAACAATTGATAAACTTGAGCTATTGTATGCTTGAGGACAAGCATTGTCTAAGTGTGGAGGAATTTGATAGAACGATAATGGCTATATAAATTGTATTATTTCCTCTGTGGTCCCACTAAGGATTGAAGAAGACAACGAAGTTCGACAGCGTGTTGGAAATAGCATACCACAATCAAAGACAAATGTGGTGAAATCCAACAACATCAAGGGAAGAAGAGAAAGCATTCCGTTGAACCTACAAAGAAGAATGCAAAAGTTCAAGGCAATCGCTATAATCATGGAAAGGCTGGACATCGCTCCGGCCGATTGTCGCAAACCAAAGCAAGCCCAAGCGAACATAGTCGAACCGATTCCATATCAAATGGCATATCTCGATATGAACTTATCGACTGTTGCTGTAATCACAACAACGTTGGAAATCCCATGGAATGGTGGGTTGATATGGTGCAACCCGTCACATATGTGCCTCACAAAGATATGTTCACATCCCACATTCCAACCGAGGAGAAAAGCATTATGGGAACTCCTCAACATCCAAAGTGGAAGGACAAGGAAAAGTGATATTGAAGATGACATCGGAAGGTAACTTAGCCTCAACAATGTTCTTCACGCATCGGATAGTCACAAGAACCTCATGTCATGTTCTTTGTTAAACAAGAAACGGCTTTAAGTTAGTCTTTGTTTCGGATAAGTTTGTACTTACCAGAATAATACGATGTTGGCAAAGGTTATGTAAAAGATGGACTATTCAAAATAAATGTCCTAACTCGTTGTAAAGAAAAATATGAATAAAATGTCATCTTCCATTTATATCTCTGAGTCATCTAATCTATGGCACCATAGATTAGGACATGCAAACTTTAATTCAATACGCAAGTTAATAAATTTAAGTTTAATCCCAAATATGTATTTTAATAATGAAAATGCGAAACATGTAGAGGCAAAAGCTTGCCAAAACACCTTTTCATTCGGTTGAATCGAATCACAACACCTTTAAAACTAATTTACACGGATGTGTGTGATTTAAAGTTCGTACAAACAAGAGGTGGTAAAAAGTATTTCATCACGCTCATAGATGATTGTACAAGAGAATCATATTTTGATGGGCTTTGGAATTCCATGCTTTTTCATCTAGGGCCCGAGTTAGAAAGTAGGAGATGAAATATATCGGGAATTAGAGGAAATAGCATTGAGTTATATCTTATTTTTGTATTTCTCGACCACAATGGACTAATACAGAGGTCCAATATATATACAATTATGCACCACCTAATCTATATAAATATAGCTCAATATATCTCTATACAATGAGAAATTGACCAAGTGTTTAAAAAAACAACTAACGTGACTTCGTGTCAACTTGGCCAAAATATACAAGACCCGACCCAATCCGTTTAGGAAAATTAGTTTGCCACTTCGCCGCTTCGGAAAAACGGGGTTCAACCTATATGTATTAAAGGGTATATTTGGCATCTCGAAACCAATATCGAATGAATAAGAAATTACGAAAAATGACAAAATTTGGGTCAAGTTTTGACCATGCGATTGCATGGGCATTTTACCTTGCGATCGCAACTGACTGAATTTTTAAGAAGAGCGTATTTTGGTCCTACCATGTGATCACAGGAGAAAAAGTCATGCGATCGCATGGTTAAATTGGATTAAGTTCTGTTTTCAAATTTGTACCTTGCAATTGCAGAATGGTAAAACCATGCGATCGTATAGGTTTACACGAACAAACATGTCCTTTTGAAGTGTTGCACGAATTGGCTCCACACCATTTCATTTTCAATCGATCACCTTCTATATTTAGGACCTCTGGACACCCTTTTTAAAACAAAACTGATATGCAAAACAATGCATTCATATATTTCATCATTTTGAACCAAAATTCTTGCATTTGTTGCTTGAATTTTTTTGTTTTTCATTTCACTTTCATTCTTTGGAGTACAAAACCAATTTTGGTTTGTTATGCTTGTATTTAAAAGTGCTACAAACACAAGCGGAAGTCGTTGTATCTTGGGAGTCGATTGCCATAAACCGTAGGCACCATTGCGAGGCAAATTTGACTTAAAGACAAAGTCTTCAACACTTGCCTCGACTTACTTTTCATTCAATTTCATTCGGTTATTGTTTATGCAATTTTGGAGTCATTTGCACAGTAATCCGCCAACAAAATTATCACCAGTAGACTACCACAAGTGGCCAAAAAATTATTGCGAAATGAGAAGTCTTATTTACATAGAATTCAACCTCTCTCAAGAGACGAATGTTGGAGTGTTTTTTGGCACTCAATTGAAAGGAAAAAATTCATAAACAGTAATTTGCAAGATAAAATATCAGAAATGAAGGATGAAATTCTGGGCAGGTGTGATGGACTCCCATTAGCAGTGAAAACATTGGTAGAAATTATTGCAATTCAAATTGGAAAAAAAAGAGTAATTTTCTAACTCAATTAATTTGTTCATTGTTTGCATAATCCTTCTAACTCTGTCATGTTGCATTGCAGTTACTGGACAGACGAAGACGTACTCAAGGTATGATCCATTTTTCTAATTATGAAATTCTTTTACATATTAATGTTGATGTAGTTTAATGAATTGTGTCAAAACATTGTCTACATAAACAGGAAATCAGTTTTAGAGTTGATATACATGACTGCCTTACCTTGAACAAGATTGATGACATAGTTCGATTTGGTAACTATTACTCTCTTACACATAGAGTTAGTTTTCTGGAGGTGCAAATAAACTTAATTATTTTATATTTTTTGTTATTTTCTCTTCGTAGGTGGTGATATAGTTGAAAGAAATTATTATCTCATGGCAGCAACCAAAAGTCCGATTACTTTGTTAAAGAAAGTGGAACATATATGTTTAATAGATATTCTCCAAGTTACAAGAAGAGAACATTATTCCGTGTCCCCAAAGGAGAGATATTTCGCGTCCCCAATAATTGATTCTGGTATATAAAGATTATAAATCCCAACAGTCAAGGTAAAACAAGTCAACATAAATGGAAAATCAAGTCAACTATATGCAGTAGGCTCCTATGACTATCTTATTATCTCTTTGCAAACTCATTGCACGTACTTTTGTAATCAAAATCAATTCAAAAACAAAATCTTTCAGGTTGGTGACCCTCGAGTACATATATTACTGTATTAAAACATTTTCCCATAATTTCCAAACAAGTAGTCCTATAGAACACAAATAGAAAGAAATTGAAAAGTCTACATCCCATCCTGAATTTGAATTTGGTTCGGTAGAAAAAACTCATTGGTCATTGTACAAAAAATTCCCACAACTTTGTGGCTCTATGAAGATAACAACCCAGAAACTAAAATTCTTTTCCTTTCCTTTTGCACACAAGTTGCTGTTGCTTCAATGTTCAACTACTAAAAATTAGGGCATTAAATAAATTACAATTTTGGTCCCTCAACTTAATTAGTTATTTTGAGTCAATTCCAACAATGTCGCAAATATTACTCCATCCGTCCCACATAGATATGAGTTAATTTTTTAATTTTCTAATATGTCACTATTTAATGTTCCTTATTATTAGAGGTGGCCAATTTCATGTGAGACTGGCCACACATGAAATTGGATCGGCCTAGTCTTGACCCGATTTTACACAGGCCAATAAATTACAACCCAACCCATCGTTTCAATATATGATCTTGTTTCTAATGATAGTGAAATTTGCCGATTAATTTTGATCTTGTTTTAGAGGATTTGTGATAATTGTTTGAAAAAAAAAAAAAAAAAATTAAAGATTGTTAAACCTATGATTCTTGTAGTGTGAACCTTATGATTCTTGTAGTGATAATGAAGATCAAGTTCAAAGGATGTTCAACAAGAGAAAGATGAATGGTGGCTTCAATAAAGATATATTTATCCGTGATCTTTGCTTTAGAGGATTTGTGATCTTGTTTTGAAAAAAAAAAAATTAAATCGACCTTAATTTTTATTTATATTTATATATTTAAATTTTTATCAAAATATACTAATGCACATTACCTAAATAAAATGCAAGATTATAGATTAAAACTAAGACATTCAAAGCGATTATCATAGGATTAATACATATGCCTACATAGTTTTAGATGACTTCCCTTTAACTTGAGAATGATTAGCGGTTCTTCTTTTTCTTCATTTTAGCATTCAAATGTGTTTGCTTTTAAAGGATTAATTTTGGAAGAGCTTTAATTTGCGACAAAAGGATGTACATTTATCCGTGATCTTGTTTTAAAGAATTTGTGATATTGTTTTGAAAAAAAAAAAATTAATGACATTTTAAGCTAAAGAGACTACTTCAAACGGGTAAAATCCATCATAGGCAGCTGCAAAGCGGTCTTGACCGTCTCGTCGAGACCATTCCGAAACATATTATAATAAAAATTACGAGCACGTGTCAAATTCTATGATCATTTGATTGTTTTTGTGATCTTTGTTTTACATAATACAAAAAGATCAAACAACACACATGATGATATCATGCTTTTATCTTTGATCTTTGTTTAATTAGTCATATGTGTTTTGTTTGATACTTTATTATGTAAAAGCAAGATCATAGATTAAAACATGGATTAAAACAAATATCAATTTATATGAATGCATATTACCTAAACAAAACATTATCATGGATTAAAACTAAGATATCAAAACATTATCACTTATTCAAACCTTGCGCTATAATTAAACAATATCAAAGATCACATAGAAGTATCACGGGATAAAAATAATATCATGGATTAAAATGGTATCAAAATATACTAATTACCTAAACAAAACAATATCATGGATTAAAACAATATCATGTTCAAACATTGCCATAATCAAACGGTATCACGTGATTTAAAACACTATCATGGATTAAAACGATATCAAAATATACTAATTACCAAACAAAACAAAGTATCATGGATTAAAACGAAGATCATAGATTAAAACTAAGACATTCAAACAATATCGAGTGTTCAAATATTGCCATAATTAAGCAAGATTAAAGATCATATATATATATATATATATATATATATATATATATATATATATATATATATATATATATATATATATATATATATATTCAAAACAAGATCACGCAATTAAAAGCAAGATCATGGATTTAAAACATGTTTCAAATGATAGTGAAATATTATGACAAAGTTTCAATCTATTAAACATTGCCATAATTAAGCGATATCATAGATTAAAACTAAGGCATTAAAATAGTATCATGGATTAAATCTAAGATATTCAAATATTAGATGATGGAACATTCAAGCTCCTATTTACAACAATTCTATGTCTATTTATATTGTGATGACATCGCTTTACGTGACATCGTTTTATATAATATAGTATCAAATAAAATACCATGACTAAACATTAGATGATGGAACATTCAATCTCCTATTCTGACAATTAGATGGTGAAGCATTCAAGCTCCTATTTACATAAGATAGTAGAGTATTCAAGCTCATATTTTTCAAGCTCATATATACAACATTCTATGCTCATTTACATTTGTGACACTTTGTTTTGTTTAATACAATATCAAATTGCTATTCTATAATACAAAGTATCAACAATGAATGTTACCTCATTGTTTATATAACTAGAAAATCACATAAATACTAAAATACTCAACCCAAAGTTAATCATAATCTCTTAAAAAGTTTTGACCTAATTTGAAACAAGTCATGTGAGATGACTTATTTGCAAGTTTTTCCTTTTTTATTTATATTTATATATTTAAAATTTTTGAAAATGAATATGTTAATTTTTTTTTTTTTTTATTTATATTTATATATTTAAATTTTTAAAAAATTGTTAATTTTTTTCTTTAAATTTCCTGTATATCAGAATCTCCAAAATTTAAGAACAAAAGTTGTACACAGTTGAAAATGGACAAAAATCTACAAAACCTAACTCGACTCCAGTCAATTTAGGTCAGTTTTTTTGCTTCGTTCGGTTGGTTCTAAATAAAAATAAAAATTATGTTTTAGCAAGAGGGTCCAAAACCGAAAAAATTCAAACGATATAGAGCCCATTTTTTTTTAGGTTTGGTCGATATTGAGCCCAATTTTTTTAGGTTTGGTCGATTTCAATTTGGCAAAAGCCAAACTAATTATCCTCCAATGTTCAAGTGTTGCCTTTAACGGGTTGGATCCCACGCCTACCCCTAGACAAATATAATATCAACCTCAACCATGCCTCCCTTCAATAAAGGAAGTAAAACCTATACGTTAAGCCCTCAAATATACATATTCAAGAAGAAAATAATCCAACAAATTTTCAAATATAATAAAACAGAATAATTTTTCTTATTAAATTATCGACTTTCCACTTAAGAGTAAATTTACATATAAGTAATAAAAATTACTCATAAATAAATAAATTTTCTAATTTAAACTTGCCTTTAATGTAATAAAACTATGTTTTCTTACCTTAAAGTAAAGAATTCAACTTTTTATATTTAATTGGTACCTTCAATAAAGGAAGTAAAAGCTATACATTAAGCTCCCAAATATACTTATTCAAGAAGAAAAGAATCCACCAAAATTTCAAAGATAATATAACATAATAATTTTTCTTATTATCAACTTCCCACTAATTAGAGTAAATATACGTATAAGTAAGAAAAATTACGTATATTTATATCATAAGTTTTTTTGAATATTTAAATAAATTTTGAATAGCTTACACTCACATCCCCTTTTCTTTCATCTTTGTAACAAAATCATCCTCATTCAATTTTATTCGCAGATATCATCCATATCCTTTCATTAATTTGTATAGATGGTCTCCAAATAGTTTTTTTTGACAATTTTGTCATTTTAAATAAATTAAAATAGAAAAAATAGAAAATTTAATGAAAAAATTGTAGTTGAGATACGTAATTTTTTCAAAAGTGCAAAATAGTCTCTTTATATTCTATTATTTAAAACATTTAAAGAAAAAATAAATCATTGTGTAAATTGGTAAATCATGTGATTTACATTTGTTAACAAATTTTTTAGAAAGAATCCAATGCACAAAAAACGAAACAACCACATAAATCATGAACCATAGAAGAAAAAAAAAAGGAAAATATATATACACTCATGACAACAATCTTGTTAATTAGTGTTTTCTGAGAGCAACAGCAAACATGACCACCATAAAAATGAGGAGACCCACCGTGATGAGTGCTGCCACCACCGCGTCGCTAATCTTTTGGTAGAAATCATCGAACTACTAACATATTGCAAGCTAGTTCGCATTTGAATTCCTATTGTGAGCCAAATATACTATGGCTGCAGCCAGTGACAAAGCTAGAAATTTTAAGATGGGAGTCCCAAACAAGGCGGGCTGAGTCGAGGGAAGCGCCTTGAAAGTTTTTTCTTCAAACCACAATTACTGAGTCTATTTTTATGAGAATTTAATATTTTTTTATAAGTAATAATTTTTAAAAAGCTTACAAGAAGTCATTACACAAAAATATTCAAATCTAAAATTAGTCAAACTCTTCTTATTCACGTTGCCTTCCACAAAATTATCCTCTAAAATAGGGAGATCCGATACACAAATGAAATTAAACATTACTCAAGCTCAAAAAAAAAAAAAAAAAAATCAATTGAACACGATATGTATTTACAAACAAAATACTTTTATTAATTTTGTATTATCATTTGAGGAATGACAAATCATTTGTAATTTTGTATTATTAATTTTATTAGGCCAATAGGTCCAATACTTTATATTAAATTGATATTGGGTCAATTGATACAATTGATATCCATTAAATTGATATTAGATCAAAGTTAAATTACATATGAAAAAATAAAAAAAAAAAAATCAAAAAGTTGGGGGTCAAGATCTCCCCTGGGACCCTCCCTCTATCCATCCCTGGCTGTGGCCTATAGAAGAACCTACTGCAGAAGTAGCCATCACCTGCCACATATTAACAACCAAAATGTGTACATACATAAACTTATATTAAGTTCATATATTTTGACAAAATCGGTGGGTTGGAGAGGAAGATGAGGTTTTTTTTTTTTTTTTTTTGGTCTTTTTTTGTTTTATTTAATTTTTTAAAAATAAAATGTAAATAAACAATTTTACACTTTTAAAAAGTTAGGTATCACAATTGTAATTTTTTCATTATATTTTCTATTTTAATTTATTTAAACTAAAGGCAAGATAGTCAAAAGAATCATTTGGGACCACCTGTGCGAATTAATGAAAAGACGTGGACGATATTTGTGAAACAAATTGAATGTGAATGATATTGTTACAAGAATAAAGATTATGAATATAATTACTCATAAATTTTCTAGTTTAAACTTGCCTTTATGTAATAAAAATATGTTTCCTTATCTTAACATAAAGAATTCAACTTTTCATATTTTTATTGATTCCTTCAATAAAGGAAGTAAAAGCTCAAATATACATATTCAAGAAGAAAAGAATCCAACAAATTTTCAAAGATCATATAACGGAATAGTTTTTTATTAAATTATCGACTTCACACTTATGAGTAAAGTTAAGTATAAATAAGAAAAATTACTTAGAAATAAAAAATATTTAAATAAATTTTCCAATTTAAACTTGCTTTCACTGTAACAAAAATACTTTTCCTTAGCTTAACGTAAAGAATTCAACTTTTCATAGTGTAATTGATTCTTTCAATAAAGGAACTAAAAGTTATACATAACGCCCTCAAATAAATAGATTCATGAAGAAAAAAATCGATTAATTTTCAAAGAGAATACAACAACAATATATTTTCTTTAAATGAATTGAGCATGTTTTAGGCTTTAATTGAAAAAAATAAATCCCTCTACATGTGAGGGGCGTGTTGCAGAAGATAAGTGGTTCAACAAGATATACATTATTCGATTGAACATTTGGACAAAATTTGAACTTTTTTTTTTTCATAATACTATCCAGTTATGTTTAATCCACCATGCCAATCTTGTTATAAATGTTCGAATAGGAACTAAATACATTTCTGCAACTGAGCATAAAGAATGAAATTTGTAAAGTATAAAGTGATTACTTCAACAATAGGAATTGAATGTCATGTTGGCTCTTACAAAAGCCTCTTCTTCGTCTTTATAAAAAGCTTTCACATTTCGGTTTAAAGAAAGACAAAAAATAGAAATTATCAGACAAAAAATAGAAATTATCAGACAACTTTGAAAATGGCTACAATTTACTCAGAATTTCTGCTCCAAAAGTTTGTCAACGAGTTTCAAGAAACTGAAAAGGTATGTCCTGATTTATCATTGCTCACTAACTTCAAAGAAATTTGCAACATTTTGCAGAACAAAAAATTCAGCCGACAACACCTAATTGATATGAAAGACGACTTACATGAAATCAATGATGCTTTGGTTGAGCGCATCGGATTGGCAGAAGATAGACGGGGAAAAGGAAAAGCTTTATCCATTCGCAGTGGTAAAGAACTCTGGCGTTTTTACAAAACACGGCACAGATTGTGCGCAATCAGAGACAAATTGCAAAAAATGGAAGCATTCGAAGGAGAAGTGATAACTTCGCAAGTCTTGGTGATCAAGAAAGAGAATCTGATTAACATTGATTTGTCTGAGTATCATGGATTGGATGATCAGATGGTGAAAATTGAGAATCTGCTATGCCAAAATGTAGGTAACAAGGCAATCGGAATAGTGGGCATGTGTGGTTCGGGTAAAAGTGCATTAGCCTGGAAGGTTATTTTCAGCTCAAGAGTAGAAGAACTCTTTGAACTCATATTGTGGATTGACTTATCAAAGGCCATGAAGTCAGAGCAGAAATATGAGTGCATATCAGTCAAAAAAAAAAAAAGATTTCGAGAAAATTTCTTTGAACCCGTGTAGTGGATTAGAGCTCTGTAAATTGCTAGTTGAAGCCTTTTTAAATCCTCCAAGGAAGTGTTTGGTTGTTTTTGATGGTGTTTGGTATGTAATAGATGGGTTGAATACTTTGATTCAAGATATTGTGGATTCTCCTATAAATGGTTCAGTAATTATCACTAGTAGACTACCACAAGTGGCCAGAAAACTATTACCTAAGGAGAACTCTTACTTACATAAAATTGAATCCCTCTCAAGAGACGACTGTTGGAGTGTTTTCCAGCGCTCAATTCGAAGGAAAGGTTTCATTGACCGTAATTTGATAGATAAAATATTTGAAATGAAGGATGAAATTATGGGCAGGAGTGATGGACTCCCATTGGGACTCCAATTGGCACTGAAAACACTGGCAGAAATGATTGCAATTCAAATTGGAAAAGAAGAGTAATTTTCTAACTCTATTAATTTGTTCATTGTTTGCATAATCATTCTAACTCTGTCACGTTGCATTGCAGTTTCTGGACAGACGAAAGCGTACTCAAGGTATGATCCATTTTTCAATTTATGAAATTCTTTTACATATTGATGTTGATGTAGTTTAATAAATTATGTCAAAACATTGTCTACATAACAGGAAATCGTTTTTAGAGTTGATGTACACGACCACTTTACCTTGAACAAGATTTATGACCTAGTTGGTAACTCTCTCTCTCTCTCTCTCTCTCTCTCTCTCTCTCTCTCTTCTTACACAGAGAGTTAGTTCTCTGGAGATGCAAATAAACTTAATTATTTTATATTTTTTGTTATTTTCTCTTTGTAGGTGGTGATATATTTGAAGGGGAATATTATCTCGTGGCAACAACAACCAATCCTATTGCTTTTTTAAAGAAAGTGGAACATATATGTTTCACAGAGCTTCTCGAAGTTACAAGATATCTTCTTAAATATCTTATTTAAATTTATTATCATCATTATTATTTCTCATATTGTTAGTTAAGCTTATTCGCCTCCCCATGATTTTCAATTCATTCAGTATTATTTAAACTATTTTAATTATCTTCATTTTTTGTATTTGATTTTGAATTAATTAATAAAGCTTAAAGAATTGTTCTTCAATCTCAAAAATCAAAGCTTTATTCGTTCACGAGTAATTGTTTGAGTTCGTATTTATTTTATTTTACACTTTCACTTAAATATTAATGGTATGGAGCCAATCTACACTCTATGATGCTGAGGAAGTCACCACTCGTTTGTAAATCTTTTGTGGAGGTAGTACAACGAAGAAAAATAGAAGTCTGTCTACAGATCAATTTGTGACACCACAATTATCCAGTCTACGTTCTAAATTTATACTTCATTAACTATATCTTATATTGCCTCCATATATTTAGAAATTTACATTTATTAAATTTCAATCAACATTTTAATTATTTAATATTATTTCCTAAACTTTGTAACACTACTAAAAATTCAATTACAACTACAAAACGTACAAAACACTGACCTCAACTAGTCTCAAAATAAATGTCTATTAAAAATGGCACATTATTCTAATAAGTTGGGATTGTGGATTGTCACAATTTTTAAAGAATACAGGACTTTTTAGTTTACAAAGCTATTTTAGCACGTACTTGAAATTTTTCCATGACTTCTAGATAATAATATCATGTGAAAATGTAAATTGAAGCAGTGATCAAGCTTCAATCAAATACTAGCTCCAAAGAGATTTAAGACTATATTTGGACAAGATGTCGAATTCAGGGTAGAAGAATCAAATACAACTATTAGGTACCTCAATGCAAAACAACCCGATTCTGTGGAACGTGCAATCGCTACAGAACTTAGCATCAATGTCTAGCAAAAATTAACTCATGCTTGCATATATATATATATATATATATATATGTAACAGAAACCAGGTTGAGCTCAACGAGCTCTGGTCTAAATCTAAAGGTACTTCAAAAAAAGAACAAAATTAATGCAGATAGTATCTGCAGATGGATGGAAAGGTATCTCAGTCAACCATTAAACCAACAACAGATTATGGAGTTTGTGTGAACTGTGTATTATTGGAAAACTCACTATGCATTATGGTAGTTATGGAGCTTGTATAGTAACACTTTTCCAGCAGCATTACCCAGTGCCATAAAACCTCCTTGAGGACTAAAGTCTAGACAGTTTGTATGATGCAGAGCCTGATTTAATGGCGGCCAGTTTGAGAACACGTTAAATCTGATGGAATGTGAATCAATTTTAAGATGTTCTTCTTCATGTTCGAACAGATAGCCAACATTTGAGAATCATTGTTGAATCTCATGAAATTCACTTCAGTCTTCAGGTTTTGAAAGGTCTTGAGGGGTTTCCTCTTCCCACCTAAGAAGTCTTTCCTGTTGTAAATGTTCACAGCACCACTTACTGAACGAGCTGCAAATAAATTTCCACTTGGGGAAGTGCAAAGAGCTGCACCATTTACACAACCGTCATCAACCCTTTTATGGAAGCAAGTCCTTGTTCTCAGGTCCCAGTGGTAAATATGCTCATCCCCACCAGAGCTCAGCAATTGCTGTCCATTATTAGTAAAAGCTACTGAACGAATAGTCCCATTCATTTTCAGGGTCCAAATGAGTTCTTTTGTTTTTGTTGTGCGATTATAATCCCGAAAGTGGACGGATCGTTGACAAGTAATAAAGTGATGTGCAGAGTGTCGAACCCACGAGGACTAGATATCAAATTGACCAATTAATTTGTAATTCAAATTCTAACAATAAAAAAAAAAACACAAATTTATTTTGATTTGTGATTCTAAAACTATTTTAATTAAATCTAAATTATCAAACAATTAATATAAATTATGAGAACGAATTCGAATTGTACTAATACTAGGATTCGCGAATCCACCTACATGTTCTTTAATCAATTATCCGTTTAATCGCTTTAGCCTACAATTACATTGAATTGAAAATCGGTGATCCTAAAATAATCAAAAACCTCTCTCGATGGTCAATCAATTCTATACGATATGCGAACATAATTATCTCTAATTAAGTTTCGAACATAAACATATGCATTAAAATCTCAAGAACACCTAAATGGATTTCATAAAGCATAATAGTAATTTCTATCTATTATTGGACCCTATTTTATTCAATACCACGTGTTTAATCTATATTGAATCTCTCGACTTCAATATAGATCACAATATATTATAATGGTGGGCATTAAAATAATAGAAATAATGAATAAAGAATAATCAACCCAAAAACAATTACCTACTAAAATAGAATAACTTCTAACTAATAAAAATCACGAGGTTTCATCGTTCATCCTAGAAATAAATAAATTAACCGGACATGATTTTGTTAATTAATAAAAGAATTGTATCAATCATGTTCCGGCGAAAGAAAAAGAAGAAAAAATAAATAAAACCCGTGACTCTGGCTGAAGAATCTTCAATCCCATACCTTGATATTCGATTCTCTTCTTGTATCTTCTTCCCAAAATTCATCTCCCTTTGTTTCTGGCTATTTTCTGCCTTTTATAATCCTCTCCAAACCCTCCAAGACGTGAATTAGGTAGTTGTATTAATCTAGGAGTTGTAGAATTCTAATCCCATCAGGAAACTGTCAAACTACTGCCCATTATGCCCATGCGATCCACGGTTCAGAACCTTGTGATCGCATGGTTTAGTTGGTTTACGTTCTGCAATTTATTTTGGCACCTTGCGATCCCAGACATTACTAACCATGCAATCGCATGGTTAGTTTTCTTGATTTTTGTATATATTTCTTTGGTATTTGCATGTCAAGTCCTTCGAGTATCTTTATCTTTGCAATTACATCTCCTTTTCTTCTATTTGCTCTCTTTTGTCAAATTGACACTTGAATTTGAATATTTCCTAAAATAATAAGAAAACAACACCCTATTAAAACCGATAATAACTTAAAGTACTCATAATCGTCCCTTTTTTTGAGCTCGGATAAGTACAAAATTGTACTTATTAGTTTTCATTGAAACTAATAAAATATAAAGCAAACTTTCTTCTTCCCGATATAATAACTTGGGACCCGTAGGGTAAGAAAGAAGCCATATTAATCGGATCACCATAAACAATTATTTAATTATATATTGTATTTATATTAAATATATAAGTTAAAAATTTTACCACACTATTAAACTATTGTTTAATTGATGTTGTATTTTACTTTTTTTTTGTTTTTACTTTTCAATATCTACCTAATTGTAGTGCTAAATTTCCATCCTCGTTTTCAATAATCGAATTTGTAACTTTTTAATTTTAATGAGTATTTTTATTTTAATATATTCAGTAGTAGTTATTTATTACTCGATTAATACAATTTATTATGTTAATAAAAATAATAATCAAATAAAAAAACATAAATAACTTGGATATATGGTGAAAAACAAATTTTTGTATTGTAATATAAGGAGTAAAATCGGAATAAAAACTCACATCAAATTCATCTCTATAGGAACAATGTTCATATCTCCATTTTGGTGTCCCAAATTGACGCTGGATTGGAGCACTATTGGACTCCATTTTGACATGAAACGTCAAAACGGAGTATAGGTTGGAGATGCCAAAACCTGTTCGTGCTAATTAGATAAGCAGGCCTATAGAAATGCTTATCTTAACTTCTAGACTATTCGTTTTTCAGTAGCAAGTAATGGTTGAAAAAGAAAAACATTCTCACAAAGTGGTCTTGTAGTGAAAATATATATATATTAAAGATGATGCAAAACTATTTTATTGGGAATAAGTCCTAATTTGTTTCAAGCAAAACTAATTGCAATTGTAGACAAATTAACTAAATGTGAAGAAACGTGAATGTTCAAATAAGAATGATACCTTCCTAGTTGATCAGAAAGAATGAAATTTTGTAAAGTATAAAGTAATTTCTTCAACAAGAGCCTCTTTGTTTATCACTGAACTTTGAAAATGGCTGCAATTTACCCATAGACTTTCTGTTGGACAAGTTTGTAAAGGAATTTCAAGAAGCAGAAAAGGCATGATTTACCATTGCTCACTAACTTCAAAGAAATTTTTAACATTTTGCAGAACAAGAAAGTCGGCCCCACTGCTTACATGAAATCAATGATGTTTTGGTTTGAGTACATCGGAATAGCAGAAAATAGAAGAGGAAAACAAAAAGTTGCGGCCACTCGAATTGGTAAGGATCTCTGGCTTTTCTATATTGTGGATTGACTTGGGAAAACAAATTGCCCAGAATGTTATTTTCAGCTTGAGAGTAGAACAACTCTTTGAACCCATATATTGCAATCCAAACAAATCCGGCTACTTGTTTGGATTGCAATAGATGGGTTAAAAAGATTCATTGAAGAGATTTTGGATAGTCCCATCAATGGTTCAGTAATTGTTACAAGTCGACTACCCCAAGTGCAGAAAAAACTTCTTTAAAAACCAAATGCTTAACTCCATAGAATTCAGGGCATCACTAAAGAAGCTTGTTGGCGTACTTTCGAAGACACAATTGAAAGGAAACGTATGACGGGTAAAAAAATTTCTATTTGAACAACCGAAATTTTAGAAATGAAAGATGAAATTCTAGACTGGTGTGATGGACTTCCATTGGCTGTGAAAAACCTGGTAAAAGTTATTTCAAAGTCCAGATGTATTGTCCCAAATACATGTCCCCTTAGCCATCCTCCAATAAAAACTTTAGACATCATCAATAACAACAATTGTGAATACATTAAATGTTGTCTATAATGAACCCCTCATCTATTTATTTGATGTTGTGTAAAATTTCTATTGGAGAGACGGCTAAGAGGACATGTAATTGCAACAGCACATCTAGACACGTTATTTCAATTCAAATTTTTAAACAAGAGTAATTTTCCAACTCCATTATGTTATTTTCTCTGTTTCACCTCTTTCTTTCTTTACAGTCCTGCTAACTCCGTCTCGTTGTATTGTAGTTCCTGGACAGACGAAACAGTGCTAAAGGTATATGATCTCATCAAATGTTCTATTTCTTTGATAAATTATTTTCCATTTTTTATTAAGTTTATTGGTGCATTTAACAATGATGTTTATATAGTTTAATAAATTATTTTGAATTTTCTTCATAGGAATTCGTCGTTAAGGTCGATGCATATGACTCTACAAACAGGAAAAAGATTCAAGACCAACTTGAGCTTCTTAGAATTGGTACTCCATCTCTCTCTCTATCTCTCTCTCTCTCACATATACACGCGTGACACTTTTCTATAGTAGCATGTTTGGGAGTGATTAGTCAAACATCATTTTTATCTACACATTCTATAGGACTCATAATTTTTATTACTTTTTATCTACACACTGTTTATAATTAACAAAAAGATTTATGTTTTGAAGCACTTGTGACATTGAAGATTGATCTGCAAATACATAGCTCATTCTATGCCACCCTGCAACTAGGACTGCACTGCTCTCTGCATGTTGCATCCAAAAGGGCTCCAAAAATAATGGATCCCCACTGCATTAGGTCAATTTAATTGTTAATATTTTCATTTTCAAATTCTAATTGTTTACATGTTGTCTTATATTATGTGTTGATTAATTACACTCGATTCTTTCAAAGTTAGTTGGCTTATGCATGTGCAATGGAAATTCTATGACATCTGTGGCACTGGATTAGCCAGAGTTAAAATCAATGACTGACACATTTTATGATGTTTATTCGTTAATTGTGTTCATTCAAAAGTCAAATAAAATTATTGATGTATTTGTACTAAACTAGTCACATATTTGATTGCCTAAAGGCCATTTAGCACTTGTTTGGTTGTATTTGTACTAAATTAGTCACAATTTTTTACATTTCGACACATTTCGGACACGGCAAATGTGGGCTTAGATGGAATTACTCCACACTATTCAAAAAGGGGCGAGAAATTGCCCATCCTCCTCCATGCCTAAATCTGTATATGGACAATAGTAACAAAATATGTTGTGAAAATAATTGATAGATCATACTTTTTTGCACCTGTAAGTGTATTAATCGCGTGCATTTTAGCTATTCATATCTTATGTATCATTTTTGCTACTTTCATACTCAGACTGCAATGTCTATAGAAGTTATTGGCATTCAATCTATCTGCATCTATACGATAGAAGATATTGAATTTTCAAGGTAAAGATTGTTTGATAGACACCTTACACTTGCAGCAATATAGCAATCCAATAAATTTACATGGAAGAAATCTCATACTGGAATCTTCATTGATATCTGAAGTCAATAAGCATTGACCTTTCCATCAATAGATGATAATACATTACACAAATTATTTAGTTTTATAATGATCATATGCTGAACAATCAATCAGATATTGATTGGCAGCTTCACAAGGTTTCTGCTCCACCTTCCTTGGAAATGAGTTCTTTCAAACGATATAGCAGAAAGTTGAAGTCATCATCCCTCTTAAGAAGGCTGAGACGTACATAACGATCTTCAGAATTGAACAAGCTACCCAAACGGCCTATGATATTTGCTGCACGCAGGACAGCGTTGCAATTTGTGTCTTCTTCCCTCTCACATTTCAACCAGACATATGCTGCCATTAGTATAAAACTGTCAGCATTGAAAGTTTAGCAGACAATATCAAGTGTGTTTGCTCACTATTTACTGCATCATACATTTACCAGAGCTTATCAAAGTGAATAGTGATTGGGAGTTAATTCGTAACAGTTTTCCTATCTAGAGCCCCAACTATGTTTAAGTCAATCTATAGAGGGATTAACATAGCAAGATTTCTGTTTAAATTTCAAAAATTAACGAATAGGAAGTCTAACTTTCATGTGCATGAAAGAAACTTGAGTATCACCTGGAGAAGGTCCCCTGACTTTCTCGAAGAAATTGCAGTACTGAGGTGGAATATCTTGGATAGTAAAACGCTTCGACAATGATACAATCTGGCTAATCTTTTCCCAGCGGTCCCTCATTTTCTCGTATGCAAAGTGGAAGATTTCCCTGCCATCACCTTCAAGAACTACTTTGAGAAGCTGCAGAGCTCTCAACTGAGTATCTCTTGAGACGCCTATTTCTGCAAGTTGCATATACTCCAGCATATTAAGATAAACATCCTTGTCCTTCACTAAAGCCCATCTGCATTAAGAAATGGTAGAATCCTCTGTCAAATGTAGCTAGAATATCAGTAGTAAAAGCTCAGAAAGTATTGAATCAAAGCTGTAGTGGATATATGGTCAGAATTTATACGGTACAAGGGGAAAAATCTATCAATGCTCGAAATATTCCGATTGTAGAAGATTTTTCACATGTAGTTCCTGAATCCTGGTGAATTACCTGGATTTCCTTGTAAGAAAATAAGCAATAGTGAAAAGTTGGAAAGGTAAGTTTGTGATTACCCGAATCTACTTCCGGCATGTCCAGTGAGCTTGGAAATTGTGAAAATCATGACATCTTCATCTGCTGGAGCTGGAATTGCTGTAAAATGTGGCCAGTAATAGGCATGATCATAAATGGCATTCACAGATGACCCTTGTAGAACTGCCTTTCTTAAAAGGCCATCTGGATTATTTGGTGAAGTTACAAATTCAATAACATTTCCAGTAGAATTTGAAGTTCTTTTCATCAACAATGCATCTCCTTGAAACTCAAAGTGTGCAGTTTCGAAGAAGTCCGTTTGTGTTCTATATACCTGTGAACCATGGATATCCAAGCTTTTCAATACCTGAAACAATTTTTCGTATCGAAAGTGAATATTGTAATTATACGAACCGGATAATAAGGTGATGCTGCAACGACTCTTGCAAGTGATGAAGAGTTGAGGGAAAGAGCAAAAACTGCAGCTGATAGGAGTTGAGTAGAGCCAGCACCAAAAACAAGGTATTTTCCTTTTGTAATTGCATTTCTGGCAATAGAATGGACTTTGAGAATGTGGTTTTGAAGCACTTGTGACATTGAAGATTGATCTGCAAATACATAGCTCATTCTGTGCCACCCTGCAACTAGGACTGCACTGCTCTCTGCATGTCGCATCCAAAAGGGCTCCAAAAATAATGGATCCCCACTGCATTAGGTCAATTTAATTGTTAATATTTTCATTTTCAAATTCTAATTGTTTACATGTTGTCTTATATTATGTGTTGATTGATTACACTCGATTCTTTCAAAGTTAGTTGGCTTATGCATGTGCAATGGTAATTCTATGACATCTGTGGCACTGGATTAGCCAGAGTTGAAATCAATGATGACACATTTTATAATGTCTATTCGTTAATTGTGTTCATTCAAAAGTCAAATAAAATTATTGATGTATTTGTACTAAACTAGTCAAATATTTGATTGCCTAAAGGCCATTTAGCACTGTTTGGTTGTATTTCTACTAAATTAGTCACATTTTTGACATTTCGACACATTTCGGACACAGCAAATGTGAGCTTAGATGGAATTACTCCACACTATTCAATGTCATGTTATGACTAATTTGTTGGAAATTAATCTAAACCAATGAACATAAATCTTGAAAAAGAATATATTATGTGTTCATTATTTCTAATTTTCTTTTTCATTTATTTATGTGTTGATTAATTACACTCTTTCAAAGTTAGTTGGCATATGCACGTGCTATAGTAATTTTATGGCATATATGGCACGATGGATAACTTCTATTCGTTAATTGTTAATTTTCATTCAAAAGTAAAAAATGATTGATATGTTTGTACCAAATTACTCACATACTTGATTGCCTAGAAACTATTTAAATCTTTTAATGTCCTCTAACAAAAGATAGAGTTGAGATCTGTTATTCCAAACTTGTTATAAACATTGATTGTCTCTAATACATTTTTAACATCTTGGCACATCAACTATTTTTTAGTAAATGAAAAAACGCTAAGGTGTAATATTCTGAAGTATAAAAAATTTTGTTGATGTCTTTCTATTTATTAAAAAATGATGATGTGTTTGTTGAAATGTAAAAAACGTGTATTCGGAGAAAACAAGTTTGACATAACAAATGTGATCTCATTATTTATGTCATGTTATGACTATTTTGTTGAAAATTAATCTAGATCCGTGTTAGAATTGTAATCATGAAATGGATTTAGTCAAGAGAAGACCAAATAGCAGCAGTTGGAATGGAGAGCAAAACGACTTTGATAGTGAAAGCAATAAAGTCACATCACAAACTTGAAATCCCAATAATAAGATGACAAATGGACTATTTTCTAGGCCAGTGATTGCCGTTGGATCTGCCATTTAATAAACCTACGACGTATAAGTTTTAAAAGTTAATTTGGTGGCAACCCAATAATTATTAAATGAATGTAAATATGAAAAAATATGGTCACTTATGATATTATAATTTGACTAAAAATCTAAAGTAAGAATGTTCTTTGAGTTATAGTTTTTTTGAATCCTCTATATGTATGAGTTTTGAATTTTCTTTTATTTTATAAGAATCTTGTATAAAGAGAGATCAAAGGCTACTCTCGGCCAGCTCTTCTTGAATTCGATAAAGGAAGAGCGTAAAGATCGTACCTTTCATCTCTGATATGAGCTCTTTTCCAACCAAAATATATGATTTGATCAATTCATCGTGTATTTTAATAGAAAATGATTTCACTTTGAAAACCAAAGATCTAGAAAATATTCTATGTCATGACATTTTTCATTTTATCCATATATTCTATACAACCTAATATTTATAATCTTCAAAAAAAATTAACAAACGTATTTTAACATAAAACTCACAACTTATAAATACTTAAAAAATAATTCCAGCATCACCAAACATGCACATAACAATGTCATTTGGTAAACAAAAGATCCCAACAATCCGACATGACTTGTGCACGACGGTTTTCTTCATGATTAGATTGTGCAATTCTCTATATACCTTTTGTCACACACATGCATATATATAGACAGGGAGAGGGGGGCCCGGGGCAGTACCTGTCTGCGTTAGCAACACAATCAGGCAAGAAGTGAGAGCAGTTAGGGCCTCCATAGCAAGAATTGCACTCACAAACTGGTTTCCCATCAAGAAATAAGCCATCCAAATAGGCTTTACCATGGCCAGAGCATGAGACTGAAGCCACTGCTTCAGCTTCTGCAGCAGCCCTTTGGCTCCAACTCAGCTGCTGTTTATTCACATAACCAGCATATAGATTATTGGTGAGAAAGAAGACAATAAGAGCAATAGAACCCACAAAAAATACACCAAACAAGAAGCTTTTGAACTTAGCCATGTATGATGTATTATTCTTTGAACAACATTTATTACTTTATATATATAGACACGTGCAAAATGGGACAGTGGAATCTAATTATGATAAATTTTGGGAAATTTGCACTTTTCATCTTCTATATTTGCGAATGTAACAATTCTATTTGCAATCTTTTTTTTTTTTTTTAGCACAATTCATTTTAACTTTTCAATTATATAGTAAAACTCGTCATTCTCTCTATTTTGGCTATTAAATGATGGATTGCCATCCTTTTTAAATAAACGACAAAAAAAAAAAATTGCAAAAAATCATAACTTTTCAAAAAGTACCGATAAATCTCACTTAAAATAATTTAATACGTATTAACACAAAAAAAGGAGAAAAATTAAACATTTAGGGGGTTTCTAATTTTTTTTTATTGTGTATTAATATGTATTAAATTATTTAAGTAGGATTTATATGTACCTTTTTTAAAATTATGAGACTTCTTTTGTAGTTTTCTCTATATTTTATATTTTTTTTTTTTTTTGGGTTTATCTAAAGAGGGGGCAAATCTGTTATTTAATGGTCAAAATGGAAGTAACATCGAAATTTGCTACATAATTGAAAATTGAGGATGAATTATGTTTAAAAAAAAAATTGGGGTTAATTACATTAATGGTCCTTATTCTTTCATATTTATAACGATTTCATCCCTATTTAATTTTTTTAACAAATATCATTCCCCATCCTTTCATTTTACTTTTACATGATGGTCCCCCTAATGACTTTTTTTGATAATTTGTGACAACTTTACCTCCGACTTAAATAAATTAAAATGATAGAAAAAAAATACAATAGAAACATTGTAATTAAGACTATAACTTTTTTGTTTTCAAAATCCTTACTATGTGGCAAAAACCTAACAAAACTAGCGGCGGCATCCGTAATTTTTTTGTTTTCTTCTGTGTTTTTTTATTGCTTAAAGGATTTTGACCATTTTCTTCACACTTGAAGCCAATTCTTGTTTTTGCCTGTTGGGATATAGGTTTTCCATGTTTTCTTAAAACACAGCATCAAATTGTATGTGTGTGTGTATGTATGTATATTTACAACTTTTTGTTGATTATCATTAATTACTTGGTTTAATTCTTCCATTCTTGTGCTGTTATGTTCATTAAATTTCAAGTTAATGCATGTGATCTCTCTCCCTCTAAAAAAAAAAAGGAGAACAAAAAATGTAAAGAAAGAATAGTAATCCATGAAAAGAAGCTCACAGAAAGGGAAAATAGTAGCATGCGTGCAAGATAGGCATGTCTGTGTCTAATTTTCAGGGCGCGAGGACGGCGGTTGAGTTAGGCGTGCCACAAGTAAAAAGATTATCACAAATGAATTAAATTATAAAAACCCGAAAAGTGAGAGACCATTGGTGTAATTAACCTAAAAAAAAAAAAGATTAAAGATAAATTTGTTATATTTTGTAAAAGTTGAAAACGAAAAGTAAAAAATATATGTTGAAGTTTAGTTTCAAAAAACACAAGTCAGTTGTGAATTTTATGATTGAAATATTAGGTTATAAGACAAAATTTATTTATTTTTTGGGATAAAAATTATGTGAAGAATAATAGTATTGTTCAACCAAAATAAAAAGATAATGAAGATGATAAATTGTTCAACCAAAATAAAGAAACTAGAATCTGTGGTCGAGATTCTAGTTAGAATCTTTGGTCAACTTGAATATATGTGTGGTCGAGATTCTAGCTGAAAATGACAAGAAACTTTATTATCTTAGAACAGCAATAAATATCTTGATTATTACATCATGACCAAAGAAAATTATTCGACTTGATAATACAAATCTCAATTTGGACAAGAACGTTTTGTTGGCAACTCTCAAATCTCTTTCGTGTGTGTTTGATTTTTATTAAAATCAATTTTTCTATGAAATGTGTAGTTCTAAAGTAAGCTTATTTTTGTGAAATAGAGAGAATGTGTATTTTGATATTAAGACCGTGTTAGGGAATCAAAGAAATATATTTTATGACAGTAATTAAAAATTTTGCAATCTAATAATATTGTGACGAGTTATGCTGTAAAATTAAGATATATCATTAAAAAAAAATTCTGAATTTGTCCTTGTTTGATGGTCGTTTTCAGCAATTAAAAGGAATATTAATATTTTATTCTTTATATTGTTCAATAAAGTTTAATTCCTATTCTTAATAAAAATATTTAAAACTAAAAAAATAAAATAAGTCTAACCTTACCCCTTTAGTATATAGACAATGGATAAGGATAATAGATAAATTTATTTTATCTTGTTTGGACGGAATTAATATATGGATAACAATTTAAACAAAAATGAAGATAATTTTTGTCAACAGAAAGAGGAAGGACAAATTTTTTTATCTAGATAATAATTTACTCATTTTTTTAAAAGACAAACTTACATAAAACAAATTTTTTTAAACATCCATACGCAAAATAATCGCCACCACCATCCTCCGGCCATTTAGAGGTGTCAAGATGGGTCGGCCAGCCGAACTCGCATGGGCCCACCTGTCTCAACTCAAAATCACGGGTCGGCTACCTGAAAGGGCCGAGGAGGCCAATCCGGGGGGCCGGCCCTTGAACCGAGCGGGCTGTTCACGGCCAGGGTGGTTCGGCCTTTAACCGCTAGCCTATTTTGAATTTTTTTTTTATTAAATGGCATATTTAAAGTGAAAGATGTGACATATGCATGTTGTTTTAGTCTTTAAATATATAAATATAAAATCAAAATTGAATGAAAAAATTAATAAATGTGAATTTATCATTGTTATTTATTTTTATTTAGTAATTTAACATACATTTTTGCTATATATGTAAACATTTTTTTTTTTTAATTACAATAGCTAACTAAATTTTTTAGTAATTTAAAAAAAATTAATTTTTTTTTATTCATACGGGTTGAACCGCGGCCCACATGACCTTGACCGGGATGGGACCGACGGGTGTCTTGGGACTCAGTATTCACTTTTTGTGGGCTGGGTTGACCTGACCTGCAACCCGCAGCTGGGACGAGCTTTTTTTCTCGATGCGGCCGCCACGGCTTCATCCCCAGATTAACACCTCTACGGCCACCGCCTACCCACCACTACTCCATCCATTCTTTTTACTCTTTTAGGTTTTTTTTAATTACTTTTTTCGTTTAATTAAGAATAAAGATATAATTATCTTTTTATCAAAATCGACTTTTTAATTGATGATTTTTTTATTCTCATAAATAACTGAACCAAGCATATACCTAGCTGAACCAAATAAAATAATAATAAACATGTTATCCGAATAACTATTATCTAGATGATTTTTATCTAGATAAAAAAAAATTATCCACAAATCAAACTAGCCTAGTATGAATATTTTATTATCGTCGCATCAGTTATTTATGATTTAAAATTAAATTATAATTAACTACGAAATTAATAAAATTCAACATAATGCAATTAAACAAGCATAAATGATATCACGCAATTGCAATAAAGAAAACTCATTTGTCCTATTTATTACTGGTAGATGCTTCCCACATAAATGTTGTAAGCATTTTGTTACACAGGAAAACAAAAATTACTAGGAATCATTGTTCTTGGAATGATTTGTTGCCCGTCATTTAGTTTCTCAAGTTGATAGACCAATGAATAGATACCTCTTATGTTAAACTGACTTCGAAGAATTGGAACCTTGTTCAAGAGGACGCATCTGGGCGAGCAGTTGCTTTGTTCTCTCAAGAACAACAAAAAATATCGAACCACCAATACCTATCCGTACTACTCTCTGCCCCATTCCCTGCAACACTGTAAGAAATTGAGGTATACATACACAAATGAAAATTAAAAGTTCAATTTCTTTAAGCCGGATCAACCTTGTATTTATAGAGAATTCGTGATAGAAGTTTACGTTTGATGAATATCGTGAAATCTGATTTCTGACTAGCCTAATATGTGATCTTCAATACCACAAATTGCCTAATTGTCCACCTCCTCCAATGGTGATCCATGCAAGAACAAATCCTGACGCGCCACGATCAAGAATGGATGAAAGCGGAACCTTTGGGAGAAAATTGATTGGGTTGTCTTTTGCTTGTACTAGCAAGTAATGGAAAACAACTCTTAACCCTAATATGTTGTGACTTTGTATTTATAGGCGGGACTAATCCTAGCCCTAGTTCTAGTCCAACTAGAACCCATCAACAAATATGTCCAATTAATTAATATAATTATTTAATTCGATCCAATAAGTAATTAAGTCCGACCCAACTAATTGGACCATGAACATTAATTCTTACAATCTCCCACTTGGACAAGGTCCAACTTTAGATACTCAATTCTCGCTTTATGTGTGTGACCCATTAGGTTTCCATTCACGATGGCAAATGCAGTGATATTCTCATCGATTCACCGAGATCGATCAAATCACGTCGCCGTCCAAGATTGACATCTAGCAATGTGTCAAGGCAATCCATGTAAAGGAAAATGTCATGTGGTATGACAGAACCAATATATGTGCGGTTACCGTGGAAATATAATCCCTTCATTAATATAACACAATTGGTTAAGAGATATGGATCAGCGTCAATCTCATTTCAACCAATTATATTATTTACCTCAACTCTTTGTTGATCTAATCTAGTTATGATTGAAATATTTTCAACCCATAACTCCACCCCGACCGAGAAAATTTATATCAACTTAAGTAGGCAAAAATCATGTTATAATCTCCTACTTTCCAGGAGTGATGAATCCTTATATTGGACATTCACAACTTTCATATGATTCTCACTATAATCATACGACGTCTTCCTGGTGACTCATAATCTACGAGTCCCATCAAACGTTCGCCAAAGTATAGTGGTCCTCACATAAGATTCTATGATGTCCTCAAGTTAAAAAACCAAGTCCACAACCACGCATTAGAGATTTACCACTGACGCTTGGATATTTATCCATGTGGAATCTCTAGACGGATCATCCAATGTCATGTTCTCATAACAATGCATTCATGCATTCATTCAGATGTCCCTCTACATCTTAGCTCGTAAGATCAACTACTTTCTTCAAAAAAAATGCAACACATGCTAGTCTATCTGCAATAATGATATATGTATCTCATTATTACTATGACTAGGGATATTTCAAGAATAAGTTATTTATAACTTGTATCTCACAATCACAACACCTTATGATTAACAAGTTATTATGAACTTTTCTTCGGACTCTATTATTTTAAATAATAAAATTTAAGAATAACAGATCTGTCATTTAAAATGTAGACAAGCATTTAATTAATCAATTTGTTAATATACTTCAATATCTAACAAAGAATATATCACAAAATGTCCCATACAAACTAGATCCAATCACTCAGGTATCTTAATACCATCAAATTTAGCATGACCATCATGCTTGTGTTGGGACAACAACTTTGTCAAATGATCTGCTACATTATCGTATGTTAGGACTAGTTCTATCTTTATATAATTTCTTAAGATTATCTCCCTGATGAGATGATACTGCCTCAATATATATCTGGATCATTGATGAGACTTGGGTTCCTTAGCTTGTGCGATGGCTCCATTGTTACACAATACAAGTTATTGGATCAACAATGCTAGGAATTATTCCAAATTCAGCAATGAACTTCTTGATCCAGATCGTTTTTTTGCTACTTCAAGCGACTATATATTCGGCTTATGTAGTTGAATCATCGGTCCTTTCTTGTTTAGAATATTTTCAACTGACTGCACCACTATTTAGAGTAAATACATATCCGAATTTGGGATTTTCTATCATCTTTATCAGACTAAAAGCTGGCATCGGCATAACTTTGAACTCTAAGTTCATCTCCTCTATACACCAAGAACATGTCTTTAGTCCCTCTTAAGTACTTAAGGATGTTCTTGTGGCGATCCTATGTTTCTCGCCATGGTTCACTTGGAACCTGCTTGTGACACTCAAAGCATGTGAAACATCCGATCGAGTACATAGCATTGCATACATGATAGATCTTATTGCTGATGCATAAGGAATTCTATCCATGCGATCTCATTCAATTTGTGTCTTTGGACATATCTCTTTTGAGTTATTAATCCCATGCCCGATGGGATAGAGTCCTCTCTTTGACTCTTCCATGCTAAATCTTCTCAATATTTTATCTATGTACGTAGATTGGGATAGGCCAAGCATTCTTTTAGATCTATCTCTATAGATCTTTATACTGAGAATTTACTCTATCTCTCCCATATCCTTCATGGAGAAATTTTGGATAACCACAATTTTAGTGATTTGCATCGGGACATCATTTCTTAATAATAATATGTCATCCACATACAAAATTAGAAACACGACTTTACTTCCACTAACCTTTTACACACATAGTTCATCTTCATTCTTGATAAAATCAAACATTTTGATTGTTTTATCAAATGAAGATTCCACTCGAAATGCTTGCGTTAATCCATATATGGATTTACGTAGTTTGCATACCTTGTTTGGCTCGTGGATTCAAAACCTTAAAGTTGTGTCACCTACACATCTTTGTTAAGATTCCGTTAAGGAATGCAATTTTGACATCCATTTGCCAGATATCATGGTTATGGTATGCTACTATCGCAAGCGTAATCTCAATTAACTTAAACAAGGCTACTAGTGAGAAGGTTTCATCAAAGTCAATCTCTCTTGTCTTTACTTGTAACCCTTCGCAACCAATTTTGCCTTTTATGTATGAACATTTCCATCCATGTCGACCTTTTTCTTGTAAACCAATTTACATGACTATAGGTTTTACCCTTTCAGTGTGTCAACCAAAGTCCAAACTTTGTTTTCGTACATGGAGTTCATTTCGGATTCCATGGCTTCATGCCATCTCTGTTAGTCAACATTTGACTTTGATTCTGCGTAAGTAGTAGGTTCGTCTTCCTCGATTAGTAATACATTACTAATAACCAGGAGATCATATCTCAGAGGAATATGAATAACTCTGCTCGACTTACGCGGTGCTGGTTTGTCCTTGGGAACTAGTGATTCCCACTTTCTCAATCTGTGCTTCATCAGATGCAAGCTCAACCATTGGAACATCTAATTGGTCAATTTTATTTGTGGTTTCTTGAACCTCTTCAAGATCTATATTGCTCACACTGTATTCTCTAAGAATACAACAAGTCTCGATATAATGACCTTCATCTCGATGGGATTGTAGAAATAGTATCCAACATTTTCTTTTGGATACCCCCACAAATAAATATTTATCAGATTTAGCTCCTAGCTTATCTGATTCAACGCGCTTCACATAATCGTCGCATCCCTAAACCTTCATGTATGAAAGATTATGTCTTTTTCCCTTTCCATAACTCGTATGGAGTTTTATTGACCGATTTAGATAGGACACGATTTAGTGTATAACATGCAGTGTTAAGCGCATATCTCTGAAACGATTTTGGAATAACTGTGCGACTCACCATTGATCGCACCATATCAAATAAGGTGCGGGTTTGTCTTCCAGATACACCATTTTGTATTGATGTGTAAGGTAGAGTCCATCATGAGAAAATCCCATTCTCTTTAGATAGTCTAAAAACTCACCCTTCAAATATTTTCCACCTCGATCAAAACTAAGTGTTAGAATATTTTTCTCGGTTTGCCTTTCTACTTCTTGTTTGAATTCCTTGAACTTTTCAAGGGCTTCACTCTTGAATTCCATCAAACATATAAAACCATATCTAGAATGGTCATCTGTAAATATGATGAAGTAAGAAAAGCCACCTTTAGCATCTTTAAACATTTGTCCATATACATCAGTATGTACAAGACTCAAAATGTCTGCAACTGTGTCTCCTTTTCCAGAAAAAAGGGTCTAAGTCATTTTGCCCAACAGGCATGATTTACACTTATCAAATGATTCATAATCATTTGAATCCAAGTATTCATCTTTATGTAACTTGGTAATGCATTTTTATTTATATGACCGAAGTCTGCAATGCCAAAGTTTTGAGTTGTTAGTTTTATCTCTTTTATGCCTTACAATTGCTCTTCTAATATTCTTTTATTTTCACGGTGAAAACATGGATCATAAGACTTGGATTTGTCTTTGCTTAATTGTTTTCCAACAGAATTTTCTAGCTAAGTCATCCTAGGTGGTGATACCAGCATACGGTTCTGAGTCCATCCATTCTAGAGCCCCATCCCTTAATGTATAGAGAAATAACCGAAGTTTGATGGCATCTTCATTCACTCCTTGACACTGAAAGTTACAGCGCATCCATAGGAATCTGGAGAGATGAGTATTTGGGTTTTCATTCGCCTTTCCATAGAACTACAGGTTATTGCTGAAGAGATTAATCAAATTGGCCCTTATTTGAAAGTCATGCCGACCAAAAGTAGAGAAGACTATACTTGAACGATCATGAGCTGCTGCCGGAGTTAAGAACTGAGCCATTGGCATAATTCCATCATCATCTTCTTCTTCTTCTTCTTCTTCTTCTTCTTTATGTTGCTGCATTTGCTGAGATGCCAATCGGGCTGCTTCTATAGTGGATGCTCTTGCATTTTCTTGTTCAGCTTCTCTTCTTACTTGTGCATCTGCCATTTGAATTTGTTGTTGATCTTTCTATTTTTGGTTGTGTTTTTTGCGTCTTCCTCTAAAAGTATATTCAATCCCAGGATCGAAAGTCTTAAGATTACCGCCTTGTGTACAAAGCATGCAACGAACACCTTTTCTGTAGTAAGAAAACAAAGAAGACAAATAAAAAGTATAATAATAACAAAAATTAAAATAACAAAATTAAATAAAATTAAAAATTAAACTAACACTAACACTAACACTAACGATTAATTTAAACTTATATAAAATAAAAATGGTCTCCAGTAACAGCGCTAAAAACTTGTTGTGAAAATATAATGATTGCAAGTGAACAATATCGCAAACAAGTAATAAAGTGGACCTCTTGAGTCCATATTATCGTTCCCAAGAAGATTATCTTATTTATATACTAGTTCAATTAATCTCAATGCTAATTTATTTAAAAACTCTTTGAATTAAGTTGATTTGAAGTTTTAAACTAGAACTAAGAATTTTAGAAAATAATGTAATAACTTATGTGAAAGCAAAAATTAAGAATTTAGAAAATATGGTTATTAAAGAGTTTAGATTCACGAGTTCACCATAGTTGTCATCTCTAATTTCTCCTCTCAAGATTTATTTTAAAATTGTATTCGATTCGAATTCATGAATTATCATAATTTACCTCTCTCGAGTTCAAATTAGTCCTATTGAATTAAGTCAACTTATGAAGTCAAAGTGATCCTTAATTAGATGCATTAAATCTATTTACGCCAGCATCATCAATGCCATTTCATCCTCTAAAGTTTTCCAAAACTCTTTAGAACCAGTGATATTTTGATAAATATCATAAAGCTTATCAAAAAGAGCACTAAGAATTCGATTATAACAATAGAATTCAATTTCTTCAAAGTTGAACCACGATGTGGACTCCACCTTTATTGGATTCTTCTATGGCAAAAATTAACCCAAGAACAGTCAACCAATATTTTATTTGTTTTTGTCATCTCTTAAAAAAAATTCCATCAAAATTTTCAGGCTTAGCACTAATTGTATCTTCATGATATGTCATATCTTACACTAAGAATTACTAAGGCAAAGAAAAAAAATAAATGTATAGATATAAGCTTGTCAATAACACAATTAATTTAGTCAAAATAATAAATATCACAATTAAGCCAAAGATTAAAATTTGACTGAATTAATTATCAAGCAACAAAATATTTCAGCTAAGGATATATTTAGTTAAATCAACACTGTTTCAGATAAAACAATAACGTCAACTTAGATATTAAAGAATAGTTTCAAATGGCAAATAAGTACAAATAAAATCTCTATTGATCTAATAATAAACAAATGTCTTTAAAACATATTGCAATGTTTTTTAATAACCTAATCATCTAAACCAAGTTGTTGTTGTTGTATTATATTTGTTGCAAATCCAAGACGTACAAGCACTAAGTTAAAGAATAAAAAAAACCTAATAACAAACTTCCATTCTTTTCAAATATTGTGCGAAGAATTTGAAATTAAAATTTATGGCATAATTAATGCAAAATTAGATTAAAATGAGTGTTGTTGACGTTGGAAAATGGTTTATATTGATTCCAAGCCAACTTAATGTTAAAGTAGTGAGGTCGACTATGACCGTAGTGGATAGCAGATACGTAAAAGTGTTGGAAGATCTGTTTGTATAATCTTTGTAAGAGTGCTTTTATTTCAGCCGTTCAATGTCCGACCTAAACAACATTTATGTCTCTTATTTATAGGAAAATATGCAATCATGATTGGTAATTAATGTTAAGCTCAGCATTAATTACTTACAAAACATCCTCTTTTTAGGTATTTATTGTGAAGTGACTCGCATTAATTGGGGTTGCTAGCCTGGAGCCTGAAATCTGGAAGGACGGGCTAGGTAGATGACGTGAGCCTGAACAATGAGGGACGAGGTCCGACCTGAATGTTCACCTGAATGCATTCTAAACTCGAACTTCGGCCAAGGCTAGGAAGAGGTCCGACCTGGACTATCCTCATAATTGGGATCAAAACGGCATTCCCAATAGTTAGCTAATCAAAAATTACATGGTTGATGTGACAGGTCAGTTCGGATATCAACAATTGCCCCCAAGACCTGCCTTGGAATAAATCAAGAGTGGTCTTCAGTTCGCTCCTCAAACTATTATCCATACCGATCTGAATTCTCATCTGACAAATGAACTTGGTCTATCTTGTGATCTAGCTCGTTTGTTGACAAATGACACAATCCCAATGGTGATGTCAATTTTTTTTTGCGTGGCTCGAGGACATGTTTTTAATAGGGCGCCATCATTGCTCTGACATCTCATAAATAGGGCATTAATTGAGTTGACCATTCATATTTCTCTTCTATAAGAGCATCTCCAATGGTAGCTTCTATTTTGAATGTCTAGATAATGTGGTGATGAGGTGGAGGGGACAAAACCAATGTGGCATCATTTATTGTAGAAGGTTGTTCAAAAGGATATCCATTTCTAGAAGGCTTGCTGACATCTTCTACAATAAATGTTGCTACATTGTGTCTATCTCTCTCTTCTATTTTTTTTCTCTTTCCTCATTCTACAATATCTCTCCTCATTTCTTTTCTCTCTCTTGCCACATAGACTTTTTAGAAGATGTCTAGCATTGGAGATGCTCTAAATAGAGAAAACTGAAGTTCATTTGAGACTCTTGCCTTAACGAAATCTTCTCTCGATCGCCTTTGTCGAGTGATTACTATAACGATTAAGTTCAATCCGATCTGAGGGTCAGAGCGGTTTGTTGCGTTCAAGCTGAGGGTCAGAACAGTCAGTATCCACTCTTTTCTCTTTCACATCGTTCCTTTTCTATCTTTTCTCTTTCTAGTCAATAGAATGTCTAGCAAGGTCGAAAGTGAGAGCGAGTGAGAGGCTTTATCCTGGGGTAGGGTTCAGGAAGAAGAAGCAGAAGCTAGTTCGGGTAGGATGGTAGAGGGAATAGACGATGATGAGGTCCTTAGTCCAGCTCTGTTAACCATTGTTCCTCCACTAGATAGGTCATCCTCACAGACCGAGGTGAGTGGTGATAGGAAAGCTAAACCTGGGGCTTTAGACTGGCGAGAGAGGAAGGTTGAGTCCGGCCTTAGGACTGCCCCTGTTTGGAAGTGTAGGTTATTTCCTTCCGAGGTCAACAAAAAACAACTCATAGACTGGCATCGGACATATAGGGTCTCAGACGACATAGAGTTCTTCATCCCTGGTCCCAATGATAGGGCTGATGATCCGCCGTTGGACTACATGCCTTTGAATCAGGCCCGTGCTAGCCGCCAAACTCTGACTTTCCTTACTTAGGATAGTTAAGAAGTTCTTGCGGAAGTGGGAGATAGCTCCAACTCAGCTCTGTTCCCAATGGTTGGATAATCATGATAGGTTTTCTCATCTTGTGGGATCAACTCGGCTTTCCTCATCCATCAGTTAGGAAATTTAATAGTTTATACTCCTTTAAGTTGGATGAAAAGAAGTCGGGTGGTGGTATGCGTCTATGAGAGGCAAAGACGGGGTGGACCTCGATACCATAAAAAATTAGAAGAAGTTCTGGTTATTCGTCTGAGGTCCCTGGCAATTCTCCGAACATGATGACAGGCCTGACCTTAACATTCGAGTTCATTACCACCAACTAAGTAAGCTAAATTCTTCCTGTTTTAGGTCAATACGGTTGATTGTTTACTGACCTGTCTTATTTGCTTGTTCCTCCAGGGTACGATTCTTATGATCCAACCGAGGAATCTTCAAAGAGAGCTCAGAAAGCTCGAGCTATCAACGAGGATTGTCAATCTAGCAATACTCTGATAACTAAGGAGAACTTGATATCAGCCCGACTCTCTTTATCTAGCTCCGACCGTACTCGACCTCGTGAGTTTGGATCCAGTACTGGTTACTTGGCTATTATTTGGTTCATATCCGTCAACTTTTAGTTCTGACTTCATTCATTTTTAGGTCAATCCGGAGAAGGGATGAAGGATATATCGACTCTCTTCAAGAAGAAGGGTAAGGCTAGAAAAGGCAAGAGAAAGGCTCCAATTGACGATCAAGTGCCCTCGACTCGACCTCGATCACAACAAGAGGCTATCCTCCAGTATGTTCCGAGCCCAGCTTAGAGTGTTGAAGAGATAACCTATTTTCCAATTCATGGAGGACCATCTTCATCTCAGCCTCCTCGACCTTCTCCATCGTGACCACATATTCCGTCCGTATACTTGGGCTCGACCCCGAGAAGGATGAGGAGTATTTGAGGCTCTGTGGGTCTCTTCCCAAGCCTGTTCGTGACTTTTTTAGGTCGAACTCCCCCACTATAGAGGATATTTTTGGCCTTCCTCTTCAAAGAAAGAGGCAATAAGTGTCATCGGAAGAGCTGGACTCAGTCCCAAGAGATGATATTTTGGACAAACATGGGACTGTGGAGTCCATCATTGCAGCATCGGTTAATTCCTCCAGGGAGGCCATTTAGCTTACTTCAGCTGTCGAGAAGATGGAGAGAATGTTAGCTGACGTCCAAGTTATGAGGAAGAAAGGCAAGAAGGTTTTGGCCGAACTGACTGAAGAGAAGAGACTTAGGAGCCATCTCCGAGGACATCCTTATGAGCCGGGAGAAAGAAATGAGGATAAAGGAGGCCGAGATGAAGGCGTTGGTAGTGGAGCTGGAGGTGGCGAAGAAGAGTGCAGCAAAGTGAAGCATGAACTGGAGGTCGAGATGAAGAGCCAGGCCGAGCTTAGAGTTGCTCTGGATAAGGTTGTTGACAGGGACGAGGTCGTGGCAAATTTCAATCATCTAATGCCTACATGACCGATCAAGAGAAGGTTTACTTTTGACGATGGAGGAACCGATCGAAAACAAGAACTAAGAAACGTCCGGATGGGATGTTTAGTTCTCGAAGGACGAGCTCATCGAGTCAAGAGAAATTCCACTCAATCATCCATCGCCCGAAGAGGTAGATCGGTCCGGTGCTAAGGAATGAGCTCTTCTTTGTAATATCTTTTTCTTTGTATTGTCTTGAATTTTATTGTCTTGGACTAAAATATCAATGAAATTTTTTGTTCTGTTAAGTTTGATTTTTATTTTAATTGACTTCGACTTGACTTCAAAGATATGACTTCCGATTTCAAGATCTACCTTGAATTTCGACTTTTGACTTCAAGATCTAACTTGACTTCGACTTTGAAGATATGTCTTGAATGTCGTAATATTATGTTAGAGTGGGATTAAAGAATTTTAATTTTGACATTGGTGACGTAGCACTTACGCCATCTAACGCCGGTCCGGGCTATGTGGGACCTATGTGTCCAAAGGATTGTGATCTTGATCACATTCTTAGTTCGGACTATGTCTAGACTTATTGTTTTTATGTAAGTCCTCATCTCACAAAACGTTCCTAATTTCATAAATATGAGAATTTTTTGCAAAGTGGAAGCCATGGCTTCTTTTAACAAAAGTAGTTCACACCCATGGACCTTTGTTGATAAGCTTTATTGGTAGTACTTTTTGAGGTGTTCAGCATTCCATGGACGCATAAGTGATAGACCTTCTGCATTTCGGAGCTCGTAAGCTCCATTTTTTAAGGACTGTGACTTATTTTGTAAGGTCCTTCCCAGTTTGGAGCAAGTGTCCCTACTTTACTTTCTCTTGTTGCCAGGAAAACTTTTCTTAAGACAAAATCCCCAGTTTTGAATTTTTGCTCATTGACCTTGCTGTTGTAATACCTTGCACTTCTTTGTTTGTAAATTACATTTTTCAATTCTCCCCCAGCCTCTTCTCTTCTAGTAGGTTGAGCTCGACTCTTATGGCATCGTCGTTGCAATTTTCATCGAAAGTTCGAACTCTGAATGATGGGAGCTCGAGCTCTACCAGGATGACGGCTTCGGTTCCAAAGGCTAGTGAGAAAGGTGTTTCTCCTGTGCTGGACCGACATGTTGTGCGGTAAGACCATAGTACGCTTGGGAACTCTTCTGCCCATGCTCCTTTAAGCTCATCCAAGCGCATCTTCAAAGTGTGTTTGATGATTTTATTGATAGCCTCGACTTGTCTATTGGCCTGGGAGTGATTTGGAGTGGAGAAGTGTTTCCTAATTTTCAGCTCTTCACAAAATAATCTGAGCTTGGAATTGTAGAATTGCTTGCCATTGTTCGTGATGATTGAGTAGGGGACTCCAAACCTGCAGACGATCAATTTTCATATGAAATCAATAGTTTTTTGTTATGGCGTATTTAGTTCCACCTTTTCCATTGGCATGGGTCCGATTAGGTCAATCCTCCACTCTGAGAAGGGCCATAGGCTGAGGATTGAGGTCAGCCCTTCCGGATGAGCACTAATAGTGGGGGCAAACATCTAGCATTTGTCGCATTTTCTAGCAAATTCGATGGAGTCTTTCTTCAATAATGGCCAGAAGTACCCTTGCTTCAAGATTTTGTACGAGAGTGACTACCCCCAGTGTGGTTGCCACATATTTCTTCATGAACTTCACTGAGGGCGTACTTGGCTTTATTTTTCCTTAAACACCTCTGTAACGGGAGTGAGAAACCTTTCTTGAATAAGACGTTGTCTATGATTGTGTATCTGGTTGCCCTGATCCTTAATTTTTTCGCTTCTGTGCTATATGGGGACACCTTACCATCCTTTAAAAATTGGATGATCTCATCCATCCAGCTAGAGTTCAGGTCAGCCGTAGTGAGGATGTGCTCAGACACTGCTAATTCTCTCGATAGGGATGTTCTCTAGTTCTTCTATTCTTTTGCTAGTAGCTAGTCGTGCTAAAGCGTTAGCGATGCTGTTTTAAGTTCTTGAGATCTGTTTGACCTCGACGGTGTTGAATGATTTGAGTTCTTGTTCTACTATTTGTGAGTAAGATGCCATCTTTTCATCCTTAGTTTGGTAGGACTTGTTGATTTGATTGACCACCAGCTGGGAGTTATTGTATACGAGTAAATTGAGTGTACCCATTCCCTTTGCAAACCTTAAACCAGCGATTAAGGCATCGTACTCAGCCACGTTGTTAGAGGCATGGAACTTAAATCGTAGGGACTCACAAAGTGGCTCCAAGTCCGGGCTCATCAATACTACCCCTGCTCCGGTGCATGTTTTTGTTGACGATCCATCTACAAAGAGAGTCCAACTTTCTTCTTTTTTAGTGTTGGGCTCGTGTTCTGGACTGAACTAGGTGATGAAGTCAGCTAGAGCTTGGCCTTTGATAGAAGTATGAGGTCTGAAGTGGAGGTCATACTGGCCGAGCTCTATCTCTATTTTACTAGTCTTCTAGATGTGTCTGGTTTTTGGAGGACCTACCTCAAAGAGTAGTTTGTCAGGACTTTCTACTGGATGTTGTAAGAAATAAGGTCTGAGTTTTCTTGCTGACATGATAAGAGCATATGCTAGTTTTTCCATTGGACTGTAGCTCAATTCGGCATCATGCAATGCCTAGCTCACATAGTAAACTGGGTGTTGGATCTCTTTGTCCAGCCTGATTAGTATAGAACTGATTGAATGCTTTGAGACCGCCAAGTAGAGAGTTAGGAGTTCTTCAGTCATTGGTTTTCATAATAATAGAGGTTGTGCGAGTTGAGCTTTGAGTCCTTCGAAGGCTAGTCGACATGCTTCATCCCATTTGAACTTCTTGCCACCGCGTAGAGCATCAAAAATAGGTTTGCACTTGTCTTTAGATTTTGAGACAAAACGACTGAGCGCCGCTATTCGCCCAGTTAGACTTTGTACTTCTTTGATTTTGGTAGGAGGTCTCATTTCTTGTAGAGCTCTAATCTTTTCCAGATTGGCCTCAATACCTCTTTGGTGGACCATATAGCCCAAGAACTTTCCTGGTCCGACACCGAATGAACACTTAGAAGGGTTGAGCTTTATCCTATACTTTCTCAGTATGGAGAACATCTCATCAAGGTGTCGAATGTGATCTATGGCCTTGTTGCTTTTTACAAGCATGTCGTCAACATATTCCTCCACGGTCTTCCCTATGAGTCCAGAAAACATTATGTTGACTAACCGTTGGAAGGTTGCTCCGACGTTCATAAGTCCGAATGGCATAACTTGATAGTAGTATAGACCTCGGTCAGTTATGAAAGAAGTATTCTCCTGATCATTCTCATGCATTGGAATTTGGTTGTAGCCAGAGTATGCGTCCATAAAGCTCGAGAGTTCATGCTCGACCGTGGCATCCACCATTTGATCAATTCAGGGGAGTGGAAAGCTATCCTTAGGGCATGCTTTGTTCAAGTCGGTGAAGTCAATGCATATTCTCCAAGTTCCATTACTCTTTTTTACTAAGACGAGATTGGCCACCCATTGGGGATATAGTGATTCTCTTATGAAACCACAATTGAGTAACTTGTCAACTTCTTTGGCAAGGACTTCATACCTCTCCGGATTGAGGAGACATCGACATTGTTTCTTTAGTTTGACATCCGTACTGGTATTCAACATGTGGCATACGACCTTGGGGTCTATTCCATCCATATCTACTTGTTTCCATGCGAAGATGTCCACGTTGTCCTTCAGGAAAGTTGTGAGTTGAGATTTTATTGATTCGTCGAGCTCTTTCCCAATACGTAGGACTTTCTCAGAATGGTTGGAGTTTACCTCAATCAGTTCTAGTTCTTCCACTGGTTTGACCTTCTGCTCATGTTGGTCTGACCTGCGATCGAGACGTCCGAGCTCTTCTACGGACTCTTTCTCCAGTTCGTCCATGTTTGACCTGGGGTCAACATGTCCGAGCTCTTCTTGTAGCATATCGATACCTACTCGGGGAAAGGTAACATTGCAACTTCTTGCCACCATCTGACTACCTCTTACTATTTCTACTCCGTGGGAAGTGGGAAATTTGATAGCATAGTAGTAGATGGATGCGGCCGCTTTGAGTTCATGCAGTATTGGTCGTCCCAAAATGACATTGTAATTAGACGGGAGGTAGAATCACGAAATTCGCGATGATTCTTCTATGGCATGGAGGCAGGCCAAGCTATACTACGAGGGCAATCAATCCTCTTGGATTCACGTAGTCTCCTGTGAACCCCTAGAGAGGCTTTGGAAATGGCCTACCATGTTGAACGTCGATCTCCATTTGGTTGAATGTTCTCAAGTATAGAATATTTACGGAGCTCCCGTCGTCCACTAGCATTTGATGGATATTAATTCTGGAGACTGGTATAGTAATGACGAGTGCATCCGAATGTGGTTGCAATACGTGGGACGCATCTTCCTTAGAGAAAGAGAACTTCTCCGCATCTAGATTGGTTATGGCGCTTGACAGCACCTGGTAGCTGGTATGAGCTTCCCTATAGAGTTTACGGTGTTACCTCGTTGATCCTTCCAGATATTGACTTCCTCCAACTATCATGTGATTTCATTGTCCGCGTGAGGTGGAGGTGGAGGTGGAGGTGGAGGTGGAGGTGGAGGTAGAGGTGGAGATGGTAGTTCAACCCAGTCTTATGGTGGGGGTGGCTCAACTCTTCCAACCGATCGTGCTAGGATTTCTTTTAGGTGACCTCGTCTTGATAAAGCTCTCTATTTCACCTTTCAGGTCCCGACAATCATCGATGTCGTGCCCAGCGGACCGATGAAATCTGTAGTACTTCTTTTGGTTTAGTTCGGACGAGTTTGCCCTCATAGGAATGAGTTTTGAGAGGATGTCATTGCCTTTGGTTTTCATCTGGATATTCTCAAGTGAGGTATTTAAGATGTGGTATCCCTGGAACCTCTGCAGAGTGGGTCTTGGCCGACCTAGGTGCTGAAACTCCGGTGCTTTCTTAGGACTTTCTTTCTTCTATGATTTGAAATCTTTTTCTTTGATCTTGACATTGTCTCTCCGGTCGGATCTATCATTCTCCTGGTCGGAGGTGGCTTCTTCAGCACTGATGTGCTTCTCAGCTCTAGCTAGGAATTCTCGGTATGTCACCGGTCCATCCTCGTGAACAGACCATATAACCGAGTTTTGGTTTGTAATCCTGATAAGACAACCATCAGAGCAGCGTCGTCGGAGATTTTATCCACTTCTACTATCCTTTGCTAAATCTATCCATGTAGGACCTCAAGGATTCAGTTTGGCCTTGCTTGAAGTTGACAAGACACTCCTTGGAAGTAGACCAAGTTCTTGCCCCCATAAAAGTAGAGATGAACTGGGCTGATAGGTCACTCCAACTCCGTATAGAACGCTCATTGCTTTGTTCCCGAAGGTTAAAGGGAAAGCTTTGCACATGATTGCAGTTCATTGGTATACCTATCAAGGTCGTTGCCATCCTCATAGCTGGCTAACTATGGCATTTTGAACTTTTCTGGTAGGGGTTTTGCTAGGATGTCTTCCTAGAATGGAGAGTGTCGATTAGTTATGTACTCCTCTAGGACGTTCTTTTGTTTAGCTTCAAGCTCGGCTAGATGTTGTTTCATTAGTTCTAGTTCATTCGGAGCATTTTGTACACACGATACTGCTTTGTAGATATTCTCTCTTTTGGACTTTTTTTCGCGGTGTAGGTGGGACCTGAGAGGGACATCTTCCTAGATGGTCAAAGACGCTTTCCGATCATTGTGTGGCCGCCTTTCTAGGAGGACTGGGACATCTGTTCTCGCCTTCCTTGCTTCTTGATGGATTTTTCTCATTGAAGTCCAATCTTCTTTTCATACAATGATCTTGGATTTGTCACGTCTTTGGTGACCATGCTTCTAAGTCGGACATATGTCTAGTGGTAGCTTGATTTTTCTCAAGTCGTTCAACGGCGTGAGTTAGGTATTCCAGCTTTTGTAACATTACGTCCTTTTCGAGGCGTGGGTTTGAGCTGAAGTTTCTCATTGATGTCTCCGGTGGAAGACATGGGAGAGATCAACGTGTTGGCTTCCAGTTCTTTTGTGGCTACGAATCCTTGAGTCGTGACTGCAGCTCATGTTGAAGGTGTCTTTATGGGTTGAAGTGTTTAGGTATGATGATTGGGTGTTTATTTTTTGGTGAGTATATGGAGTATAGAGAGCTTTTTAACATACACCCCCTCCTTCTAGCGCTAAACTGTTGACGTTGGAAAATGGTTTATATTGATTCTAAGCCAACTTAATGTTAAAATAGTGAGGTCGACTATGACCGTAGTAGATAGCAGATATGTAAAAGTGTTGGAAGATCTGTTTGTCTAATCTTTGCAAGAGTGCTTTTATTTCAACCGTTCAATGTCCGACCTGAAGGACATTTATGTCTCTTATTTATAAGAAAATATACAATCATGACTGGTAATTAATGCCAAGCTCAGAATTAATTACTTACACGACATCTCCTTTTTGGGCATTTATTGTGAAGTGACTCGCATTAATTGGGGCGACTAGCCTGGCGCCTGACATCTGGAAGGACGGGCTAGGTAGATTACGTGAGCCTGACCAATGAGAGATGAGGTTCGACCTGAATGTTCATGGATGAGGTCCAACCTCGACCTAAATGTTCATGGAAGAGGTCCGACATGAATGCATTCTAAACTTGAACTTCGGCCAAGGCTATGAAGAGGTCCGACTTGGACTATCCTCATAATTGGGATCAGAACGACATTCCCATTAGTTGGCTAATCGAAAACTACATGGTTGATGTGACAGGTCAGTTCGGATATCAACAAGTGTAAAGCTTTCTGCACCAAGTTATTAAAATAGAAATATGTGCTCAACTGAAAATATTGACAGGATTGCAATATTGTTAATGAAAAGAAAGTTTATGTAAGTTTTCTAGAATGTAAAAATTCATGCCGTAAAATAATTAGAAATACTTCAACGTTCGAAAATTGATAACACAGACTAAAAATGAATTTTACTACACAAATCACATCACACGACTTTAGATTGTTGTATTATAAGTATTTTTTGCAATAAATTAATTAAACTATAATTAATAGAAAATATTTTAATATATAGAGTTAGAAATGGCTGACCTTAAAGAGTCACAAAATCGTTGTCCTAAAGTCGTGTGGCCTCCCTTCGTGCGGGTATTGTCAGCACTGCACAACTCCAAGATAAAACCCTTTTGTTCACATCCGATTCTCCTTCTATTGACATGACTAAAGAGAGATAAAAACAAGTCTTTTAACTAGTTGTCAAAATAAGAAAATAAGTATAGTGTATAGTGTGTTTTTGTAATCTTGTTGTCTTGTAATGTGTTTAAAACATAAAACTACATCCCTTTTATAGTAGAAAATTCAACCCCCACTTTTATGAAAATTTATATTATTCAAAATGGTTTAATCATGAAATTATAGGGTTTTTGAATTTGCTTAAAAATGAAAATTAAAACTAAAAAATTGAAAAATAAATTTAATTTATATGAATGTTTAAATCTTAAGTTACAACACAAAATGGGTGGCAGTGGAATCTAATTTACTATAAATTATGGGGAAATTACATTTTTTGTCCCTTAACTTTACAAAATGTAACAAATCTATTTGCAATCTTTTTTTTTAGCATAATTCATCTCCAACTTTTCAGAGGGGGTAAAATGGGAAAACACAAATTACACAAATGTGTCTTTTTTTTTTATTTCTTAAATCTAGACAAAGGCCTTAAAAGTCTATGGTGCGGTTTACCCTACCATTTGGGGTGATTTCCACATATAAAACTAAAAATTCAGATAAATGAAGTCTTGAGTCAAAAGTTAGGTCAAAAGTTAGACAAGACAGATAAATGAAGTCTTGAGTAGGCCTAGGTGTTAAATGGGTCGGTCCAGTTATTTCAATACCTAGAACCACTCATTATAGTTTGAGTATTTTATAAATGGAACCATTCGGTTCCACAAAATTATTAAAACTAAATACAAACCAGAACCATCGGTTCCGGTTCCGATTCTACCCATAACATTTTAAAAAAAAATATTGAGTTGACAACGTGTTTTGAAAAAAATTAAAATTGCAAACATATTAATATTAAAGTATGTTAGATATTAAAACAATTTATAAAAGATATAAATATTAACTAGAAGAATAGACACCAAAATTACAAATTCGTAAATTAGAGTTAGAAAAAGAAAAATTACCTCTCAAAATTGAGGATTCGTTTTGGTTACAAATGAATTTCACCTTCGCCGTCTCACTATGTGTTGAGCAAGAAAGAGATGAGCGAAAGTGCGAGACAAATAACAATATTTGTATTGAGTATTTGAGCAAATAGTGATTAAGAATTTGAGATTTGAGTAATTGGAATTAGGTCAATTGAGTTTAATTTAAAGATTGATGAATTTTGTACTTTTGGTTTTGGTCTTGGATAGTTAGACTCTTATTTTTGGTACCATAGTGTTGAGTTATCGGTCATTAGGTTAGGGTGAATAAATTGTGAAAAATAAATAATTTATAAAAAATGACAAATTCAGTTCCAATCGGGTATCCACAATTCTAGTTCAAGAACCAAGAACCGAACAGGACCGGTCGATTCTCGGTTATGATTCCTAATTTTATTTTGTTGGAATCGGACTAGAATGCCCACCCCTAGTCTTGAGTCAAAAGCTAGCCATCATCTGCATGAGTACATAAGCACAAAAATATCTGTGATCTCTACGTTGCCTATAAATATCCCATATAATGTCAAAGATAGGTATTCAATATTAGCAAACTTAGCCAAACTTTGACAATTTTGTTTCTCTAACTCTTAAACCAAACATTTGACTTGAGCGTTGGAGTGCATGTTGGAGGGATATCTTCTTCAATAACTTGAAAAACATGAACTTCTTAATTCCAAAGCACATTACTACGTCGTTTTTATGCACTTAACGATAACGACATGAACACCAAGAACATAATAAACAAATACAAGAGGCTTTATATTCTGTTTATGTAGTATATCAAAATATAAAATTCAATTTTGAGATATAAAACAAAAGTGAAAAGTAGTATAGAAGAAAAAAGAGAGAACAAAATGATATTTTATCACTTTTATGTATCTAATCAAAGAAACCTTGAATTTATAATTTGATTCTTATCACACCTTTTCAAATAAGTTAAAAGAAATGACACGTGTCAATTGGATTTAATTACATCAAATAAAACTAAAGAAAATCGGGCTCACAATAGTCAAATACACTTGTGAGACAAAAAGACATCATTGGTGTCACTTTTTGGCATGGGTGCACTAGTAGGCATTGCACCTGTACACGATGTAGAGTGTTGGCCATGCCGAGACAAAGCACTAGCAGCTGTACCTACCCCAAACAGGGCGCGACGTGCACCAAAGATGCTATGTATGCATGTTTGGCCAACTTCATCAGACACGCCTAATCTGTTAGTTGATCCATTACTCTTGACTTGTATTTTCATCTTTGATTTAATGTCCTGTTTGAATGACATTCTTTTGAAAATTTTCTCTAACATTATACATTGTATATGGTGGAAGGAGAGGTGACAAACATATCTTCGATAGCGGAAGCATTTTAAATTTTTATACAATTTCCTAGTGTGTAAAGCCAGGTATTAGGTAGGTTACATGTGGAAGGAGAGGTGACAAAACATACCTTAAGAGTTCAAGTTCAATTGAAGATTTTGATGTCAATAGATTTTGGATATAACAATTGTTGGAGGATGTCAAGGATTACATAAAGTCAATTGTGGATCATATTGCTAGTAATTCATATATTTGTACTTCATAAAAGTGTGCAACAACTGGGGATTTCCTCCAGGAAGTAATTTTTGCTCAACATAGTGGTTTGCTTGTGGTTACCTATGGTTTGGAGCCTTTCTATCTCGTTATCTTGTCTTCTAAACCAGATTTTGTCCACCCATTTCACTCACATTTTGCATAGTCTGGTGTATGAACAGATGGAACTTACCATGTCACTGTTGCATGCTACAAGGTTGGCCACAGGTGGAACTTACCATGTCACTGTTGCATGCTACAAAGTTGGCCATTTTCCGTAAATTTGGTTATGTTATCATTTTATCCTTTACTCCAAATCATGGCTTCCTGTGATGTCATTTGATTAGTACATGCAAAAAAAAGGGCGAGAAATTGCCCATTGATAAGTGCATTTTGTGCACTTATTTGGGCTTTTAAACTAAGCTTTTATTCCGTCATTTTATTGAATTTCTACTTAATTTAGTGTATTATTGCTTCTATTTTAGTTTTGGATCCATCTGTGAGCAATTGGAGAAGATTGGACGAAAAAGAACAACAAGTTGGCAAATATTTAGAGAATATGTGAACTCAAATTCACTCAATTAGAACTTGAAGGATCAAATTTGGAGGTTATGGAAAGTTGAAGGACTAAAGAAAATAAAATCCAAATTGAAGGGCCAAACCGCGAGACTTTAAATTCATCACCTTGACTTAATGCTATCAAGGCCAAGAAATAAAAATGCAAACAGAGAGCAAAAACCCTTGCCTGGGCAATCGTCTGGGTATATCCTGCAATCGCCCAGGCTATTTCTTGCCAGTGATTTTTTCTTTTGTTTTTCTTTCCTTCTTGAGTCATAATACACTTAGGAAACCTTTTGAGCCACGAATATTGTAATATTTTAGAATCTTTTGGGCACCATTAGAGAAGTATAAATATGAGTTATATACTCATAATCAAAGTGTGGAATTTTGGGAGAAAAACAATACACAAAAACACCAACCGGAGATCAAGAATTGCTCTTTTCAAAAATTCAACGAAGATCAAGATCTAGACATCATCTTTTTGAATTTTCTTCTTCTCTGGGTGATGAATTTCATATTTTTTTCCTCTTTATTTTCGTATTATTAGTATGCTAGGCTAGATTATTTAGTGCTCGGATCATGATGAAACTTGTATCATGATCCTTTAATTCTTTGAACCTAGTTTTTGATATTTAAGCATGTTTTTAATTCTGAACAATTGATATTGATTTTCTCTTCATCTACAATTATGTGCGCAATAGTTATATGATTCTTGTGGCTTATTTACCATCGAGAGATTGAAAATAGGTTATACATAGTATCAATTGTCGTAGAGTTCGATAGGGGATAGAAATATATCGCTATGTTTTGCGTGATCTTTAAGTATTCATAAATTCTAATGTATCTTTGTATGTTCGCATCCTTCATAGAGATATAGTTGGGTCACATATAGGGATAGGTTTAATTCTACGAGAGAGATTGTTAAACAAATTAAGAATATTGATCTTCATAATTAAATTAGAGAGTTGTTAAACAAATTAGGAATATTGATCTTCGTGGAATGAGTAATTAAAGTCATGTATATCATTTTCTCGAAAATTCATCTCTCATTCAATTACATACTCAATCCATTAAAAATTCTCAAATTCATTCTCTCAAGTTAAAGTATCTAGTATCTTATTATCTAGATATTACGTACATTTCTATTTTCTAGTTTCTACGTATCTTCTCCTATTTTCTTTATTCTATTATTCCAAATGGCATACAACCTAAGTGATGATGATTTTAGTGGTCTTAATCAATTCCAATTCCAGATGATATTATTGAGTACCAATTGATTTCTTTTACACAAACTACCATTGGCTCTTTTAAAGTATTTTCAGTTGGTGCCGACGGTAAATAGTGAACTGAGTTTCACGGTGTAATTTCAAGAGAAGTTTGCTTCAAGGGATTTGACACTTCAAAAGTGTCAATACAAACTTGAGGTTTGGATATAATTAGATTAATTCAACAACTAGATATTTAGAACTCATGCGACACGAAGGATACCGAAATTGATAGCAAATGTCGGGTTTTAGTTCTCCTAATCAAAAATATACGTTAGTATTTCTAGAAATACACTTCGTAAAGATACTATTGTTAGATATAATATAAGAAAGAAGCTATTATTAATGATATTAATAATTACAAGTATTATTCGACTTATCGATAACAAAAAGGATACAAGTTGCAATTGCATATTATATTGATAATAGTTGGTTATTGCATAAAAAGTGAAGCATTTAAACAAATAGACTATCCTCATAATGGAAATAATATTTATCAAGTTTTATTAGGTGTGTTACATGAATTTAAATGTGATTCTAAGGTTCGTAGTTTTACATTTGATCATGCAGGCCCAAATAATATAGTAATTGAAAAATTAATGCAACAATTGTAATCTACAATTTGATGGTATTTTATTTCATATTCGCTTGTGTGTGTCATGTGTTTAATTTAATTGTACAAGATGGATTAAAATTTATACAACCTCAATTGAAAAAATTAGATATGCTATTAATTATATTTCGGTTTCACCATAAAAAACAAGTTTTCTTGCTGCTTCTATGTACGTATGCAATCAAAATGTGTTGCAATCCCGATGTTGTTAATAGGTGGAATTCAACATATCTTATGCTTGAATTGTGTGAAGGTTATGAAGATTGCATTATTGCTCTATTATAATGGCCGATACCACACGGCTCGTAATATGATTTAGAATTACATGATTGGGAAATATGTGGTCATGTTAGAAAATTTTTAAAAGTTTTTTACGACGCAACAAATGCATGTTCTGGTGTTTATTACCCAACTACTCCACTTGTTTTAAATCATTTCTATTATATTGCTAACAATTTTAATAGGTATAAAATTTTGCTCTTTTACTAGTATTATACATGTTATGAAAGCTAAATTTAAGAAATATTGGGAACAATTGCCTATGTTATTTCCATTAGCATGTATCATGGATCATCGACTTAACTTAGAGGGTACAAAAGTCACAATAATGACAATTTCAGATAAATTAACTTATGAAAATCCAGACACGTGTGCTAATTAGAACAAACTTTATGTTCTATATATGAGGTCTATCTATGAAAATGCTTAAGACAAACGTTGTGACCCCCTAATCCAACATATACTTCGTCATCAATCGCGATGACATTGAGTTACGTCAAGACACATAGGACCACTCAAGGTCAACAATTAGTTGGTTCTTCTTCTAGTTCTTCCTTCCCCCGCTCTAATGATATACAGTAGAGTTAGGTAGGTATTTTGCTCATGATGTGCTTAGTATGTTAGATGACAAGGAGAGAAAAAACTTTGATATACTTAAATGGTGGAGACAACATCAATGTAGTTACCCAATTCTTTCCAAATGGCACGAGATCTACTAACACCTCCGGTCTCAATCTGTAGCATCAAAGGTGCATTTAGTATAAGTGGCGTGGTTTTATCTCGATATCGTGTCAAGACTCAAAAGTCGACATTTTAGAAAGTTTATCGTGTTCAAAGGATTTGGATGATGCCAAACTTCAAATTCAAGATAAAGTTGATGATTAATGTCCAGAAGAACTTGAAGATTTGAATATGGATTAATCATATTCGTAGTAAGTATTATTTTGCATTAATATTTACGTATTTGAAGAATTTTTATTATTTGTTAAAGGAATTGGTATAAGTGGATTCGGAATCCTAGTACTTTTCTTTTCCAATTTTAAAGTAATTCTTCTCTAATTTAATCTTTTGCTTACTTGAATTATAATTAGTTAATTAATTTTAGTTTATACTTTAATTAGTTCTTAATCATACAAACATCTAAAGTTTATTCGATTCGATTAAAGTTACTATAATTGAAATTAAACTATCTAAATCTCTATGGGTATGATACTTGGACTCATAATCTATTATATTACTTGAGCGATCCGTACACTTGCGGAAAATATTAAACATATAAAAATCACTGACAAGTTTTTGACGTTGTTGCCGGAGATTTAGTTTTAGTTCTTTTTCAGTTATTTTAACACTAATTAGAACTTTATTTATTAAAAAAAAATTATTAATTTTTTTTGGTTTATTTTAGTGTTATCTTCTTGTTTTTCAGACCACCACACAAGATAGAATACTAGGAGATCAATGAAGACAATATGCTAGTTGGAGACTTCATTACTCAACATATCAACCAGAGCCGATCTAGTATTGATGAGGACAACATACTTGTTGGAGATTTCATCGCAATGCACCAGCTTAATATAGCGAGATATGATGAAATTTATGAAATTAAAGAGGACAACATGCTTGTTGGATATTTTATCGCAATGCACCAGCCTAATATAGCGAGATATGATGAAATTTATGAGATTGATAAGGACAACATGCTTGTTAGAAATTTTATCGCAGATCATCCAAATTTCTCTTGGAGGGATAATTACAATAATATCATACCACAAGGTACTTAGTTTCAGCAGCCAGAAAATAGAAATTCACTAGAAGACATATTTAATAAATTTATGGAGACAGCTGAATGGTACATAAGATCCGATAATCAGTTCATGAGAAAGATAGAGATCACTCTTCAAAATCAAGACGCTTCAATAAAGAATCTCGAGACACAAGTCGATCAGATAGCAGTTGCTATATTAGGTGGAGTACCAGGTACGTTGCCAAGCAATACAGAGGTGAATCTCAATGAACATGTTAAAGCTATTACTACCAAAAGTGGGGTTCAATTACCAAAAACCATGTAAAGAGGCCAGTTGCAAATAAAGAAAATGTATCGTCCACTGATGAGGAGCACGTGGAACAGACTGAGCAGACATCAGATATTAAAGAGAGTTCAGATACACCACACGTTAAAACAATTGTTCCTATCAAACCATATGAGCCTCCGATCCCACTTCCTCGGAGATTACAAAAGCACAAGTTGGACAAGAAATTCTCCAACTCTCCTCTTTCTTCTAAAATTGATTTTGGAAATTGAGTTTTCGTAGTTGTGTTCGAGCAAGGTGGTACTACACTAAATTCCTATTTTTATGAGGAGCACAAATTCAACTTTGTGAGGATAAACGAAAAATGGTGCAAAGTCAATAAATCCAAGTAAAGCAAGTCCTCCAAAGTACTATTTAGAGTGACGTAAAGCAACTAGATAATAAGTTAAACTAATGACTATAAATAAGCACTTAATGGAAGGCATTCCATTTTCTAACCCTTTTATTTACTTATTTTATATGTAGTAGTTTTAGGTATATTAAATAATGCATTAGTTTTCTTTACATTTATTATTTATTACACTTATAAAGCATCGCCATGTCAACCGCAAGATGCTCCACTTTGCAAGGCGCATAAGTCCCAGCACTACATCTGAGTCCACTTCAACAGGATCTTCAACCAGCCATATTCATCTTCTCCTCATCTATCCCCGGGGAGTAACTGATCTCTTTCCTCCTTTATTTTCTTTATTTTTCTATTACATTGAGAACAATATAATGTTTTAGTTTGATGTGGGTTAAGTATCAGGATACTTAATTGATGAATTTTTAATTTGCTTATTATTCAGGTCTGTATAATTGCAAATTTTTTTTTCAAAAAAAAAAAAAATCGAGACAATTGCAAATTTCATTTTAAATAATAAAAAATTTATTATTTGGCTAGTTATTGTGAACATCTTAATGCCAATGATGGTAGCGTTTGTTTGAAATTAAGTACATTTTTAGTTAAAATATTGGAAAACACTTAAACTATGTTTTTACTTGGATATTTATCCATGTTAGACTAGATTAATGGAGCATGTAGCCATTATTAACTTATCTCTTATATAAGAACATGACTTGAGTGTATGGGTTGATATTGTTGACTTAGGATTGTTATGAAAAATCTCATTTTCATATCCTTAAACTAGTAACCAAACTGTTTGAAAATAGTTTGGGGGTGTTAAAGTTAGTGCATGTTTTTTTAGAATTTTGATGGTTTGAGTTTTATGGTTCTCATCTTTGGTTGAATAGGTTATAGTCAAAGAATCTAAATAGAGCACTACTCACTGCTGATAAATAAAATAAAATAAAATATCTTACTCGAGCAATTAAGCCTGTTAGGGTATTTTAAAACTTAGTGCCCTATGGTCATTTGACTTGGGAGTCATCGATCCAAAGCTCGTTATATGAGTCAAAAAAATAATAATAAAATAAAATAAAATAAAATTTTTACATCTTCACTTCTCTTATAGCATGTGGGACTCGAGCAATTAAGTCTGTTAGGGTATTTTAAAACATGGTGCCCTATGGTCATCGACTTGGGAGTTATCGGCCTAAAGCTCTCTACAAGGGTCATATAGAAAGTTTATGGGAGAGAAGTATTGCACATAAGATATAAGACTTTTATATTAGTTAAATAAAATAAAAAGATTTAGAAATGCTCGGTAAGGATTGCTAGGTTAAGACCTTAGAGACTAGAGATAAGACTTTAGAAATCACTCACCATCTTAGTTCTAAGAAATACAAGTTTCTATTTTTTTACCACTTTATTTGAAAAGGTATTCTATTGATCAATAGGAACCAAATTGCTAGAACACCTCGGAATTAGAGAGAAAAGCATTCAAAGTGTGATAAATTACGAGAGGTGTAAAAAATAAATTACTACAAAGGGTTCGAGATTATAAAAATATCAACAACACAATATTGGTCGTGGTCTGATACAAGTTCAATATTTGGCTATTCACACACTCACAAAAGGTCGAGCATCGGATAAGTAAAAATTTATTTGTTGTGTTGTTTAATATATTTCTAAAAGTGTTGCTTTATATTCGAACTTGAGGCATATGATAAGAGATTTAACATAAACTCAATTCCTATTAATTCTTTTAGCTTAGTTTAAATTTGTAGTTTATTTTTATTTTTGTTCGAGGACAAACAAATGTTTAGTTTGGGGTGTTAATAACTTGTCTGCGATTTTATGTGTTTAATAATTCCACAAGTGTACGGATCGCTCAAGTAATATAATAGATTATGAGTCCAAATATCGTACCCACATGAATTTAGATAGTTTAATTTCAATTATAGTAACCTTAACTTAATCGAATAAACTTTAGATGTTTGTATGATTAAGAACTAATTAAAGTATAAACTAAAATTAATTAACTAATTATAATTCAAGTAAGCAAAAGATCAAATTAGAGAAGAATTACTTTAAAATTGGAAAAGAAAAGTACTAGGATCCCGAATCCACTTATATCAATTCTCTTTAACCCGAACCATTAAATTTGATAACATGATTTAATTATGAATATCAATATTTCTAATTTATTTAACAATCTCTCTCGAATAGAATTAAATATATCCCTATATGTGACCCGAAGATATCTCTATGATGGATGCAACATACAAGAATGCATTAAAATTTTTGAATACTTAAAAATCACGCAAAGCATAGCGATATATTTCTATCCCCTATCGGACTCTACGACAATTGATACTATGTATAACTTATTTTCAATCTCTTGATGGTAAAATAAGTCACAAGAATCATACAATTATTGCACACATAATTGTAGATGAAGAAAAAATCAATATCAATTATTCAGAATTAAAAACGTGCTAAAATATCAAAAACTAAGTTCAAAGACTTAAAGAATCATGATATAAGTTTCATCATAATCCTAGCACTAAATAATCTAGCCTAGCATACTAGTAATACGAAAATAAAGTGAAGAAAAAAAAATATGGAATTCACACCCGGAGAAGAAGAAAACTCAAAAAAATGATGTATTGATCTTGATCTTCATTGAATTCTTGAAAAGAGCAATTCTTTATCTCCGGTTGGTGTTTTCGTGTATTGTTTTTCTCCCAAAATTCCACTCCAAATCGGCTCTAAATCATCTCCAAGTCAGCCCCCAAAATGGCTCTCATGTTATGAATTAATAACTCATATTTATAGTTACCTAATTTTGCCTCAAAAGATCCCCAAAAATCTTTAAAATTGTGGGCCAAAACGTTTCATAATTGAATTAGAATTCGAAAAGGAAACAAAATTTCCGCAAGAAAAAATAACTTTGGGCAATCGTCCGATTGCAATACTAAGCGATCGCCCGAGCAAACAAAAAGTGCATTCGCTTCTATTAAGCAATGTTGGGTTCTCGCTTGAGCTTAGCTTTTCAAATCGATTCCACTTGGTCCTCCAACTTTGGGTTTTTGATCATTTTAGTCCTCAAATCTTCCCATAGCCTCCAACATGGTCCTTAAACTTTTCACTACCTCCAATTTGGTCCTTCAACTTTCGATTGAGTGAAATTGAGTTCACATATTCTCTAAATACTTGTCGAATTGTTGCTCTTTTCGTCCAATCTTCTCCAATTGCTCACAGACGGATCCAAAACTGAAATAGAAGCAATAATATACTAAATTAAGTAAAAATTCAATAAAATGACAAAGATAAAAGCTTTAGTTTAAAGCCCGAATAAGTGCACAAAACGCACTTATCACCCGTCCTCCTCCATGCCTAAATATGTATGTGGACAATAGTAACAAAATATGTTGTGAAAATGATTGATAGATCATACTTTTTTGCACTTGTAAGTGTACTTTATATATATATATATTGGAGCTTTTCTGGTGTTGGACTTCTACTTCCTTCATATGTCCCGCAAAAAAGATTAATCGCGTGCATTTTAGCTATTCACCTCTTATGTATCATTTTTGCTACTTTCATACTCAGATTGCAATATCTATAGAAGTTATTGGCATTCAATCTATGTGCATCTATACAATAGAAGATATTGAATTTTCAAGGTAAAGATTGTTTGATAGACACCTTACACTTGCAGCAATATAGCAATCCAATAAATTTACATGGAAGAAATCTCATACTGGAATCTTCATTGATATCTGAAGTCAATAAGCATTGACCTTTCCATCAATAGATGATAATATATTACACAAATTATTTAGTTTTATAATGATCATATGCTGAACAATCAATCAGATATTGATTGGCAGCTTCACAAGGTTTCTGCTCCACTTTCCTTGGAAACGAGTTCTTTCAAACGATATAGCAGCAAGTTGAAGTCATCATCTCTCTTAAGAAGGCTGAGACGTACATAACGATCTTCAGCATTGAACAAGCTACCCAAACGGCCTATGATATTTGCTGCACGCAGGACAGCGTTGCAATTTGTGTCTTCTTCCCTCTCACATTTCAACCAGACATATGCTGCCATTAGTAGAAAACTATCAGCATTGAAAGTTTAGCAGACAATATCAAGTGTGTTTGCTCACTATTTACTGCATCATACATTTACCAGAGCTTATCAAAGTGAATAGTGATTGGGAGTTAATTCGTAACAGTTTTCCTATCTAGAGCCCCAAAGATGTTTAAGTTAATCTATAGAGGGATTAACATAGCAAGATTTCTGTTTAAATTTAAAAAATTGACGAATAGGAAGTCTAACTTTCATGTGCATTAAAGAAACTTGAGTATCACCTGGAGAAGGTCCCCTGACTTTCTCGAAGAAATTGCAGTACTGAGGTGGAATATCTTGGATAGTAAAACGCTTCGACAATGATACAATCTGGCTAATCTTTTCCCAGCGGTCCCTCATTTTCTCGTATGCAAAGTGGAAGATTTCCATGCCATCACCTTCAAGAACTACTTTGAGAAGCTGCAGAGCCCTCAATTGAGTATCTCTTGAGACGCCCATTTCTGCAAGTTGCATATACTTGAGCATGTTAAGGTAAACATCCTTGTCCTTCACTAAAGCCCATCTGCATTAAGAAATGGTAGAATCTTCTGTCACATGTAGCTAGAGTATCAGTAGTAAAAGCTCAGAAAGTACTGAATCAAAGCTGCAGTGGATATATAGTCAGAATTTATACGATATAAGGGGAAAAATCTACCAATGCTCGAAATATTCCGATTGTTGAAGATTTTGCACATGTAGTTCCTGAATCCTGGTGAATTACCTGGATATCCTTGTAAGAAAATAAGCAATAGTGAAAAGTTGGAGAGGTAAGTTTGTGATTACCCGAATCTACTTCCGGCATGTCCAGTGAGCTTGGAAATTGTGAAAATCATGACACCTTCATCTGCTGGAGCTGGAATTGCTGTAAAATGTGGCCAGTAATAGGCATGATCATAAATGGCATTAACAGATGACCCTTGTAGAACTGCCTTTCTTAAAAGGCCATCTGGATTATTTGGTGAAGTTACAAATTCAATAACATTTCCAGTAGAATTTGAAGTTCTTTTCATCAACAATGCATCTCCTTGAAACTCAAAGTGAGCAGTTTCGAAGAAGTCCGTTTGTGTTCTATATACCTGTGAACCATGGATATCCAAGCTTTTCAATACCTGAAACAATTTTTCGTATCAAAAGTGAATATTGTAATTATACGAACCGGATAATAAGGTGATGCTGCAACGACTTTTGCAAGTGATGAAGAGTTGAGGGAAAGAGCAAAAACTGCTGCTGATAGGAGTTGAGTAGAGCCAGCACCAAAAACAAGGTATTTTCCTTTTGTAATTGCATTTCTGGCAATAGAATGGACTTTGAGAATGTGGTTTTGAAGCACTTGTGACATTGAAGATTGATCTGCAAAGTCATAGCTCATTCTGTGCCACCCTGCAACTAGGACTGCACTGCTCTCTGCATGTTGCATCCAAAAGGGCTCCAAAAATAATGGATCCCCACTGCATTTGGTCAATTTAATTGTTAATATTTTCATTTTCAAATTCTAATTGTTTACATGTTGTCTTATATAATTATATCATGTGTTGATTGATTACACTCGATTCTTTCAAAGTTAGTTGGCCTATGCATGTGCAATGGTAATTCTATGACATCTGTGGCACTGGATTAGCCAGAGCTGAAATCAATAACTGACACATTTTATAATGTCTATTCGTTAATTGTGTCCATTCAAAAGTCAAATAAAATTATTGGTTGTTTGGTGTGGTTTAAAAACTAGTTTTAGTTTTTCTTCTTTGAGATGGGTCTCTCAATGTATTTGAAAATTTGGATTGTTAATTGCAAGGTATTTGGTGTGGTAAAATGACTACGTTGTCCCTTTTTTGGTTGTAAGTGGACCGAGTTTTGAAACTTGGAGAGTCCAAAAACTTCCAACGAAATATGGAGTTGATTTCTGTTATTCCAAACTTATTATCTCATTGATTGTCCCCAATTCATGAATCTTCTTCAAGATTTATGTTCACGGATCTTGATTAATTTTCAACAAAATAGTCATAATATGACATAAATAGTGTGGACTAACTCCATCTGAGATCACATATGTTATCTCATTGACTATCTCAATACATTTTTGACATTTCGACATATTTTAGACACTACAAATTTGAGATAATAGTTGTGGGCATAGATGGAATTACTCCACACTATTCAATGTCATGTTATGACTAATTTGTTGGAAATTAATCTAAACCAGTGAAAATAAATCTTAAAAAAGAATATATTATGTGTTCATTAATTCTAATTTTCTTTTTCATTTATTTATGTGTTGATTAATAACACTTTTTCAAAGTTAGTTGGCCTATGCACGTGCAATAGTAACTATATGGCATATATGGCACAATGGATTAGACAGAGTTGGAATGGATAACTTCTATTCGTTAATTGTTGAATTTCCTTCAAAATAAAAAAATGATTGACATGTTTGTACCAAATTACTCGCATAATCTCTTAATGTCCTCCAACAAAAGATAGAGTTGAGATATGTTATTCCCAACTTGTTATAAACATTGATTGTCCATTTGTCCCTAATACATTTTTAACATCTCGGCACATCAACTATTTTTAGCAAATGAAAAGACGCTAAGGTGTATTATTCCTGAGTATAAAAAATTTTGTTGGTGTCTTTCTATTTATTAAAAAAAGATGATGTGTTGAAATGTAAAAGACGTGTATTCGGAGAAAACAAGTTTCTTGAAAATTAATCTAGATCTGTGTTAGAATTGTAATCATGAAATGGATTTAGTCTAGAGAAGACCAAATAGCAGCAGCACTTGTAATGGAGAACAAAACGAGGTCTTGATCTCCTACCCACTTATCCTATCTACTTAAAATGTCAACACGCTGAAGTGGTATCACATGGTTAGTAGTTTATGGTCCTACACTCATGATTTCTACCAAACATGTTTAGCTATCTTAGTGGTGAGCATTATATCTCAGGCTCCGAACAAAACGACTTTGATAGTGAAAGCAATAAAGTCACATCACAAACTTGAAATCCCAAAAATAAGATGACAAATGGACTATTTCTATGCCAGTGATTGCCGTTGGATCTGCCATATAATAAACCTACGATATATAAGTTTCAAAATTTAATTTGGAGGCACCCCACTAATTATTAAATGAATTTAAATATAAAAAAATATGGTCACTTATTATATTATAATTGGACTAGAAATCTAAAGATAGAATATTCGTTTATTGAGTTCTTTGAGTTATAGTTCTTTTTGAATCCTCTGTATGTATGAGTTTTGGATTTTCTTTATAAGAATATTGTATATAAAGAGATCTCGAAGGCTACTCCCGACCTGCTCTTCTTGAATTCGATGAAGGATGAGAGTAAGGTCGTACCTTTCATCTCTGATCTGAACTCTTTTCCAACCCGAATTCATGATTTTCTTTTATGAATTATAATCAATTCATCATGTATTTTGATAGAAAATGATTTCACTTTGAAAACCAAAGATCTATAAAATATTCTATCTCATGACCTTTTTCATTTTATCCACATATTCTATAGAACCTAATATTTATAATCTTCAAAAAAATTTAACAAACTTATCTAAACATAAAATTCACAACTTATAAACAGTTAAAAAATAATTTCAGTATCACCAAACATGTACATAACAATGTCATTTGGGAACAAAAGATCCCAACAATCCGACATGACTTGTGCACGACGGTTATCTTCATGATTAGATCGTGAACCAATTCTCTATATACCTTTTGTCACACACATGCATATATATATAGACAGGAGAAGAGGGGAGGGGCAGGGGCAGGGGCAGGGGCGGTACCTGTCTGCGTTAGCAACACAATCAGGCAAGAAGTGAGAGCAGTAAGGGCCTCCATAGCAAGAATTGCACTCACAAACTGGTTTCCCATCAAGAAATAAGCCATCCAAATAGGCTTTACCATGGCCAGAGCATGAGACTGAAGCCACTACTTCAGCTTCTGCAGCAGCCCTTTGGCTCCAACTCAGCTGCTGTTTATTCACATAACCAGCATATAGATTATTGGTGAGAAAGAAGATATTAAGAGCAATAGAACCCACAAAAATGAAACCAAACAAGAAGCTTTTGTACTTAGCCATGTATGATGTATTATTCTTTGAACATCCTTTATTACTTTATATATATAGACACGTGCAAAATGGGTGACAGTTGAATCTAATTTACTATAAATTATGGGAAATTTCCACTTTGTGGTCTTGCAAAATGTAACAAATCTATTTGCAATCTCTCTCCTTTTTTTTAGCATAATTCATCTCTATGTACTAAATTAAACATTTACTTTGGGGTTTCTATTTTTCCTTTTTAAATAAACAAAATAAATTAATATGTATTAAATTATTTTAAGTGGAATCTATATGTACTTTTTAAAAAATTATGAGACAAAAAAAAGAAAAATTAAACATTTTTTCTTTTTTATTGTTTTTATTTAAATTAAAAAAAATTGTTTATCTAAAGATGAGGGCAAATTAAAAAAAAATTGTTTATAGGAGGATCAAAAATAATGATCAAAATGGAAGGAATGACAAAATTTGCTACATAATTGAAAGTTAATGATGAATTATGTTTGAAAAAAAAAAAAAAGAAGGATGATAAATTTGCTATATTTTGTAAAAGTTGAAAACGAAAAATTAAAAGTTTATGTTGAAGTTTAGTTCCAACCACATCTTGTCACTTTTAGTGAACACTAAAAAGACGAAGAAGAGTAATCTCTTATTTTTAGTGGGCAATTGTTATGTTTTCACATCCAATATTTATCTAACGCAAGAATCACATCCAACATAATAATAACCAATAGAGATTATCTAATGAAATGATTACACAATATAACACAAAACACACAAAAACAAAAGTAGTTGTTTTTTTATGATTAAAATATTAGGTTACGAATACATTTATTTGTTAGGTGGGATAAAAATTATGTGAAGATGACTATTATTGTTCAACCAAAATAAAGAAAACGTGAGATAAAAATTTGTACCTAGAATCTGTGGTCGAGATTCTAGCTAGAATCTTTTGGTCAACTTGAATATATATGTGGTCGAGATTATAGCTAAAAATGACAAGAAACTATATTATCTTAGAACAGCAATAAATATCTTGATTATTACGTAGTGACCGAAGAAAATTATTCGACTTGATAATACAAATCTCAACTTGGACAAGAACGTTTTGTTGGGAACTCTCGAATCTTTTTAGAGTGTGTGTTTGATTTTGATTAAAATCAAATTTTTTTAAAAAGTTGATAAAATGTGTAGTTGAAAAATTGTAAAAAATTTAGTAATTTTGGCCTTTATGAATCTTTAACTCTTACTCCTTCGTCTCATAAAGATAGATTTCCTTTCTGTATTTATTTTGTTGATTTCTTAATTTCTTAAGTGTCTTGTTATCAATAAACATAAATTATTATTATGTAATATAGAGGTTTATTAGAAAAAATATATAAGTAAAATTTATTATTCTAACTATATTAATTAAATTTTTTTAATCCGTGAAAAAATTGAAATAAACTTATTTTTGTGAAATAGATGGAATATATACTTTGATATTAAGACCGTGTTAGAGAGTCAAAGAAATATACTCTATGACAGTAATTAAAAATTTCGCAATTCAAAAATCTAATAATATTGAAACGAGTTATGCTGTCAAATTAAGATTTTTTTATCATATAAAAAAAAAAAATCTGAATTTGTCCTTGTTTGATGGTCGTTTTCTGCATTTAAAAAGGAATATTTATATTTTATCCTTTATATTGTTTAATAAAGTCCTTGTTTGATGGTCGTTTTCAGCAATTAAAAGGAATATTTATACATAGCTGAACCATACACGATAATAATAAATATGTTATCCAAATAACTATTATCTAGATAAAAAAATAATAATAATAAAATTAAAAATAAAAAATTAAATTTTTCTACAAACCAAACTGGCCTAGTATGAATATTTTATTATCATCGCATTAGTTATTTATGATTTAAAATTAAATTATAATTAACTACGAAATTTAATAAAATTCAACATAATGCAATTGAACACGCAATTGCAGTAAAGAAAACTCAGTTGTCCTATTTATTACTGGTAGATGCTTCCCACATAAATGTTGTAAGCATTTTGTTACACAGGAAAACAAAAATTACTAGGAATCATTGTTCTTGGAATGATTTGTTGCCCGTCATTTAGTTTCTTAAGTTGATAGACCAATGAATAGATACCTCTTATGTTAAACTGACTTCGAAGAATTGGAACCTTGTTCAAGAGGACGCTTCTGGGCGAGCAGTTGCTTTGTTCTCTCAAGAACAACAAAAAATATCGAACCACCAATACCTATCCATACTACTCTTGGCCCCATTCCCTGCAACACAGCAATCGAAAAATTGTCAAATTACATGGAGCTACTGTCCTAGTTCATTCTTCCAATCTGTATGTTGCGAATTCTCCAGGCAATAGAATTCGTTTAAGTCATTTTCATATCAATCACACCGACTTCTTGAAACCACATATATCATTAGAGCCTAACAAAGTATCAGAAATCACAAACATATATTTATTCATGTGTAATTAAACGAGCTAGTTACTTCTCTCAGGGTGTTATTCCTAATTATCATACTTCTTATGAAGATCACGTTGATTTTGAGTATTTGCAGAAATTCTACAGAAAAGGAAATAGGACTGTAATATCTGAGCAGTTCGGTTGATAGGGATATTTGTCATATGAACAAAATGAGGAAGTTCCAAACATCCTCATCCGTACTGATGAAGAAATAAAGTAGAATAATTGTAAATAGTGACTCCTCATTTTAGAAGAACCAAACATATGAAGAAGGGTATACCTTAAATAAAGCAGAGGAGCCTTCTTCTCTTGCGATAGTACTAACACAATGGAAAATACCCTTGTACTGCGTTGCTGATCCCTGCAGGTCAAGTGGATGGACAATATCTAAGATGTCTTATTGTAAAATATTACGCAGCAAAGATAGGAATGAACTGCATATCAACTGCACCTGAACCATCAATCGAGTTTTTATCACATCAAGAGGAGTTGTTACAGCGCCAGTGATAGCACCTACAAGTAAAACTTGGTTTAATCATACAAGAATTTCTGACAAATTATGGTTTATGTGGGCAAGTGGAGAGAGAGTGCAGTTTCTCCACATAGTTTTGCAGTGTTAAGTATCCGAAATTAGCTACCACGCAGCCATAACCAGTGAACCTCAATAATAAGATCACTTGTTCTGTTCTTTACAATCGCAAAGGCATATAATATTCACTAGATATCTAACAGGCATAGATCTGTTAACTGTAGCACACTGTCTTTAACAACCGTTTACACTTTACAGCATCATCATCAGTCATGTGAAACCATAATAGAAAAGATAAGGACAAGAGATTTATTTGAATTTGAAAATCATCAAAAAGCTATTTACCTGCAAAAGCACCAATCATTGCATTTTCAGGGTCATTCAAATCCCTTCTTGCCTGCAGCATAAGCGGTAGTAGACTTTTACTGCAGAGTCTCAAAAATATGGCTAATGCATGAAACAACAGAAATGTTCATAAGTTGTTTTAGTTTTTTTTGCCAATACAAGAAATCTTTCTTTGATCATCCATTACAATGTAGATACAAAATTTTAAACTTACAATCTCAGCATGTGACAGTCATGGGATGCAAGCACTAGAGCAGAGAAATGCATTGCTGAAGTTCAAGCGAGCCTGCTAGCTCGCAAGCATTTTGAACTTTTTTTAGACTCGCTAGAATACTCAGTTAAGCCGAGCTTGAGAGGGTTGGCTCATAGTGGCATAAGCCAGCACACTGATTTAAGCAATCACTAATTACAATATTAAATGGAATGAATTGTTTCTAATTCAAATATTTCACCTTTTCTACAAATAAAATAAGTATATTCAACATTTTCTTATTTGTTTTTGGTAGAAACCCAAGATTCAGTCCTCAGCTGCAACAAAACTTCATTATTCTAAACTTGAGCCAAGCTTAAGATCGATCTCCTATATTTCTTGAGCTTAGAAATTTTCCAACTATACTGATCTGCTCAGCTCCACTTGTTTGCGCCACTCAGCATAATCTTCATTTACATAAAACAACAAGTGGCTTTTCACTTTTGGGGCACAACGATAGCAGTAGTTCAACTTCATTGCCTCGTTGACTAATTAAAGAAAAATAAATTTTGACTAGCTACCTTCATTTTTAAGGTAAAAAGCGTAACTTTTACTATTACGGGACATTTGTTTCACAAGATGGATATACGTGGCTTTGGTGTGTCCTTTAATTAACTACCAATTACGGAAATTCTATTAAGTGAAGGGAATCAATCAAGCAACTCTTTGCAATTAAACGCTGTAATGGAGAAAATTTAACATTTTCTTACGGTGATAAACAACTTACTGCTAGTTTGTAGCCAATTCGAAGCTGCTCATATATGCAGAATTGAATTGCATCGAACGGCAAGTCTCGCAATAGGAAGGATCCATATCCCTATGATTTCAAGTAAAATAGTCAAGAACACATGATACAAAGCCTTTCAAAGATAGAAATAAACTTAAAAAACTTCCAGTTGACCAGATAAGTCAGCCATATGCTATCTATGCATTTCTTTTGAAGAGGACTCAAGCCTTAAATGTGATGGCCTCTTAGAAGAAAAGCTTTATACTTGGTAAATAAGTTAATGGAGGTAGCCTGCATACCGCATAAAGGCCTCTAAAACCCTCCTTAGCAATGATTAGACGAACAGCATCAGGGGCAGAAGCAAATTGTCCAGTCTGCATCCTCTGCTTAACGACCTGTGAGGGATATACATCATGAGCTTGAGGAATAACGTAAAAAGATAAGACTAAGGAAACAAAGGTAATTACCTCAGTAGGAACTCGAACTATGGAAGAAGCAGCCCCTCCAACAGCACCTGCAGTCTAAGTGAAGTGCAAAACCTTTTAAAATTAAAATTAATAATAATAATAATAATAATAATAATAATAATAATAATAATAAAAATAATAATAATAATAATAATAATAATAATATAATCTGTTTACTCTATCACAACCTTGGTAGACAACTTTCTACTTTGATCCCCTTGTCCAAGCAAAATCTTGTTAAAATGGAGTTAAAGTAACAGGAGCTTATAGCCAAATTATCAACCTAGGAGTTCAACATAACAACTAGACAATCCAAGTAACTTAATGCTAAGTGAACCTTGCCATATAGAAGGATGGAGTAGAACAAGGGAAAATTCAAATAAAGTTTATTTTGCTAGGATGACAGCCGTAGAACTAATTAACATCTTCAAGCCAACCTCCAAAACAGAGATTTCGTGCTGCCAAAGATGAGTGACAACAAGAAAAAATTGTGTATTAGTACATGCACATTTGCATCATTTACCAGGTGAGCTAAGGCAGAGAAGCTCTCAGGAAGGCTCTTCAGCAATTTCTGCTTGGCAGGTTCATATACACCAATAAATATTGCTGATGCCCTGCAAAAAATTACAGTTCAACTAGATAAGATTGAAAGTTCTTTCCATCCCAAGTTTCCGGAGAAGTAATTAAGAAATATCTGAACGTAACCACAAACCACAATAATTAAATTCTAGTTAGTCTTTATGATTGTCCAAGTGCAGTAATATAATTCTGATACTGATACAATTCTACGATGTATAGAGTATGTGGTGGCTAAAATTCTAAGTACTTTCTACAGATAACTTGAGTGCACCATAAATTTTATACCCTGTGGAAAACATATTACCAAAACATTCCACCCGAACACTTTTTTGGTTACTACATAATGGCCCTCATTTCAAAACTCCAAATCATATTTTCAAAGAATTCTAAAACATCACGACCACCACTACCCACGACAACAAACTAAGCCTTGTGCTCAATAAATCTAAAGTTGGCTACTTGAATCCTTTTTTGCCACTATGTTCGGTTCAAAACACTCAAAAACGCAAATTAAAACAAGGAAAAATGCCCTCAAAGAGGATTGTTTTAATCGATTGTCCAACCCATGGATCATACGTTCAGTGTTGGATGTGTGGATCCTAATTATACTGCACACTTTTCCCCCTTGACTGCAAAGTTTAAGTGTCATAGGGATATTTTGGGAAGTTGGCACATGTATTAGTCATCCTAATATTTCCTCCTATATAAAAGTATTAGGACGAGCCTCTTTCTAACATTTAGAACAGAAAATGTGTTTATTACCCCACCCACCCCACTTTTTAAGTATTCAGAAAATGAAAATGTGAATAGTGCTGAAAACAACAAAAGCAGTTATTTCCATTTTCCATATGAGCCTACATGTCATAAATATAAAGGCACTTATTCACAAACATCCACATCAACATGTTTATGGGTCTTTTTTCTGAAAAAATGCTCCCAAACTCCCGAACGAGCTCTTTTTGTTGTAATCCCCTTTTTCTTGCAAATTAAACAAGAGCATTTAATCTCACTTTAAATAAATTGATGTACATGTTTTATTGCTTATTGTTTTAGCGGTGCACCAATAATGCTCTTCAGTTAAAAAAAACTCCTTCTAAATGGTTGTTCATGGTCCAACTCCTCCATTGCCCGTGTTTTCACTCCATGCTCTCATACTCTATATCACAACCTAGACTTCTTGAAGACAAAGATACCATTGAACAATGCAATAGCCTGTACAATGATGGTAACACTGCTTTTTTACAGGATTTTATAATTTCACCTTCATTCTTATATTTGTGTTTAGATGTACATCTTCTCTATCCTTAACAACTGCCATCATAAAGAGAAAACAAAAGACAAAGCAATAATTCAGTAATCTATTGAGTTGTTAATTTGTGGAACCATTATGAAGCACAAAGTCAATGCCAAAGGCCTTGTTGAATTGCATTATATCTATTTCGCACTTATGGTGAAGTAAGTTATGGAATTTAAGCTCAGTAGCATACTAAATTTCACAGTGAGCAGGCAGTCTAGTTCATCTAACAAACAAACTATATAGAATTAACAAGTCAATCGATAAGTGCCAAAGTTCAGGAAGCAATATTTGCATTTAAGCAAACTTACGGTAAAACACCCACAAGATTTCCAGCCAATCCAGAGTAAAGACCCTTCAAAATAATTTCTCCCCCACCACGAACTGCCTAACAAGGGACCATGAAACAGTTCTTTATGAACACTCTAAATTCATAAAATAATAATTGCTAGTATAAACACGAAAGCAGGTTTACATAATGCTAGAGCAGTCATTAATGCTGGATCTAAATAACATTGTTTTGTTGAGTGCAGCATCAAAGTAAAAGTTCAATCCTTCATCAACATTCCAAAACTGATATGACAGAGGAAAGCCGTATAATGTACTAATGCGACAAACTATAGAAACAGTTTCAAAAATAGTAATACCAAAGATTCAGAAGATGACGTAAACAAAATTCCACAACAATTTTTATAGTGGATGATATGCAGGTCTACTTCTAAGTGGAAAAGAAGTTACACGTGATAATTAATCAAGGATTACAAGATGGAAACAGCAGACCATAGATGAAAATAAATAAATCTTTCACAAAAAGAACCTGCTTGAAGTCGAGTTTTAATTGTATCAATTGGGTATAAAACAGTCTCCACCACGACACCAGCAGTAGCTCCAGCTACAGCGCCCTCTGCAAGAGCCGGAACAAAATCTTTAAGGACAGAGGAAGGCAAAGGTTTGGTTCCAAATTAGGCGTGCAAAACAAAATTTCTACATAAACAAAGTGCAGGAAATGGTTGTGAGAATGCCAAGACGTGAAGACAAAGATATGTTGATTGCATTCTCCTTGTAAAAGGTGTAACACATTCATTCAGTGTTCAAAGCACTATAAACGGAGCTAATATAATATCTGAAAGTGGTATCAGCAATATGTTTTCAGCCTTCAACAGTCCAATAATTAGATAAGCAACCAAAATCATACATCTTGCTAAACCCATATTATATACTGCTATTATCTTCTAAAGATGCCAGGGGTTCCCCAAAGCACTTTAAACAAACTCTATACACAAAACTTTCCATAATTCATACTTTTGCTAATGAGAAAGTGAACGGTCAATGCAAAAAATTATGTAGGCTGTATAATATGTTGTACATGTTATTATACTTGTAGTCGTTGAAGCCATGACGGTCCAGTTAAACATTGTCGTTTAACATAAAGAGGGTAAGAGATGCAGGCTAACCAAAAAGCCATCTCGAACATATTTTACTACAGAAATAGTATAATATTTATGTTTGTGCATGGTTTTTCAGTATGCTGATTAGTATAGGTGATGTACCCCAACTGCATACACTTGTTATTAATACATGTTCTCTAAGAGCATTCCTAGCATATACTAGTGTAGTTCCTTATTGTATCATATTCAGCCCTTCTTCCTAAATACAAGTAAAGTATACATCCCTCTACTCTCCAGCAAATCTCAAATCCCAAAGAAAATAGAACTCCAACACTGAAATAAACCCAGCTGATCATCTAGGCCTACCAAATGCATGGCATTGTTGAAATCTGCTGAAGTAGATAGCATGGCAGCAGTTTTTTATCCGTTTTCATATATGTGTAGTTACTACTATACTATTCTTAATATTTTTCTGGTCTTTAGTTTCCTTTTTAATTATAGTATGAAATGAGTTAATAAATTGCAAAGTTAAATGCCAAAGGCTTCAGTGATCAGTTATCTATTGAAAGAACAGTTTCTAGTTCACATAAGCCCTTCGATTTTCGTCGCATTATTCTATGTCCTATCTCTTTTGGATCAATGTTAGCAAGCGAAAAATGGTCATGTAGAAATTCACTATACCAGGATATCAGAGTAGAAGAAAATGTATTGCCTTCTTTTATGATATCATTTGCACTCTTTGGCAGACAAGCATAGAAGCAGCCAAGTTTCTTTAGAGCACTTGAAAACAATAGTGTTAACATGTGGCCTAAATATGAGTTAAAAGTAATAATTTAGCATACCATATAACAGGCGCAAAAAATCAAACGGCTTCTGTTGTGTGCTCCATGATGCAACATTCTTGTTTGCCTTGTCTTGGGAACTGATGTTGTACCTCAGTGTATCTGCAGCAAGATCATTTATTTAAAGAAAAAGTAAATAAATAAATATACCCATTCAATTGATTTAACTACTCCATAATTGTTTTTCTTCAGCTAATTAAGAAGGAAAGAAAAGAAACCAAGAAAGAAGTAGGACAATTAACGTAAATTATATATAATTAATATTACATAGTAATAATCTACATGCTATTTGTCAGAGGATCTTGTCTCTTTCCTTCTAACTTTTTGTGTTGATTTTCCCTAACACGACCAATGGCCCTAAAAGAGTAAAGAAAGCTAAATCAAGTTGTTTCATGGACATGATAGAGTTCTTGGTTAATCATCCTAAATTTCGTTTAGGCTATGTTATGGAGAAAAATGATGGAAAACAACTAATCGAACTGTGAAAGCTTTTATCCCGTACTGCAAAGAAAAAGGTACAAAAATATCAGATTACTAACATAATTAAAGGGAAAATTCCATAATTAATTCTTTGGAAAAACGATTTCAAATTGAATTTTACTTAAATTGGAGAGACGAATCAAAAACAGTTTACTCTTATTTTCCTTTCTCAAAAACAGATTTCAATATATAATTTAGCAAATGCACATTATACACAGTGCAATACTGTGGCAAAGAACACAATATTTGAACAACATTGATGCCAATATTGGACCAATAGACAACAGTACTGAAAACTAATATACTTCAACTTGATAAGTTCATATTACTGGGGTGCAAAAGTGCAATCCAAACTTTCTACACGAAGCATCAAAAAATTACACCATTCAATTGGGTTTTTGACATTAAACATGAATGAATTAAAAACGGGATTTCTAGTGAAAAGGTTACTATAAAAGAAATTGAGAGAGATTAAAAGCAAAAAGATAATCAGATAAACTCAATAGTGTATCAAAAATCAAAGTGAATGCGAAGAATTTACCGTCAGAATCTGTCTTGGCGTTAACAGTCATTTTCTTTAGCTACAAAAGGGAATGAAAAACTGATACAAAGAGGAAAATGAATTTGCTATTACTTCCGACTTCCAAGTTGTTTATATATATTTGGGAATAGCATAAATGTAATTTGCTTCATGTAATTCACGTTTGGTTTAATTAGATAAAGGGTGGTTATATTCACTTACAATCACCACATTTTAATTTTACATAAAATCTTCAATTTTTGTTTATTTTTGCCTATTCTTACAATCACCACATTTTAAAATTTCATTAATTAACACATTTATGATGATTTCTGTGGACATATTAAACGAAGAAAATATTTTATCGTACTTTTATATCTATTATTTTTTTTAAAATAAGTCTTTTTACAAATTCTCAATAAATATTTTAATACGGCGTTATCAAACACAAAATGTGCTAATTAATAAAAAGTAATAGATAAAAATATGATAAAAAAAAAATTGGAAACATGAGTGCTATAATGTTCATAGATTAAGAATGTTAAATATAATTAAAATATGGTACAAAAAATAAAAAGTATTGTATGAATATAATTACCCTTACATAAAATATCGATAATCTTTATTTATTTCCATACTTATATTTCTAACTTTTTTTATCGCATGTTTTTCATCAATATTCTATTAATTAGCTTACCCTACTCTTGATAACATTTTCATCTAAAAATTTCATTAAAAAAGAGTAAAAAAATTTATTTGTCCCTCGTATTTTTAAGTAAGCAAAAAAAAAAAAAAAAAAAAAGAACAAAATTGCTATTAAATAGTTGTCTAACAAAAATTTTGAATGAAAATCGTCATCTAAAACACTATGTATTAATTAATGGAAGATTAAATTAAAAAAATACGATGAAAAAAACATTAATGACTAAAAATGTGACAATAATAAAAGTTATAGATTTCTAATGCAATTAAAAGGTAGTGCATTTGTCAAAGGAATAATTGCATATTTAGTCTTCAATCTTTCAAAAATATTAGAGATATGCCCCTAACCTTAAAAAATAAGGTAATTTGCACTTTTGGTCCTTAACCTTTACAATTTGTAACAAATCTATCTCTAATCTTTTTTTTTAGCACTAGATATTCCCAACCTTTCAATTTTTACAAATCACATCCTCATTGACATATTTTGACGATTTTACCATTCTCTTTAAATAAAAATAAAAATAAACTAAAAACAACAAAAAAAAAAAAAAAATTGCAAATCAAGTCCAACAACTTTTAAAAAGTATAAAGTAAGTTCATCTTCCCCAAAAATTCACCCATCCACTACCCTACTCTACCCTACCTCTCCTCTCAAATATATATATATAGTGGAGATAACCCTAACCCTATCCTACCCTACCTAAATATAAAATTCCCTACCCTACCTCTACCAAGAATAGAAAATGTTGAAGATATAGAAATTATTAATCCAACGATTAGAAATCTTAGAAAACAATAATAAAGGTAAAGCAATAATGCTAGAAGAATCTCGTAAAATCGAGAATTAGTTCTTATAGTATGTAATTCTGAAAAAGCTTAAAAGTATTAAAGTTAAATGCCAGATTAGAATAGGAGAATATGTCAAACAAGTTTAGGATTAATAGACTCGAGTTGTAATAATTGTATAATTAATAAAGAATTAATTCTGAGATAGATATATAGAAAAGTCTAGAAGTCCAATTGAAGCACAACAAATGGGACGGAAACCATTATCACTTATACAGCATTTATAAAGGCCAAATAGTAAGATTAGTTTTGAAACAAATCATGGATTAAGTATAGAATATACTTTACCTAGAGACTCAACGTAGAAGTAAGACCTTTAAATCTTAAAGATTGATTTTTATTTTAGGACTAAGTTTTTTATTAAAAGACAATGGTAGTGTTACAATTACTAAAGACTTTATACATTTCCAAAAACATACATTATTGGTCCTACACGCAGGACTATTTATTTTCCATGAGTGCTCCTAGAAGCGTGGTGGTAGTAGTAGTAAGAAAAGAATGTCCCAGCAAATTAGAGAAAGAGAATGTCAATTAGTAGAAAATCAAAATCTAGAAGAAGGCAATTAGAAAATGAATTTAACAATTTAGAAAGATTCCTGATTTTGATCCAATAGACTTATTAGATAATGAAAAGATTTATTATACTCTAGTATATGAAGAAGATATTGAAGGTTTAATATCTAAAGTTAGACAAAATGGAAATTTTAGGAGAGAATGTTTTTAAAATATTGGGAAAAAAGACAAGGTAACATGTGAGTTAAAAGATTAAGAATCCAGAATACATAATTAGATGTAAAAATATAGAAGCAAAACAAATTTAGATCTTGAAGACTTTAAGATGTATACAAGATTTACTTAAGTTAGGAGTAATTAGAAAATCGAGGCAGTCCTCATAGATCATTTGCTTTCATAGTTAGAAAACATTCGAGAAATAGTTAGAGGTAGAGTAGAATGGTTTTAAATATAAAAGACCTAATAATAATACACCATAGATGATGCTTATAAATTACCAGATAAAGGCCGCTCTTATTAATAATTCAAAATTGTAAGATTTTTAGTAAAGTTTGATCTTAAGTCGAGTTTTGGCAAGTTAAGATGCATCACGATAGTATAGAATGGACGAGAACTTCACATGTCCGTATGACACTTTGAATGGCTAGTCATGCCTTTTCGGTTTGAAGAACGCACCGGGTATTTTCCAAGAAAGATGGATAGTATATTTAATAAGCATAGTAAATTTGTAGTTACATACATAGATGATATCCTAGTATTCAAGCAAAAATAGGAGAGAGAACATAGAGGTCACTTGCAAATCATTTTTTTTGAATTTATTAATCAACGGATTAATAATTAGTAAAAAGAAAATGGTACTATTCAAAGAATTCATAGATTTTTAGGGTGAATATAGGACAAGGTAAACATATCTCTCGACAGCACATATAGTACGAAAGCTTTAGAATTCCTGGATAAACTTGAAGACTTGAAACAAATCAAAATTTTAGGATTAGTTAATTATGCTGGGCCCTTTATCAAAGATTTAGGAAAAATAGCGGTGACCTTTATATTCTAAGACTTCTCCTACGGAGACAAAGACATTTTTAATTTAGAAGATGTTAAATTAGTCCAGAAATTAAAAAAATAAAATTAAGAGTCTGCTGGAATTAGGTAATGCCCCTAGATACTGATTTCTTAATAATAGAAATGCAGACGGTAGTATTTTTAGGATCGGGAGCTATATACTTCTTTGTAAGCCCAATAAATATGCAGACAAAACTACGTAAAAAAATATGTAGATATAATAGCTGGAAGTTATAAAGAAAAGGCAATCTAAGTAGTATCGACGTTGAACTTTTAGCAATTAACTATGTACTAGATAGCTTTGAATTATTTATTGCTTCAAAGAAAGAAATTTTAATTAGAACTGATCAGTGTTACCTATTGTTTCTTTACAATAAGCTTAAGCTAGACTCTAAGAAAAGTAGAGAAGAAGGTGGTTAAATTTTATAGATAGAATTACAAACACAGTGTATTAATATAGAATTTGAACATATTAAAAGGAGTAGATAACAAAGCGTGAGACATTTTAAGTAGGATGATTACTACTGGAAGATTTTTGATCTAACTTGTTTTTGTATTCCCTTGCTGGATATCCGGACCTCCATTAAGACGAGGAATTCCCCACAGGAATTCTTTTGCTTCTACAAAATTTATTATGAGACTTCTGCTAACTGTAATCAGCACCTTTTTTATCAAAACCGTTTAATGTTGTTAATCAAGAACTTTTATGTTTCCAAGCGATAACATTTCCTATTTGAAGTTTTATCCGCATATTTCCATTTCAAAAGAAGAAAGATGCACTCTAGATAATTTGTGGATTTCATATAATAAGAACCCTGGATTGGTCGAGTATTTTCTAGCTTTTAAATGCATTTTAGTAATAGATTTTTACTTTTCGGAAAGATGCCCGCCAAAGAAAAATCCAAAGACCAAAGATTCCTTTTGAGACGAGAGCTGTTCACCTTTTGAAATTACGCAAGAAGACAATAAAAAAGAACTGTGCAAATGTTGAAATTTACGCCAGAGATCTTCGTCTTTCGAGGAAGAAGATTTGATTCCCGGACAAGCTCTTGTAGAAATTTTGAATTATTCGAGAAATTGCCAAAAGAAGATTTTGAAGAATTCAAAGATGCTCGAATTGATCATTGTTTAACTTTTGAAAAAAGAGGTAGCTAGGTACATTTTCAGAAGAAATTCATTCGAGAATATTGGCGGATGTTTCTCGGTGAAGCAGCGTGCCAATAATCAACGAAGAAAAGACCCAGAAGCAAGAAGGCGTGAGAAAGAAATTTACTTTTAGATCACATTATTTTGCTCCCAAGAATTTCTCTATATAAGGAGAAATATTTCATTTGAAAAAAGCGAATGCAAATTCAAAGACACAACCACACAACACATTTGAAAATCCTCTCCTTATAGTTAGAAAAATTCTCAATCTAAAAGTGTAGAAAGCTTGTAATCGGTACAATTTATTTTGAAGTTTGTAATTTAGTTTTCATTAGATTTTGTGATTTTCAGAAAGGGAAATCCTTAGTAGTAATTTCTTTTATGTATTAGCGAGATCTCCAAAAATGTTTAATTTATGTAATTTTATGAAGTTTTATAAAGTATTTTGTTGAAATGTTTTGTTGATATTTGTTGTATCATCATTTCATCCTATGCATGTTATAAAAGCATAACTTGATTTTTAGAAGCCATCTTGTTTCTAAATTAATCTGAGTGACCCAAATGAGTAAGGATTGTAGGTAGGAGTGAGCCTTAGATATCCTTTAGATGTTGGGGAAAGGGAATCAATTAATTTAGGAATTTATTAAAAGTGAGTGCGGTGGTAACCTTAATAAAAGGAATCGAGTTCAAGTTAACATGTCTTAGGTGGTGATATTTGTTTTGGTATTTATATTTCCGTTAAAAAAAAAAAAAAAAAAAGGAGATTTGTTAAGAACATTTAAAAGGATTATGAAAAGGAAGTAAAGAGTAGGATAACACAAATTTTGAAAACAAAGATTTTATGAACCCATCAATCTCAAAACAGCAGACGAAGCTTTCTCTACATCGAACCATCTTTATCAAGTAATATTTATATTATATCGCCTCCAAAAATTCTTGAAGAATTTAGTTACCGTTAAAAGAACAAAAAAAAAAATTAGAAATTGTAAGAAATAGAATAGGAACTAACTTTAAATTATTAGATTTAAAATTTAGAAAATTCCTGTAAGTAAACTCCCTTTACTTGAAAGAACTATAATAGAACAAAATAAAATATATATATATATATATATATATATATATATATATATATATATATATATATATCTCGGTAAATTCACTAAAAAAAAAAACAAGCAAGCACACTAATATTTATTATCGTTGTTTCACCAGAGATACAATATAATCGTAAGTGCATGAACCTTGTATCAAACTGAACCTACATATATGAAACCCATGTACGGATTTTATTATCCCGGAACAAAATTTTATTCAATTTTGAAAATATTAAGGTTTTTGTTTTAAATTGTATTACAAAACGAGGATGTATGAAAACAGTTCTTATGATGAGGATCTTGCCTTTCTTGAATCGATAACAAGGCATTTGCTTGACGATTCTCAAGCCCCAGTTTCATTAGAGTGGCTGTCGTCTATCGCCGCCGCCACAACCAGTAAAATGGTTGTCAAGGGCGAGCCTGATAATTATATCAGCTTTGAAACGTCTGAAAATTTTACTTTTCAGATGGTGGCACCGCCAGAATGGGCGATGGAAGTGGTGGCTGTGCCAACTAGGGAAAATCACTATAGAAGGGTTCAATAGCGGCCGTGGGGAAAGTTTGCGACGGAGATAAGGGACCCTGCGAAGAATGGCGTCCGCGTGTGGCTCAGGACATATGAGACGGCAAAGATGCCGCATTGGCCTACGATCGGGCCGCCTATCGCATTCGAGGGTCTCGTGCATTGCTAAATTTTCCTCTTAGGATAAATTCTGGTAAGCATAAGCCATTCAAGATTACATCGAAAAGATCATCATCGTCCCTAGTAGTTCTTCTTTTTTTGTGTCATCGGAAAATAGGTTGCCTAAAAAACGAAAGATGGCGATGGGACCAATGAAGAGAAACTTAGAGGAGATGGCAAAAAGGTCGGATTGTTTTTCCATTTTCCATATGAACTTAGTGGGGAAGGACCTATTATTGTATTGCTCAACTTCTGAAGCTTCAAGCTTTTTCATCCAACCAACTTTGATGAAGAATTGGGTGAAATTCGCGTTTGTTTTTTCCCAAATCTTTTTATGTACACAGTAGCCAAATTTGTTGTCGTTGTACTGCTTTCATAGTTCGTCAATGGTGGTTGGTTTGAGAAAGGAAGAATAGGAAGCGGTAGTGGTGTGGCGGCCTATGGAATGGTGCTTCGGAGTGGAGTTTTGGTGGCTATTAGAGAGAGAGAAGAGAGAGAAAATGAATTCTAGAGAGAGAAAGGTGGGGTGGGTGGATTTTTGGGGAATATAGTGTTCTTTTATATTTTTTAAAAGTTATAGGACTTCATTTGTAATTTTATTTTATTTGTTTGTTGTTTTTAGCTTTTTTTTTATTTTTGTTTATTTAAAGAGGAGGGTGAAACCGTCAAAATATGTCAATGGGGACGTGATTTGCAAAAAATTGAAAGGTTGGAGATACTTGGTGCTAAAAAATGTTAGGGATAAATTTGCTACAAATTAAAAATATTGGGGACCAAAAGTGTAAATTATCCTAAAAAATAGCACCAGACATCCTACGTTTGAAAAACTTGGCATGGTGGGTCATTTATGACGAAATTGATCTTCCCTTTAAATAAACAAAAAAAAAAATAAATAAAAAAATGATTGAAAAATAACTAAATTTACTCCAAAAAAATAAAAAGTAACAAAGTGGCCATCTCTTTTATAAAATCCAGTTAATAACAAGTATAAACAAACAAAATAGTGAAAATGGCTATGAAATCTCCGCCTTCACCGACCCCAGTTGTTGCTATTGCGAAGCTGCTTCTCTCTGTTGTTGTTGTGCGTCCATCCAATTCCGGTCCTGAAATCATTCAATTTTCTGCTCCAACCATTTATTCCATGAAGTTTTGGATCCATTAATGCATTGTTAATGCTCTATAACTTAGTGCGCCTGCTTCTTTTTAGTTTTATTTTAACTTTTGTGATAAATACAGCTAAGATTCAGATTTTTCAAAATACTGCTACAGTGTTTTGTCGGAAGTTAAAAATTCAAATTCTGCTTGGCTGTTGATTCCCAGTTGTTCCCTCGTTGTCGACCACCATATTTTAGCTATTTTTATATGGGTAAGAAACAGAAAAGTTCAGCTGCTCGAAAGAAACCTGGACTTGGAAAATATTTGCGCGAATATGAGAAAGAATGCTCCGTCTCAGGTAAAAATGCAGTTGGGACTTCCGGTAACTTAGAGGGGCCTTCATCCTCTTTATTGGAGGAATCAACCACTGGTTTGTAGGAGTTCAAGGTTGTTGTCGTTCAACAGTCCCCTAAATTGTCATTGTATTCCAGAATTTTAGTCGATTGCGACACGGACTCGGATGGGTCTTCGAAAAAAAATCAGCCTTGCTTCATCTCGTTTCTATATTACGGTTGTGCATAATAGTAGTGGTAGTGGTGGTAGCAGTAGTTCTGCACAATAGTAGTAGTGGTAAATCAATCTCTCATTTTTTTTTTAAGTTTGATAAAAAGAGGGCCACTTTATTACTTTTTATTTTTTTTGGGTAAATTTGATTATTTTTCAATTATTTTTTTTCTTGTTTTTTGTTTAGTTGAAGGAAGGGTAATTTCGTTATAAAAGACCTACCATACCAAGTTTTTCAAACGTTAGGGATGTTTTGTGCTATTTTTTAGGTTATGGGCATTCCCAAACGTTTTTGAAAGACTGGTGGACCAAATATACAATTATCCCTTTGTAAAACACTATTTTTAATTTTTATTATCTGCACTATATTTTAATTGCAATGAAGGTCCTCCAATCTTCGACATTTTGGCACTTATATCCTCAATTTTTTCATCAAATTTTTATCTTTAATTTTCAATTAATTTTCTTGTCTCTGATGCCGTGCCCAAATATTCTGTTAATGTTATTGAAATGAATGGCAAATATTTTTTCAAACTTTTATATTTGTTATTTATTTTATTTATTTAAAAAACAAGAGGCAAAAAAATTGTTCGGTTCCGTAACCAAATAAAGGGGCCTTATTGAAACGAATCATCATAATTAATTTTTTGGACATAATACATTATCAATGACAAAATTAAGATGTGTAAATTAATAGGTTGATGATAAGAATGTGATAAAAAATAGTTGGGGACATAAATGAAAAATGAACAATAGGTGAGAACCTTGAGTGTAATTAAAATGTAGTGTGGTTAAAAAAAAAATGTAGTGTTACTATAATTACCCTTCAAGTTTTCTTTTTTGTTACAAAGTATTAGTGTTTGAATAATTATATTCACACTATATTTTTTATTTACTACGCCACTTTTTTATTGCAATGAAGATCTTCAACATTTGCTCATTGTCGCACTTAGTGATGGCAACGGGGCGGATCGGCCGGATCTAAATCTGCCCCGCAATAATTGTACGATATCTAAATCTGCCCTGCGATTCACCATTTTTCGAGGTGGATCAGAGCCCTGATCCGTATACTGATCCATTGTTTTTTCTTTTTTTTACTATCAACAAGGTTGTAGGGTAAAGATTTATGCTGCTTCTTTACCATTCCCACGTGACCACATCCATTAACCATAAGCAAACACCGAAGAATCCAATTCCCACCTCAAAAAAGAATCCAATTCCACCTCAAAAACCACCTCAATCCAGTACACTAAAATCCTCAAAAGGATTGAGACCCACTTCAAAGAAGCTAAAAAAATAAAAAACATTGAAGAAAAATGATGACACCAACGAAGAAGAAGAAGATGACGAGCAAGAACAATGCGTTATTCCAGATATCGTTACCAACCGATTACAAGGCAAATAAACAAACTAAAATCAAGAACCAAAATATACCCAAAAAGAAATAAAATAGAAACAAAAAAAAAATTAAACAAAAAAAAGTTAATTTTTTTTTGTCAAATAAGAACGAAAATGGGTGGTTGTTCTTTTTCTTTCTTCTTCTTTTCTCCTTCTTTTATGTACTTTCTCGGATGTAATGATGTTCTTCTTCCGTTCTTTAGCTTGTGGGACCAATGGCCGCCAATATGATTTGGTGGGTTTGTTGTGAATTGTGGGCAAGACAATATGGGCAAGACAATATAATTTAGGTATAGGTAATTTTGAATTGCAATTTTTTTTATCTTCAACATTTAACCCCAAATCTTTGAACTTTTGTAAATTTAATCCCCCTTTTTTTAAGCGAGATATCATCCTCATTCTTCCATTTATCGCGAGAGGCCCACAAATCACTTTATTTTCATTTATTCACGCCAATTTCATGACAATTTTACCCTTGACTTAACTTAAATAAATTAAAATAATAAGAAAAAATACAATAAAAACATTTGTAATTAGACTTTTAGCTTTTCTGAAAGACAAATGAATCCTAAACAATTTTATTTTATTCGAGATAAAGATTCTCCCACCCACCCACCCACCACATAAATGTAATATAATGAGGTGAACAACAAAATGCAAATTGAGTGACTTAGAAAGATACAGGAAATTTTCTTTTAGCAGCTTGGAAGGGAGGAATGAGGTTTATAGAGAAATTGGGGATTCTTTACGGTGGTTGCTCTCTCTGTGTGACCGATGATTTCACTCATATTTAAGAATAAAATCAACAGCCCTTTACACCCAAAATGTTTCTTGGATTTCCTCTTAACAAGTCAATCTTGGTAGTTTAAGCCCTTGTATGTTGAGCAATGTTTTCACATGTAATCCAAGTGGAATATTACTCAACATTCATCTGCTTAAACAATCCGAGTTTATTTATATATATAATTTTAAGCTTAGCCAAACAAGCACTTATTTGATACTGTTGCAGTGGTTGTGTACAGTGTGTATACTATTTTGATCCCCAAATTATAAGGCTGTGATGATGTTTCTTAATTCTTCCAAGCTCATCCATCGGTCATTGAGATAGTTCGGCCCATATCTTGGATGGCAACCGGGATGGATGTGATCTTTTCACTTGCAACCGGTAATTCTGCAGCCATGGCGACGTCGACTGTCTTGGCCAATATAACAACAGATCTGAGGATTATTCAGTTTTTTATTTTATTTTTATTTTTCAAATTGAAACCGACTTCCTGCATCTTTCTAAGATGATTATGTTGATCATTATATTGTATTTTGCATTTTTTTTCACGGTAATTGCATTTGGCATTTTGTTCATAGCTGCATTTTGCATTTTTGTTTATCGGTAATTGCATTTTGCATTTTGTTCAACCGGTAGTGCATTTTGTTGTTCACCTCATTTACTTATATCTTCAATTTTTTTATCGCATTTTTATCTTCAACATTTAACTAATTAGCACATCTTATCCCTGATGATGGTTTATCTAAATGTTATGTTAGCGTACTTTACAACGAGGAATAAATGTATTGTCAAACTTTTGTATTTATTATTATTTTTTGTTTATTTAAAAATATGAGTGACAAATAAGTCTTTTCCCTCATATCGAATTTTTGGACGGAATTTGTGATCAAAAACAAGATGTTAACTGATAGAAAGTTGAAGATAAGAATGTGATAAAAAAAAAAAAAAAAAAAGGTCGGGACATAAGTGCAATAGTAATAAAAAGTTGAAGATCTTCATTGCAATTAAATTACTATGCAGCAAGAAAAAAAAAATATAGTATGAATATAATTAGCCTTAATGTTTTCATTAATAAATTCACCATAGTTTAATGTAATTGAGAAAATGCACTTTTGTTTCAAATGCATAGGAATGCTAAACAATTTCGTCACGTAAATAAAATATACAAAAAAATCTTTCCTACACAATTTACCAAGGATTTTGTTAAGCTAATGTGACAAAAAAGGGGAAAATGAACATTGTTAGAAATTCAGTCTAAATTTAAAAACTCGTCAAAAAAAACAACTCAACAATATTTATATTTTTTATAAATCATTAGATTTGTTTAATTTTTTTAATTATTTTTATTATAAGAAAATAAAAGACAGATATACAACAATATTGAGTTGTAAATAGAATATATTGGTCCAATTCTGTTTTCATTGTCTATTCATTAGACATTAATACTACGTAAATAGAAAGTCTTTTCATTTACATACAACCTAGATAGCAATTCATAAAATACATTGAAAATGCTCTTAGTAGTATTAAAATTAGGGTTAGTCACCTTAAGTAAAAGATGCGACTATACAATGGGCGTACCAAACTGTCACATTTCTAAAACTTATGGGGTCTAGAGTTGTCTCTTTCAACACAGTCAATCTTGATTGTTGACTCAAATTCAATTTTTCTGCCTTATAATGTTTAAGGATCAAGATTGGCAGAGTCAAACAATAAATGAAGGATGTTAGCTCCTTTTTTCCCCTTTTACTTCATTTTTCAAATTCATCAATCTCTTCCATCAATAGAACTTCATTATCATCTATACAATTCCAATATCTTCAAGTGATTCTACATTTCTCAATGCTCCTTCATTTTTCCTCTATTGACTTTCTTCCAACTCCAATTTGTAGATACCATTGAAGGTTTTTCATAATGAGTAGACCGAGACATAATGATTAGATCTATCTCAAGTACCGAGTTTCACAAAAATACCCTAAACTTTTGTGATTGTCCCTGGTTTAGACCTAATATTTATCGTGGTTCACCATCTTTAATAGAGGTGGATATGGATTGAATGATAATCACCAAATGTGCCCACATCCAATCCCAGCACCTTGATTGCATATGGTTTCGCTCATTAGAGGACTAGGTGCCTTTCAATGTTAAATCCTTCATGGGATGATTCTATTTGTCTACATGATCTATGACAGGTAGTTCATTAAAAAATCTTGAAAGAACATATAATTTTTTTGTCCTAGGTGATTGGAAGTTCTTGTCCAATTACCAGTCTTAAGACATCAAAGTGTCTACCATATACAAATACTCAATGAATATGTTCGTCCAAGATTATTTTGTTCTGCTGCAAGATGAAGTTTGACAAGTAATTTGAATCGAGAGAAAATAATCATGATAAATGTGGCACAACATATTCTTAATCATCAAGGACAACTTGACTTCATATGGACTACAAAGGGCCTTCATCTTCGACTAGCTCTCTCTCTTCTCTTGATTTATTAGTTATTGTTGAATTGGATGTGTTCTAACATTTCATTCACTTTTATGCAAGAGAAAATTTCAATTGATTCCATTGATGAGAAGACAAGAGGAAGGAAAAGTTCATTGAGGTGCTAGACTCTCCGCCTAACATTTCCCAACAAGTGTTGGACGAACTCCCACTATAGGTTACCATGATAGTTGAGGTGGTAAACAATAGCACGACTTTGAGGAACAATGAGAGACTTAAAGTGATTAGAATACGTTTAGCCTGGTTTAAACGCTAAAAATAATATAACTCTTGATAATGTCGAAAAAAAACCAGGAAGAAAATTTTAAGCTAGGTCAAATATACTACAAATACGATTTGAGTCCAAGTTGCAACACAGAAGACTCGAGTTCGACATTAAGAGATGGTCTAGCTCATTAAACACTAGCTACGTGAAACATATTCCATTAAAGTGTTTATAAGTTGGTCAAACATTATTTTTATTTACACAATCCGCAGTACGTATAACTTTTATTCACTTTTTATTCACACATTCCATAAGACTCACTGCTTAAAAATAAAAAAAAAAACTTTACCAAACAAGCATACACACCTGAACAATAATCCAATTTATGAAACACTAAAACTCCACTTTGAAATAATTTTTATCATTCAATTAAATTTGTTTTAACATGTGCCTTCTTATCACATCCATACAATGTAAACTCCAGTTTGAAATAATTTTTTTGAGAGAGTTTCATTAATCAATTTATCTCCTCCCTTCTAAAAGTTTCTCATTTCTTCGTCTTAGCCTTTTACCACATTCGACAATAAATATTTTAGTCGTCTCTCTTCCAGTCTTAAGTAATAATTTTTTAAAATTCGATTTATGAATTTTTTAGTACATAAATTTTTTGAAAAAGTGACAATATATAAAAACTTTGAATATTATTTTTATATGTAAGTATTGAAAATCTAATCAAAACAGCACCAGTGGTCTAGTGGTAGAATAGTACCCTGCCACGGTACAGACCCGGGTTCGATTCCTGGCTGGTGCAATCTGTTTTTGCCAATTTGGTAATAAGAAAACAATTGAACAGAATTTAAAAGAGAACAAATATATGCAATTTTTTCCTCCTAATCTATGCACAATGCGTTCACTGATCCTCACCACTATCGTCCATTGACGCAGGTTTTAATTTACACTCTTGCCACTGACTACGACATCTCACCATTTGGATTTTGGCTTTTTCTATTGCGTTTGAAAATGATTATCCCCTCGTTTGGACATTTTGTATCATGTACTATACATTTTTTACCTCTCGTTTTCTTGGGGATCCGCTAAAAACCCTTTTGTAAAATAAAGGCCGATTACTCAATCTTGTACAACTAAAGATAGGTGAGACCGTTGATTCGACTCTAGCTAGGGATGGCAATGGGACTGATTCAATCCGCCCCATGAAATTTTTACCCGCCCCGCCCATGACCCCATAAATTATTTGAAATTTGAAATTTGGCTGGTCAAGGTGGCAATCTTTTGACCCGCCAACCATCCCACATTTTTTTTTTTTTTTTAATAAAACTAAAAAAAAATTAGAAAATAAATAATTTTTTTTTTAAATATCAGTACCAAACAAAAAAAAAATTATAAGATTGAAGTTATGTTGTAGTGGTTGAGATTGGTAATTTAGTACTTTACAAGTTTCAACCCGGGTTCAAATCTTCTTTAGTCTATTTATAGTGAAAACTATAATTTCTATTATATTTTATGATTTAAAAAAATAAAAAATTGAGGGGCGGATCGCGGGGCGGGGCTGCCCCGGACCCGAGGCGGATGTAATTTTCGCTCCAAACCCCCCTATTATCGACCCGGCGGGCAGGGGCATGGCTGGGTTGTTTTGCTCCCTAACTCTAGCAAAGCACAAGAGTCCCCATTTATTATCTTTTTATTGTCTTTTTCAAATCCCAAACTTTCAATTTAAATGCATGTTGGACCCTACTCAATGGAAATCGTCAAATGTTTACCTGATCTTCCCGTGTTGACTTATAACAGGTGTACCTCTGTAACCTTATCAAATTCCTAAATAAATTTAGAAGCATTTACATTTTTCAGTCGATCCCCATATTCAAGTACTTATGAAGAAATGACGAAAACAGTGAGTAAATGATAACATACAAAAGCTTCATTCTAATTTGGAGTCAATAGTTTCACAAGGTACACTAGAATATACTTCAGCAGCATTAACATGGCTGCTCTCATGAGAACTAACTTCTGCATTCTCATAAGCATTAACATTGCTGCTTTCATGAGAACTAACTTCTGCATTCTCATATGATTCAAACGAATTAACTTCATCTTCCTTATCGGCCTTATTTAAATCTGTATTACCAACAGTTTTGTCAACATACTTTGCTCTAATTTTAACACGCTTACCTTTAAAGTATCGGTATTCCCATTTTGGCGGTGGATATTTCTTCTTTAGTTTTTGGCATTTGTCCAGCATACCCAGCTTCTCAAATACATCTCCAACCATTGAAACAATTGACATTGTTGGTCGGATGCCAAGCTCCTCCATGTCAGCAAATATCTGTAAGTAATTTCAATTATCACTATAATCAGCAAAATTTGACAGTATTAAAGCTCTTACAACATAAGACGACCTCTTTGAATTTGAAATTAACAACTCCGTAAAAAACTTCAAATTGCACCGAAAAATTTGGAATTGGCTACATGAAAATGGGAGTTTTTCCGGAGCACCAATATTCTCCATTAGTTTCTCCAATATTAGCAACAGATGTGGTGGCAGATTCCACGAGATTTAAAATATTACAATCCTTAAGTTGTGATGCACAGGTTCACCAATCATAATATTTCCATTCCGTATTCAAATTATGGATACTATTACAGAATGTGATGGAATGCTAGTCGCCTTGTTCAAAAATAGGCTTATTGATGCTTGTGAAATAGTATTCTGCTAAATGCAATTTACTTTACAGAAGGCATAACCTGTTCGCCAACATATGCAATAATAATATACTTCCCATCTAGCAAGTACAGACAATTCATCGAGTAGAATGATTTAAAGAGCTGTGGGGAACGACATCAGATAGGAAGCAGAAAGTTCCATAAAACTTAGAACCAGATGGGAAAATAAACTTCTATTTACTGACGGATGAGGCAAGAGGAATAAAGAATACCTCAAACATCTTTTCATGCATTTCCCTATGATAATAAATTGAAATCATTTTTTCAAAGAAAATACGAGGCATGCTTTCCAAATTCCCTGAAAATAACTTCATCCAGAGCTCTTCAGCTTCGTCAAGCCTTCCATCCTCTGACAAAGCATTCAGCAAACTGAAATAGCTTCCCATTGTTTTCCCTTGACCTTTGCTCAACATCCACTTTGTCACCTGTACAAAATTTGTAGTTTAAATCACATTCGTCCTTATTAGGATATCCGCAAGCACCTAGAGGAATTCTATATACCTGAATTATTCTCTTCCATTCCTTTTCATTCTCAAGGGTCTTTAAAGCTTTCTTCACTGTAATTAAAGGAAACTCTACTTCCCACGCAATGAAAGAATCAAGCGCCCCATATACTTCCTCTTTGACATTTGATAATCCTTTAATCTACAAAATATGCCCCAACAGGATAGTTCTTACTTCTTACCATTAAGTTCTTGCTCACAAGGAAAAGATTGCAAAACAGAAGAAAGGGCACAAAAAACCACAAACACAATATCAACACTTGATAAATTTGATACTTGTTTCCACCGCAGTCTAAAGTTTACAAGGAGAAAATGGACTTACACATTCAACAAGCTTCAAGGACTTAGAAATGGTTCCTATCTTTTTATTGGTTTTCCACACCCGTGGATACCTTGGTCTAGGACCTTTAGCAGCACATACCTGGGAAAATGTATTAATCAGCTGAGAGAACACTCCAAAAATGGAATTAAAGGGAAACTAACATGCACATAAGCACACATATAAGGTGGGGGAGAGCAGGATGAGGAGATGAATCAACAGAAATGAACTTTATTTGCAAATTGAGAAACCAAAAAGACATATGGGAACCCTAAAAGAATACTACGAGGAAGAAATCAGAACACACCAAAGAGCAAAGACTTTATGCTAACCACCCTAAGCAGAGATTCAGATCAGAAATTCAATTATACACAGAACAGAAACCAAATAAAAAAAAAAAAAAACCAAAAAAATAATAACATACAGATCGCCCAAGGATCACTGTTGATGTCCAATTAAGCTTTAGATATGTTCTTCCTCCTTGAAATTTCCTTCCCCTTCTGTCTGTTTATTTCTGTCATATTTAATACAATTCTCCGATCTCTTAAGCCAACACCACTAAAATGTTTGAGGTTTCCTTCTTGTTGTCCATTTCCTTTATCCCTACCATCCCCACATCTTTCCTGAATGTTCATAAACATTCTCGCAGTACCTCCCTCATCTACCCCATGAATTAATCCTAAGAATTCCCAAATCTTACTGCGCTTTCCATCCCAATTCCAGAGTATGATTTGTATCCACTTTTAATTATCCCAAAAGGCTCTGAACCATTTCAACCCTCATTATTTAATCCTCTTTCTTTTGGCTTCCTTGTCCTCAGCAGTTAATCCTTCTTGTAAGGCCCTAAAAGTTGGTCATACCGAATGTCAAAATCTCCACTAATACCGTACTTGTACCCAAAGAAGCAGTTAAAAGGGCTCTCCCCAAAGCAGAAGAAAAATATTTTTTTTTTTTTTTTGGCTCTGAATCTCACTAGAGAAAATGCAAATCAAGTCCTGATCCAATTTTAAAGATGCCCAGTAACAAATTTGTTCTTCGGATGCAAATCCAGTAATCCACATCTTGTTCGGAAAGAGAACTAAGGAATTTAACAGATATCTATGCTATTGAGAGCTGGGTTCCATTTTTGAAGGTCAACCTTATTTAGGAGGAAGAGGATAATCCCAAACCGTTATATATTAGTTAATATTTCCATCTTCATTCGACGTGGTACACTTAACAGTTTGGCCTAATAGTGGTTTCTGAACATCTGCATCTTCTATATTCAAATTACGAAAGCCACTTAAGTTTCTGGAAAATCATAAAGAACCAGAAATCCAAGTGAATCAACTCCATAAATTACCAAAATTACTCCTTAAAAATAGATTAAAACATCTTACTATTCAAGCTGAATGTTGTGATAAAAACCCATGACAAAATTAATATAAAACACTTACCACAATATTTCGGTTACTGTTCCTGAAAATTTCAACTGAGTCAAATCCTTTAGCGAAAATTGCCGAAGAGAATCTCAAACTAAACATCCTGAGGGGAAAAAAGAAGAAACAATCAAACGAGACTTTTTTCAAACTAAATTGAACAATCAAAACCTTCACAATGGGAATCACAAAAACAAAATGTTTATTCTTGTTACAAAATTCTGTGTTACGAATACTTACTGTTTACACAGCTCGAGCTCTCAAGATTTGCCTGGTGTTCACGAGAAATATCAGATTCTCACCTGATTTGCTGGGCGGGCTGTTGGCCCTTTTTTATGGATAATAGGCCTAAAACAAGTGGGATAAGTACTCGGGATCTTTTCATAAATAAACCATTTGTAAAAATAATTCTAATTTTATCAACTTAACAAATTTATTCTAAAAATATTACATTCTTAAAATTATATTAATTAATAAAATAATAAATTAAAATTAAATCTATACTACAAAATATATATTTCCACGTGAATTCACTTAAATTTACATTTGAGTCCTTAATTATTTGCACAATAAATCCTTCATCTTTATAAAACTTTCACTTTAGTTCCTATACTTCCTCTTTCATTTCAATTTCGTCCTCTTTTATTTACAATCTAAGTCCTTCAACTTTTAAATTTTTGCAACTTGATCCCCATATTTATACTTTTATATCAATTTAGTCTTTTATAGTATCACTATTTGATACATATGTTACAAATGATATTGTGATCAATGTTACAAATGTTACAAATGATATTTTGTAACAATCAATCGTATTCTAAATTGAAATATAAAATATCAAAATGATACAAAATATTAATTCACGTAACATGTATTGTGTAAAATAACATAATATAATCAGAATATATTGAAGAATACAAAATATTATTTGTAACATTTGTATCAAACAATGATGATATTAATATAATTTGTAACATTTGTAACAGATGCACAGACTAAATGAAATTGTTACAACTGCTATCGTTGACGTCACGAACTCGCACCACCCACGCGTGCCAACAGATCTCCAAATCACTCCCCGCCATTTCTATGTTACTACTCTGACACTAGGACGATCGTTAGGCACCAAGATCTCCGGAGAAAAAGGGTCCCATGATCGTTGGTACTCCGACGATCAAGTCAATCACGCAGTATATGGAGATACGGGGTGGAAACAAAAAGGGGTGGGGGAGAAGAAGCGGTGAGAGTTTAGGTGGGATTCTTAAGCATAAAAAGTGCGTGCCTTGGAACAACCGTAGACATTGTATTTATAAGCGCAAGAATTCTAATTGATTTGAAGACAAATCAATTCGGTCTTCAATCGGATCCTCCTTCCTTATGTGATAAAGATACCCGAGATTGCATTCCTTCCTCGAGTTTATCACGTTGCATGATTTTAGGAGATCATGATTGTGTTTCCTTGTGGAGATTCATGCGCACAATTCAACGCAATCTTTCTTTAATTACTTCTCTCGGTTGCCCAAGATATCGAGTTGCTCATTGTTACGAATGATGCGTGGTCGACGAGGCCCTATGGTTCGCATGCGGGCGCCGAGACCCTCCACATGACTCGCGGATTTCTGGCTGCCGAAGGCTCAAGCGTGTGACGGGCCCTTCCAAGGCCCCCAGCAGGCCCGAGATAGGGTTCTTGACAGATTATGAATGGGCCCCCACTCGGGCTTGGATGGGGCTGTCACGACATGGCGCCATGTGTCGTAATCGTGTGGTAACAATAGTCCCCAAGTCCAAGCCTATTATTTATAATGGGCGTGGGACTTTGAGGATATCCACAAGTTGATGTGCCTCGCAGAACGGAATCTTGATGCCCTTCGCGGAAATATATTCTCAAGGTGGTTCGGCAGGAAGTAATTCGACCTACCCCAATATATAGTCCCCAAGTCAGAAAGCCGAACATTCAGCGACGGTGAGGCCTTCAAAGGGTCGGGCGGTGGAGAGCATCATGGAGTTTCATCCGGAGTGGGACCTTTCTTCCTTCTAGGGACTCTTTCGAGGCTCGGTTCATGACGCCTTTTGCTTATCCGACGTTTTCGATTCTCGTATGCGCGTGGAAGGAAGACGCTCTAAATTTGAGAATCATTCCCATAGCATTGATGACGCAGCACCCGGTGGAACCCGAAAGGTTGGCGTCTTCAATGCCTTAGGGAGGTAGAACGTCTGTGCGCCATTCCAGATTCCGTGTGATGACCGTATTTATTGCATTACACCTCTTTCCAACGTAGTCTTTTATAAATAGGATGCAAGCCTAACAAGACTCTTCCATCGTGAGACTGTTGCATTTAACCTGCCATTATCGTGCGATCGAGACAGAGATAGAAAACGTGTGATGGTGGTGCGGCAGGAGGGCTGGCATCCAAGATGTCCGTCGATCTGAGAATCAACATTCAGAGGACCAAAAATCTGGCCAATCAACGTTCAGGGGACCAAACGTACGGGGTGGGGATTTAGGCTTAGCAGCCTTAGCCCGACCTTCCCCTGAACGGTTGACGGGGTGGGGGTCTCCCACTGCCAAAAAAGCATCAACGGCATTTTTTGAGCAGTATGGTCTAATAAGCCACCAAATTAACTCAGGTTGGCTCGGGAGACTCCCGATCATGGTGAAGTCAGGTTTCCCAACCTGGGCGGAGCCAGCGTAGACCAGGGGATAGGGTTAGTAGATCTAGTTACCCCATTCATGTGCCTACCAAAGAGGCAATGGGGTTGTAGAATATATTGCGATTATATATGCTCGTATTGTATTTCAGTATTTAATAAAAAGGTGCCGAGTTACTTCCATATTTGCGTGTGTGTGCTCATATTTTACATACTTGTTTGGGCCTCGTCATGATCAACACTCCTTTGCTATGTAGAAATTTCGACGAGGTTGTGGCGAACGTCGAACAAATTTGACTCACCGGGGCGGTATTGTTATCATGATTTAGCGTTCAGCACTCACGCCCCCACGCCGCTTAGATATATTCCCCAAGGGTTTGCCAAACGTGTTTTTAATTCCACGCCACGTGTCGGCCCAACCGACTACTGGTATCCCGTTGGGCTTATAAATACGATAGGGCATTCTTAATTCACCATTTCCCAGCCATTTTGCCGTCATACCTGGACCTTCGATTCGCCGCCATGTCGAAGCTTCCATTTTCCAAAGTCCCTAAATTCAAGATTAGGCGCGGGGGAATAGTGGAGGATGTCTCTCCTCCCCATTTGGCGTCATCCGCGGTGTCTGGTTCTAGGCCCACAGTGTTGCAGGGCCCGGAGACGGGGATGGGTTACCGTTTGCTTCCCTGCTACGGAGGTGAGAGCGGACGCCCGTTTCCAACGAATCCGCTAGGCGTGGGTCCTCTTCCGGAACGTTAGGTCGTCACGGAAAGAAACCAAAGGTCGAGAGTGGAGAAAGGCGTCCCGGACGCCTGTTTCTCCCCCTCCCAGCAGGCATGAGTACATTAACATTGGGGCCCGCCAAGACGAGCTGGATCCGTCAGCCGTAGAGAAGCTACCTTCAGCGGTTGTCCTTGCGGCTACTTCAGTCCATAAATATTGGACATCTCCCTTTGGGAAGGCGGTAGATACCGCGGAGGTGGCGGAGTTGATGAAGTTGGTCGAAATGTACACCCTCATGATCATGTTTTGAATTGCGAGTTGTATAAAATGTTGGAGATGAGGTTGCCGAAATACACCGTCCTTGGAGAAGATGAAAATGCCAAGCGATGAGGGCGAAATCAAACGCTTTGGGCGGGACTCGCGTTTTCGGAAGACGCGAGTGAGTCGCGCAACGCATTGACGTTACGAAGGCCCGGATGATCCGTAAGGCGTGTATCGTTGCCCGTAAGAAGGCCGAGTCTCAGTTGAAGTCTTGCCAGAATATGATACAGGCCAAAGATAGAGAGCTCACCGAGGTTTCGAACGAGCTAGCGAAGGCTAAAGGCCTCCTAGCAAAACTGGGGGTCCCCGGTTATACTGAAACGTAGGATTACGTGTATAGGTCATACTTCTTTAGCCATGTTGTTGCATGGATATTTTATGTAATCGAGTAATGAGATTTTAGTGGAAGCTTTTACGTTTGTTCCAAATGTTTACGCATTTTGATACCTTACCAAGCGAGTTTAGTAGAGTTGGTCGCGGACCATGCTCCCTCGCGACCCAATGAACCACAATTGCGCGCACGTGCATTGGATGTTTATCTAGCGACTTGGTCGCGAATCACACTCCCTTGCTGCGGAGCTCTTTGTACTTACTTGCTTTACGCGTAAAACGTTTACCCAGCGGGTTGATAGAGCCGGCCGCGAACCACACTCATCCGCTGCCGATTTGATTATATTTGATTAATAGCGCGTAAAATATTTATCCAACGAGTTGGCAGAGTTGGCCACGAACCACACTCCCTCGCTGCCAGGTTAATTGTACTTGCTTTCTCACGCGTAAAATGTTTACCCAACGAGTTAATAGAGTTGGTCGCGAACCACACTCCCTCGCTGCCGTGTTCTTTGTACTTGCTTTCTTACGCGTAAAATGTTTATCCAATGAGTTAATAGAGTTGGTCGCGAACTACACTCCCTCGTTGCCGTGTTCTTTGTACTTGCTTTCTTACGCGTAAAATGTTTACCCAGCGAGTTAATAGAGTTGGCCACGAACTGCACTCCCTCGCTGCCGTGTTCTTTGTACTTGCTTTCTTACGCGTAAAATGTTTACCCAGCGAGTTAATAGAGTTGGTCATGAACCACACTTCCTCACCGCCGATTTGATTGTTACTCTTCGCATGTGGAGCACTTTGGATTCATAAAGGACGAATATTATAAAAGCGGCAGCGCGTTTCTTGGCGTCTGCTAAAGAATTGTAAAAAGACCAAAACAATGCTAAACAACGGTACATCGGTGATATGGCCTCGGATGGGCGATGTTCCAGGTGTCTTGCCTCTCGCCCCTCGGGATCTTCCATCTATAAGTTCCGGGTGGATTTCTTCGATGACCTTGTAAGGTCCTTCCAGTGGGCCCTAGAGTTCGGTCCCCGCTCTCCTTATTAGCTTGGAATATCTTTTCAGACAAAATCATTGACACGAAAACTTCGCCTCGACCTTGGAGTTATAATATCGGACCATCTTCCGTTGGTAAACCGCGAAGGCGAAGTTGCGACTCCGTGTGTCTCTCATCTAGTAGGTCGAGGCCCGCTCTTTGTAAATCCTCGTTGGCCACCTCGTTAAAGTGCGGTGTCCGGGCGAGGTATTCCTATCTCGACGGGATCATTGCCTCACGCCCATATGTCATGGAAAACGGGGTTTCGCTTTGTGGCCGCAAGGAGGTGGTTCGGTAGGACCACGTGGTCTCGGTAGTTCTTCGCCCATCCTCCTTTTGCCGACTCTAGTTTTCGTTTAAGTGTGTGCTTAATGATTTTATTCAAGCTTCCACCGGCCGTTGGATTGTGGGTAATAAGGGTGGAGAAATCCTTCGGATGCCAAGATTCTCACGCTTTGCGTTAAACTTCATCCCAAAGAAATTGCGTGCCGTTGTCGGAGACGACAGAATGGAGAATGCCGAAGCGGCAGACAATATTTTTCCATACAAATTTCCGTGCATTCTCCTCGTGATTTTGGCCAGAGGCTCGGCTTCACACCACTTGGTGAAGTAATCTACCGCTACTAATCGCGAACTTGACCCCACCCTCTCCGTCGGGAGAGGACCGATGAAGTCGATCCCCAATTTGGCGAAGGGCCAGGGACTAGTGACTGGAGTAAGGTTCTGAGCGGGGAGCTTGGGAACTACCGCGAACTTCTAACATCTGTCGCATCTCTTCGTGAAATTGTGGGAATCCTTCTTCATGGTCGGCCAATAGTACCCTCGCTTCAAGGCTTTCTGTGCCAAGGTCATCCCTCCCGAGTGATTGTCGCAGATCCCTTCGTGTATTTCTTTCATCACGCATAACCGCTTCCTCTTGCGTTAGGCGGTGTAAGAGGGGTGGATGAATCCTTTTATATAGAATTCGTCCTCATAATAATTTTGCGGCCCTTCTCATGGAGCTTCTGTGCCTCAATTTGTCTTGGGTGACACCGACTAATTAGGTATTCGGTAATCTCCTTCATCCATTTCGGGAGTCGAGATGGTTAGGGACGGAGGGTGCGGTAGCGCCCTCGGTTGAAGGTCGGTTAAGCTTCTCAACTAGGATGGCTTTCATTAGGTGAGTCCCTACCGCTTGCCGCCTTTGAGAGGCGTCGGATAGCCATTTTCCGCTCGTGGGATCCGGAGAAGTTCGTACTCTTCAAGTGGGACAATTGGTCCTTAGCTTTTGCTAAGTAGGACACCATGGATTGTTTTCGCGCGTGCCGCCAAGGTCCCATTAACCCGACTTACGACAAGGCGTGTGAATCGCTATGAATTTGGAGCTTCCTTGCCTTCATCTCCGTGCTAGTCTCAAGCACGCTAGTAGGACCTCGTATTCTCATGCGTTGTTGGAGGCTTTAAATTCAGTGCGCGGCTTGATTGAGATTATGGCCATCCGGGCCGATTAGAAGGATCCGGCCCGGCCCGCCTCTCCCGAGGATCCATCGACATATAACTTCCATGTCAAGTACCTCCGCGGTCGGGCTTCAAGCGGACCATCGGGGATATGAGTGAATTCAGCCACGAAATCGGCTAAAGCTTGTCCTTTTATCGAAGGCCGCCGCTTATGGCGATGTCGAATTGACTAAGTTCTACCGACCATTTTATCAATCGTCTCAAGTATCGGTTTTCGGAGTATTTGCCGTAGGGGAGGTTCGTCAAGACTTCTATCTTTGTGGACTGGAAGTATGGTCAAGCTTCCGGAGGCGACGATCAATGACAGAGCGAGTTTTTCCATGTCCGGATATCTCGTTTCCGTCTGCGCAGGGCTTTGCTTACGTAATAGGATGTGGAATTGTGCTGGACCCTCCTCACGGATTAGCACCAGCTAATCGCTTTTCCGAGACGGCGAGGTAAACGAGCAATGTTTCCCCATTCTTAGGTTTGGATAGCGGTGGAGATTTTTCGATGAGGACCTTGAGGTCTTGGAAGGCCTTTTCGCACTCTTCGATCCACTCGAACCGCTTCCCCTTTTATGGTTTGAAAGAAAGGTTGGCAACGATCGGTCGCCTTGGATATAAACCGATTGAGTCGCTAACCTCCCCGCCGACTTTGGACTTCCTTGGAGGAGGATGGTGACCGCATCTCAATGAGCGCCCGATCTTTTGGGATTGGCCTCTATCCCCACCGATTGACCATGTAGAAGAACTTTCCGGATGCGACCCCAAACGCCGCACTTCAAGGGGTTAAGCTTCATGCGATATTTGCGAAGGATTTGAACATTCCCTCAAGTGATCTATGTGGTCTTCTGCGTTGACGCTCTTTACCAAAGATATCGTCGACGATACCTCCATTGTGTTCCCAATTTGTCCGCGAACATACGATTTACCACCGTTGATATGTGGCTCCGCGTTCTTCAAGCCGAATGGCATCATCTTATAGCGATATAGCCTCGATGCGTAATAAACGACGTGTGATCCTCGCGCCCTGTGCGAACATCGGGATCTAGTTGTAGCCCGAGTATGCGTCCATGAAGCTAAGCAACTTGTGGCGGTGATGTCGATCGACGAAGCGGGTCGATGCTTGTGATGAATGGGAAACTATCTTTAGGCACGCCTGGTTTAGATCGGAGAAGTCGATGCATACCTCCACTTCTTGGTACTCTTCCGAACCAACACCGGGTTGGATACCCACCTGGGGTAGATCGCTTCTCTGATGAACCCGCTGGCTAGTAGCTTGTCAACTTCCTCTTTCGAGGCTCGGTACTCTCGGCACTTAGAGGCCTCCTTTTTTGAATCCTTGGGCGCACTTTCGGGTCTATTTTCAAGACGTGGCACGCGATCGATGGGTCGATCCCGACCATGTCGCTGTGTTTCTATGCGAAGACGTCTGCGTTCTCTCGGAAAAACTGCTTCAGCTCTTCTTTCGTCTTTTCCTCGAGCTTCTCTCCCACCTGCAACATCTGGGTTGGTTCCGAGGGGCTTACCAGAAATGTTTCCAACTCCTCGGCTTGGGAAGCGAGAGAATCGAGGCTATGATTCGGGGATCTAGACCTTCGTCCAAAGATCAATTCTTCATCCAATCCTTCGTCAACTTCCGCCGATTCGAAAGTGCGTGGTCATTACCATTGGGAGGCGACGCGTTCGGCAGCCTCCGCAATTGGTCCATGTCATGGGAGTGGCGGCAGACCAATGAACTAGTCTGCGAAGGGCTTCTCCGGCACGACTACGCTTGGGTCCTCGCTGGAGGGGTCGATCATCGCTGCCCCAAGCGCGGCCTCCATCCCAGGCGCCATCCAACTCCAGGTCCGATTCACGGTCCTACCATCCGCTTTCATAATATTCGGGTGCCATGTTCTTTCGGGTAGAAGACACGTTTTACCACAAACACTTGGTTGTGTAAGGTTTTCGTTTTCCCGAGAAGGCGCCAACTGCTGACGCCCGAACTCGCACCATCCACGTGCCAGCAGATCTTGATCACTCCCCCGCCAACTCGTATGTTACCCGCACACTGGGGACGACCGTTAGGCACCAAGATCTCCAGAGAAAAGGGTCCCGCGATCGTTGGCACTCCGACGATCAAGTCAACTACCAAGATATGGGAGATACACGGGCGGGAACAAAAAGGGGTGGAAGGAGAGACAAGCATGTAGAGATTTGAGCAGAGTTTAGGGGTGGGATTCTTAAGCATAAAAGTGCGTGACTTGGAACAACCGGAGACGTTGTATTTATAGCGCAAGAATTCTAATTGATTTGGAAGACAAATCAATTCGGTCTTCAATCGGATCCTCCTTCCTTATGTGATAAAGATACTCGAGATTGCCTTCCTTCCTCGAGTTTATCACGTTGCATGATTTTAAGAGATATGATTGTGTTTTCTTGTGGAGATTCATGCGCCCAATTTAACGCAATCTTTCTTTAATTACTTCTCGGTTGCCCCAAGATATCGAGTTGCTCACTGGTTACGAATGATGCGTGGCCCCGACGAGGCCCATATGGTTCGCATGCGGCGCCGGGCCTCTACATGACTCGCGGATTTCTGGCTGCCGAAGGCTCAAGCGTGTGACGGGCCCTTCCAAGGCCCTAGCAGGGCCCAAATAGGGTTCTTGACAGATTATGAATTGGGCCCTTACTGGGCTTGGATGGGGCCTGTGCTGACGTGGCAGCCATGTCGTAATCGTGTGGTAACAGTTACAACTGCAAAATCAACTTTAAACTTCAATAAGTTCGTTATAGTGTGATATAGATATGTAACACAATGTTAAATTTAACAAATAAAACTATTGATTTCATCATTTGTAACATACGTAACATCAGTGATACAGAATACCAATTCATGTAACATGTGATGTGTAAAATAACATAATACAATATGTAACATATTCAGTGATACAAAATATCATTTGTAATATCCGTATCAAATGGTGATACAAAGGACTATATTGATATAAAAGTATAAATATGGAGACCAACTTGTACAAATTTAAAAGTTGAAAGACTTGGGTTGTAAATAAAAAAGGACAAAATTGAAATGAAAGAGGAAGTATAGGGACTAAAGTGAAAATTTTATAAAGATGAAGGACTTGTTATTAAATAATCAAGGACTCAAAAGCAAAATTGAGTGAATTCACGTGGAAATAGTCATTTGATTTTAATTCATTATTTTATTAATTAATATAATATTAATTATGTAGTATTTTTGGAATAAATAAACTAAATTGTTAGATTTAGAATTATTTTAATATTTGTAAGTAGTGGGTGTAATATCCACTAAGTGCTCAATGGCCGTGTCAATTTTTCAAAACAGTCGTTGATCCAATTTAGTCTGTAAATCATCAAATTTATTCCTGGCTTTTTTTTTTTTTTTTAACTATTTCAAACGATTTTAAATTCATCTATATGTAAATATGTAAGAAAGAGAAGATTTCAAGGTTAGACTCTTACCCATTTCAATGTTAGAATCCAACTCATTTTATTTATGTAAAAAATCTCGTTTGAAAGTTGAAATTCATCCATCTCTATTTTTTTCTTTTAACTTACGGTAGAAATTGTTAATTTTGTAGTATAAATCATGAAAATATATATAAATCTGAGAATGAATTGTGATTTTTATTTTAAATTTTTGAAAATCTAAATTCATTTAACGTGGGTTAATTGAAAAATCAATTGAAATGTATAAATTCGTGATAACAGACTCTGCTAACAAATTTTTGGTATGGTAAGGTCAAAATTGGCCTTAACAAACTCATAGGCCTGTTGTTGGTCTGTTAATGGTATGTTAATCGACCATATGTTGACAGATGATTCATTAACGTAGTTTAATAGTAAGGGCATTTAATTTTTTTCAAACATAAAAGATGTTTTTAAAACTTATTTGATATAAGTTGGACTCTTCTGCGATTCCTAGCGTTTGACAAGGCCATTTAGCCAACGCGGCCCTAAAACAACTGGACCAAAAACTTACCCGGCCCAAACTCGAAATGGTTTCGAAGCCAATTTACTCGAATCGTTTAATATCAGTGGAAATTACATCAACTACTTAACATTATTAAAATAATTCTAACTTTATAATCTTAACTAGTTTATTTAAAAATACTGCATTTATATTATTATATTAATAAATAAAATAATGGTTCAAAATCAAAACAAAATATAATTAATACATAGTCATTTATATAACTGGAATTTGCGTTATCAAATTAAGGTAATATCCCTCAAATCAAGCACACCAAAATCTTTCAAAATTAACGCAAATCTTCTCCAAAAATCTTCACGAAATATCTGTAGCCCCAAATCTTTCACGAAATCTCAGTGCATTCTTCACCATTTTTGGACTGGATTGAACAATGGAAACTCTGAATCGTGACGTTACAATACACTATTATGTAACAAAATATAGATTATATTATATCTCAATTTGTTATTATAATGATTGATTATTCTGCAACAAATATTACACAATATATTATTATGTAACAATGAATGATAAGGATGTTACAATACACTGTTTTGTAGCACTGATTTTTATGTGATTATTATGTAACTAATGTTATACAATAAATTATTATGCTGAATGATAAAGATGTTACAATAGAATATTTTATAACACTAATTTTTATGCGATATTATGTAACACATGTTATACAATTGGTTATTTTGTAACAATGAATGATATAGATGATACTACTTGTTATTGATATATTATTGGTTAATATGACATTTGTAATATTGATGTTTAATATGATACAGATGATATATATTTGACAGTTATGTTACACTATGTTACAAATCTGATCAGAGTTGTTCTTCACTGAGAATCGTACATCGTGTTTTGAGGAAAGAGTTTTTTTTTTTTTTTTTGCCCAAAATTAATTAGTTAAAATTTTTCTCCAAATGATAACAATAAAAGATTATGTAATATATGAATTCACATCAAATTCAGTAATTAATGATTCAATAAAAGATTTCTCTAATTAATTTCAATTTTACGTATTCAGTTACCATATGTTATTTAATATAATAAATTATAATAATTATTTTTATAAAAACAATATTTTTGGAATATTTGTAACAGAAATAGATTTTTGAAATTATTTTCAAAAAGTGGCTTAGGGAATAGTTTCACCATACATCATGAAACATAAAAAAAAAATTAGAAAAATACAATTTCACTTTTTTAATCTTAAAAATAATATTTTTACTTTTGTACATTTCTTATAAAGAATGTGTTACATTTCTTACATTTATTATATTTAAAATTTAAAATGTTGAAAAGTAATTGTAAAATTTTAATATAAAATTAAATATATGGCGAAAATATCACAAAAATATTTGACACATTGAATTGAATCGATTCAACTATGTTAAAGAAAAAAAATAACTATACAATATTACATTCCTTTTATAAAGATGGACTTATCTTCTTTATCATTTGTTCCAAATTATAGTCAACTTTTTTTTTAAGAGTATAGTTGATTTTTTAGTTTTCTAATATAATCTTATTTAATGTTTCTTGTTATGAACAAACATGAACAATCATTGTTCAATATAGAGATATATTAGAAAAAACGTAAATAAAATTTATACTTCCAACATATTAATCAACCCAGTTATAAGTACGCGAGCTCGTGTGCCAGTTATTATGAATGAAATACATTGATTAAATTATGATAAGTGATTAAAAAAAAAAAAAAAATTGTGCAAGATGAGGAAAATACATGTATATCTTTAGCATCTCTCATTAAAACTCATCGTGTAATTTCAATGGAAAACTATGGATTATGATACAAAAATACATTGGCATGCAGTTGCTATCCTCGTTACCAAAATGCATTCAATATATAATACATGTACAGCAAAGACATTGACAAACTAACCATTTCATGTACAAGCTCAATCACTGTGCATTAAAGAATCAAAAGAATGCATCCATAGAAAACGACTCGGGGAGCTCCACAAGTCATAGATGCTCTCTCATCTCTTCGTCCTTCTCTGAAGGTTGTCGGGAATGTTCTCTCTTTCAGCATCTCCATCATTTTTCACAGGTTAGCATTCCCAAGGCTGCCAAAAAGAAGCATACTCTACAGTAAGTAATATACCCAATGCAATACAAATATCCCGAAGAGTAGTTAAACAACAGTGATACACAACAAACTAAGACGTGCATTCAGATTCAAGGTTTGATGCTAAATGATCACCGGCTACACTTGATAATCAGTAACTGGATACAAACAAAAGATTTCTTGAATGCACGTGCTGACTTTCAAGGGAATCACTGCTTAAAAATAAATCAAGAAATTGACCGGAGCAATTTTAGGAACTCCAGAAATCAATAGTGTTAAGGAAGTTTCTATCTTATAATGGGAGCTTTTGCCGACTTTAAAACTGGATGTGAACTTCCAAAAGAAGAAAAATATATGCCCAAGTAAGTGAAGTAACAGATGAACAATAGCCGAATTCTAGTGCTGGTAATTTGGTGCAAAAGAAAGTATATTAAAATTTTCAATGCCATCTACTCTCACTATCCACACTTTAATGACCTTAGTACCAATTTGAGATGTCCAAAAACAATGAGCTTTTTCTAGAAAACAGTTATTTGTCCCTAAAATGAAACGATGCAATTAATAAGGTTTTTAGCTTTTGGGTTTGAGGGTAGAAGTAAAAAAGTTAATTCTGAACTCCCTCTTTCAACTCCCACCATACAACTCTGTGCTAAGTCAAACCAACATACTCACTGGTGGATGAAGGGTGTAAGAATGAAGGTTTTCATCTTTTGTCTCAACAATTGCATTTCTTCTTTCCTTCCCTGATATTTGATGGATGCGGTATTCTATTCCAAAATTGCTGTGTAGAAAGTTCTGGCAAGACATTTTTCAGAAGCAAAAACACATTTTTCATTTTTTATATCCACGAACTACTATGTATCTACACAGGTTTCCGAGGTGACCATGATTTTCTAACCATAGAAGAAACTGTTTAGCACTAACTGCATGTTCGTTATGCACTATTAGACACTACTAGACAATATAAGGAATAACATTTTAGTTTTTTTTTCTTTCTTTTACTGTGCAATGCTATCTAATCCACCTGACAAACATGCCATAATTTTTTTACCTGATGTCATTTGGCACAGCAACTACAGGAGAAGTGAACATTTGCACATAGATACGGACAAAGATTGCCACACAAATTTTGTAAAATTGAAGCACACTACCATGTAGGTACAGTACTCACCTATCCTGATCTTCAATGGCTCAAATCACTACCAATTTCCATCTATTACAATGTCCTCTTCTTTAATTTCTGCATCAGTAAGAGTGAGTGCCCGTTGCAACTTCTTAGGAGAAAATACCTCAACTTCCACCATATAAGATGCACTCACAGGTCGATGATCAGATAGCCTGAGTTCACTTCTCCTATAGCTTAACAGCTTCATTCCCTTCCCAAAAGAAAGAACGCGATCACACCTGAAGAGAAGGTAGAAATGCTAGGTTGTGACAAGATTGATTATGAACATACCAACTCAGTAAAAACAGGAAGTTAGAAGACAATGCTCACTAAAAGTAACATGGGTAAAGAGATGGATTTTCACATAAAAGGTAAAAGACATGAAACATGTATTTTCGTCTGATGAGAACATCTGTTATCCATGTATTTTCGTCTGATGAGTACATCTGTTATCCAGTATATATAAATGATCATTATTTTAGTCAAACCTGCCTTCCATTAGCAGATAACAGTGAATAAACGACAAATTACTAAAGATTAGTAAATCTAACCAGTCATTTGAAATATTCTTGCATATCCGGAATATTTACACAGGTCATACACATGAATATTAGCACGAAAAAGATCCATGCGCATTTATAACCATATTACAAATAATTTTGAGAATTACTCTATTCTTCCAAAGTCCATGCCCATAGAATACGCCTCCCATGTCTTCAAAAAATTCGTAGTAACATTTGAGAATCACTTTTTTCTTCCGAAGTCCATGCCCATAAAATAAGCCTCCTATGTCTTCAAAAATTCGTGGTTTCTTTAACTACTAAAAAATACTATTTTCTCTTGAAGAAGACAATTCTCAGTCTCCACATATACATATACATATAAAATCAAAACAGATAACAAATTGAGAAAGTAATAGGCGAAATTTTAAACAATAACAGGGATTAACATTGTGCATACGGGAAGTAATTTCTAAAATATCCAAACTAGTTCATGCCATGTTGGTCTAGCTACCCTGAATATCTCCTAAAACAATATGGTGATAAGATATAACTGTGCAAAGGCCCCAAAACATGAATGTAGTTGTTTTGCAATAAATAAGAGAAGCAAAATTACGAGGAAATATAGAATTAACAAGAGAGACAACAAAATCAGAGAAATAAGCAAAATGAGCAATGCTATTACAATTAGTTCAATCAGGCTCAAGACTACTTGACAAAATATTAAAAAGAACAAAGACAAAAGGCAACAAACAGTTCTGGGTGGATGTCTTTCAATAAGCAGAAAGTTCTACATACATACCATGATGGAGTGCGCCTCCCAACCCTTGAATCCTCTCCACAGTAAGTATCTGAATTTGTCTCATATTTGTAAGTTGGGGCAAAGTTCAAAATACCTTCAGACCATCCATCGAATGCCCGCCCTTTCCTAAGCTCTCTGATGAGCTGTCAACAGGAAAAGGAGTCAACATCAATTAAAAAGTTTAAAAATAACATACGAGACCATTTTTTCTTTATGCAAACACTAATTAAATCAACATTTAAGCCAAAGTAAATTTCAGTTCGACACCTTTTGGCTTACTACTGTGTTTCTCTGATTTTGTTGTATTCCTCTCAAAAATATTTACGTGTGTATGCATGCATGAGCTGCCTCGGCTGGCTCATTTAGAAAATTCATTGACTAGCAGTTTTCAAAAAAATAAAAAAGAAAAAAGAAAATACATAGCACCTAACAGGACTTAACTTTTGATATTTCCATCTACCTCAGGACAGAAAAAAAATAAAATAAAATAAAAAATCACCTGATCATGCTCAACTAACTTAGCCCAGTCTTTTTTCGAAATTAGCTCTCTTGTTTTTTCATATGACAAATTGATACGATAATTTAGGTCCCCCAGCCAGATTATCCTCCTGCAACCAGATAAGAAAGTTAGAGAAAATTGGGAAATGAAATGGAGGTTTATTCACATAAATGAGATTTCAAGTGGAGCTATAAATATGAAAAGTTCAAACTGGAGGTGACCGGTCAAATATCAGCACTTGGAATTCAAAACCATAACTCCATAAAATTTACTTATGTATTGGGAACCATCATTACACGTTCATTACAAGTCTACTGTTTAGATCCAATTACCACGGTTAAGTATAATACAGTTAGACAAATTTAGGTGAAAATAGAGGAATCTAATTCAAATCCCATATTCAAAAATGAAACTTCCATTTTAGTGGAAAGCTGGAACATAGACATTTATAGGGGTAGAAGATCAGCTTTCTTTCAAGCAGAACATTTCAATACATAGATGGATGCAAACAGCTTTGTCGATTTATTAAAATTTGCAGTCAAACAACATTCTAGAAGATCCCAAAATCTAGAATCAACTAAAGCATGGCATCAGAGAACAAATGATACAGGTAATAAATAACATTCAAGAATCACCGGTGAAATTTAACTCTTTCAACTTTTAATTTTATTTGCCTAATTCATTTGCGTCAGATTGTTTATAAAATTTCTCTCTCGTTTCCCTCCATTACTTTCTGCCTTTTGTGTAGCGGATAGCAACTCATGTCCCCCACTTCGCAAATATTTGCAAAAGATAAATGTCAAAGATATATGTCTAAGTTCCTCCTTAAATGCCTCTCTAAACGGGTAGAACTCCATATACTTACTCATGGTCACGGATGCTTTTAGGAAGTCCAATACTAGAGAGCGAATTAAAATGTGTCCGTCTATGTATTTCTTGGACATCAGTGATTCTTTTGGCTGCATCGGCATCCTTCTCACCTGACGTGAGATGAGTACAAATGAAACAAAAGAGCGTCTGATGTATAGACAGGCTAACAGATATTGATCCCTGAAAGCAGAAATGACAGTTGAGCACAATAGCATTGATCGATTGCTTGTTGCAATGAGAGCGTAAAGTGCCAAAAAGACTTCCTAAAGCAGATTATAAAACTATCTGACATCTAGAAAAGAACATTTGAACAAGACCTGGACTGCCAGGATTAGCTTTAAGGCCTTCACCTTTAGGATATTCTTAAAGTAGACAGCATAGTAACACATAAAAAAAGAAAAAACACTCGAGAATATTGGTGTAGAGAGATCGGTTGCTCGTTTCACACAAAAAATAGAAGCAACAAAGCTACTTTTGTTCTCTGATGTTATCTTGTCAAAACATAATATAGGGAAAGCTTAGATAAGCTAAACTGGGATGTACAGGTTGTTTTAGTTCTGTTTACTTAACATTCTATTAGGTAGAGCAATAATCTCATGGTTCTAAAAAGAAAAAATAGTTGTCATCGTCCAAGTAAAGGACACAACTAAGAAGGCCTTTATGAGTTTCAGAGGATGAAAAGGAAAACCTCAAAGTAGAAATTATGCTGACCAGTCATTAGATATGTGTTCAAATCATAACTAGGATCAAGGATCTAAATTATTAATACAAGAAATTTACTGGAAGCATTAAAGGTTTCAGGCAAATCTGCAAGGCCTATAGTGCTGATCTGAAAATTAACTTGTCTAGGATGGACACCTTCACAAAAAGTAACCTTAGAGATTGATACTTCTCATCCTCTTTTATATTTCTCTCTCCCTAGATTGTTTGCTCAGCCAGCTCAAAAAATTCTTGAAAATTAACTTAAGATGGACACCTTCACAAACAGTCACCATACAGATTGATACATCTCATCCTATTTTATATTTCCCTCTCCCTGGGTTGTTTATTCGCACAGCTCAAACAATTGAATGACAAGGGAAGAACAATAAAACATGAACAAGACTATTCCACCAGTTGTACTGGGAATCCTGGTTGCAGAAGAACGTTTGACGAGGACTTTCAGCTTTCCATTTATGATCATCCTAAATTCAAACGTAGATCCTTGAGTCAGAATTACTTATTCTCATCCTAGATGCATGTAGGTTCATATTTGAGATAAAGTCCTCAGCATAAAAATGGAATATAGTTACACTGTTCGTACAGGAATATATCCTTGTACTGCCAATAGAAAATAATTACTAAAAGTATATGACAGCACAAAGGGTTAGTTAATATTAGATAACAAGATAAAGTCACAATCCATATTCTATAACATTGAAAAGTAACAAGTTATAAGCTCATCCAGAAGTACTAATATAATTCCAAGGTAAGATTAAAAAAGGAACTAACCTTGTTGCCTATATAGCCCATAACACCAACACCAACAGAAGACACGTTTAAGTTCTGTATATGCCTTCGCAAGCTTCTACGAACCCAGATGGTAATGAAAATTCCAACCATTTGCTTGCTTACTATTTTAACATAAGGGGACCTTTTTTTCCAGTTTATCAGGTTTTCAAGGTCAAGTTCAGCAAGTGAAGCTATCTCTGATCTCATTCTATTTTCACCGGCCATGTTTGACTTGAAAGAACTATATGTCCTGAAAGATTTGGAAGCTTTGAAAGATTTGAAGGAACCAGGTCTCTCTAAAACATGCTGACCCAAAAGATGTAGAGGTGGCTCTGGCCAGCTTAAACCAATCCGTTCTGTCCCACTTAGTGTTCTGGCCAATTTATTGATGTACTGGGTGCTTGGCATTGCTACGTTTTCTTCAGAATCCTCTGTCCTGAAGCAGTTAAATCTGTCCAGCGTAATTGGAGAAGAAAATTGACGTCGTAACTCCTTTTCAACCGAAATTCCCAACTTGTGTTTGTCAATGGAAACAGAGGCATTGAGATCAACAACATTTTCTCCTGTGACTGTTCCATCCTTGATTTCGTTAAAAAAGTTCGATTCTTCATTCAGTGGGCAGATTTCTTCCTCAATGTCACTGTCAGTCGTCTGTAAGATTTCATCTATGTTTGGGGCATCTTCAGATGGCTTAAACTTTGATGGAGAAGGAGGATGACTGTGGGATTTGAATTTAGTGACTGGTGGAATTTTGTTCAGAGTTTCACGAATTATGTTTTCCCATATTGAAACTGGGCGCCTGTCTTCAGCGCCAAATATATTACCAGCATTTAATGGTATAATCTCCTGAAGGCTGTGTATATTAATGCACACATCAAAAGAAGCAACAAGGATTTTGTAGCCATATAAAATATATTGAGTGGAAACTTGGCTATTTAAAAGAGGATCAATACATACAACATCAATAACTCAACATATCAAGATCAAGAATTTTACTTCATTTAGTGTGCTTCAATAATACAGGCTCATGACTCGACTTTCACCGGTAAGGACTGATACCAAGATCGATTCCTAGGCAAGTCAACCTAATTTTAATAGCAGGCCATGATAGAAATAGATAGGCAGTATAATTAACTGTTCGAAACTGACAGAAGTGAAACAAATGAACATAGAGACTGTTCTAATGTAGATAACAAGCAAGAAGCATTAAAAAGAAAGATATAATGACAAACTTACCCGATTACATAAACGTCAGCAGGCTCATCAATATCTAACCAACCATCTAGATCTAGGTCATCTGGAGGAACTCTTCCTCCAACGTTCCATGTGCCCGCGCATATTCTAGCAAAAGACCAAGACATAATAGAAAGAACAAAGCTATCCGCTAAAGCAACCTAATAATGTAATGATGCTTGCACCAGTCAATTAGCTTTAGCATTTTATCATCAAAATGCGATAAACTCCTACCTGATTTCCTTTGTGTTTATATACTGAGCCCTAAATGTCTCCGACTTTCTTCTTAACCTGGGAAGAGTCTCTGGAATAAGAAAGTGCATAGGTATTACTAATCCCATTTAAGACTAAAGGAACTTGAAAGTTTGATTCAAAAAGAAAGGTAATATACACTATAAGCCTAGCAGAAAACAGCCTAACAAGTAGCATGAACTTTGCCGAGGAGCACTTGGCACTGTCTGTTGCATCGATTCAATTAACTGTAAAGTTTCACCAGAAATTTAATTTTGTATTTTAAAATGTGCATCCATAAATTAAGTACTACTTGCCAAAAGATCCGAAAACTCTAAATCCTCTAGTGAGCAATTCAAAAGGTCCCAGCCTTTAAAATTTCTCAATTAGATAAACAAATCACAACCCTTTTGATAAAGCAGACACACAAAGCCTTTAGTTCTTTATTTATATAAGGTGGGAAAAGTTAATCGCCTCTGTCCAATGCATAATAATAAAATGTTAAAATTTTGCATAGCTCAGAAAGGTAAGTTTTCGAGATTTTATTACCAAAATATACCAAGACAAATTTCTATTTCTTTTCCAAACGAAAAAGTTTATCAAAAAGGCATTATTAACATTTGAGCGAAACAAGTAGAAGGAAAAATCAACATCCTGAACTTTGAACAAAGCACATTACCATAAGCCTCAACCGGAATTCCATCACTTCTGTCGTTCTTAAACCGTGATTCTCCCCGCCAATTACAATATTCTGCAAAACCCAATAAGAAAAACTAAAAAATTTTAATGCAGAAGTGAAACATTATTGGAATTTTTGGTTGGGTGGATTTGAATAATACCGGACACTTGAAATTCTATCCAGCCTAACATTCAATCATGTCCAATGTTGCATACTAAACATTTCAGTGAGAACTATGAAAGGATCATAGATGAAACTACGAAAGTGCACCTGGGTCGGAGTTGGAAACGGAGTCGGAAACGGAGTCGGAGTCGGAGTCAGAGTCGGCGGAGTAATCCGAATTGTTGGTGGTGAGGTTGAGCCACTTGCGCATGACCACCCGAGCCCAGAAAAGCTGCAGGCATGTGCAACCGAAACACAATTTTTCAGCCCAACTTGTCTGCAATCTCTCTCAAGTCATCCATACAAAACAAAACAAGAAAGCAAAAAGCAAAAACATACATACAGAAAGTAATCATTTGAAAAAAGGGAAATCTGAAAAATCATATAACAATACCTCTGATTTCTGGTGTTGGTGTCTTGTATTCTGCTTCCTCATGTTTAAGTCTAAATGGAATATAGTAAGAAATAAATGGAAAATTTGTGAAAAATATCAGATAAAATGGGAAAAAATTGTTATAATTATTGAACCCAGAGCTCAAGTGGGTTGAGTGCTTGTGGAAGGAGTTTGACAATGACATTTCTTTGGCACAAAGCTCTCCATAAATAATAAATATAATTTATTATAAAATTCACATTGAATATTCTCTCACTGATCTAAAAGAATTTTAAAATTAAAAAATAGGGTTATTAAAAATATTAAATCAGGGGTGTGGCGGGATTTTGTTGGATGATGATGATAGTAATTAATGTTTTAACATGTGAAATTGAAACTGGACATCTGCCATGAATTGGTGGGTTTGAATTCTCCATTTTCGTGGCCGAAAATTTTTATACAAAATAAGACCATTTCTACACATATGGATCATTCCATTTTTAGAAAATGACGGGACTGGAGACCGGCAGATCGTGTGCTTTTCCAAAAGTGCTTTTCAGAACTCTGTGTACCCCAATCCGTTCTTCCATTATCGACGTGTTAATAAATGTGTCACCGTCTTTTCATTTGTTAATGTTTGAAAACATATTAAGAGGGTTAACAAATCTCAATTGATCAACCTCTCAATGCATTAGTATTAAAAAACGAACTTGTTGTCGCTTCGTTTTCTCAATACATTTTGAATATTAAAAATATCAAAAAAAATGTATCAACTTCTTCTCATTTGCTAAGAAAAATCGATGTGCTGATGTGTTGAAAATATATTAGGAAAACAGCAAATCTCAATCGAACAACATTACAATGCATTAGTACTAATAAAATTAATATTAAAATTTTATTCTAAGGTATAGAATATTGTGTGTAGGTTACATGGGCGGATTTATAATTCGGTCCTGTTTTGGAAAAAATCATTTTTTATAATAGAAAAAAAAATTAATGTAAATTTTTTTTCAACAACAATCCTATCTTGAAATGTTAAAAAAAAATAAAAAAAAAAAATTCAATATCAGTGTGATCATCAAAAAATCCCGATTCCGCCCCTAGAAACATAGTATTGAAGCCATATCCAATGAGCTTTGGAAAGTTTCCAATTTTCCTCCTTTTTTGATAACATACTCCAACATGGAGTATGATTCGTTTTATTTGGGGAGAACGAGTGCCTCCTCATAAGGAATATTACATTACCCAAGGTCACACAATTGTTTACATTGTGTTTGCCTCAATGCAATTATAGTACATCAATCATACTTCAACTTCAAATCATTAATATGTTTGGCTTATTTACTCGCAAGTATATGGTCGAGCTTAGCCAAAAGAAAAGTAACAACACTAATAATAACTTTATTTGGCAAAACATTTTCGAGCTTTCTCTAGAAGACTTACTTTTCAAAAGTAAGTTTTCTAAATATCTTTACGTACAAAATATTTACTTTTATTTTACTTTTTCTTAAAGCATAATCAAAATAATAGAACTTTCATCGAAACCATTTTATTCATGAACGAGAAAGCTTGCATTTGAAAGAGTCGGAGATAGATCTCCGATAGGAAATTCATGTAATCTCATTTGAGACTCAAGGATTTTGAATTCAATGTCTAGATTAACAAAGATTATGCAAAAAAGAGATAAAAAGAAAAGTTGGATTTTAAGCACGACCGAAGATGATAATTATACGACAATAATCTGTCTAAAACTTATAAGTTGTATGATTAATCTTTATACATAGAAAGAACATACCTCTGACCTCAGTGTTCCTGCAATTGCACTGTGGATTGCTTTATCTGCTACTTCTCACTCAAAACACCAGAAAATAAAGGAAGGAAATAACGAATCCACCTTTTGCTAATTAACATAGATAAAGCTCATCCAATACCATCTGCCCACGTGGTATTAAGTTCTTGGCAAATTTGTATTTTTAGTGTTTCTCATGATTATGTTTTTGATGTTTTGCCCAAAAGTGGGCCATACATAAAATAACAAAAGGATTTTCAATTTGGAACAAAATATATGGTCCATTACATTAAGACCTACCCACAAAAAAAAAAAAAAAAAAAAAAAAAAAAAAAAAAAAAAAGCTACCATGCATGCACCTCAAATAAAGTGTAACCACATTTAGCCTAGACACATAAAGTAGGTCGAGTTCGAATAGCATGATCCTAATATTTGTTATATCAGATTGACTTTAAAAAAAAAAAATCAACGAGTATTATATTTTCAATGTTGTTTTTCAAATATTGACTAAATTTAAAAATATTTCTTTATATTACTTTCAAAGTTATTTGTTTAATAGTTAACGAGCTTTAAAATATTTTTAAATAATTACTATATTTTCAAAATTGTTTCACAACAGTCACTCTATTTATAACATTGCTTTCCGTCCATCATTCTGGATAGTTTGAAAAATTAAAAATTTTATTTGTCACATTATTGAATCGTTGATTATCGAACGAACAAATTATTGAGTATAATATAAAGGATGATGATTTAGCAAATGACATTATATGAAAAACACTATTTTGTCCTTTAATGGAGGATTTATAGACATATTAATCCAATTGAATCCCAGATATTTGACACGTACAACTTTGTGTGTATAATTGTCATGCAATAAGAGAAAATTAAAAATATAAAATTCAGTTTTTTCTTACATTGTCATGTTCCTAGTTTATGAAACCGACAACTAAAACAATATTAAACTAATTGATGACACTTTAGTAGATTGTGTGTTATGTTTGTCTTCTAAAAATTAGTTTTTAAAGTTTGATTAATCATGCACCTTCGATTAGGTCAACGAAAAGGAGTATTAGGTCATGTTTGTCTAAGCTTAAATTATAAAAGTTGGTTAAATTAATCTATACATTCTGTACAATTTACTACCATTTTATTATCTATATATTTTATAGAATTTGTAATTTATAAGTACTTAAAAATATTTTCAATAATATCGAACATGTTATAATGTAGTTTGAATGAGAGTGCGGCCGACCCCACTATACCTCACTCATTGTCATCCTCCATCCCTACCCGGTTGTACCTCACTCATTGTCATCCCTAAACAAAACATTCACGCATGCTGGATTTGTATCAACCCCACACCCTTCCTCCCCCCTCTTTGTGTGACAAGGTGTCCCAACAACATTCCTAACTTTAGTCAAAAGTTGTAATCATAAATGAATTGTAAATTGTGTCTTTTAAGAATATTGTACACTTCTAGAATATGCATGGTGTGTTCCACTTTTCATTAGTCAAGAATTTTTGAAAGAAGAACTATTATTTAAAAAAAAAAAAATTACACTTCAAAATCAAACTGCTATTGAAAAAAAAAAATTAGACTTAAAAAAAAAAATTGATTTTTTTCGAAGCGAGACGATCTACAGTCTAATCTCACTCTCTCTATCTCTGACACTCGTGTCAATGGAACAAACACGCTTGTGAAGAACAAATTTAGATTTAAAATAAGAGCACAAAAAAGGCATTACATATCCTCCTAGCCTATGAAAAAAGATTTGACTCGATTATTGGTAGAGTAAATTGACAGATAGAAATGTGACTTTTGTGACATAAGTGCTCTACAAATGTGAAAATCATACTGTTGACTTATTATTAAATTGTTCAAAGAGGGAGAGACTACTCACGTGACACATGCCAGGTTTTTGTTGACTTTTGATTTTGATATTTATTGACTGAAATTGATAAGTGCTCAACTACTCATAAATGTTATTAATCAACATCTTAATTTTCAATCAAAAGTCAAGACATGTCGATCGAGCATTCGAGCTTAGTTTTTTTCTTTTTTCTTTTTTTTTTATGGTTACTTTCTAAAAACAAAAGCAAGATTAAAAGACAATCCACCCCTCCAAACAAGAGAACTCTCGACTCATTCTAGGCCAACTCAACCGAGTTTTGACTCATCTACGTGTGATTGTGGCAATTGCAAATTGGGATATAATCAAGATAAACGATTTTAATCTTGAACCTAGAGAAACTACCATTCACCTCTAGTGTATTGAATATTGTACCCAACTTAAATATTAGTGACATGTTTGAAATATAATATTAGATGTAGATTGTACAAAACAGAATTGAATAAAAAAAAAAACCTTAAAATCTTGATTGAAGTATCTCACATATGGTTCGATATTATGTACTAAACACTATTAAATAGTCAAGTGTGGATCGAACAACAGCTCAAGGCATCCAAGTGGCAAATTCTGAGATTCTGAGAAACGAAATCATAGGCATGTAGGTTCACAACAAGAAAACGACTACTCCAACATCACTCATCCATAAACCAGTTACTAGTACGAATAACATAAAGAAAAGAAAACCATGCATGGGACGTACGCATCATTAGATTATGTCTATGACATGTAGCACCACTTTTCGCCGGTTCCTCACCTGGGCCAATAAATATGTCTAATACAAGAATGTCTGTGCTAAAATTGACGAGAAATCACGAGTAAATTTCAGGCTTCAAAACACCAATATAAGGCAAGTTCCTGTAGAGCTCCGCGAAGTCCATTCCATATCCGACAACAAAGTAATCTGGACACTGCCATCGTGTATATAGAAATGTTACTCAAGTACAATGTTAGTGAAATTATAAAGTTATGACAATTCTTCAAATATATACAAAACCATCGAATGAAGCTATGAGCCTGTGAGGTGATTTCGTGTCTAATGAAACAAATGTTTGGCAGTCTATGGATGTCAACAGGACACTGTTGTTTGGCAGTCTACGTATGTCAACAGGACAATGTGTTCTTCCAAAATTGGCATCCAGCTATTATAACTCGAAAGTACTAAATATTATAGTTTCAGAAACATAAAAATCTTGTGGGATCAGTCACAAGCAAGCCTCAACCCAATAATTGAACAATAATACGTAATCAGGTCAAACAAACTACTTTAATGTATAGAGACAAGTATCACATGTTTACGAGCTTAAATGCAGTACTATTATCCCACTCAGTGTTCCGTCTACCATATGAACCAGAACCCATTTACCAGAAAATATCTGCCTCTAACTTATGCATTTCGTACAATGGGTCCTTAACCTTTAATTATTGACAGTCAAATCCTCGACCTTTCATTAATGCGGCAGAAATAGTCCCCATGGATGGTATCCATATAAATTACAGATAAATTATCAACTTTTAATTAAATAGACGGTTATACCCTTTATTTCAATTAAAGTAAACAATAAAAATGAAAAAAAGTTCTTGTTCATCAAACACCATTTCATCCAACCCCAACTTGTAAGAACACCAGCATCGTCATCACATGAGAACACCAACAACCTCTGCCCATCCAAGAAACAATCCATTACCATAATTGGTAGACAATGTTGAAGCACATGTGGAAGCCATTAATTCATTCAAATTGCAGAATTGCGTACTGGTTCAAAAAGGAATTCATTTCTCCCAAAACTTGTAGAATTGCATTCATTCCTCACCCCCCCAAAAAAAAAAAAAAATTAGAGAATTGCTTCTGGTTGAAAACTTCATTCTCTTCTGCAAAAATTCCTATCTTCATTTCGTTTTGGTTGAAAAGTTCATCATTATATTTGAAAATTCTGAACTTCTCCAAAGGTTTCGGTCCAGATCTACGGCCCAAAACATCACAAATCTTACATTTAAGATATATATAAAACACGCCATAGGTTAGCTTACCTTCCCAGTTTCGTGAGAAATTTAAATCAAATCTGAGTTTTTGATAATTAAAATAAAAGCCCCAAATTCAATTCGACATAGTACACAAATCCATACATGAGGTCAATTCTGAATTGTAGTGTTCTACAGAAAGTCAGAAATTGAGTGCAGGACATAGGCTAAAGAGGCTGGGATATAATTTTCCTAGACCAGTTTTATAAGGTCAAAGAAAAAAATAATATAATAATTTGGGCCCAGGGTTGCCCCTCATAAAGAAAATCTAGGTAACAGCAAATTGGCCTGGAAAACAGCAGAAGTGGATTATCTTCAGTTGCATTTCGTGAGCTATGACATATAATATAACATAATGTATAAGACAAAAACTAACATATTAGAGGTTATTATTTGCTGACCATTGCTACATTCCTACACGATAGAACCAAAGAAGGCTACCCAATACACGCAATCATGCAGGAGGGAGATAAATAGATAATGGAGGGAGAAAAAGATCACCTCAAAGCCACAATAATACTTTCCTTTACCCACTAGTTCAAAATGAACCTTTCGCCGTGCTGGTTTATCAAGAAGGGTGCACACAGATATGGAGGATGCACCTTTAGATTTTATGTGATCAATTAAACAGGACAAAGTGCTTCCAGTATCTACGATATCCTCAACCTATGGATGGAAACAAGGGGTAAGTTGCAAACTAACTGTACTTAATAAGTGAAACAACATAAACATTTGGTAAGAAAATTAACAGAGTAATACAACAAAGCAACACTAGTAAAAAATATTCCGACTGATGTGGCGTGTGGTACGGAACACGCAAACACTCATAATGGGGCTGGAATTTTCTTTAGAATTCGGTTACTTGATCGATCCACTTACTTCTATTATGTCAATGTTAATCACTACTCTTGGAATTATGGTTCTTATTTATAATGATAATTAAATGGCTCGTGATCAAGGATACTTGAGATTTTTTGCTTATATGAGTTTTTTAAGTACTTCCATGTTGGGATTAGTTACTAGTTCCAATTTGACACAAATTTATATTTTTTGAGAATTGGTTGTGCACGCTAAGTGCAAATGTAAACAACAAAAATCCTATCCAGATCAAGTCTATGTCGGCCCAGCCCAACCAATCAACTGGTGATTAAAAAGTAACTCACTTATAGATATGACTCAATCATTCTCCTTGTGAGTGGTTACAGCTCACAGATATGTCGTCCATGATGGAATTTTTCATCTTGGTTCCTATGATGTACCTAAGGTCGTATTGGTAGGGTAGGTGGAAGAAACATGGATGGAAATTGGTTTTACATTGTTTGTTTGGAATGATCATATGGAAGAAAAATGGAAGGAAATATAATCATTCTCCATTTTTCATATTTTCCGCTCATTTTCATCCCTCTTGCCAAACAAAGGAATATAGCTGTCTCTATTGGAAAGATGGAAAAACCATCTAGCAATAACCCATCCCTCCACTTGCCATCATTCCACTCTATTCAGGTATGCACGAGGCCACGGGCCCAATGTAAATCCCACAATACATAGATTGATTGGCACCATCACATTCTAACTATACGAACCTGCAATCTCAATGCACTTACTAATACAAGTACAATGCAGCGGAATTAGACTGACTACAGATTTCTAGAAGTCCCTCCTTTCTTGGATGCCACTTCTTATTAATTAACGGCCACAAAAAAAAGAAGTCCAAAGGGTGTAACGAGTGCATATTATTATTTAACTAGTGTGTGTACTATATGAAGAACTAGCATACGACTTACCTTATAAGAAAAGTTAAAAAGTCATTTCCAAGCTGGAGGAATTAGCTCCAAGAAAGGAGAACTTCCAAGAAACCCAGTCAAAATCTAAGTGCAAATGTAAACACCGAAAATCCAACCTAGGTCAAGTCTGGGTTGGCCCAACCCAACCATTCAACTCGTGATTAAAAAAGTAACTCACTCAGAGATACGATATAATCATTCTCCTTGTGAATGGTTACAGTTGACACATAAGCTGTTCGTTATGGAATTTTTCATCTTGGTTCATATGATGTACCTAAGAGTATCTCCAATAGACTCTTTAAACTTAATATGCTCTCTATTTTAAATAGTAAATCCTTAAAATTATACTCCAAGAGACTATTCAGATTAACATTTTAAAATAGAGAATGGGTCTCTATAATTAAATGCATTAAAAAAAAATCAATTTTCAATACTCATGTATTGACTAAATTAAATAGTATATTAAAAATAAAATACAAAAAAATATAGGAAAATCATATAACAAATTAATAATTAGGTGAGAAGTGTGTCAAAATAAAATATAGAAAAAAATAATAAATAATTATTGGGAGAAGTAAAATGAAGAGTTAAAAATAACGAAGCTGTTGGAGTACCTCAAAAAATTTACTCTAAATCTATATATGCTCTCTAAAATGTAAAAGACGCTTTTTATAAATAGATATTCTTTTGGAGATGATCTATGGTTGTATTTGGTAGGGTATGAAATAAGGTGGAATAAACATGGATGGAGATTGGTTTTACATTGTTTGCTTGGAAGGAAAAAATAAGAAGGAATGAACATATGGCAGAAAAAGGAGGGAAACATAATCATTCTCCATTTTTCATATTTTCATCCCACTTGCCAAACAAAGGAATATAGCTGTCTCTATTGGAAAGATGGAAAAACCATCTAGCAATAAACCATCCCACTTGCCATCATTCCACCCATGAACATCTCTATTCAGGTATGCATGAGGCCATGGGCCCAATGTAAATCCCAAAATACCTAGATTGATCCTCACCATCACATTCTTACTATACCAACCTGCAATCTCAATGCACTTACTAATACAAGTACAATGCAGTGGTATTAGGCTGACTATAGAATTCTAGAAGTCCCACCTTTTATTGGATGCCACTTCTTATTAATTAATGGCCACGAAAAAAAGAAGTCCAAAGGGTGTAACAAGTGCATATTATTGTTTAACTAGCGTTTGTATTATATGAAGAACTAGTCAACTAGCCTATCATATAGGCAAAGTTAAAAATTCATTTCCAAGCCGGAGGAATTAGCTACAAGAAAGGAGAACTTCCAAGTAATCCCAGTCAAAATCTAACACCCCCACTTTACATTTATGCTACATACTCATGCAGGCCCCAACACCACACCCTTGGATACCATAGAAACAAACATGCTCAACATTCCTGCCCTAAACGGATCATTTTTTTTAGAAGCAATTAATACACTTTTTGTCCGACACATATTTCCCTTGAATATATGTTACAAATCATTCCATTCCAAGACATAAAAAAACAAAAACCACAGTAAAATTGAAACTAGGACAGAAATTATTTATTCTCAATAAAATTATTACATACCAGAATCACGTGCTTTCCTTGAACATCGACTTTCAAGTCAAAAGGAATTCTGGGATTTCCATTTGACACAGTGCCTAACCCATATGAATCGGCCCGAATAAAATCTACAGAAATAGGCAGTTGAATTTTCCTAACAAGGTCCGCTAGGAACAGAAAAGCACCAGTGGCAACACCTACAAAGGCTGGAGCGTTGTTTTGAGGAGCGAAATCTTGGGTGATTTCAGAGGCTAACTCGGAGACTCGATGAGAGATTTGCTGTTCTGTCCATAGAATTTTCTCTACGTGGTTCTCCAAATCCATGGATGGAGAACTGGGAATTTTGAGCTTTGTTTTTCTCAATTAATTCTGCTTTGTCATTGAAACAATTTTGTATTGTCCATTATATTTGTATTACTTTTAAACTCAACCGCTACTTTGCAATAGAATCCGATTCTATGCTCTATCAATAATAATAATAATAATAATGGATTAAAATAGTGAACAAGTTTTGAAAATGATTGATAGGGGAAAATCATCGATTGAGGAGATCAGTTGAGCAGGTGGAGATCGGATATTGGTTGAGCAGGTGATTTTAATGAAGATCGATTTGAGATTTTAATGAAGATTTTTGATCGAGAAGATTGATCTTATCAACAAATTGTTGAGGAAATGATTTTTTGGAGAAATTAGTGAAATAAAGACATTTAATATTTATTTATTTTCGTAGCGGAGACTAGTATATCGTTTAATCAGTAGGATTCGACTGTATAATTTCTTTCTCAAATAAAAAATTTAACAACAAAAATAAAATAAAAAAAATACGGAAAAAAAAAAGAACGAATAAAAATCTATTCTCCAAACCAAACCAAAACAAAAATAAGAAAGAAGAAAACATAATTTATAGTTTTAAGATGATGAATTGAGGTGATAAGTAGAGTTTGGAAATAATCATTTGAGAGAGAATTGAGACAGAGTTTTGTTTAAAATGAGAAATTAAAGACATAGTAAAACACTGACATAGTCTTTTTTTTTTTTTTTACCATAATGGAGAAAACTATCCTACGGTCGTGATCAAAGCGTATTTAAATTTTATTTCTTTTATTGTTTTAATTAATCAATCTAGTCATTTGCAATATATGAAATAAAATATTTTTCTTGCTCTTCTTTTTGTTCTTTTACTTAATTTTTTTAATATTAGTATATTTATGATATATTAAATGTAGAATATTTGGATAAAAAATGTGAAATTAATTGAAAGTTGATGATAAAAATGTGATGAAAAAATTGAGAACACAAGTGTCAAAATATAAAAGGTGGAGGGACCTTCATTACAATTAAAATGTAAATTAAAATATAGTGTAGTCGTGTAGATAATAAAAGTGTGAAATAATTATCGGTTTTTTTGCACATATAGTTTTATCGTTTGCTCTTATTTTAGATTGGGGATATTTATTTCTATTTTTGGCAATAACATCCATATTTCAACATTTTTTGGCGCAAATAGCCACTCTCATTTGTTGTCGTTCAATTCCTCCGTTAAAAGAGTACGTGCATTGTTTATCAAAAAAAAAAAAAAAAAAAGAGTAAGTGCATTGCACAATTTCATCTAGTAACAATTTTGGGCATAAAAACTAAAGGATAATTTGCAACAAAGGTCCAAAATCTTTCAAAAGTGCGTTGAAAAATTCTAAACCTTCTAATTTTAACACATATATCACAAATCTTTAAATAAATGTGCGCCCAAATGACCTTATGATAAATTTAGTCTAAATTTTCGTTAGTTAACCAAAAGTCAATGTTTCGACTTTAATTTGACTGACTTTAGAGTATGTTTGGATTAATTTTTAAAATTTTTTTTTTTTACCAAACTATTTTCAATTATATATTTTATAGGACCCACAACTTTTTAACTACACATTTTACCAAAAAAATTTCAAAATCTCGTAAAAAACTACTTTTACTTTTAAACTCTATCAAGTATGCACTTAATAAAAAAAATAGCATTTCTCATATTTTTTTATTTCAAACAATTAAAATATAAGAAACAAAAACAAAAGAAAAAAAATAATAATTAAAGAAATGAAAAAAAAAAAATGGCATCATCTTCTCCACCACTTCAACCCCATCCCACGCTCCACCACGCTTGAAAATACCACCATTAGCCACCAAACTATTGGCCCACGCTTGACGCCTAGTGGAGAAGATGATGACAATTTTATTTTTATTTTTTTTTTTTTTTTTTTTTTTTTGTTTCTTGTATTTTAATTGTTTGAAATAAAGAAATATGAAAAAGCATTTTTTTTTTCATTATTAAGTGCATGCTTGATGGAATTTAAAAGTAAAAGTAGTTTTTTATTAAATTTTGAAATTTTGTTGATGAAACGTGTGGTTGAAAAATTGATAAAAGTTGTGAATCTCATAAAATGTGGTTAAAAATGAGTTTGAGAAAAAAGAATTTTAAAAAATAATAACCCAAACATGCTCTAAAGTCAGTCAAATTAAGGTCGGACCATTGACTTTTAGTCAACTAAAGAACATTTGGACGAAATTCGTTAGATCCTTCGGGTGTACATTTATTTTAAGGTTCTGGGATATATGTGTTAGGATTTGAAAGTTTGGAATCTTTCGACGCATTTTTGAAAAGTTTGAATCTTTGCTGAAATTCTCCTTCATTTGTTATGCCCAAAATTGTTCCAGGATAAAATTATGCACTACACGTGCTTTTTAACAAAGGAATTGAATGGCAACAAACGGAAAGGACTATTTGTGTCAGAATTGAAATATAAACGTTATGGTCAAAAATAAAAGAGTAGGTCATCAATCCACATTAAAGGCAAACGATAAGAACTATTTATGCAAAAAGCCTATAATTATCTTAAGGTTTTTCTTTATGGAATTTTTACTATTCAAACCAAGGTTCGAAATTTCTCCTATTTTTAGTTGTTTTTATTAATTAATGAAATTCTTGCTCAATCCATCTCGATATTACGTAGGATCAACAAAATTGAATTTGTGTTATTCGATCTCATACTATTTCCAATTGCATCACACTTTCTAAGGATAGATAGAATATCATGACGATCGGCTTCAATTAATTGGCAGAATTAAATCAAATTCCACATTATCACGTTAGCGTTCCATCTGTAACGTGGACACTTCTGTCAATTGAGTCTAACTAAATCGTGAGTAGAGATTAACAAAACGTAACTTTTCAAAGTTTAGTAAACATGTATCAATATTTAAAAGTTCATTGAGTGATCGAATACCCATTTTCCTAGAGAATTTATTTTTCTATTAAAATATTCAGTTCTTATATTGTGACTCAAAATCCCCATTTTTCAAAATGTTCTCTCTTGTTTATGGACTAAATTGCACTATTCATCCTTGAACTTTGAGTAAATTAGCGAACCTACCCTAACTGCTTTTTATCCGATTTTCATTCTCAATCTTTCAAAAATTAGCAAAACATAATCTCCGTCGACATTTTCATCCAAAATAACCATTAAGTCAACTTGCACATGACTTTTAAGGAAGGGTATAATAGATCAAGAACTATTATCAATTTCAAAATTAAAAATTAAAAGAATGAAGACACCTCCTCTTTCATCTTATTTATTCTACCATTGCCAACACCACCACCCAATGTCGGTTGCTATCGTTGTCGTTGTCACTGTCATTGTTACTGTCACTGTCACTTCCACCATTACTTATTCTTTCTTGATTTTTTCCTCCTTTTTATTGACTCTTCTTGTATTCTATTATTTGGTATTTGGTGAGCAAGTTGCTACAAGTCCACCACCTTCTGCCAGCAATGCATAACCCAACATTTGATGTTAAATTTTTTTTTTTCAATAAATATCAACAAACATCTCCAATATCTAATTTTATTTGTATTTTCATTCTCGACTTTTTATCTGAACTATTTTGTTCTCAATCTTTGAAAAAATGCAACGAATTTCATACCATTAGTCAACTCATTCGACCAACAAATTCAAAAATTAAAAGGAAAAAATAGTAATTCCATTATTCTAAATTAAATATTCAAAAAAGAAAAAGAAAAATTCAAAAGAAACAACTAAAAAAAGAAATTTTTTTTTTTTTAAAAAAAAAGCAACAAAAAATCAATCATTACGTGGTGAGACCTCAGTGTATGTAAATCTTAAGAGACTAGTCGCATGCAACTGTCACTGTGTCTTGTCCCACCCTTTCTTGTCCTTAGTTTTACTTTTCCAATAATGGTATTGTAGGTACTCTATTTCTATATATAATTTCATTTTTGTACAATTCATTGAATAATTATATTATTTATTATTTAATTTACGCGTCTTTCAATTTTTCATGATATTACAAATAAAATGTATTAAACAATATATAATTATCGATCGAATATATTAAACAATCACAATAACTTTTGTCAATTTAAATTCGAGCATCACATCAAATACAAGTAGAGAAAAATATAAAAGTTTGTATTCATTTGTAATAAAATTAAGTAGGAAAAGAAAATAATTCCAACAAAATATAATTTCTTGAGACATTTACAATTCGCATCTTGCTTTTCTTTGATTATTTTAAACTTTAGATAAAAATTTTAAGAGAAGGATAATATCTCTCAAATAAAGCAGATCAATGTTCAAACGATCAATTGTTGTCTTCAAAATACAATCTAAGTCTTTGAACAAAATGTCAAAGAATACGAGGCAGATCCTCGTTGGAGGAAGAATTTTGGCGTCAAAATGGGGGGTCGCAAAGAGGCGATAGACCCAAATTAATTGACGATGAGAACAATTATATCATTAATGGAAAGCAAACAATTGACCGATGTTTAGGGTACTTTCTTAAAGAGATCAAGAATTCAAATATTTGGAGGCACGAAAAAAATCCACTTTAAAGTCCAACCTTCAATGGACAATAGGTAAACTATTGCACAAATAACCCTTGAACAATGATCGTTACAATCACCTTATCACCGAAAAAGGATGATACTGAATCATCAGTTTGTGAAACACTGTCAAAAAGCTGGTCGAATAATCTTGCACTGAAAAGAATTGCAGTTAAATAGTTCATACATCCCAGCAATTAGCAGAACTATCTGTTCAATGTGCACTGTGAATAAACAGATAAATACACCAGCAATTTACATAGAAAAAGATTCAAAAAATATACATATGCTAAATTGAATTAGTTGATACTTTTAACTTGGACAGCCATTGATGGTACTGTTGCAGAAGTATGCTTACAATCCTGAGTCATGACAGACGTGCAAACGCAAAAAAAAAAAAAAAAAAGGAAGGCTCGGAGCAAAGGTTAGAGCATTTGTCACAGAAAATCCCAACATGAGATTTAATACATACAAGAATTTATTTTCTGCCATGAAAAGTAACCTTAGCTTTGTCTTAAGCTTCGTCCTTCTCTCAAGCTTCGGCCTCTCCTGTACTCAATTTCTGTATCAGAATTTGATGAACAAAAATAATGTTTCTGGTTGATTCTGGAAGCTTCCACCTTAAGGAATACATCGTCATTATCACTCACAATGTGGTTATCAGGAGCATTACGTCCAGAACCATCTCCAAATCCAAATCGACTCTGAGGAACATGATCTGAAACATAAAGTTATAAGAGTAAGAAAATAATGTTATCATAAACAACATTCGATGTGTAATTGAGATTCAATCATGCACACATAACAGAGCCTAGGAATGCCAGTAAATAATAAGCTTTAATCAAATTGGGATTGATAGGACAGAAATAAATATCAAACCTGCATTGTCAGCATTTAAAAAAAATACATTGAATATAATGCAATTTTTAGGGCTGTGATGTTACAAAGTGATTGGTATAGGCATTCCAATTAAATTATTTTAGGTGTTCACTTATTCTTATTTGTTTAAAATTATGAACACTACATATATCTAAGGCAGTGATAGACTGATAGTTCACCTTTTAAAACATTGCAGGAACCGGGCCCGCCAAAGTGCAGTCGCTCAGCATGATTCAGTCCCTCTTTACCAAATTGTGGGCTTGGGAAATCTTCATGTGTTTTCCCGCTAGTGGTTCCTCGACTGCTGGAGCAGTTAAAATATGTTCCCCTTCATGTGGCTTATTAGAACTACAAGGCATCATGCTAAAGGAGTCCTCTAACACATCAGAAATCTCCACATATTGAGTTGTAGTGATGATTTCATCAGCACTGAACCCAAAGGATGCTCTGTAAGCTTCGATTTCCTCAACGTCTGGTTTGCAAGTTTTGTTCTGCCTATTCTGATGCCCATTTCCATAACTTGGGTAAGCATCTGATTCCCTGGAAATACTCAGCCTACCACCAGAATGAGAAATTGAAGAGTGGTCCAAGTAGAATTGGGCGAATGTTTCTGGGCAGAAAAAATTGGCATCTTGTCGCAATGTTGAGGCACCAACTGGTTGAAGCCCAAGTAACCTACCCGACTCAGATTTCGTGGATGCAGTCTCTTGTGAAAGAATCGAAGGATCCCATTGTGGAGGAAACTCCCTTTCACGAAAAGAAGATGATAGGCCATCACCAGATGTTCTTGAAACAGGTGATCTAAGACTGCTCGCAGGACTTTCAGGATAAAGTGAGTAAGTCATTTGAAGATCATTGGTATTAATGACACTGTCCTTATCAGTGCTTTTAAGATTGGCAGATGATAAAAGGAATCGAGCATAAGGCACGTCTGGGGAAGAGGGAGTAGTGATATGCGCCAACTCGGGTGGGGGAGTTAAAGGAGCTGTAGATGGCTCAGTTGTGAAAGTCGAGAAAACAGGAGGAGATACGAGTTGTGTCTCGTGAGCATATGGACCTGTGACGAACATAGTAGATGAAGGACCTCCCGGCGAATTGGCTGACAAGAAAAAGTTGGGTGACTGAGCTGTCGAATGGAGTGTAGAATTTGAGAAAGACACGGGTGAAGATGGTGGGGCTAAAATAGATGTAGTCTGATTAGGCAATCCACCAGCCTGAGGTCCATTTGGCGCATTTGATAAAGAATTGGCCTCAGGACTGCGAGATGCAGGTACAACACGTTTTCCACCGTTTTGTTTGCCAAAACAAGACAGTCCACCCCAACAGCCTCTCCATCTCTTTAGCTGTGAAGTATCAACACGGTAAACCATTAGTCCCTCAATGCTCATGGAAACAAAGGTTCATAAAAACAGCCCAAAATGTAAAAGAATTTACTAAAATGGAATTTTTAAGCGGAAAGAGTGAAGGCCAAAATAAGAAACTCTGAACCCACGCAAGTAGAAGTCATTAATAGCGGGGTTACAATAAGACACTTGAGGACATGTACCCATTTTACATAGTTATGTCATGTATCCATTTTCCCTAGTACAAAAATTAAGGGCATTCGATGCGGTTCTTTATGCAATAAATGCACCTACACCTATGTGTAAATCATAATCAGATCTACAGTCCTAATTTGTTAAAGTGGTGCTATTCGTTTGTCATTATTACCATATTTCTCTTACTATTGTCGTCCTATCAGTTCCTTTTCCACTTCACCACTGTTGACAACGTGAACATCAAAAGGAGGACATGATAACTACCCCCCCATTAATGTAAAGCTACATGAGATTGAAATTATGCTCCAATGGCATAAAAGCTCTCATCACTTGAACAAAAAGAAACATTCAAAATTGCACTACCAAACACAGGATTCTATTGAGCAGATGCAAGTAAAGCGTTTTAAGAAAATAACGCTTTTCTAGAATGTATGGCTAACGCCTGAGATGGCATTAGAAGGTTCTTCTTAACCATGATGACTAAAAAAATCCTATTTTTGTGAACAGGCGTGCACGGGACACACCTAATACATCCAACCGAGAGTTCCAATAGATTTAAGTCAGATTTAAATTCAAACAAATTTATAATCTGTCTCTTGTTTAGAATATGCAACACAAAAAGCATGCGTAATATATCTTGAAGAATTTGGATCTTAGGCAAATGAAGTCTAAATGATTGCACCAAAGATCGATGGATCATATTTCATATTTAAATTGTAAGGACTTGATAAATAGATAATGCTCTTGGACAATATCATTGCCATTTATAAGGACGTAAGTTGGTCCAGTCAATCTCATAAAATAACACAATTCTCCTAAACAAACAACAAAATAGAGTAAAGAGCATATGTAAATATGCATATGTGATACAAACATCAATTTCACACTCTACAATTTAAGCAACCGGTTGATGAATCTCTTCTATCAAAAACTGAGAGAACTGGCCAACACTATCAGGAACTATTTTGATTTAGCTAAAGGGAAAAGAAAAAATTTAGAAAGCCTATCAAAAGCATACCAAGGTACAAAGTGATGACTAACATAGGAACCACATCAACCAACAGTTCCAAACTTTTAAATTTGAGTCCACTTTAATCCAAATAAATTTAAAATCTGTCTCCCAAATATTTTCTATTGTATTAATTTAAATACTGCATATAATTTTGTGAAATGGCCACAAAATTCTCAAAAAGACATGATATCTTTTGAAGAGTAAGATCTCAGGAAATTAAAGTCTTAATGATGCATCAAGGAACAGGAAAAAAAGACAGTGCCAAGGGAGCAGATGCTGATGTGCAATGCCTTGGATCAGAAAATGGGCACCCCCCCAAAACCAGCTCTTCCAGAGATTCATATGCAATTAAAATTCCACCTTTAAAACAGCTAAAAATAAACGCACTAAAGCAATTAATTGAAACAAACAATTTCCTTTCCTCCGAATCCGATTCTGTTCAAAGACCTTTAGCAGTAAATGTCATTCCCCCAACCCCTCTTTATGTTGATATTTCAGTCTAAATTAGATTCACTATATCATATCTACTAGATTCTGCATCAACCACCAAGTTTTTCAGCATATTGGGACCCTAATGTGTGCTTCATAACATTTAGCTAGACAGTATTATCATAGTGAAGAATTTATGTACATTGACTCCAAATTTCGTTTTCTTTATCATTTGCATGATGCAGATTATTTACACTGACTCCATCTTTTCTTTCCCTAAGAAAATTCAACAAGTGGGAACCATTTCTACCTTGATACAACAATATTAAGCAAATTACAAAGTTTCTGGGATATTCATTTATCACAATATTCATTGATGACATGCAGTGAGTTTCTCTATTTTTTGTTTGTACCTGTGCACACTGGGGATCATGTCGTGGTAGTTCATAACAATTTAAGTGACACTGACTTCATTTTTTTCTTTCTTTTGATGTTTAAGAAAATGCAAGAGATGGGAACTGTTACCTTGAAGTGATAAAATTAATCAAACTGCAATCAATGCTTTGATATTCATCTATCATAATATTCATTGATGACATGACATTGAGTTTCTCAACTTTCATTTGGACCTAAATATGTCTGTACTGAAATCACAGTGCACTTGCTTCGGCTCGGCCCAAATAATCGCCATTCTACCACGAGATGGTATAACCCCCTTGTCTTTAGGAACACCCCATCCATAACATTTTAAGCTCTACGGAGTTTGACATGGTATAAATTTAATGGATATTGACTCCAAATTTCTTTTCCTTTTCCTTTTCATTTGCATAATGTAGTTCTTAATGACATTGTCTCCATCTTTCCTTTCTCTCATTTGATTTTTGAGGAAAATCAACAGGTGGGAGCCATTTCAACCTTGATACAACAAAATAATTTGAACTGTAAATTTAATCAATTCTCTGGTGTTCATCTGTCATACAAATAATTGATGACATGATAGTAACTTTCTCTATTTCTCATTTGATCTTCAACGATTGGAGAGACGAGACATCTTCTAAATCAATGTACAAAACTATTCTTCCAAAATTATATCTAATGCGGTCAGGTTTCAAAGCTATTTTACAAAAATAAATTTATACGGAAATAATTTCTATTTCAAGTTCAGTTACCATCAAGTTTATATACACAAGCTTATCTTGCACATGTACACAAACTATTTATAATTCTAATGATGGCTTCTACTGATTGTAATTTTTGGAACAGCATTTGTATGAGAATCCTCAAATCATACAAGATAAAATTCCTAAGCTATAGGAAACCACAGAATAGACATACTAAGACCATAATGAGGTTGACTTCTGACGTCCCACAGGAAGACTGCAATGTTGCTTGTATTTCGTAGACAGGCCAACCAGGTCAACTGAATTCGTAGGGCAGAAATCTTAATGCTCAAAAGGAGTTTTCTCAAAATAAAACAAATTAAGTACACACTTCGTTTGCAATTAGAGAGAAAATGCTACAAAAAAAATTTATAATCTAAATAAGTGTATGTTCGGGCAAAAATCAGAATACATCCTTTGGTCGATACTGTCTCAAAGTAAAATTTAGTGGACTAGTGTAATATTTTAACTCAACAGAAACATATGGACGAGTGCAACCCTAGTATAAGAGGGAAATTTTCTGAAGTTATCATCAGGAGAAAAAGTCACGGTCTTGAAACTCTTGGTCTGTTTTGTTTTGGTCATGAAGTCGGGTTGTAAATCATAGCATCTTAAATGTGCACTCCAAAAGGTAATTGATGGTATAGACAATCAAAATAAAGTTCTTCTATGTTATGACAAGTTCACCACATCAGACCCATCTTTCAAGCTGGTCAGAAAATTGAGTATTCATGCATTAGAGAAAGTAAATTCAGGCCCAGTAACCAGTTAAGCAGAGACCATCAAGAAAGATATAAAGTATAACGACTCCAAAAATCTTCAGGGTCAAATCGGTTCAAATACATGAGCAAGCCAACTTGCCCTGCCCATAAAGTTCATAGCTACACATATTTGCATCTGTATGTTTAGATGGTGAATAAAAAATTAGTAAATCCATAAATCAAAATACCCGAGGTGTTGATGGTTGCTGTGGCTGTGGAAATCGATTCTGCTCGGACCCCATCGATTGGTGTGGAGTGCTGAATGCCAAGTATGAAGTAGGGATCTCACTTTGTTTCCTTTCGTGGTGTACTATCCGCCCACTTATATTTTCAACCAAGTGTGCTTTGCAACTTTTCTGCAATTTTCTGGTGCGTTCATTTCCTTCTTAAACATTTAAGCACCAAAATTTTAAGTTAGGATATCCAGTGTAATGGCTCCTTGACAGAACACAAAAGTCAAAAGTATATATAAACGATCTACAATGCAATGGCCCCTCGAACAAAAGCTAAATTTACATACATTTTGAACAGACATGCTGAAAAATACTTGTATTAACCAGTGAAAAAGGACTCTAAAATCCATGTATGTGAGTTATGCTCGCGATCATTGTAACCCAGTCATTCATTTATGTCCATACCAAGGACAAACGAGTATAATACTTCATGTAATAAGCCATATGGTTGCTTGATTAAGTCTTAATTGATGAAAAGAAATACAAATATTACCAATCAAAATTAGTTTTATTCTTTAACAGGCTGACATAATTGAGAAAATAAGATGGGTCAAAATCAAAACACGTACTTTTTTTGAACATTTATAGTTTTTCATGCTAGTAATCCAGATGTTCTAAATCCTCGCCATCACAAGTTTGGAATAATTAAATTCATTTTGTCAGCTTTTATACTATTCTGTTATACCTAATTAAAAAAAAAAAAAAGCAAACTGTGTATTCTACATACCTGAAAGGGATCCCACTGTAAAAAAAAGAAAAAAAATGCTGACTGCCAGCATTATACCCACATAACTCTACATTCTTCCAAAATCATTAAAAATGGCCACAAAATAATACAATTATTCCATCCTCAAACCAAAAAACCACAGAAAATGAAGAACCCATTAAAGAGAACACAAAAAACACAAAGACCCACAAAATAAAACTACCAAAAAACAGAAAACCGTCAAGAAAATGAGAGAGATCAAAGCATTATTACCTGAGGCAAGTGATAGCTACATTCCTTCATGTGTTTTGCTAGTGGATAATACAATGGATCTAGAGAGTGGGAGTGATTTAATCAGCTACTGGGAGTTATAGTGTGCCTGTAAATCAAAGGAGGCAACGATCAGATCTATAAATCTGCAATCTGGTCTTAGATTTTTGTTACAGAAATTGATTTTTTTTTTTTTTTTTTGTTCTTTCGTTTTTCTTTTGGGAAAATAAAGAAAATGAATCATTAACTGATTTATTTGTGAAGTGTACTCGGATGAGATGGCCCACGTGGCACGTTTGATGGTCCCACTCTCTTATTTGGCTGATTTTCATTGGTTATCTCAGAGGTGGAAATAGTTTAAGATTTTTTTAAGGGAAATTGGCGCAAATGTACCCTAACCTTTTCCCTCAGTGCGAAAATAGTCCCTAATGTTCGTTTTTGGCACAAAAGTGGCTAATATATGTATTTTGGTACGCAATTGGTCCTTATTGATAAAAAGACAAATATGGCATTAATTTAATTAAAAAATTACAATTAGATTCCTAATGTTTACAAAATGTGCAAATGAACTCGATATATTTATTAAATAATATTTAATTTAACATATTAAATATATAATTATAGTTGTGTCAATTAAATTTTTCATAATAAAAAAATGTAAAACTATTGTGTTTAAGTATTTGTAATTGCTATGTGATGTGAAATTTTTAAAAAAAATTAAGTTAAATAAATAATAATGGCGTATATAATTTTATGACATTAAACTAATCTTATTATATTTTTTTTAATATAAAAATATTAATAAAAATAAATTTACACGTTTTGTGTTCTTTATTTTTTGAACGATAATAAAACGATAAATTAAAATATCAAGAATTAAAATATCAAAAATGCAGTTGAAACTATAATATTTATAGTTAATAAACGAATGTTTCAATTAAAATAAAGTATTTGAGCACCAAGTTTGTGCAAAGTTATTTGTTTTATGTTATAACAATAAAATAAAATTTTAAAATTTAAATAATATAATCACTTAATAATAAAAAAATATTTTATTTAATTTAATTAGGGGTTGTTTGATATTTTAATGGGTTTTTTTCTCATTTTTTTTTTTTAAAAATGACAAAAAATTTTTTTCGGTAGTAATATTAGGACATTTTAGTCATCTTTTCTCAAAAGTTAAATAATGGAAAACAAAAAATCCATCAAATGGGAATCAAACAACCCCTTAATAGCTTCAATTTTAGTTTTTTTAATAGTTCATAAAATATATACAATTTTTTTTTGTATATTATCAATTTGGCCGATAAAATGTTAATTAAAAAAATCATTATTTTCCTTTAATTTTTATGAAAAATAAAAATATTAGACACATTTGTACTTTTTGTAAAAGTTAGGAATTCAATTGTAATTTTTCTAATTAAAACTAATGACATATTTATCTTTTTAATCAAATAATGACTATTTATGCACTATACATAAATTATGGACTTTTGTGCCAAAAAACAAACGTTATGGGCCAGCAAATGTTAAAGACCATTTGCACCAATTTTCTAATTTTTTAGGAAATTTGCATCTAGCGTCCCCATTCTTTAGGAATTATAGCACTTGGATTCTCACCCCTTTTAGGCAAAGCCGCCACCCCTTCCTAAATTAACCATCTAATTGTATTTCATATCGCTCTTGGAAGCCTCGTCTTCTAGGTTTAATAAACACTTTGTATACCCACATTCTTATAAGCCAATTTTAAATTTGAGTATTATTGTAACAACCATAGACTTTCTCCTACAAGTCTCTCACTAGAGGGGCTATTCCGTGTATCGTTAACTTACGATTATCGTATTATCCATTGAAGGTTGGGCTACAAACTAAATTATTTTCATGTCTCCAAGGATTCGAACTCTTAACCTCCTTTCTTAAGAGAAACTTATGGTAAATGCTGGTACCAATTGGAGCTGTAACACCTAAATTTTCTCAACCCGGAGGTCACATAAAAATCCTTAAATAACATTTGAAGACTCCAAATAAACTTTTATGTGTCCTTGAAAGGTTTTAAAAATTTAAATGTTGCGGAAAGTAACAAGCGCACAAGGGAAAATGAATTAATCTTCTAAATTCTAAGATTTTACCAAAAATGCATTAGATGTTGCCACAAATTATTTGATGATGTCAAATTTTAATTAACTCACTGAAATTGGAATATAGATAAGTAAAAGCGAGGTCGATCCCACGAGATCTATGCTATGAGGAAGGTGTATTTTAATCCCAATTAAGCGTTATTCTAGGCTAGTTGAGTTGAAGAGTTTTGTTGTTGAAATTGTTTAACTAAAAGACTAAAGAAATATGCAAAATAAATGAATTAAGAATTCAAGTTGTGTAAAATACCAAGGTTTGAATCCACCATTGTCTAACTTAGCAATCATCCAATTATTCATTAATTTCACAAACACACGACAACACGAAATCAATCTATTGTCAGAGTCCCTAAAGATTTATCAATTAAGTCCAAAAGAGAAAATCAAATATAGGCTCCCTTTATGCTTTAAACATAAATCACTTAAGTATTTTTCATATCAAATTCCATTGAAAGAAGACAAAGAATCAAAGATTACCTAAGCATTCCATGTATCCCAATACGAATAAAAGAAGATGAAAAATCAAAAGAAATTAATAGAATCTATTTAAGCATCAAGCATGGATTAATTAAACCAATATCTAACTATCAAAAATACATGATATTTAAGATGAAAGAAATTATGTTTAATTAATCTAGTTAAGAACGAACCATGAACGTTAAAGCCCTAAAAAGGAATTAAACGAATAATGAAATAATTACTTAATTAAAACAAGGTTTCATCGCTCACCTTGGCTAAAGAAAATTAGAAGAACATAATTAAATTAAAAATACAAGAATTGATAGAACCCGGCATGGATTGAAGAAGAAGAAATCTTCAAAAACTCTTGATTGTCGATCCATTGTCTTCTCTGTTTTCTTCCGTCTTCCTTCATTCGGCTCCCAAAAATTCCCCATTGTTATGAGAATGTATCTCCTATATATAATACCCTAGTTGTGCCCCAAAATATCCCAAGAAGACCCAAAAAAATCGTCCAAAACGTTTCCTAGTGGAATTGGGACTCAAAAAGGAAAGAAAATAAAAAAAATCATCATTGAAAAATGGCTCGGGCGATCGCCGAGTTATTCAAGCGATCGCCCAGCGCCGATTCTAGGCCTCTGTTGACGATTCAAGGTGTCTGGGCGCCAAAGATTAAGCTTTCAAGCGATCGCCCGACTTGTCTTCTTTAAAGATTTGCGCTTTGGTCCTTCATGTTTCAACGGTCACTGATTTGGTCCTTCAACTTTAAGTCTTGATCATTTCAGGTCCTTCATCTTTTCATGACATCAACTTTGGTCCTTAAACTTTACATCATCTCCAGTTTAGTCCCTCAACTTTGCATCATCTCCAGTTTAGTCCCTCAACTTTGGGTTGAGTGCAATTGAGTCCTTGAACTTATGAGATATCTTCTAAATCGTTGCTCTTTTGCCCAAACTTCTCCAATTGTTCACCAATAAGTCCAAAACTGAAATAAAACAATAATAAACTAGATTAAGTAGAAAAGCAACTATTTGACGACATAAATGATTAATTAAAGGCACAAAATAAGTGCATAAAACGCACTTATCAAACACCCCCAACTAAACCTTTGTTCGTCCTCGAACAAAAACAAAACTAAAATAAAAATTAAAACTACGCTAACAGAATCATGAAAAAATTAGTCAATGTTAAACTCCTTACCATATGCCTCAAGTTCAAAATAAAGCAACACTATTAAAAGGATATTAAACAACAAAGACAAAAATTTTCTCTTATCCGATGCTCGACGCTTGTGAGTGTGTGAATAGCCAAACATTGAACTTATACACGATTAGACCATGACCAATATTGTGTTGTTGATATTTTAGCAATCCCGAACCCTTTGTAGTCATTTATTCCTTACACCTCTCGTAAGTTATCACACTTCTAAAAGCTTTTTCTCAAATCCCGAGGTGTTCTAGCGAAGTTGGTTTCTATTGATCATCACAATGCTCTTTCTTTTCAACGAAAGTGGTAAAACTTAGCACTTGTATTCGAGAATTAGGATGGTGAGAGGTTTCTAAATTCTCATCTTGGTCTCTAAGGTTCTAATCTAGCAATCCTTCCCGAGCACTTCTACTTTTTTTTATTTAACCTCGCAATACGCCTCACATCCCAATGCAATACTTCTCTTCACTAGCTACGTGTGACCCCATAGCGAGCTTTGGGTCGATGACTCCCAAGTCGATGACCATAGGGCACCGTGTTTGAAAATACCCTAGAGACTTAATTGCTCGAGTCCCACAAAGCTAATAGAGGAGTGAAGATGTAAATTTATAAATGTCGCTCTTTCTTTTTTTTTTTTATATTTTGAGATACAGGACTCATGTAGCGAGCTTTGGGTCGATGACTCCCAAGTCGATGACCATAGGGCACTGTGTTTTAAGATACCCTTTACAGTTTAATTGCTCGAGTCGATATTTCATTTAATTTTATCACCATGAGTAGTGCTCTGGGCCTAGATCCCTTGACTATAACCCATTCAACCAAAGATGAGACCTAGAAAACCCAAACCATCAAAAGTCTTAGAACAGAAGTAGTAACTTTAACACCCCCAAACTGTTCTCAAAACAGTTTAGTCACTAGCTCTAAGAATGTAGGAACGGAATTTTTTTTTTTTATCATGATACTCAGTCAATAATATCAACACTAACACTCAAGTCATGTCTCCAATAAACGATAAGTCAATAGTGGCTATGTGCTTCCATAATCGGTCTAACATGGATAAGTATACTGGATAAAAGAACGAGTTCAAGTGTTGTCTAATAGTCTACTAAAAATGTACTCAATTTTGAGCAGATATCATCATTGGTGTAGGATATTCAACAAAGAGCGAATTTTTTTTTTTTTTTTTAAAAGTATTTCGATTATGGAGACAAGAGTGATAGCAAATTCAAAGTACTAAAGTAACATGATACTTTATAACCCACCCCAACAAAAACCTTACATTGTCCTCAATGTAAGCATAAAATAAAGCAAAGAGAAGGAGGAAAGATCAGGTTATTCCCGCAGAGAGATGTGGAGAAGAATCGCCTAGTATGTAGTGGACTCGTGAGTAGCGCCGGACCCTTGGTCAAAGGTGGTTGTCTAAATATAGTCCAAGCGGCTTGCACAAGTAGGATATCCTAGGCTTGACATGGTGAGGCCTAATAAGTGCAATAAATCAAATAAAACTAATAAATTATTTAAACCGTCTAAAACTACTACATATAAAGCAAGTAAATAAAGGGTAAGAAATGGGTTGCCTCCCATTAAGCGCTTATTTATAGTCATTAGCTTGACTTATAGTCTGATTGCCCTACGGCACTTTGAATAGTGCTTTGGAGGACCTGCTTTGCTTGCATCTATGGACATTGGCCCGCGTAGGAAGTGGCTCAATTTTCTGTTTCCATTCAGTTGTACCCATGACAGGCGCTGATCCAAACAAAATATTAACTTCTTTTATAGCATTATCAACATCAGAATAAGAACCCAAATGAGTTAAGCACATGTTTAACGATCATCACAATTAGTATAAGCAAGACAATCATCATCTAATCGCTTTATCATGTCCACATCACCAACATCCTCATTATCATGTGGTAGCTCGTTGACATTAAAAATATTTAGTTCTCTTGTCATGTTGCCAAAGGATAGTTGCATAACTCCATTCTCGCAATTAATGATAGCATTAGATGTTGCCGAGAAAAGGACGCACCAAAAATTACAGGAATATGTTTTGTAGAGTCTCGTCATGGTTGAGTGTCAAGTACAACAAAATCAATGAAAATAAAACTTGTCAACCTTGTATCAAAACATCCTCTACAATTCCTCGGGGTACTTTCAGATCTATCGCAAGTTGTAAAATCATAGATGTTGGTTTTAACTACTTTAGTCCAAGTTGCATATACACGTAATAAGGAAGAAGATTAACACTAGCTCCTAAATCTAGCAAAGCTCTCTCAATTTTATGGTTTCCTAAGATACAAGAGATAGTAGGACAACACGGATCTTTAAATTTCGGAGAGTGTTGCTTTGAATTATAGAGCTAACTTGTTCGATTAAAAATACCTTCTTAAGATATGTAGTTGTCTCTTTGTTGTACATAGATCTTTCAAAAATTTAGCATAAGAACTTGCTTAATAGCATCAAGTAAAGGGATATTTATGCTTACCGCTTGAAGATGTCCATCATGTCATTGATGGAATTACCTTTGCTTTACCTTTGTGAGCACTTTGAGGATATGGGGCTTTTGGAATGTAAGATGGCTCATTGTCCTCTTTGGGAGCTTCTTGGATTGAATCATCGGTTGGGCAATTACACGGAGAAAGTGGTTGAGAAGTGGTTTGCTTTGAGATGTCCACTTTGTTGTCAAAACAGTTTTCCACGTCGTGAAAAGTCATGATTGATTTAGCCTCTTCATGTTGCACTCCTTGAGGATTAGGAAATGGTCGATCGGGAAACTTTCTTTTCTCAATGGTTGTTGCCATTGTTGGGTGATGAAACAAGTTGTCCCATCATGTTTTCAAGATTGGAGATGGATTGTGCACGAGAGTTACGGCTAGTGCGCATCTCCTTCTTGAACTCGATGATGGTGTGATTACGATGCTCCAAAGCGACTTTTGTAGCTGATTTTGTCAAGTTTTGAAATGCCTCTTCCCATGGTTTAGGTGTGAAAAATTGTGATTGAATTGTTGAGTAAGCTGTAGCTTTGGGGGCTTGACTTCTGTGTTATCTGTTGATTACCTGTTGATTACCCTGTGACCAAGAAAAGTTGGGGTGGTCCCTCCAACCTGGGTTATAGGTGTTGGAGTAAGGATTGTAAGGAGGCTTCCTCATCATGTTGAGGGCATTAGCTTGCTCAGCACCTGCTTCTGGTTCTGGAGGACTATTGACTGTCAATGAGGTCAATTTGCGAGAGATGTCCTCTATCATGCACTTGACTTCTTTGATTTCTGAGCTAGGTTCACTGCTGCGAATCTCATAGATACCCCTTTTCTTTGGCTCAGTTCTAGAGGATCTGCTCCGCTGTTGTGAATTGTCAGCCTGCTTTTGAAAGAAGGTCCAGATCTCTGTAGCATTTTTAGACATAAGCTCTCCCCCGCTTGTGGCCATCAACCATTCTTGAATATGTGGTAGCAATCCTCCAAAAGTATTGACATAAATGCCATTTTTTTCATAGCCGTGGTGTGGACATTTCATGAGAAGTCCGTTGAATCTCTCCCAAGTTTCATAGAATGGCTCATCGTCTCTTTGCACAAACTACGAAATTTCCTGCGAATAGCATTAGTTTTGTGAATGTGAAAGTATTTGTTCAAAAAATTTAGCAACCATTTGTTCCCAAGAAGTAATACTATTAGCGTGCAATGTATTAAACCAAGATCTAGATCTATCTTTCGGAGAGAAAAGGAAATAGACGAAGTTTAACATTATCAGGAGACACATTCTCATATTTGAATATTTCACATACAGCATAGAAATCAGTTAAATGATTATAAGGTTCTTCACTATCTAAACCATAGAAAGATGGGAGACAGTTAAGCACACTCGGTTTAAGCTCAAAATTCCTAGCTGTGACCTGAGGGTATTGTATGCATGAGGTGCTCAAATTAGCCAATGGACTAAAATAGTCCCTGAAAGGTCTCTCCTCAATTTCATCCCCCATAGCTACTATTGCTTCGGTTTCTTCAATTTTATCTAGATTAGTGGCTCGTTTTTGTTGGTGAAAAGTCTTTTCAATTTCACTATCTAGATGATCTAGCTTAAGTTCTAGAGATCTACGACCAAGCATGCACAATGCAGATTTTTGATTTTTGAATTTTTTTTTTTTTAAATAAATAAAAAAAAACGAAAATAAAATAAACAAAATAAAATCCTAAATTATAACTAGTCAAGAATGAAATTAACTAAAATTAAATTAACCTTCAGACCTTGAGTCCAAGAACAGCGCCAAAAACTTGATGTCAAATTTTAATTAACTCGCAAGTGTACGAATCTCTTGGAATATAGATAAGTAAAAACGAGGGTCGATCCCATGAGAGGCTGCTATGAGGAAGGTGTATTTTAATCCCAATTAAGCGTTATTCTAGGCTAGTTGAGTTGAAGAGTTTTGTTGTTGAAATTGTTTAACTAAAAGACTAAAGAAATATGCAAAATAAATGAATTAAGAATTCAAGTTGTGTAAAATACCAAGGTTTCGGAATCCACCATTGTCTAACTTAGCAATCATCCAATTATTCATTAATTCTCACAAACACACGACAATACGAAATCAATCTATTGTCGTCCCTAAAGATTTATCAATTAAGTCCAAAAGCAGAAAATCAAATATAGGCTCCCCTTATGCTTTAAACATAAATCACTTAAGTATTTTTCATATCAAATTCCATTGAAAGAAGACAAAGAATCAAAGATTACCTAAGCATTCCATGTATCCCAATACGAATAAAAGAAGATGAAAAATCAAAAGAAATTAATAGAATCTATTTAAGCATCAAGCATGGATTAATTAAACCAATATCTAACTATCAAAAATACATGATATTTAAGATGAAAGAAATTATGTTTAATTAATCTAGTTAAAACGAACCATGAACGTTAAAGCCCTAAAAAGGAATTAAGCGAATAATGAAATAATTACTTAATTAAAACAATGTTTCATCGTCTACCTTGGCTAAAGAAAATTAGAAGAACATAATTAAATTAAAAATACAAGAATTGATAGAACCCGGCATGGATTGAAGGAGAAGAAATCTTCAAAAACTCTTGATTGTCAGTCAGTTGTCTTCTCTTGTTTTCTTAGTCTTCCCTTCATTCGGCTCCCAAAATTCCCCATTGTTATGAGAATGTATCTCTATATATAATACCCTAGTTGTGCCCCAAAATATCCCAAGAAGACCCAAAAAAATCGTCCAAAACGTTTCCTAGTGGAATTGGGACTCAAAAAGGAAAGAAAATAAAACAAAATCTGCTTTAGAAAAATGGCACAGGCGATCGCCTGAAGCTATTCTGAGCGATCGCGCCAGTGTGGGTTCTAGGCCTCTGTTTACGATTCAAGGTGTCTTTGGCTCGCTCGCCCGATTAAAAGCCAAGCGATCGCCTTGACTTGTCTTCTTTAAAGATTTGCGCTTTGGTCCTTCATGTTTCAGCGATCCACCGATTTGGTCCTTCAACTTTAAGTCTTGATCATTTCAGTCCTCCATCTTTTCATGACATCAACTTTGGTCCTTAAACTTTACATCATCTCCAGTTTAGTCCCTCAACTTTGCATCATCTCCAGTTTAGTCCCTCAACTTTGGGTTGAGTGCAATTGAGTCCTTGAACTTATGAGATATCTTCTAAATCGTTGCTCTTTTGCCCAAACTTCTCCAATTGTTCACCAACAAGTCCAAAACTGAAATAAAACAATAATAAACTAGATTAAGTAGAAAAGCAACTATTTGACGACATAAATGATTAATTAAAAGGCCAAAATAAGTGCATAAAACGCACTTATCATTTGATCATCTAAACGTACTCCAAAAATTACAAGTTTTGAACTGTAAATACTTGGGACCTTAAACTACAACATATTAAAATTTCATATCTTAACCATATCATTTGATATGTGAAAAATGTGGTCAACGTTGATTGAAAAACTGTCTCGGGTGCACTGACGCAACCTGGTAAAACTAATCTAATAAATTCATACAACAAGATTTTTTGGTGGTTCTAAATTCTATTATTAGATCACTTATATACCCATCAAAAGCCACTTATTTGACTCAAAAATTCAAAGTACAAAATAAGTTATGATAGTTCAAAGTTTGTGGCAGAAAGCTGAATTTTCATAAATATAACTAGACAACCTCATCTTCAAATTCTAAAATGACAATTGAATAACAAATTCAATTTTCTTCGACTTTAGAATTAAAAACATGTTCAACAAATTCAACATCGTACTTAATTTTTTTACTTTATAAATGTCTCAATTATAACGACGCCCAAACTTAAATAAAATAACACTATGACATTTCTTCAAGATTGCTCCAACGCTAACCATATCAATCTGAAAATTTAATCATTTTAAGGTGAATATTTCACAAGAAATACTAGTAGCAAATTATACTATCATAAGAAAAAATAATATGAAATTAATATGCGACATGCCATGAGATTAGTCCCTATATATAATAAAATAATGTAAGTTTTCTAATTATAATGAAATTCTAAGGAAAAATTTCGAAAAAAACCATTATTTAAGAAAATACAAATACCTTATACCTTTTGAGGCGTTTGCCTGGAGGGGGCCACCTACCCCCTTCCAACCCCCACACGCCAGAAGCATAACATATTAGGCTCCGCATCTTAACACAAATTCTAATCATTTTTTAATTGTCTCTCAAAATTTTATATTTTAAAAACATCTCAATATATTAAGGGCTCCATTTAAATTTTCGCCTAAGGCTTCCCAAATCTCAGGGCCTGCCTTGAATATTATCTTTATCCTCTTTTATATAATATGTGATTCACTATTGGTTTTATGATCAAGTGTGGTGCTTTTACACTTATGAATAATTACTTGTATAACATTCTACTCTATTTACTTGTATAAATAGTTTACCTGGTGCCATATATCCAATGGTGCCGAACGTCTTGGTCAGCGAAATTCTTTGGTCTTCAGTGAAAAGCTTGGCAATGCCAAAGTCTGCAACATGGGCAACCATATTTTCATCTAGAAGTATGTTGTTGGGCATCAAATCACAATGGACAATTGAGAGGGATACCCTATGATGTAGATACTCGAGTGCATATGCAACATTTATCATTATTTTCAATCTTTGAACTATATTTAGGAAATAGTTGCTAGAGGATAGCCACTTGTTAAGGTTTCCATTAGGCATATATTCCAACACCAAGGCTTTAAGATCAAGATTAGAGCAACTAGTAATTACCTTGACAAGATTTTTGTGACCAATATTGCACAGTATGTGGCACTCAGTATCAAAACTCTTGTTTGCACCTTCCAAATCTAAATTAAAGAACTTAATAGCAGCAATCATTCCATCAGAAAATATTTCCTTGTATGCTAAACCAATACTGCATATGCCAATCAAATTATCTTCATCAAATTTATTTGTAGCATTAAGAACTTCATAATATGAAATTTCCTTGATGGTGATGGAAAAGTAGACTGAGCTAGAAGAAGTGTATTACTACTACGACGTCTCAATAAATAAACCAAAATAATGGCTAGAATTGTTACCATGGCAATTGATGGTAAACTATACTTCAAAGTTCTGGTCTTGCTTGATGAGCTAGTTGCATTACCTTTGCATAACATGACCTTATATCGAGAAGCTCCACTCAATTCATTATTTTCTATGAAAAAATCTGCAGTTAAGTTCTTAAAAGGCCCTCCATTTGAAATTTCACCTGCGAGTTCATGGGCGAAATATTGAAATAAACAAGGTCCTCAAGTTTCTCCAATGACTTGGGGATCACACCATAGAAATTGTTCTTGGATAGATACAAATTTTGCAATGCAATCAAATTACCAAATGGCTCAGGTATAGGACCATGTAATCAATTGTTTGATAATGTTAGATTTACCAAACTTTGAAGATGCCCTATAGTGCTTGGAATCTCTCCTAAGAATTGATTTCTTGATAAATATAACTCTCTCATCTCCTTCATGTTGCCAATTCTGGAGCTAGCGAACCTTTGGACTAAGATAACTATTATTAGAACAAATTATATCAATGATAGAATTTAATTATTAAGATTTCCTAAACAATTTCCTTGTTAGTCCATAATATTGGAATTTGAAAGATAGAAGACATACATTAGTTGAGCTATTAAACAAAGATAAAGCATTGTGAGCAATCTAAAGATCAAATTCTTTCTCATGGCTAATTTGAAATGAATAAAGATGTTTGAGAAGTGTACAAGGTAATTTATGGTTAAGAGTTGGTTAGGTTTTTATGTTAAGAGAGCTGTGCTAATTGCTCCATTATGCAATTAATTTCCAGTAACCTGCTAGATAAGGGGAATGATTTGACTTTGTGAGACAATTTAGAATGGCTTCACTATCCAATTAGTGCTTAAACTATAAAATTTATTTTTACACACATTATTATCATGCTATTAGATAAGTGGAATACCTAAAATTTCCATTTTACACGAGAAAGGTTTTATAGTGACTAACAACAATGAATTTAAATTTTTTAGCTGAGTGCATATAAGAAGTTCATTAGAAGTGTTTAGTGTTGCTTATAAGCTATTTTTACAATTACAATGTAAAGAAACTTGTTTTAGGAAGATATTAATGTGGAGCTTACAAAATATCTATCTCGATGTCGCAAAGCAGGACTAGAATAAACAAAACTTGATGCTGGCTATTTTATTTCTAGTTTATTGACCACATGTCTAGCTAAAATTAAGAATGTAATTTAGACTTAGTTGATCGCAAGTTCTTGTATTGTAAGATTTATTTACATGTATACAATGTAATGTTTGGAAAGTGCACCTAGTAATGTTAAAAGTTTTCAAACTAAATTTCTTTTGACACAAGATAAACCTCGTTAATTAAGATTGCAATATTCTTAGAGTTTCGTCGGAATTCATATTTTGAGCTACTTTATATTCCTTGAAATCTTAAATTTCTACAATCAACAAGGAAAAGTGAATTAAGACAAAGAAAACATTTTTAGTAAAGCAGGTTTAACATGAAAACCTTGGAAAATGTTGGATAGTTAATGGACAATACAAAAGTTGTTTATTAGGAACGGAGACCTAATTTCCACATATATGAAAAGTTAGGGATTTAAATGCGACAAAAGATTAACTGGAGACTTAAGTATTCACTTATACAAATGTTAAGAACCTTGGTGCCAATTTCTTTTATTTTAGACACAGACAATTAGCCTTGTTCCAGAAAGCTACTTCCAAAGTTATTTCTACAGACAAAAATTGGAAAAAATGGACATTTCGAAGTCAAAGTAAACCAAAAAACCAAAAGTAGAAGACCACAAATTCCACATTTATAAGCTCCACCACAACCAGACACAATAAAATCAAAGACCATGTAGTTGTAAAGTCAAGTTATTACACTTATCTAGAATAAAATTAAATACTCATTACATTTTTTAAATTCTTTGATAACATTTTTTTCATAGCATAAAATAAATATTCATTCCATCTTTTTAATTCTTCTTTTTAAGAGCTAAGTTAGAGTTATGAAAAAAAAACGTTGAAATGGGATGAGTGACCAACTTTTGTTAGTCTTAAAAAGCCATTTCGGATTTTCACATTAGTTAGACAAATAGAAATGAGTTGAGTTTTTAACTTAGATGGTGAGGTATTTTATTTTTCCTTGAGTTTGTTTCTTTCAATCTTATTCAATTGTTTAATCACTTAATCTAATAAAATGTTGACCACCATCGGATATTGATGTGCTAAGATGGTAAAAGAAAAGTAGAAGATAGTTTAAGGATAGGCATGAATATGTTGAGCCGACTAGGCACGACTTAAAGAGCTACTTTTATGATTGACCTTTGTTATATTTTCTTATAGGCCGTGTTAATTAAAATATATAAATCCTAAAGAAATGAAAAATGTGGAGTATTGGTAGACAATGAAGGCTCTAAAAGTTAATTATTTAAAGAATGCAACTATATATCATTCGTGGAAAAACTTCAACAATGAAGATAAAGAAAAATCTATGCATCCAATAGATTTCTCCAATAAAGCAAATTTTGTTTTATTTTTGGAAAGAAGTGGAGTTGATAATTAATGGAGTGATGAGCACCACTCACTTAAGATGAAAACCACAAGCAACTCTCAACCATAGATTACCTTTTACTCTTATGTTGCAGGAAGTTTTTATTCTTTATATATATACATACTTAAATCAAACACCTTATTACAGCCTCTTCCTAATCTACTTTATGCATTTCAAATTAGCCATGGGAAAGAATGTGAACTTTACATTGCTCACAATGCTTTACTTTTTCATCTACGTTATTACATCTCTAAATAGCTTCACTAATGAATATGCTCTTCTAGTCTTCAAATCTCAAATAACTTCTGATCCAAATAAAATCTTGGCGAAGAACTAGTCACAAGGAACCTCGTTCTATAATTGGATTGGTATTACTTATGCACAAGACATCAAAGAGTTAGAGGCTTAAATCTAGCAAATATAGGTCTTGGAGATACTATTGCTAAAGAAATAGATGGACTCTCTTTTTTGAGATCCTTGATTATTAGCAATAACACTTTTCATGGATTTATTCTTGATGAAATGAATAATTTAAGTTAACTTTGAAAAATAGAGATGCAATACAATGAGCTAAATGGTGCTATTTCAACAAGTTTTGGATTTCTTGAAAATCTACAGAAATTAAATATCTCCTATAACAGTTTCAATGGAAATATTCTAGACGGGATTTTCAACCTCTCTTCTTTGATAGAAATTGATTTAAGAAACAATAGTCTCTCAGGAAGTCTTCCTACGGATATCTGCTACAATCTTCCAATGCTAGAGATGCTAAGAATTTCACGGAATCAAATAAGTGGCAACATTCCTCCAAGCTTGGGAACATGCACGAATCTTAAACTACTTTCTTTGTCATACAATAATTTTGCTGGAAGCATTTCAATGGAAATTGGGAACATGTCAAAGCTTCAAATTCTTTATCTAGGAATAAATAATTTGATAGGTATGTCTAAAGCGTTGATCATATGCATACATATACACTAGATAATATATTCCAAAAGTTGTGAAAATGGACCAATATTGTTGTCCATTCACATAATATTCTATTACACTTTTATCAAAGTACACCGCTTCATCATTTGCTTTTTGTCTTTATCATTCATTTGGGATAACCTTCAACTTAGTAATTGTTAAGGGAATACCATGTGTCTAAGTGTTATGTGATTTTAAGGCATGTTTTTAGAAGAGTTACCTTCAACCATCTTCAATATCACTTATCTACTACAAATCATGGTTGGAAAAAGCAAAATTTCTGAAAAGTTTCGTGAAGATCCGTGCAACAGAGCTACGATGCTTGAGTTCTTAGACCTTAGTGACAACAAATTTCATGGAAAGATACCTCCAAGTCTATTCCAGTGCCATGCACTTCAAATTCTTGACATCTCTCGCAATGAATTCACAGGTAGTTAGTTATCAGATAATGACTTCATAGGTAGTTAATTATATAATTTAAATTAGTTGGTACTTCTTCTATTTTATTAGATCTATTTCGTGTTAATTTAACATTTGATATTTTAATACCTATATGTTTAAATAGATTGACAGGAAATATTCCAAATGAAATTGGAAACTTATCAGCACTTGTATATTTAAGTTTGGGTAGTAACGGCTCCAGTGGTACGTAACTCGGTCTCTTTGTCATTTTAATCAATTTACACTCTCTTGAAAAATGTGTTTAGAGTATTTTGATTAAAAAATTATAAAAGTTGTCAGAGTTTTTGTTCTACACCTGAATTGGTATTTCGGTGTTGTGTAATCAACGATTTCTCGATCTAGATCAATTATTTGGTATTAGATTGTCAATTAATAAATTATTATTTTCTAAATTCAAAAGCATTTTGAGAATTGACGTGATTTTAAATTTATTCTTCGTTATAGTATATTGCTGCTTTTGTGCTCTCATTCATTTGGGGTAACTGTCAACTTAGTAATTGTTAAGGGAATACTATGTGTCTATGTGTTTTGTGATTTTAAAGCATGTTTTTTAGGAGACTTACCTTCAACCATCTTTAATATCACTTCTCTACTACAAATCTCAAATAGAGAGAATAAAATTTCTAGAAAGTTTCGTGATGCTTGAGTTTTTAGACCTTGGTGACCACAAAGTCTATTGCAATGTAATTTTAGTTAGAGAAAATTGTAGTGGGTCCCTACCCTTTGGAAATGTTGCAATTGGTTCCAATGTCTTTATTTTTAATTTTTATAAAAATATTAAAGAAAATGTAGTGAGTTCTTATCTTGGTTTTGAATTAATAACTTATTGACCAAATTGATAATATACGTAAATTATTTTATATATTTTATGAACTATTATTAAATAACTTAAATTTAAGCTATTGATTAACTAACGTGTTAAAAAAATTTTTTTTTTTTTATTATTAAGTAATTTCATTATTAAAAATTTTAAACTTTTATTTTATGGTTATAAGAAAAAAGAAAAAAAAATTGTGTCACAAACTACATCCTTAATTAAATACTTTTATTTAGTTGAACTATTTGTTTATTAACTACAAATATATATAGCTCAATTGTATTTATTATATTTTAATTTATTGTTATATCATCATTCAATAAAGAAAATAAAGAACCACAATTCATCGAATTAAATTTTTTCAATATTTTTATGTCAAATAAAACAAAATAAGATTGGTTGGATGTCATAAACTAATAAATATTATTTTGTTATTTACTTGTCTTAATTTTTATTCAAGTCTTTCTCATCCCAAAGCAATTAGATGATACACTTAAGGCACGATAATTTAACTTTTTTCCCTTCTGAAAAATTTAATTGACACCACTATAATGATATATTTAGTACAGTAATTTATATATTATTAAATAAAGATTTGGGACCCATTTGTACTTTTTTCAAAGGCTGGGACCCAACTACAATATTTTCAAATTAAAACTTAAGGGCGTATTGGTCTTTTTGTCAAAAATACTACCAATTGTGCACCAAAATACATAGGTTAAGGACGTGTGTGCCAAAAAACAAACATTAAATATCATTCCCATTTCTTAATTTAAAAGTTTGATATTTAAATAAATTTATAATTTGTGTATTATTATTTGATGATACCTTTTGAAATTTTAAATATTTGACTTTTGATTTCAAATTTTAATATTCTAAAATGTAATGACAAGAAGCATTCCTCATGAAACTCAATAGCACTTGAATATTTATATTGGATTCAAATATCTTGACAAGTACATATTTAGGACTTATTAGTACTTTTGGTATTCATTTGAGTGCATCGACAAACACCACATTACAAGAACAATTCCATATTCAATTGGCAGTTTATCAAATTTGAAGGTATTCAATATTGGTATCAACAGTCTTCATAGTCAAATACCTGAATCCATCTTCAATCTCTCCATGTTACAAGTGCTTTCTTTTGTAAACAATAATATCTTCCGGCAATCTTCTGTCGTCAATAGCCAATGGGCTCCCTGATCTCGAAGATCTCTATCTTGGTGGCAATCAATTGAGTGGAGAAATTCCTAGCTATATTTCAAATTTTTCTAAGCTTATTGTACTGGATCTTGGTGTAAACTACTTCAGTGGACGTGTACCCATGAATCTTGGGAATTTATAGAACCTACAGATTCTCGACTTTGATGGGAATCAATTGACAAATGATCCTTCAATGCTCGAATTGGATTTTCTTATTTCATTGAAAAATTGTAGGCAGTTGAAGGTAATACAAATCGACCGCAATTCTTTTGACGGAATGCTTCCAAGAACCTTGGGTAATCTGTCAGCATCTATTGAAATTTTCACTGCCTATTCCTCTGGTATTAAAGGTATGATTCCGAATGAAATTGGTAATATGAGCAACTTGATCGAATTAGACATGGAGGTAATGAATTGACAGGAAAAATTCCTGACACATTGGGTCACTTAAGAAAAGTGCAAATGTTGACACTTAATGGCAATAAACTAGGGGATCAATATATGTCAACCTTTGCAATTTGAAAAATCTGTATGACCTTGATTTGGGGAATAATCACTTCTCTCGAAAGCTACCGACTTGTTTAGGAAATCTTACTTCATTACGAGAGTTAAATTTATCTTACAACTTATTGACTATCACTATCCCTTCCACACCGTGGACTAACAAAGAAATTCAAATAATGGACCTATCATATAATTTGTTCAATGGTTCGTTGGCTCCAGAAATTGGCAGCGTGACGGGGTTGAGAGAGTTATATCTATCAAGAAATTAGTTCTCAGGAGAGATTCCAAGCACTATAGGACAACTTCAGAGTTTGGTAAATCTAACATTATCAAACAATCGATTACATTGTCCTATACCTGAGTCGCTTGGTGATTTGATTTCATTGCAATATTTAGATCTATTCAAGAACAATCTCTATGGTGAAATCTCCAGGTCATTGGAGAAACTTAAAGAACTTGTGTATTTCAATGTTTCGTTCAATAAACTCAGTGGTGAAATTCCAAATGGAGGGTCTTTTAAGAACTTAACTTCAGATTTTTTCATAGGAAATAGTAAATTGTGTAGAGCTTCTCAATACAAGGCCATGCCATGCAAAAGTAATGCAACTAGCTCATCAAGCAAGACCAGAATTTAGAAGTATATTTTGCCATCAATTGCCTTAGAAATATTTCTAGCCATTATTTTGGTTTATTTAATGAGACGTCATAATAGGAATACACTTCTTCCGGATCAGTCTACTTTTTCCATCACCGTCGAGAGGATTTCATATTATAAAGTTCTTAGTACAACCAATAAATTCGGTGAAGAGAATTTGATTGGTAGAGGCAATATTGGTAAAGTGTACAAGAAAATATTTTCAGATGGAATGATTGCTGCTATTAAGGTCTTTAATTTAGATTTGGAAGGCACAAACAAGAGTTTTGATACTAAGTGTCACATACTGTGTAATATTCGTCATAGAAATCTTGTCAAGGTAATTATGAGTTGCTCTAACCTTGATCTTAAAGCCTTGGTGTTGGAATATATGCCTAATGGAAACCTGAACAAATGGATGTCCTCTAGCAACTATTTCCTAAATATAGTTCAAAAATTGGAAATAATGATAGATGTGGCATCTGCACTCGAGTATCTATATCATGGGCATCCCTCTCCAATTGTCCATTGTGATTTGAAGCCCAGCAACATACTTCTAGATGAAGACATGGTTGCCCATGTTGCAGACTTTGGCATTGCCAAGCTTTTAATTGAAGACCAGAGAATTTCACTGACTAAGATGTTGGGAACCATTGGATATATGGCTCCAGGTAAATGGTTCTGTCAACTATTTATGTATTAGAGTAAATGTTATACACATAATTATTCATAAATGTTATGCTAACATCATATTTAGTGTAAAAGCACCACACTTGCTTTCATACTTATGGCCTTCTTTCTATGAAAGATCAATAAAAATAGCGCAAATAGATGCTTGCAGGTTGATCACATGTATAAATACCTTTTGGGCATAGCCATGTTGTGCTTTTTGTTAGTATTCTATTTACCATTTACTTAATTCTCATTCATTTATTTTTCAATTAAAATTTGACTTGTTAACTTGATTACATGTCCCAATTTTGTAGAGTATGGATCAACAAGATTAATATCGACTATGGCTAATATTTATAGCTTTTGGATTATGATGATGGAAACATTTACCAAAAAAATGAAGCCAACAGATGATATGTTTGTTGGGGAATTCACCATGAGGAGATGGTGTTTGAATCATTCCCAAATGCAATAGTTCAAATAGTTGATGTGGATCTAATGAATGTTTGAAATCAATGATAGAGTTGAAGAGAATGATCAATCATGGGACTAGTACTAGTTGATGATTTGCCCAAGGAGAGGCTCACTATGAAAGATGTTCTAACAAGGCTCAAGAAGATCAAATCTGAATTTTGTTAAAGCATAACTGACATGGAATAAGTTGAAGAGGTTCGTTTCTTTATCACATTTTCTTTTTCCATCTATTGAGAACAGAAAAAATATGATTATTTGAAGTAAATTCATTAATGGAATAAGAAACTATTGTTATTTCACTATTAATATTTATTACACATTTAAAACAAACTTTAATCATCTCTCAGAAGCTTATTTTATGTTGCTATTGCAGAAAACTTGGCAATCATTCTGAATATTTTTAAGCTCCGTTTGGCATCCGGTGTGTTGCAGTATTATAGCTGTCTGTGTCCCCCAAAACTGTACTATAAAGTAATTTGTTCGATGAATAAATAATTTTATGCAGTGATTTGGTTATCTTTTGTTCTTATCCTCTTCATTTTCCCTGGACACCAGTCACCATTGATTTAATTCAAACATGCAGCAACTTATTTTCCTTTGTTCTGTTTTCCATTCATAAATGTTAGTAGAATCAAGGAGCAAATTTCTTAAAGATCTAAGGAGTGTTTCTATTTGATACTTTGCATGCAAGCCATATTCGCTATGATTGTTGTGATTTGTGTGTTAAACTGTTAATTGCTTGTAATTCTCATAAGGGATACAAGAACGTAGCAGCTGACATGCGACAAGCTACTACATGGTTAGAATTGTGAGGAAGACATACTTGGAGGATACAAGAAAATGGCTACATTTGATTCAATTTATTCTCTTACCATTATGATGGTTGGCCAAGATGGATCGGATTTAGTTAGCTCATTAGAGCACTGCCGTGTAGATTAAAGACAAGAAAAGGTAAAGAGGTTGAGAGAGTGACGTGAAGTCCAGCTATACTACCAGGACCTCATGGACAAGATAAGGATGTCTTCCAATCCACGAACTTCCTAATTTAATTATATGTTGCATTCATTTCATTAAAGACAAGAAAATGGCTACATTTGATTCAGCAATACATGCATATATGAAAATTAGGTAAATGTACAACCTTGATACAATTTATTCTCTTACCATTATGATGGTTGGTTGAAACATTTGGCAGATGGATCGGATTTAGTTAGCTCATTAGAGCTAAACCGCCATGTAGATTAAAGACAAGAAAAGGTAAAGAGGTTGAGAGAGTGACGTGAAGTCCAGCCATACTACCAGGACCTCATGGACAAGATAAGGATGTCTTCCAATCTACGAACTTCCTAATTTAATTATATGTTGCATTCATTTCATTAAATGAAAACGTGGCTGATCATATATTTGCTATTTTTTCTTTATATATATGAACATCAAATCTTGTTCTATAATTTTAGAATGATACTCTCTTGTAATTATTGAGTTCAAGTATTGCACACGTTCTTCCCAATTAGATTTTTACTCATAATTCAGTTCAATAATTTCGTTATTCTAGTGAAAAAAATCATTGAGTGATGGATATGACTTTTTCTTTTCTAAGCCTTCAATTTCATGAAATTCTTAAATCATTATGACATGTCAGCGGTTGCTTAGGATATCATTTATATATATATATATATATATATATATAATTTGTCCATATATGCATATGGACAAATTAATGATGAAATCTATTTAACTTCTTATTATGTCTTAAACTGTGCCTCTGATGTTGGATTATTATCTATATAATGGGCTACATATTGTATTGCAATTATATGGGCTATCTAATTAATAGGGCTATTAAGTGATCTATTGATTGGGCATTTGAAACATTCAAACTAAGTACGGGCATTATAATGTGTAGAGACCGGATCCTAATCTAATTAGGATTGATGGACTTCTAATTGGACTAGGGTATACAGAATATTATAAATAGGGTTATGGTCCCTGGTCAATCACAACTTTTGTTCTTCTCTTCTATACCATTATGGACAGAGATTTCATTGAGCATTATTAAGGTGATTAGACTGCAGAAGATCCAATCCTCTCAATTTCAACACTAATGGAGACAAGTATTCTTCTGAATTAATTATAATTGATAATTTGGCATATTTTTGGTAATCGGCACCACATAAATCGTAAATGATCACCTTCAATCACTAACATACTTAAGTGATTATCTTCAATTACTATCGTAATATTTTGATTATAACAAACAAATATTGTTTACTAACACTCTATCTTCAAGTAATATTCAAAGAGTTACAAATCGAACTCTCAAATAATGACAAGATCAAAGTCAAATTAATACAAGAGTTCAAGCATCTCAAAATCAAAACTCAAGACTCGAAGATCAAGATCAAAGAATAGATTTCTAGATAAATTGTAAAAGTATTAACTCTTTTATCTTTAGCAATTAAATGAATGAAAGTTTAAAAATACTTTTATGCACAAAACGTATGTCATTATCACTTGCATAAAATATTTTTATCAAAGTTAAAAATAAATTTTTAAAATTGTAGAAACGATCATCCGTTTGATGAACCTGGTCGAACCAGTCGATCGTTTGACTGTCACTTTCTAAAAAGTATCTGTTCTAATTTTTTCTATTCCAAGGACTAGTTTTGACCGTCTAACCGGTCATCTATTTCAACATAAAGTGATAAAATTGATCTCTATAAATACCTTTTCATTTATTATCATTCAACAACACTTACAAGAGCATTTATAGAAAAAAAATCATATTGAGAAAATTCATTCAAAACTTCATTGCATTTATATCTTCAATATCACTCATTGAAAAGTTTTGTTTGATCAAATCAAACTTTTGATTCATTATTATCAACAAAATTTTCTTCTAATACTTGAGTTTTCTTATGTATTGCTATTCATTAAAGTGTTAGTCTTTCTTAAAACCAAACTTGTATTTATTATTCATCAAGAGAGAAATACATTCTCAAATCTATTTCTTTATATCTTTGGGGCATATTGTGGTTCTTTGAAAGCTAAATATTGTATAAAGAACATTGTTCCTTTTTTGTAAGTTACCAGATACATTGTAAGGGTTTAGATTGTACCATAAGTCAATCAAGATAGTGGAAAGGCCGTGCTCGTGTTGGAGAGCTTGGTAACGGATGACGTAGATCATTGGTTGGATCGAACCTCCATAAAAATATTGTTTGCATTCTCTCTACCTTTTTATTTATTTACATTGTGCTCATAATTTTGTAGATTAATTTTTATTTCTTAAAATTCTTATTTTGAGAATATTTTACGAAAAAATTTGAAAAAATAAATTCACCCACCTTTTGGTTAGTTATTCTTAAGCTATCAATTGGTACCAGAGCAAGATGCTCATTATTTTTAAAAGATTATACATCTTGAGTAATGACTAACCAAAATATTCAAAGTCTTGAAGAACACTCTACAAATCGTCCTCCCTTCTTTAATGGCACCCACTACAACTATTGAAAAACTAGAATGATAATTTATGTTTAATCAATTGATTATAACATTTGGGAAGTCATTGAGTTTGGTCCATATGTGCAAACAAAAATTATTAAAGTTGATGACAAACCGGACCAAACTACTTCTAAGACTAGAGAAGAATATGATGAAGATGATAAAAAAAAATTATATTTGAATGCCAGAGCCAAAAACTTACTTTATTTTTCTTTGGATAAAAATAAGTTTAATCATATTAGCACATGTGATTCCTCATATGATAATTGACATGCATTAGAGATAACTCACTTAGATACTAACAAGATTAAAGAAACTAAAATAAATCTATTGACAAAAGATTTTGAAAATTTCTTTATGAAACAAGATGAACCTATAGTAGATATGATTACTCGCTTTACCGATATTATTAATGGCCTTAAGGGCTTTGATCGAAAATTTACTAACGGTGAACTTGTGAGTAAAATGCTTAAGTCTCTTTCGAAAGATTGGAACTCTTTGAGGATGTTGATAGAGAATACAAAAGATGTCAACACTTATCCATTCGAGGAGTTATATGGAATGTTGATGACGTATGAGCTCAACAATGTCGAAATGAATGAAAAAACAAGAAAAAGCAAAGAAGAGATGAAGGAGCCTCCCAAGAGACAAATTGCATTGAAATCAACAAACGATGAAAGATTTTCCAACACGAACATGAGTGATGAAGAACTTGATGATCTAGTTTTTCTTGTCAAGAAGTGGAGAGGGTTTCGAAATAACTGGTGATTTCAAAAGAAAGAAGACAAAAGTGAAGAGAAAAATAAAAAGATCATATGATATGATTGTGACAAACCCGGTCACAAGAGGACCGGATGCCCAAACAAGAAAAAGTTCACCAAAAAGAAAGCACTTCAAGCTACATGGGATGATAGTGATGAAGATGATCTCGAAGAAGATGAAGTTCAAGAAGAGATCGCCAACATGTGCTTCATGGTTATCGAAGATGAGATAAGTACAAACAACAATGACTCATACAATGACTTATCCACTTCTTATGATGAAATTATTGAAGAATTTGAGAAACTTATTTCAAAATACTATATCTTTAACAATAAACACTCATTATTGAAAAATGTAGTCAATAAACTTTTTATTGCACAAAAGGACTTTAAAAAAGAAAATGATGACCATAAATCGTTAATTAAAGAAAAATTTTTATTGAAAGAAAAAATAGTTGATTTAACAAGCATTATTCACAAGTTTACCCAATGAAAGAAAAATTTTGAATTAATGCTAGGTAAGCAAAAATGTGTGTTCAATAAAAGTGGAATTGGATATAAACATTTCTTGAAACAAAAATTCATTGAAACTATATTTGTGAAATCATCCAATTTTTTTAACAAAACATAACACATAGTTTTTGCAAGAAAGTTGGTCATGTTACTTATAATTGTTTAACTAAAAAGAGACTATACTTTGAAAGGAAACATAAGTAGATAAAAGAATCCACAAACACTAACTATCAAGGACTCAAACTTATGTGAGTACCAAAAATCAAAAATTAAAATTATTTTTGTAGGTACCACGAAAGGTCAAGATCAATTAGTTCTTGGATAGTGGTTATTCAAAACAAATGACCGAGGATTGATCATTACTATCAAGTCTCAAAAGAAAATATGGAGGTCATGTGACTTTTGGAGATAATTCTAAAAGAAAAATCATAGGTATTGGAAATATTGGTAATCATTCCTCTCCTTCCATTGAAAATATTTTATTAGTTGATAATCTTAAACATAACTTGCTTAATATAAGTCAATTATGTGATAAAATTTATCTTATTAAATTTGATTCTTTCAAATGCCTCATTGAAGATGCTATATCTAAATAGGTATTGTTCATGGTGAGCCGATGTAAGGATGTTTACATCATAACTATTGAATTTAAACTTGAAAAAGAAATAAAATATCTTTCAAGTATAAATGATTATTCTTGGTTATGGTATAGGAGACTAGGTCATGTTAGCATGGACTTACTTTCAAAAATGTCCAAAAATAGTTTTGTAAAATGTTTACCAAATATAAAGTTTGAAAAAGATAAAATTTGTGATGCTTGTCAATTTAGAAAATAAGTAAATAGTTCTTTTAAACTTAAACAACAATTTTCTACTACAAGACATTTATAACTTTTCCATATAGATTTATTTGGACCTTCTAGAACTGCTAGTTTAAGTTGAAAATATTATGCATTTGTTATTGTTGATGATTTCTCAAAATTCACACAAGTCATGTTTTTAAATTTTAAAGATGAAGCTTTAATGCATTTAAACATTTTTACAAAAGAGTTCAAAATGAAAAACGATGCACTATTACCACAATTAGGAGTGATCACGGTGGAGAATTTAAAAATATAGTTTTTGATGAGTTTTGTAAATCAAATGGATATAAACATCATTTTTCGGATCGTAGAACTCCTCAACAAAATGGTGTAGTAGAAAGGAAGAATCGAATATTGCAAGAAATGGCTCGGACTATGTTAAATAAAAATAATTTACCAAAATACTTTTGGGCCGAAGCTGTAAATACTTCATGTTATATTTTAAATAGAGTTTTGGTTAGTCGAAAGAAAACCAAAACTCCATATGAGCTTTGGAAAATAGAATTTCCAATATCGGATATTTTAAAGTTTTTGGGTGTAAATGCTTTATATTAAACACAAAAGAAAATTTGGAAAAATTTGATCCAAAATCCAATGTTGGAATTTTTTTGGATATTCATCTACCAAACAAAGCTTATAGAGTTTTTAACAAAAGAACTTTAGTAGTTGAAGAATCCATACATGTTGTCTTTGATGAAACTAACTCCATTGAACAAAAAAAAGTCGTTGATGATGAAGATTTGAAAATCCCATTTGAACAACTAAGTGTTCAAAATCAAGACAAAGGGAATCCAAATAATATTGAAATTCAACATGAGGAGGAAACAATTATGCACCAAAATGAAGAAGAACCTCATGAAGATCCTAACACTTCATCATTACCTAAAGAATGGAGGTTTGTCCCTTCTCACTCAAAAGATCTCATCATTGGTGATCCATAAAAAATGGTAAGCACTAGAAACTCTTCTAAAAAAATTCTTAACAATTATGCTTTCTTTTCGTAAATTGAGCCAAAGAATTTTAATGAAGCCGAGTTTGATGAATTTTGGATTCTAGTTATGCAAGATGAACTAAATCAATTTGAAAGAAATCATGTTTGAGATTTAGTTGCAAGTTCACAAACCGTAATTGGTACAAAAAAGGATTTTTTTGAAACAAACGAGATAAAAATGGTATAATTGTACGTATCAAAGCTAAATTAGTGGCTCAAGGTTATAATTAAGAAGAAGGTATTGATTTTGAAGAAACATTTGCATCGGTTGCTAGATTAGAGTCAATTTGCATGCTTCTTGCTTTTACTTGTCATAAGAATTTCACTCTTTTTCAAATAGATGTCAAAAGTGCATTCTTGAATAGAGTCATTCAAGAAGAAATTTTTGTTGAGCAACCGCCCGACTTTAAAAATTATAAATATCCGGACAAAGTTTTCAAACTTAGAAAAGTCCTCTACGGATTAAAGTAAGCTCCTAGAGCATGGTATGAAAGATTAAGCAATTTTTTCTTATCAAATGGCTTTTTAATGGGTAAAAGCGGATACTATACTATTTGTAAAAATAAAAAAGAATGATATGATTGTTGTTCAAATTTATGTTGATGATATCATTTTTGGTGCTACTAACATTTCCCTATGTGAAGAATATTCTAAGTATATGAGCAAAAAATTTGAGAAGAGTATGAAGGGTGAACTCAAGTTCTTTCTTGGGCTTCAAATCAAACAAACTAATGATGGAATATTCATTAGTCAAACCAAGTATATCTTGGATATGCTCAAAAAGTTTAAAATGAAAGAATTGAAGCCATCAATCAAATTAGATAAAGATGAGCAATGTACTTTTGTTGATATAACAAAATATCGAGGTATAATCTCATCAATCAAATTAAAAATAGCAAGGTACTCCAATGATCTCATTAATCAAATTAGATAAAGATAAGCAAGGTACTTCTGTTGATATAACAAAATATCGAGGTATGATCGGATCTCTTCTTTATTTAACCGCTAATAGGCCCGATATTATGTTTAGTGTATGCTTATGTGCTAGATATCAATCTAATCCTAAGAATCCTCATTTTAGTGCCGTAAAACGTATTTTGAGTTACCTTGGTGGAACTAGATCCTTAGGTCTTTGTATCCTAAAGAGGCTCATTTTGATTTATATAGTTATTCGGATGCCAATTGGGCGGTTGTACAATTGACCGTAAAAGCACTAGTGGAACTTGCTACTTTCTAGGCTTTACCTTAGTTTTATGGTTTAGTAAAAAACAAAATTTCGTTGCTTTATCAACCGCCGAAGTCGAATATATCTCAGTCGCTAGTTGTTGTGCTCAAATCCTATGGATTAAACAAACTCTTCGTGATTATCACCTATCGTTTGAAAATGTTTCTATCGTGTGTATAACACTAGTGCCATAAATCTATCTAAAAATCCCATTTTGCATTCTCGAACCAAACATATTGAGATTAGACATCATTTCCTTCTAGACCATGCACAAAAGAGAGATATATCTTTAGAGTTTGTAAATACGGATAAACAATTAGCCAATATATTTACAAAACCATTAGCATTTGACAAATTTGCTTATATTCGACGAAATCTTGGCATAATTGATGAAGGTAAAGTTTGTGGGTAACTCTTTATGTTTCCTATACTTGATTACATTTCATGTGATAAACGTGTTTTAAAGTCTTTATCAAAGGATCAAATCGTTAAAAAGGCATTATTTTTTAGAAAATCCGCTGAAGCGGATGACCGTATAGCCAAACGGACGTCTGTTTGAAACTAAACGGATGAAATTTTGTTCATCTAAATAATCATCCATTTAAACAGAGACTTTTGTAAAAATTGTTTTCATTTAACTGAACGATCACCTGATCATCCGCATCATCATCCGTTTGAATTGAAACTTTTCTAAAAATTGAAAACTTGTAACGGTCGACTGCCTTTTGAAACGGTCGTCCGCTTAATCCAAACGGATCATCCGCCTTTGGATCCGTTTGAATAGAAAGTTCTTTTTTGAAATTTTAAGTTCAAACGGTCGACCGTATCAGCAGAAATTAGGATTTTTAAGTTAGGAATTTTTTAAATTTCTTCATTCCAATTTTGCGTGACCCACGATTCTCTCCAAATCTCTTCCCATTCATCAAATCTTTCTCAAATCTTTCAAATTTGCATTTAAAATAAAAAAATCCATAACATTTCCACACTCAAATTCGAAAAATCTCCAATTTCTGTCCACGAAATCATCAAATTCCTCAAACAGATGAACTTAAACCCTAGATTCAATCATCCACCTCCATCATCATGCCTCAACTTAAAATGGCTACCAAACGCTCTAGGAGGGAAATGCAACCTTCTCCATCCTCTGAAGACGATGGTTCTCCTTCAGAAAATCAGATTGACAAATGCCCGATTCTCATTAGTAAGAACGTCGATCTTTCCTCATTTACTTTTGAAGCCCCATAATTTCATATTGAGGACCTCTTTGTTGCCGTGGGTTGGGTTTCCATTCTTACTCTAAATGAAAAAGCCTACCCGACCATTATGAAAGATTTCTATAAGAACATAACTTTTTTCCCGGGGACGAGTATCACGTGTCTAGTTAGGAATAAGCTAGTTAGAATTAATCAAGAACTTATTCGTTCTATCCTTCATCTTGAGGATGGGGGTATGCGTCTATATACCACCAAAACAATTCTTCTTCATGAGGGATACATTTCGGTTGATGCATGTTGTCGTGTCACCGAAAAACACTTCAAGGCTGCCGTACATCTTAGTACAAATCAGCTTACACTTCCGTGTCGTGTCTCGCACAACATCATCGCCCATATCATTGTCTCTCAAAAAGGTCATCTTGATAAAGTCAATCACTATGACGTTTTTCTTCTTGATTCTATTTCAATTGGCCGTAACTAGATTTCTCATATATCATGCTAAATCACATGGACACCGTTCTTTGCGGTACTAGGACTAAGGCCTTACCATACGGCATGATCCTTATCAAAATTTTCCAACATTTCAAAAATCCACCGACACCATCAATACTCTTACCCTTCGACGAATGAAAATCTTTAAAGATGATAGGCAATGGGTGGTGAAATCTAAGGGATTTAATGATGAGTTGAGACCCTCTATCTTGTCATTTGAGGGTGGCGAAGCAATAGACGAAGGTGAAAATGACAAACATGCTCCTCTCCCGTCTCAACCTCGACCACGATCACATCGGTTGTTGTCCTCCACCTCCAACTTCAACGAGGACAATTACAATCTTCTTAATGGCCGGATTGACTCACTCACATCTACCGTAGATGGCCTGCAACATGCTGTGAGTGACTTACAAAACACGGCAGCTAGCATACAAAATATGGTTGGAGGGTTACAAAACTCGATGGGCAATCTCCAACACTCGGTAGACGGCATCACATCTTTGCTACAACAAGTACTAGCTTCACATCAAGCACTTCACACCTACCTCGACCCGATGTTTCCTCCGCCTCCTCCATCGAAGAACTAGTTTATTTTTTGTTTTTGTTTCTATGTTTTTGAAAAAAAAAAATCCTATTTTCTAGCTTTCATTTATGTATCTTTGAACTATGATTACTTTTAGATTTCAATTTTATCAATGAATGACATATTTTGTTCACTTAGGGGGAATATGTTTACCTTAATGTTTCAATTTTCATTTTTTTTTTTGTTTATGCCAAAAGGGGAAAATATGTGATGTGATGAATATGAATACATGATGTGATAAAAATTTGATAATGTTTGACAAACGACTTGGACATTTGATAAGTGATGAAATTGATAAATCAAATAAAAATGGTATCATACTACAAATTTATCAAACCATGTGTACTTGAAAAAGAAAGAGGGGATATATATACTTTATTTTATCTTAGTACTCTATATATTCTCACATTGTTTGTCATAATCAAAAAAGAAAAAATTGTTGACCTATGGTTAACTTTAAACCTTAATATTTTGATTATAACAAACAAATTAATATTGTTTACTAACAATCTATCTTCAAGTAATATTCAAAGAGCTACAAATCGAACTCTCAAACAATGACAAGATCAAAGTCAAAGCAATACAAGAGTTCAAGCATCTCAAGATCCAAAACTCAAGACTCGAAGATCAAGATCAAAGAATAGATTTTTAGATAAAATTGTAAAAGTATTAACTCTTTGATCTTTAATAATTAAATGAATGAAAGCTCAAAAATACTTTTATGCACAAAACGTATGTCATTATCACTTGCATAAAATATTTTTATCAAAGCACAAAAATTAATTTTTCAAAATTGTGGAAACGGTCATCCGTTTAATAAACCGGTCGACCGTCTAAATATCACTTTCCAAAAAAGTGTCAGTTTTAATTTTTTCTGCTCCAACAGCTAGTTCTGACTGTCTGACCGATCGATCGTTTGGTCATCTGTTTCAACAAAAAGTGACAAAAATTGATCTCTATAAATATCTTTTCATTTATTATTATTCAACAACACTTACATGAGTATTTATAGAGAAAATTATATTGAGAAAATTCATTCAAAGCTTCATTGCATTTATATCTTCAATATCACTCATTGAAAAGTTTTGTTTGATCAAATCAAACTTTTGATTCATCATTATCAATAAAGTTTTCTTCTAACACTTGAGCTTTCTCATCTATTGCTATTCATTAAAGTGTTAGTCACTCTTAAAACCAAACATGTATTTATCATTCATCAAGAGAGAAATACATTCTCAAATCTATTTCTTTATATCTTTGGGTCATATTGAGATTTCTTGAAAACTCAATATTGTATAAGGATCGATGTTCCTTGTTTGTAAGTCATCGGATATATTGTAAGGGTTTGGATTGTACCATAAGTCAATCAAGATAGTTGAAAGGTCGTGCTCGTGTTGGAGAGCTTGTTGACGGGGGACGTAGATCATTGGTTGGATCAAACCTCCATAAAAATATTGTTTGCACTCTCTCTCTACCCTTTTATTTATTTACATTGTACTCATATTTTTGTGGATTAATTTTTATTTCTTAAAATTTTTATTTTGAGAATATTTTATGAAAAAGTTTGAGAAAACCAATTCACTCCCCTCTTGATTAGTTATTCTTAGACTATCAGTTCCATCTTTATCATTAAACATAGAATACAATTTACATATCATTTTCTCCACGTAAAAATTCACGAAACATAATTATGTAGTATAAGAAACTACTTTGTAAAGTCATTTGGTTGAGTTGAAATATGAACAATAGATGCACATTTTCTCAAAATAATAACTCCGTGTCCTTGCCTTTTTTATTTACAAAATCCGTGTATTGTAGTGTGGTTTGAGTGACTAAAATAGAAGGAGAAAAAGAGAAGGAAAATATGATCTTGCTGGATGAAAATGAGGCTGAAACGGAGTAGAATTTGATGCAAATGTGTTGCTAATTTTTGCACTATTGAGACCAGGTTTTGGACAGAAAAAGAAGGGATACAAATAGAGGAAAAATGGAACTTGGTTGTTGGAACTTTGGGAGGATGATGAGAAAGGTGAAAGCTTGATTCCACGCGTCTAGGTGAAGCTTGGCCTCCACGCCTAGTCTCACGCATCGTCCTTGTTTTTCCCTTGTCTCTCTCTCATCGATGCCTCGCCTAGGCCTAAAAATCTTGAAACTCGGACTCGACGTCTAGCCACGCTTTATGTTTTTTAAAATATTGACAAAAATAGAGTACTACTACCTAGTGTTGGGGGCTGAACTTTGTTGAAGTGAAGGTGGCTTGATGGAGTATTTTTGTATGGAAAAATGAGAGAAGAAAACAGAGATTTAAGGGGTTAAATTGTAGAGAAAAGTTGCTGGAACAATGCTTACTGGAAAAAGGAAAATAATACATGAACTAAGTAAAGTTGGGAAAAGCTAGAGGGGTCGAAAATCTAAAGTTAAGCAGGAAATTTTCTAGAGTCTTTTGCTGATTAAAGTTAAAGGGAATGCAAGGACCTAAGGAGGCCGAAATTAGGAGGTTTTGGGGAGGGGGATAAAAACAGTTAGGTTGGTGACTGAAAATGTGCATGTTGGGGACTATTTTCTTCAGGTTAGGATGGGCTATTGTGGACGGTTTTGAAGATTAATTGGCATGGATTTTAGCTTAAAATAAATGGGTAAAAAGTGGTGAAAAGTGAGGGAAAATTGGTATTTAATGGACTATAATGATAGGAGATCATGATTGGTTAAATCTTGAGTTTTAGGGACTTTATGGTAGTTAAATTATGGCTGGGATTAGAGGCTATTTGGTTGGTTATAAGGTAGGGCATAATGGACAATTTGAGGGTGATTTTCTACATGTTAGGTGGACCATGTTTTGAGTTAAAAACGGAAGAATACTTTAGCGGAAAAAGGATCGACACTAAGCTAAATAAATTTACCAAAAAGTGGGCCGAGAAAATAGATTTTAATTTAAATGATTGTTCTACATTTAACCCGAAAATTAATTCGAGAAAAAAAAATTATTCAAGTTTTGAAAATTTAATTAGTCTCGATGATAAAATATATTTCATATTTGTCATATCAAATATAAGGCAAGAACCTATAAAAATTATCGTGACTAAAATATTTTAAATCGTACGGAAGTTCATAGCGACGCTGGAAATTAAAATTTTTTATTTCCTTGAAATTAGAAGCCGAAATTTTTTTCGATCGTGACAACCCTCCCCACTTAATATAATTTCATTTAAAATTTAACTTATTTGGTTTACGAGTCTGGGTATGTAGCTAATACATCTTTTCTCTTTCCCAAGTGACCACATCCTCTTTGTGCTTACCCTACTAAACCTTAACTAAAGAGACCTCTCGATTTATCAAAATATAAACTTTTCTCTCTAAAACTACACATGCGCTTCCCCATAAGTCATGTCATTTTTAATTCCAACAACTCATAATTTACCACATGCGTAGGATCATGGACTTACTTCCTTAACTTTGAAATATGGAAACATCGTATATGAGAGCTTAGGTGGAAATGCTAGACAATACATTTCATTTCATTTGGGCTACCTTCAAAAAAAAATTTTTTACCAACCCCGAACTCTAATTTTTTTCTTTTTTGATCGATAAAACTTTTTTTTAACGATCTTACGTAGTCTTAATTCTAGACCTGATATTGTCTATTGCTTCTATTGTTTTCTCAACTAAGTTTGGACCCAAAATTCTTATTTCGCCAACTTCATCCCAACAAATTGGTGAACGACATCCCTCATATGGTGCCATGTTGATAGTAGGTTGGAAACTATTATGATAAGCGAACTCCACCTACATTAAGTTACTTTCTCATTTACCACCCAAATCCAAGACACGTGCTCTCAACATATCCTCAAAGATTTGAATAGTCCATTCTGACTGCTCGTCAGTCTCAGGATAATAAGCCATACTAAATTTCAATTTAGTACCCAAAGTTCCTTGAAGACTTTTCCAAAAATTTACGATAAACATTGGGCCTCGATCTGATATAATGGACGCTGGTCCATAAAGTTGAACAACTTCTTTGACATATAAGTGAGCCAACTGCTCCAAATTATAATTCATTCAGATCAGCATAAAATGAGCAGATTTTTTCAAACGATCTACCATGACCCAGATGGTATCATGACCTCTTGCCGATCTAGGAAAACTTATAACGAAATCCATTGCGATTTTCTCCCACTTCCACCCAGGTATATCCATTGAATTTAATAGCCCCGACGACGTATGGTATTCTGCCTTTACTTGTTGACACACCAAACATTTTGACATAAAATGAGCTATAACTCCTTTCATATTTTATCTACCAAAATATATTAAGTAAATCCTTATACATTTTGGTTCCTCCTAGATGTGCGGCGTAAGGAACGGAATGAGCCTCATATAAAATCTCATATCACAGGCCTTCATCCTTAGGCACACATAACTGGCATTTGAACATCAAAGCTTTGTTTTCAACTATTTCAAAATCTTTTCTCTTTTCGTTTCCTACTTCAGCCCTGATCTTTTCTAAGAAATGATCATCTTTCTGAGCTGTCACAATTCTATCTTTAAGTGTCGACTTTACTATCGGACCTGCTATCAATGCTAATGCCCTCACTGGCGACGCTAAAAATTCAATTATCAAATTCTCAAAGTCCTTGATCAAGTTATCTTGTATCGATTGCAGTGGGGACAATTGACTCATATTCTTTCTGCTTAAAGCATTTTGGGACTACATTAGCCTTACCCGAATGATATAGTATAGTACAATCCTTGTCCTTTACTAATTTCATCAACCGTCGTACTTGAGACACTTATGGTCGGTATAAATCTCACACTTGCTTCTATATAAGTAATGGTGCCAAAATTTCAAAACTACAGTCGCAAGTTCAAGATCACGCGTCGGATAATTCTACTCATACTGCCTCACCTGCCTTGAAGCATAAGCTATCATCTTTCCATGTTGCATCAACACACAATCCAAACCTAGCTTTGATGCATCATTATAAATTACATAGCCTTCTGAACTTTCGGGTAAAGCTAATCTTGGTGTAGACATTAGGTTGTCTTTTAACTCATGAAAACTCTATTCATATTTCTTGGACCAAACGTACTTAATACCATTTTAAGTCAAATGTATCATAGAAACAACTATTTTGGAAAATCCTTCTATGAATCGCCAATAATAGCCGGCTAAACCTATAAAGCTTTTCACTTCTCCAATATTCGATGATGCTGACCAATTTGACACAGCATCAACCTTTGATGGATCCACTTTAATCCCTTCAGCTGTCATAACTTGAACAAGGAGTCCTACTTAGTCAAGCCAAAATTCACATATCTTGAATTTAGCACACAATATTTTTCTCTCCAAAGTCTCCAATACTATCCTCAAGTGCTTTTGATGTTGCTCTAGATTTTTTGAATAAATTAGGATGCCATCAATAAATACAATGGCGAACTAATCTAAATTCGACAAAATTCATCATATCCATAAATACCGCATGAGCATTATTAGAACAAAATTGTTACAATTGATATTAGAACAAGCACTACCCGTCTTGAGAGATCTTCGTTGTTGGCAAAGACAACCTAAAGAGGGAGACTAATTACATGGAGTGACCTAGTTGGAAAATTGAGTTGTCGTGGAGATCAATTTTACGGAAGAGTGGAATGTAACGATCTAATAGTAGCAACAATGCTCACAAAAAAAAAAAAAAAACATGACTTATTGATTTACAAACATTTTGAACATCTTCTCTTTACAAATCAATTTTAAAGGTAATTTCTAACTAGGCTAATTATAAAGAGAAGATGTTCAAAGTGTTTGTAAATCAATAAGTCAATTTTGACTTCTCTAAAATAGTACTGATTGTGAACCAGTAGGAAGAATAAATTGTGAAATCAATGAGGAGAGAACCCATTGTCTTTCTCAAAGTACATGGGATTTTCTTTCCTATTAGTTAGTGAAACTCGTAGGTTTTTCTTCGTCACTTGTTTACGAAAAAGTGGGAAGAAATCCCTAGCGATGGTCGAAAAATTTGTACAGGTGGTAGAGCTTAATTGGGTAGAGTTTGACTGGTTTGTTTATTGTTTTATTTCTTTTCTTTATATTTTTTATTTTAATCTTGTACCATTTTTAGTGGGATGCAATGTTTGTTGACATGAATATCTCTCAAAAACTAGTAGTTGACTGAAAACAATTTTTAAAGTTTGGTGAGATAAGCAAAGTTGTTGGTATAATTATGGTCCGTTTGAGATTGATTTGAGAGTCTAATCTTATATTTTGCTTTTAATTTTTTTACTTATTATTATTAAAATATCAATTTTAATTTTAATTAATTAAAGTAATTCATTTGATGTTCTAGGTTCTTTAGTATTTTAATTATAATACATCTCTACGAATACTTTAAATTTAAATTTAATTAATTTTTATACTATATAACTACGTTTCTATTTTGTAATTTTTATTAATTTTGAGATTTAATATATGCATATTATTTTTATTTTAACATAATTATGGTGAATGCTGTATATTAAAAAATATTTGTTAATATTATGTGTAGTTATAAAAGTAAATATAAAATTTACAATATTATTAATGATAATAATACAAAAGAATATTATTATAATCAATGTCCATTTTAATAATTCTATATAGTCATAACAATAAATCACATTTATTTACTAAACGCTCAAATGCTGATTTTGAAATATACAATAATTATGAAATAATATTTTACCATACACTTATCTGATTCTTCCTACAGCACAACAATGTCAAACCAATCCTTAACCCATTTAGAGTGTGTTAGGAATGACTTTTTTAAATTCAAAAGTAATTTTTAAAGAGGAAAAATATTTTTAGTTATATTTATAATTGTTTGGTTAAAGTCAAAAAGTACTTTTGACTTAAAAAATAGCTTAAAAATATTGTTTTAGAGAAGTCCAAATTTTGAACTTTTCTAAAAAACTCGATTTGAATTTTTACGGGAAATTGTAATTAGTATTTAACGAAACTTAAAAATTAACAAATTACCATTAATACATGAAAAAATGATATTAAATTTTATTTTATCACATTAATTACTTATATTAAATTATCACTTTATATATTTATCTAAATAAAATATATATATATATATATATATATATATATATATATATATATATATATATATATATATATATGTTAAATAATATACTACAAATTACATGTAATATAAAATAATAATCAATTAATTTTAAATAATATGATAATCTAAAATAATTTATAAGATTTAGAAATAAAATAAATAATATAAATATATAATAAATTATTAAGATTTATATAAATATAAAATATATATAAAAATATAAAAATATATAAATAAATAATATTACGATTTAATTAAATTTAAATAAATATAAATATATATATAAAAATACAACTAAATACTCAATGTAATATTCAAAGCGTAGATCAGGGCCATCACATCCGGAGATTCAATAGTGCCATTAATCCAAACATTCAATACTTTTTTAACAAAAATTTTACAACCAAAAACTCTACTGCCAAAGCCTCTTATCACAACCAGACCTTCACACATGGTGAAAACGGGCAAGACGACACCGTTTTGTTTGTCATCAACCTTTATTCTTTTTACTTTTCCCTGTACTGAAGAAACATTGAAAAAAGGCCAGCAAAATAAACAGCAGAGCCCAACAGATAACCGCCGATAGATTTCCACAGTAGTTTTCCAGTCCATAATGGCTTTCGCCACCCGATTATTTTCCAGATCCACTCGCCAGGTGTTATTATTTTCTTCATTTTTTTTTTTTTTTTTCTAAATTTCTTCAGATCAGTAGATCTTCTCAATCCCACCCAACAAGATATGATTTTTTTTCTTTTAAAATTAAAATTTAAAACAGGGTTGGGTTAATTAGAAGACGCAATTTAGAAAACAATGTATTTTTTTTTTTTGGTGAAGATTTTCTTTTTTGTATTAATGGTTTTTGTGTAATTTATTTAAAGGTATACAACGGGCAAAGTATTCTGCGACTGGAGCATGCCACTTCGGCCCGTTTATTTTCTAAAGGAGCTGGCAGTGTTCCCCCTTCGTTAAAGGGTGATGGTGAGTTCTAATATTTTGGATTATTTCTTTTATTACTGTTTTTATAGTTGTTGTTAGCTAGCTCTGGATACATTTGATTTGCTATGATTGAATACACTGGGTGTTGATGATGATGAAAATGCTGAGGATACCTAGCGTCCTCTATGAAAAATGGCTAAGTCGTGCTTGGAAATGATCTTTTGATGTATATAGATACTATGTTTGGATCGGATTAGACTCTGAAATTTTGTTTCTTTGACAATAGTTGGACATGGTTAACAAGCTTAGGTGTTATCTGTGTTAACGATAGGAAAGGTTAATAAAGTAGTCTTGATATCACATATCAGTCATGCTTGTCGATGCTCAGTATTGTGGAAATTTAAAAAAATACTTCACAAAGAAATATTGTATGCGATTTACATCTGATGAAGATGAAATGGAGATCAATCAAAAAATAGGCCATGAATGAAGAAGTAGTGGCCTTTCACCCTCTCTCTTTCTGATTCATTCCAGCTTCTTTATAATTTCATGTCGTGGTGAACAAAGACTCATTACAGGTGTTAGCACTTTCCCTTTTTTCGCAAGAGCCAAGCTAAGCCTGGAAGAGTGAATGGCCATATGCGCGTAAACTAAGTTGAGCAACAAATTTGAAAACTATGTATACATATCAATGGCAGGAAAAGTGCTGCTAACAAAAAAGATGAGAGGAAGTTGGGTAAAGTGGCTGCGCAATATTCTATAAATAATCATTGTTATACCTTGCAAAATATAATCTTTCGGGACAAATTAGTCGAGAATCTAAAGCAAGATGCTCGCCTAGCTATTCATTTCATCTGCCTTCCTTTTAGCTTCGACTAGATAAGGGAGAAAAGGTAGGGAACTCCAACAATTAGAAGAGTGAAATTGAACGAAGTCTCCTAGACTCGCTTAACCAAATCCTTCGCCTAATCACTCAGAATGGCGAAGACATATGATTTAAAAACCAACCAGCTAGCTACTTTGGTCAAACTCTGGTATATCCATTTTACCTTCGTCATCTAAAGAACCTATTCGGCGAAGGATACGAACATAGCCGTCACACCACCTGCTGATTTTAGATAACAGAATATCCTTGGGACCACATGGTGAATCTCCACGTGGCAAAGTTAGTTGCAAAAAGGCCATGCGAAGATAACAACCACCAAATCTAGAGAAAGAGATGGCTGGAGCAATATCCCTTTACCACGTGTCATAAAATCTTCTAGAATTACGAGTTTTCAAATAAAGGGGCGACACGTGGAAGAAAAAAGAGAAAAATACCGAAAAGCCCAAAGACTTGCAACACCTATAAATAGTCCAAATAAAATCACAAGAAGAACAAGAACAAATATTAACGTTAGCCAAATTCTTACTCTTTGAATTCTCAATCTTCAGACGGCAAATTATAGAGGGTTGAGTTATTCATTCAAACAAGAAGGTGGACAAGAATTTGTTGGCTTTGATTTTAGTGGTCAACAATCATCAAATAGCCCTTGTGCAAAAGAGTTATGTAATAATGACATAGATGGGAATGCCATGGGTTTTAGAAGATTAAGGTATTCCTCGTTTTGGGTAATGTGATCTTTACAACTATTCTTGTAATTCCGTTGTAGTTGGGATAGCTAGAGAAGGCTTGGTTGTGTTGTTTGTGCTGTATTTTAAATTCGTTCCCTCTTGCATTTCACTTCGATATGCTTGCATGATCATTTAGACTTTTGGGTTTATGATGAATTTGGGCAAAAAGATGCAAGTACATTTCCTCAAATTGTTGTGCCTGGTTATATTTGTTGGCTTGTATGTCTGGCACATGGGGTGGAAAGTAGAGGATTCTAGCCATCACACTATCACACTCTTCGGTATGTTTTACTTTTTTAACCTGGAAGTGTATAATGACCTGCTCTTCATCTTATATTTCTGATTTTAATTTACACGCACGTAAAGTTGATTCAGCTCCCATCCACCATTGGCACCACATGCTCAAAAATAACAAAAGGAAAAAGAAAGAAAGAAACCTGAAAATGAGAATTGTCAAATTTTGAGATGTTGTGCTCTATTTCCTGTTTAATGTGGAGCTTTGAACATGTATATTAATGGTATTGGATAGAGAACATGGTAAACACTTTACTATCTCTTAAAATGAGTTAAGAACAAAAGAAATAGATTTTCTTGGAATTGGTGGTGTTACATGTGTAAGGGAAGGCAAAAGGTATTGGATATTAACATTGCATGCACATTTGCTATGTAAGTATTAAGCGGTATGCCTGTATAATGTACACATATATAGGTTCTATTAAGAGCCTATCTAATATACCTTACCAAACACGATGAATGAGTAAATACACATGTTATTACTTTAGGTATTTGTTGGACAGAGTGGAAGGTTGTCCGGGATTTGTGTCGCTGACTTTGAACTTGTGCTGTTGGATCTCATCTCAAAACCTTTTGGGTCATTTGATTTTACTCCTGCAGTGTTGGAGTGTCCAGTTAGGGACAGCTGGACAGGCTTATTTTAAAATCTAAATATTGAGTCATATAATTCTATCATTGCAGGATTGCCTCAGTCTTATCAGCAACATGTCTTATTTGTTATAACCTAGTCCCAAATTTTCTTAGATTTGGCTATTATCCGTTGATGAATAGTTATAATATTTCTTTTTCTATTAGCATTTTTGCGGTTGTGCAACATCGGAAGTTTCATTAGCCATCTGGATTTTATGCTACTTGTATTGTTGTAAATATACGAGCTTCTGACTGCTGCTCATACGTCTGAAGAGATGTTGAAGGGCATTTTTCTGGAGGTTAAGAAGAAATATGAGACAGCCATTGGGATTCTCCGAAAGGAAAAGATCACCATAGACCCTGACAATCCTGCTGCAGTGTCTGACTATGCCAAAGTCATGAAGACTGTAAGAGAGAAGTAAGATCTTTTAGTCAATTTTGCTGGTAAATTGTGTATCTGTATTTAATTGTCCAATTGTTTTTATTAACATGAATTACAATATATCTTGCAAAGTAAGGAGAATGGATAAGTAATTTTAAGAGAAGATTCCTCACTGTATTAGTTGTCTCAATGAAAAGTGCATCTCAGACCATGTTTTGGTCTTTGTTTCATGCATGCATGCGTGGTCTCTCATTTTCACAATCACACAAGCATACTCAACTATAGGAGCATTGAGATCTATCATCAACTCATTTCGTAGTATCATTAGTATACGGAGGGGGTGATTGATTGATCACTATGCTGGTCATTGATATACTTCCATAAGTTCAATTCTTCTATTTACTTTTGACTTTGCTACATGTGGATTTCTTATATTTTTCTTCATTATTTTTTTGTAGAATTATGCTTAGCTCGTATCTTTTGTTTCTTATAAGTTGACACATCTATTTCCTTCTGGTTTTTAAAAATGGCATTCTCAGACCCTTTTTTAGAATATGTAAAGCATGATCATACAGCCTTAGTTGTTTGAATTTATTGTACCTGCAGGGCTGATCTCTTTTCAGAGTCACAGAGGATTAAATACACTATTGAAACAAGAACACAAGGTATTCCAGATGCTCGAACATATTTGGTGACCTTGAAAGAGATAAGGATCAAGTATGTACTCGTACTTTATCCGCTGCATTGATTTAAGTGCCCCTTAATTGTTCCGATAGGGCGGAGGGCGGGATTTTTCGCATCTTGTGGGGCGAATAAAGTGATAGTATAAATTAAATTTACAATATCAAAAATATTATTGTTTAAGAAAATACTGTAACATAGCGCTAATATTCAAACTCAGACAACATTATACAAAAATTCCAAGTTGTACCACAAGTTCCATCATTAAATCCCTTAATAGGATCTGCTATATAAATGAAACAATAAAGAATCAGAAAGAAGAGAACACAATAATTAAGTTAAAGTATTTACTTATGAAGAATCTCAATTGACCCCCAAACTCCCTCCAAAATAGTTAAAAGAAAATAAAATATCACCGTCCAAAAAAATTAAACAAAAAAGAAAAAGCAAAAAAAAAAAAAAAAATCAGTACATAGTAAAATCCATCCAGATTCGAGACTCACCAATATCTCAAATAATCAAAAATCAAACAGTTTGCTTGCCCACAAATCCACAATGTCGCGTGAAATGAACATGTATGATGTATATATTAATATATACGGATATACAAAAACAAAAAAATTTCATCAATATCCATTTCATCAATACTGATATACAAATACAGTACAAATAAATGAAACTTTATAAAGCATATACCTTGATACTTGGTAAATGTTTTATTTAATTTTTACTTTCAAGTTTCAACAATTTCTATTTGCCATTTTTCCCTGATTTTTCACGTGTTGGAAGAATGCATAGGTTTTGTATAGATTGTATGGTAGATTCAGTGGAAAGACAGAGATATATATTTTAAAGGGGAGGGGAGGGGGGCAAAAAGTAAAATTCAACATAACTTTCAAAAAAAAAAAATTGAACTTGGCCAGTGGGGGCAGCTGACCCCACTGCCCCTAATGCTAGATCCGCCAGTTCGTGATATAGTTTTAGCATTTCTTTAATGTTTCTTGACGAATTTTCTCTGCATCAGCTTTTTGCAAAAATGTATATTTAAATATAGAACTGATTTAATTCTTCACTTCCTAGGCTAAAATGTTACAAGATAATGTTCTGTACCTAAAATTGATTTGGTTGCTCATTCCATCTAATATTTAGCCTCCACTATTATTCATTTTCTAAATTTTTTTTGCAGGAGAGGCCTTACTGATGACCTGGGTGCCGAGGCTATGATGATGGATGCATTGGATAAAGTTGAGAAAGAACTGAAGAAGCCACTCATGAGGAATGATAAAAAGGGAATGGCCATCCTTATGGCAGAGTTTGATAAAATCAACCAAAAGTAAGCTCAATGAAGCAAGCTTCCAAAATCTTCAATTGGTAACTATAAAGTGTTAAATGAACCAGTGGTCACCGAAGTTTTTGCCTAAATTTATGTTGGTCATTACATTTTGTTTCCATTTGGCCACTGAACTTGAACTTAGTTACAATTTTGTTACTCGGTCTGTGTCCTCCCAATTTGATGGAGTGGAAAAAGGTGACATGTAGCTAGACTGTCACGTTAGCTTTGCCGTGAGTCAAACTAATTAACATGGATGGAATGACTAAATTGTAAAACATCCAAGTTTAGTTGCCAACTTAAAGCAAATATTAAGTTTAGTGTCTTCCTTGGAACAAAATGGAGTCTACTGAACAACATTGAATTTTGCTAGAGGTCAGTGACCACGTGTTTTTTTTTTTTTTTTTTTTTCTCTATCCTAAATATAAAATGGTGGATTAGTAGTCTGTGGCGCTATGTATTTTTTGGATATGATGATACCTTGACTAACTGAATGAGATGTGGCCATTTTATGTTAACAAATTTCAGTGTCTAACCAACACGATAAATATATTGCATTGTTTAATTCTGAGACTTTGTCACCCGATTTTTACTTTTCTATTTTTTTTTCATGTATGATCATGTAGGCTCGGAATTCGTAGAGAAGACCTGCCCAAATATGAGGAGCAGTTGGAACATAAAATTTCAAAAGCACAACTGGAGGAGCTAAAGAAAGATGCTCTTGAAGCAATGGATACTCAGAAGAAGAGGTAATCTGTTATAAATTCTACACGGTTTTATCTTTATTACAATCTTAGTGGGGCTTTATATCTCTCTGCCATGAAAACCTCCCTTGTCCCACCCCCCCCCCGGCCTCAATTTTGTATTTAGACAGTTGATATATTTTGCTTAAAAATTTCACAGAGAGGAATTCAAGGATGAAGAGATGCCGGATGTGAAGTCTTTAGATATCAGAAACTTCATCTGAGACCGGAGTTTAGTTCCTTGTGGTTTTGTTTTGATTTGGCATTTTTGGTTATTGGATATTGAACTCTTTTGCCATCTCCTATGCTGACTGATTGAAGATCGACAAAGACATAACAAGGGTATCAATTTCATTAATAATAGTAGGCTAGAAAAATACTGCAGCATAAATCTTGGTTGTGTTGCATGTTTCTTCTTGTTTTCTGCATGAGATATTGAATCAAGTCTCAAAGTGTTATTTTGCCATTGAAGAAGAATGATAATTGTATTTCCATTTCATTTCTGAAACCCAATTCCTTTACATTAGGAGTATGTTAGAATTTACAAAATAATTGGACATTTTAAATTTATAGAGATAAAGACTTGGTTTGGTATTACTATAATGACGGAAGAAAAAGAATTTTTGTTTTAAATTTCTGGAATTTGAAAATCAGTTTAAGTCTTTGATAAATTTTGACTTTCTTAATAATTTTATGAATTAATTGGTTGGGAGACATTTTGTCTTAACGTAGCAAATAAGCAATGACAATTGGACCTAAATGAAAGATTTGAAATTCAATTTTCAGAATACATTATAAAACAAAAGCAATAACAACATAAGTAAAGAAATGGCGTGCCCTCCAAATCAATAGTTGCTGGTTTAACAAATTCAATGATATTCCTTCGGACGCAACAATCAACATGCTCTAGAGTTACAATTATTTAATAGGTTCAACTTCGTACTCATCGAAATCATCATATTTTTAGGAGGAAAAAGAAATAGTCGAGAATGGATTTTAAATTTAAGTTTATAGTGTTCCAAGAACATTCTTGTCAAATAATATGACCTATACACTACAAAAAAAAAAAAAAAAAAATACACAGATTACCAATAGAATTTTTTGTCGGTGAATATGAAAATATGTTGGTATTATGTAAATATTGATGAATTACTGACGACTGAAGTATGTCGTCGGAAATGTCGACGTTAACACTTTGCCGACAAATATTCATTTTGTTGATAAACTATAGACAGAATACCCGATTAATAATTAGTTAGCCAGTCAACGACAAGTCATATTTCGATAGGATCAAATTAGAAACGAACATGTTCTTTGCTAAAATGTCGCTACATGAGCAATGATTGACCCAAAAAGATTTTGAAATCCATTTTTCAGAATGCATTATAAAACAAAAGCAATAACAACTTAAATAAAAAAATGACTTGCCCTCCAAATCCACAGTTGCTGGTTCAGCAAGTTCAATGATATTCCATCAGACGCAATAGCCAACACGCTCTAGAGATACAAAAATTCAACAGGTTCAACTTCGTACTAATCGAAATCAACATATTTTTAGGAGGAAAACGAGAGAGTCGTGGAAAATAGAGTATAAATTTAAGTTTATAATCTTTCACGCACAATAATGTAACCTAATCTTAGAAAATCCACTACAAGAAAAACAAAATTTACCGACGGATAATTACTATAAAAATATCGACAAAGTACTGAAGATTGAAGTCACGTCAAATATCTCGACATTAAAACTTTGTCGACAAATATTCTTTTTGTCAATAAACTAACGACAGAATATTTCATTGGTAATTATTCACCCAATCGACGACAAGTCTTATTTCGATAGGATTGAATTAGCTACGAACATGTTTGTCACTAAACCGTCACTACATGAATGAACAGTCGCTACATGAACAGTGATTGACCCAAAAAGATTTTGAAATCCACTTTTAGATTGCATTATAAAACAAAAGCAATAACAACATAAGTAAAGAAATAGCTTGACCTCCAAATCATCAGTAGTTGGTTCAGCAAATTCAATGAAATTTCATCAGACGCTACAATTAACATGTTCTAGAGTTACAAATATTTAACAGGTTCAACTTTGTACTCATCAGGAAAAAGAGACAGTCGAGGAAAGCGGAGTATAAATTTAAGTTTATAATATTCCATGCACATTCTTGTCAAATAATATTCGGCGTTAACACTATACAAAACATATTTGTTTCGATCGCTAAACTATCGACGGAATACTTTGTCGGTAATTAATCAATCAGTCAGTCACTGATAACTATTATTTCCATAGGATTGAATTAGCTACGAAGATGTCCACTGCTACATGAGCAGTGATTGACCCAGAAAATTTTGAAATCCACTTTTCGAATGCATTATAAGACAAAAGCAATAACATAAGTAAAGAAATGGCTTGCCCTCCAAGTCTATAGTTGTTGGTTCCAGCAAAATTTAATGATATGCTATTGGACGCAACAATCAAATGCTCTAGAGTTACAATTACTCAACAGGTTCACTTTGTACTAATCAAAATTATCATATTTTTAGGAAGAAAGAGAGAGACAGTTGAGGGAAATGGAGTATAAATTTAAGTTTATAATATTCCATGCACACTCTTATAAAAAAATATAACATAATGTTAAAGAATACACCACAAGAAAAATACAATTTATCTATGAAATTATTGATCAATACTATCAAAATATAAACAAATTATCAAAGAGTGAAGTCCGTCGTCGAATATCTCGATGTTAACATTTTGCCGACAAATATTCTTTTCATCGGTAATTAGTCGGTCAATCATCATTCATCGGTAAGTCCTATTTTGATAGGATCGAATTAGCTACAAACATGTCCATCCCTAAATTGTCGCTACATTTATTATTACAAAAATAATAATTTTTTAATTTTCCATTGCTAAACTGATGTTGAAGTGATAATAAAAATATTTAATATTAATATATTCTATCAGTGCTTTTGATTTAATATTTTTTTTAAAATAAAGATCTGTCGGTAATGGATATAATTTAAAAAAAAAAAAATAAAAATTACGAGATAAAAACCTAATCCATTGGTTCCACCACCATCAAGATCGTCGAGGTTTCGCGGAGGAAGGGAAGGCATATGAAAAAATGGCGTCATTTGGCACTGAGCCTCCTTCAAATGCTGTTGGGCTTTTTCCCTGTTCTACCGTAAAAAGCGTGAGGGAGATTGGATTACTTATTCAATTATGAATTGTGCTTAACATAGCAATTAAATAGAACACCTTTCTTCTTGCTTCAGTTGCTACTGTTGTATCCGAAGTGAATCAATAATGGCCTTCATGACATTTATTTTAGAAATTAAAACAAAATAAAAATATTAATTTTCAGAATCTTTTGTGAATTAAATTAACTAACCAATTTAACGCGTATGTTAGATAAAATATAAACTTATATTACTTATATTTGACGAGTCTCAACCTCAGGTCGATTTTAATATACATTCTCTATTTGAAGACATCGTGATTTTGGATGTGGGTGTGTTGGAACACTTCGGTCGACGACGAAGCCTGTGTCAACTGCTGAGCCTATTCAAACGCACGAAAAATTAGTAATATGTAATTACATTTGTACTACATGAAAGTCGTTAATATATGTACTTACCAGATGCGTGGCATAAGTAGTCGAGCCACCTGTATGTGTGGATTGTCGTCCATCCACATCGCTACAGTGGATGATGAAGTTCTGCTTCTGTGACAGTCTATGGTACTGCACTGGACTACCACAAAACATTAGAAATGAAGACGGGCTTCACTTCTTTCCTCTTCACGTTGTTCAACATGTATTAGTCTAGATTGGCAGATTCTTCTACTAGGCCATCTTCACTATGTCGAAGGCCTCCTCTCAAACGTAATATTTTTGTAATAAACCCAACACAGTACATGTTAGTATTTCATTTAAAGAAATAAATTAAGAATATTTCATACTAAAAAATAATAATTAGATTTCACCTTAAATTCCTCAAAGTAAAATGCCTTCGTGTAACGATTCAAAAATTTGTACTTTTAATATATTAATTTTAAATCTGAAAAATAGAATGAAACAAGAATTTATTTGAGTCGTTCCGAAAAGTGCTTCAAAAGTCGTAACATTTAGTATTTAATTTAAATCCGAATAATAAAAAGAGAAAATCGGATTTAATAAGTTATTTAGAGTCTAATGTGAATCAAATTAAGATTTAATAATTTATGTTATGACTTGATTGGTTAAAAGTGAAAAAGTTGGGTTGGGACATAAAAAGTTGGAAAAGTAAAGTTTTAAGCTTTTTAGATAAGTCAAGCAGCCATCTTTGATGCAATCGTACAATTTCTGTATTAATCAAAATTCTACGAATCTTTTATAGTGTTGCAAAGTATACAATGCGACCTTTGAAATTGTACAAAATACACCCACTTTCAACTAAGAAATCAGCCCCAAAATGTAATGTCAAAAGTGTTCCATAAACTAAAATATGGGAACACTTAAAAAATTCCATCATCCTATGTTTGGATAATTATTTTTAGAACGGTCGTATAATCAATGTGGTAGTTCATTTTCTACGATTTAAAGTTCATTGCAAAGATCTCGTAAGATCTTCGAAACGGTATAAGAGACGTAGAAAAATAAGCAAGTATCAACCTTCAAAACATGGCCTAAAAATGTGTCCAGGAAGTAAGAAATTTACAATTTTTATATTAAACAATTGGCAAGATTTGCTGCAGATATTTGTCCCTAATATGCATTCTCCAGTGTCCCTATCACACCCCTACAAAATCTATGAGAAAATGAAAGGTAAATTGCATTTAGTGTTTAAGCCTTTGACTTTATTTCAGATTGTATCCTCAAGATATTTTCAAGATTCATCACCCCAACTTTTTTATATGATTAGCGCCCAATACGTGGGCATTGGTCGCTAATCATATAAAAGGTTGGAGTGATGACGCCAATATTTAATCATCAAGGGATACAAGAAAAAAATCAAAAAACGCTGGTAACACTAACACAATTTACCCAAAATGAAAAAACATTTTTTGGAAGCCAAGTGAAAATCTTAACCAAATCTAGCAAACTTTACAAGTAGTCCAATGAGAATAAAAGTAGTCATGAGGAGAATATATTAATGTATTAGGAGTGATCTCTACTTCCAGTGGGTGAACAAGTGTTATTTTACCTACATCCAACGTGACACTTGACTATTGAATCACTATTTGGAGTCTTTTGAAAACCAGAGAGGTCGAAATATGAATCTATTTTTCTGCGTTTTGTAATTTTTTTCTCACAAATGCTCGAAACTTCTCTCTCCCACAAGTCACAATTTAAAGTGCCAATATATATTTTTAAATGAAATTATAAAAATGCCCCCATTTGACATACAAATGCAAAAGATAATTCTAGAACATGTATACAAGAATTCTGCTGCAACCAATTAATGTTGCATAAAAGAATCTTTTATTATAGGACTGATTAGGTGGCTTGCTGATTCATCAATTAACCATTAGTAAAAGGTTAATGATTTTACTTATTAAAGCATTGTGAAAATAGGGTCAATAATTTGTATCAACATATTACATATATGGAGAAAATAATATTTGGAGACAGTATTTTGGAAATCACGGAGATAGTTAATAAAAGCTATCCCTATGTATTTCTGAAATTATTCAATATTATTAGAAAAAATAAAAGGCTCTTCCATAATAAAAGTTTATTTGAGCTGTCAACCAAAATCCTAAATATTGCTTGACTTGTAAATTATGTGGTCAATCACATTTTACTACTAGCCGATATTGCATAAAACACAATTGCAAGAGACATAAAGATGGCCAAGCTTGTATCAACAAGTTTCAATTTTGTTTAATTTAAAATGCTGTTACAATCGTCATTTTACCAAATATTTTTCGTCTTGTTAGACGCACATGACAGTTTAACATTTTTTTTTTTTTATCAAGTATTGAATGGAACTCTTAATGTGCCAATTAGCCTCCATAGACATACCGTCTCTTCTCATCATGAAAGGACAGTGTATCACCAGAATTATAAATAAAACTTTTTATATATAGACTGACGAGTAATAAAAACCAATCGTATTAGAAACGTACAAAACTTTACGATCGTCGTCAACATATTCATCAAAGAGTTGAACATCATATACCATAATGTTCCTCCATACCTGCAAATCTCGCAGCAGAAGAAACATACAACAAAATTGTAAAGGGGTACAAAAGGCAAGTGTAACCAATCTCAATGGCAATTCTGAAGAAGGGGCTTTATGGCGCAAATACGAAATCAATAACAAGTTTCGCCACTTACCATATCTCACAAATCACTCTCGTCTTATTTTGCTCTCCTGCCCAAGCTTCTTCCTTTTGAAAGATCGACTCTCTGTCCTTTCCTCCTGTCTGTTAGTCTCAAGGAACTACTCAACGCTGATTTCATCAAAATTATTGTATCTTGAAAAGGGTTTTCAATTTGACCAATAGTCTCCATTCTTCATTAGACAGATCATCCTGTAGATTTTCACGAGTCAGCAAAAGTATGCTTAAAAGTTAAAATGGACCAAGAGGGAAAAGTGAAAAATGTGCATATTCTCCTTGCACATAAAGAAAAACCCGAGTTGAATTTTTTTCATACCCGATAATTAGCTTTGAGTATATCAATTGAAGTCCTAGAGATTCGGCTTACGAGCTCATCTTCAAGCTCAAAATGCCTGCCAAACATCTTCTGTTGCTCCTCAGAACTACTACCAACTATCTGAGGAAACAAAAAACAATTGGGGTTCAGAAAACTAAACACATGATAGAACGAAAAAATGATTGTTCCAAATGACAAGGTTTACAGCTGAAAGTGGAAGACTACATATACAAGAATCTCATGTAAAATGAAGCATAAAACTCAAGGCATGGACCAAAAAATGCTAGAGCAGATGTAAAGGTTGGTTACCACAAATGACCCAACTAAAAGAGACTATATAGAAGCACAAGCATATATTAGAAGCACATTTAGCAGCCCAAAGGAGAGTCCACATGCAATCTCATTATAAAGGTTGGTCTTTGTGTATGTAGGAGAAACAGAATGGAAATTTGCATTGCTATATGCATGTCACCAAGAGATTATCCAAGAATCTCGAAGATTAACCTTGCCCAACGGAAATAAATCAGTTGTAACAATACCCATTACCAATCAAATTGAATGTGTTGATTTGACAGGACAAATATTGTTTAGGCACAACACCAAAACTATAAGCTTTTTCGATTACATCCCTTCGACTGTGAATAAAAGATAGGCAGGAAACTTTCTTTTTGGGCTAAAAAGGAGGAAAATTGCAAAAGTGGCAGCTCAATCTATTTCCTAATTCTAGACATTGATAGCATAATGTTTCCTCACAGTTGCGAGTGTAACCGAATATGCATCTAACGATGGTCTGAATAAACACGCAAACCCACCATCTTTTTGACACTTAATTATATATCATGTCATTTGGATTCTAGATCACTGCCTAAAATCAAAGCAAACTTCCTAGAAAACCTGCTTTCATACAAGTCACTCAACAAAGTTCTTACCCATATTACTATTACATGGAACATAATTTAAGAAAAATAGAAATTCTATGTAAATGATCAAAATAAGTAACATAAGAGATGGAAGCAACATAAAAATGGATAAAACACACACACACACATGCTGGCCAATACTTAACAAAATTGCAGTGATTAGTTTAGTTCAGTTATATTATGCATGCATAATCATTTTGATATGTACAAAGCTCTATCTCGTCGGTCTACTACAAAAAGAAAAGACGGGATAATGAAATCTAAATAGTTAAGATGATAACCTAATAGAAGAGTATATTGACATTAGTATGCCTATATCTATCAATGACTACAATCAACCTTGTGTTTTGTGCTGATTTTCTCAAAAGAGAATTTATCCAACCCTAGACTCATGTTTCACAAACCTCAACTGTTGGTGTAAATGTTTCTATTATACATCACTTACCCTTTAATCCTATGCCATATATATGTTACAATTTTGATGTCAAAATTTGAGATACAATGGCCAGACCAACAATAAAAAGGCATTCCAAAATCTCGTCCTACATCAAGATCTCAATTGATGGTTCCCAAGATAAATAGGTAATCCACTATTAGCAGATATTACAAAATCATTCCTCACTACCATTGTTTAGAAAAAGCTATATCAGGCTTACGCCGTGAATCCCGTCTCACGTGAGGCTTTCATAGAACGCCTTAAAGCTTACACCTTGAGGCATACGCCTCAATTTACTTCTCTTTCAGTCTCCAATAAGTTTTCCTTCTGTTTTCTCAAAGCTTCCTACAGGATTCATTTGTTTCCGTATCAATTTATTTTCATGCTTTCACAGACTTCAGTTTATGATTTCTGCTCCAAATTTTGGGCCATTTTGGTCATAGGAAGCTTAAAAAGTTATGTGCAGGGTATCCAAATCCCATATTCACATCTTTGGACGATGCATTTTGGTTCTCTAATTCTCTAGAAAAGGCCTCGCGAAGTTGAAGAAACAATATAATTGGCTGTCATCTCAGCAACCTTTTACTCTACCAAATTTTATACTGCTTTCCCAACTTGTCCCTCTATTTTCACTGCCAACAATCTTACTCACTGTACAGATACATTTCAAAAGTCCCTTATAACACTGCAGCATCTAACAATCAAAAGCTTATACAAAAGAAGCACCAAAGATCAAGCATAGGAAAACAGCATCATACCTTAATGGCGACTTTTTGTCCTTTCTTGGCAGAGTCCACCGGCTTGTGGTTATTCTCCACTGAAGCAATCCGACCAATATCGATGAAATCCTTTTGGGGAACACATATTGGAGTTCCAACCTGTTTAAGTTTTAAAAGTAGAATGATGAGCCAAACAACAAAAGATACATGGCAATCAAGAGGACAAAGACGCATGGGAACATAGAACAATGCAATTACAGCAAACTGATTAAACCCTTAGAAGTGAAAGCATGGAACATTTTCACATGGTCAGATAATGAGAATGGGAAGTAAGTCCATGCATAGGAAACAGAAATAAGAAAAGAGATGAATGATCATTTGCGTGCTAACTATAAACTAAAAGAAATATCGAACATATAGAAAAAGAAACCAATTAATTTGGAAGCACTTCTCTTCTCTTGAACAAATTAACAACCATAAACACGCAGTATAGTTTAGGACAATAGATCTATCTGATCATATATCTAAATACATCTAGAGAGAAGGTAGCAAATCATGAGAGCACCAAAACTCAACAACTATTAACCCATCCCATCCTATGCAAGATTCAGAAATCATGAAATTCATAATTTTTGTGGTAATGGACCAAGTCAATAGCATATCAGAATCAAAGCAATAAACCCTAAAAGAAATTGGAATATATCACAGTTGACATTACATGGATAATGGAAGTTAAAAGGTAATGAAAAATGTTCATAGCTGCGCCAAGGGTAAAAAACCTAAATTTGATAGGGCAAGAGAGAGGGAGAAAGGAGGATAAAGGGGATGTGGTGGGGAGTTCATAAATACAGAATTTAATAAAGAAATAAAGAATTTGTTAAGAATACATATACATAAAAAGCTCATCTATTTGATCCCATGCAACCCCTAAAGTTAAATTGGCACAAACATCAAAACTCAAGTTACGATACCATTAAAACATTGAAGATTTACAATTTCCTCTAGTGTATAAAATAGGAACCAAAATATTACACGTGCATGGAGCTAGTGCCCCTATTGAGGGAGTAGTAGATTCCAAGTAGACAAAGCAGCAAATTGACCGCAGAAAATTTTAGATCCAGTAAATCCATGTATGAACACTATTGTGCATGGTTAAGAGTAAACCATAGAAAAGTACTGCAGCTTGTTGTCCCTAAAATTTACATTCCATAGCTCAGAAAAAATTATTGATTCCTAAAACCGAAGAACACACAATCTCACTGTGAATTAGACCTCCTGTGCACAGATGATACACCCTTATACTGGTGTATTGAGGAGGCAATCATGTCCAAGTATTGAAAAAGAAGCAACTAATTAATGATAAGTCTTATCTTCACACGTGAATAAAGGTAAATATTTAAGAAATGAAAACGAGACATAGCGTCCTCATTTAACCAAAAAACAACATAAAAATCTATAACACAGATGTGACACAAAATCAAAATAATGATAATATCTACATCTCAGCTACAAAGTACTGAGAAAGGATCTACTTTCTTATTAATCATGTACTTATTTTCACTTAAATTAGAATTTACCCAAATCAAGCCCTATATAAAATTCTTCAAGGATAACTGAAACTCAAGAGTGCAACCTATATGTAACACACACATATATTGTTCAGTATATCAACAATACCTTGACAATTCCTTCAAGAACGTCTACTCCCAAAACAATGGGATCTTTCTTGTTAAAGATGCAATTTGGCATAATCTTGAGAACACAAGGAAATACTGCATCTTCAGCACTTTCCCGTTTCTTTTCCTCCTTAAGGTTATCGATATAGGCCTTGAACTGATCAAACAAGTGATATATAATATCAGCAATGAATATTTTGACTCCAAGTTCATCTGCAAGGTCCCGAGCCTCTGGTGTGACTTTAACATCAAAAGCCAAAATTGTTGCATACTCTTTCTTCTTCTCTAGCATGACGCTTGCCTTCATGACATCCTTCTTATGTACAGGGCCTATGCCTATACCACTAACAGGTATCTTTACTTCTGGGGTCTTCAAGAACTCCAGCAAGGCCTCCAAAGAACCAAGGGTGGATGCTTGAACATAGACTCCTTCACCACTTTTATCGATCCGGCTCATCACTGACCTCATATCTTCCATGGCTGCTTCCTTGATGTCTTCCAAATCATCATCAGGCCCCACAACATATAGTGCAGTGCCAGCAATGGCATGATCAAGGCCCTTAAAAAATAAAATGAAAACAAAATAAGCTTTAACTGGAGAATATCTTGAAGAGTTCTCAGCAAAGTACAAGATTGGGACAGTGGCTTGTATTTGAAGATCCAGGTTTTGGATGTGAGAGAACGAGCATTAGGTCAAAATGATAATTAGCTATCATAATGGAAAGAATCAATGACATTTCTAAACTCAAATAGTTATCTTTTTTTTCACAATTCCTAAAAAATAATTGATTTGACAATTGACATGAGGTCCACGTGCACTTCTACATATTTCATAGAAGGAAGAATAACCCTCTCCAATTTTTAACACCCAAACCATGATATGAAATAAATTGATAAGCTTAAATCGCCTTTCTAAAATTAGAGACCAAGCAATTAAGAAAACAAAACAAAACAAGAAATAAAACATAACACTATTAATACTGACAAAAAACAGATGTAAGCTAGTCTGTTGCCATATGTATGGTGGGTTGTAGAGGGGAAATGACTTGACTTAGGAAGTTACCAAAGGAAATGTTTGTAACCACTGAGTCCAACTATCTCCGTAAATCAAGTAACCTTATCTCAAAGCAGAACACGGTGTTGACAAGCTTCACTTGTACAGATTTTTGGATAACTTATTGGTTTCCTTTAATCCATTCCAATGCAACACATATAATTCACATCTGCTGTCCATCACTACGCATCCACGTTAAGGAGTTCCATCATGACTCCATCTATATACAATTCCATGCTTCTTTAATATATCTATATTAAATCTGCGTACTAACAACTCTTTGTAACAGTCATATTTCACTCATCGTCAATCGTTTGAATTACATTTTCTATTGATATCTTGCTGCAATGATAGAACAACTACAAGAGAACACAGGTAAGATAATTACACTTCCTTGGAATAATAAATTTACCTGACCAGTAATCTTGATACCCTGGGCAGCCTTGATTTCTTTGTAATGCAGATAAGTTCCCTGAAATTAAACAACCAATGGAGCTTTATTTATAGAAACTGAATCCACTAATCAATGTGCACCCTAGTGCTTAAAAGAGGAAAAGAAGAATTTGAAGACGAGTAAGTTTTTTATACAAATTTCATGATAGAGAGGGAGAGAATATTGGACTTGCTAAATGTTCTCGTAATTAATAAATCTAGCTAATGTATTTTTTAACAGGTGAATTTATGTAGAGAAAAATATGCACAGAACATAAATAAGATCACTAAGCATCAAGAGATTTTTAAACTAATTGCTTCCCGAGATCTCTAGGATGGGTAAGTAAAACTTCAACATTCCTCGAAGAAATTTACAATGCAGTTTTTGCATATTTCAATCTATTTTAAACATTCTGGTGTCTCAGCCCTATAAAATACATGGAATTATCCACCTTATGCCCTTGGCCATTGACAGTTTATATGAATTTCAATTGCTAAAATGGAGAAAAGAAGAAACAATATTGATGGCTCGAAAATGTGCATCACCGAGATGGATGATCGAGCTCCAGCTCCTTGGGCATTACCCGTGAAAATGGAGCAAGGAACCCCCTTGGGATCTGCACTTGCGATGCATATTTTCGAGTAGCAACAAATATGTAATCCAACAAACAAAGGTTTAAGTGAAGCTCGATGCTTTTTATAAAGGCCAAGGAGACAAAGCAATGCCAACATCTTTGCTAAATTGGAACCCTTTATACTTCAGTTTGTCGAGAATTACAATAAAAAGTTGCAACGTTTTTGTTTTATAACTTCCCCTCGAAACTAGTTTATAAAGTATGATAATCTAAAGCTAATAGCTATTGGAAATAAAAATCCACTAACACATTCATATACATTGATTTACGACACACACACACACGTGTGTGTGTATATATATATATATATATAGTGTGTGTGTGTGCGTGCGCGCGCTGAAGCTGGACGTTTTTTATTTCTAACTTCCTCGGTGGAAACTAGGGTACAAAATACAGCCCCTCGAGATGTTCTTAAGCTAATAGCTATAGGAAATGATTATCCACTAACATATTCATATACATCCATATGTGGCATATGTATATAGGAATGTGTGCTTGATTGTGTCTATACGTGTACATGTTTATAAATTTCCAACTCACATAACATGTGTCCCCAAAGAGATGGCATACTCTTAATTGTCATGAATTTCAGCTAATAAAAACTAGATTGATATGAAATCATCGGAAACTTCCTTACCACATTCCACTGTAAGGTAGCACAGGTGCTTATGGCATTTTTATCAGCATCCTAAGACAGTTTAGCTTAACTAGAAGCAGTTCAATGTACTCAATCGATAACAAAAATAGGAACTGGGGTAGTCTCTCGGATGATATGATTATCATTTATGCTCTGATATTATTAATATCATTAATTTTATTATTTTGAACCACATTTTGGAGAACAAATATGCAGTGAAGGTCAATATGTTATATGTGGATCAGCCCAGAAACGAAAAAGTACTATTTTTTGAAGGACAAAGTAATATCATCGACAAAACTTTATCCATGATTAGAAACTAGAACTTGTTTCCATGCTTGCTGGTGTAATGACTAAGCACAAATAATGCAGTTAAAGACCAAAGCAGCATGTGGGTGCACTTATTCTTGCATGCATTGTTTTCAAGATGCCCGAGGCATATGCCTCGAGGCACGCCTCGTGTGAGGCTTCCGCTAGGAGTCTCAAATCTTACATTATGAGTGCCCTCACTCAAGGATTACACCTTACTGTGGTTCTCCCTAAAACACAGCCGAGCCATGCACTCTTTAGCAATGTTTAAAAAGGCGTAATCGGGTAGCAAGGCGTTTTTCCTTCACGAGGCAAGACGTAAGCCTCACCGTAAGCCAAAAAAAGGTCAAAAACTATTAAAATGCAAAATAAGCAAATAATAAATCATAAACAATCTTCAAATTCATAATAGATCGATTTAGAGTGTGCAAACAAACAAAAGAAAAATCTATAAAGTAAAAAAAACCATTACTTTAGTTAATGGGCAGTGGACTATTTCCAACATGGGTCTATGAGAAACACATTTTTTTAATGTTTTAGTTATAACTGATTCCCAAGGTGGGTTAATCAAAAACACATTTTTTAATGTATTTACCAATAGCTAGTGGGCTATTCACGGTCAATCAGAATTTTTTATGTTTTGTGGGCCACACCTAAAACAAAGTATAAGTCTAGAGAATTAAGGAGCCACGCCTTTCAAGCCTTGATGGGTGCGCCTCCAAAGCTGCCTCATAATCAGTGCCTTGAGGCGTTTGCTTTCGCTTCCCTCTGAGGAGGGATTCAATCAAGATTTTTAAACAATGCTCTTAAGTCTTACTCTTTCTCAGGTTCTTTTTTTTCCAATCTCCACTTTTTGGGCAGGTTTTCTATAGCCCAGAACATTAGAGGGTTGTTTGAGAGATTTAAAAATAACCCACCATGAAAAACTGAAACAAAAATATTGATTGGCAAAGAGAACAAGAGAAGAGTCCATGCATGCTCTAGCCCTCCATTCTTACAATTGAAGTGTGATCCCCCTCCCAAGTGATGTCGCAACTTTTCATCAGCAAATGACAAGTGCTAGGAGACTGTGATAAGTAACTTCACTGTTCTTCTCTTCTTTCATATTTTTATTGCTGGTGTCTCTGCATTTTCATTTTTCATGAGCATTTTCTTTTCTTTTTTAAGTGGAAGTAAGAAAATTTCGTAAATAGTTGGTCAATTGTTTCATTTGTTTTAGACTGAAGTTCTAGTTATGGATTAGCGAACTACTTACATGACTACTACCATGCTGATTTGATCTTTGCTACTTTCTGAATCCATTTTATGTTTCTAGTTACATATTAGACTTTTAATTTTGTTGAATGTTCTATTATGGATTTTTTAGATGGTCTACGGTTTATTACAAAATACTTTTTTATGGTTTTTTAGTTTCTATTAGGCTTACACCTCAAAGCACCATCAAAGAGGCAAAATGCCTTGTGCCCAATTTAGCACAGCTTGTGTCTTCTGTTAGGCTCTCACACAAATTTCAAACATGATAATGGTTTTTCAAAGGGCATTTGCTTGCAGCTCCAGGAGTTAATAACATTGACTTTGAAGTCTAATTTATGACAAACAATAATAACTCAACTGTCAAAATATAGCCTCTAAAAAATGCAACTGTGCATAAATACCAATTACACGTTATCGTAGCTCCACAACCGCTAAAGTTGTCGTTAATAATTTAAGGTAGAGAAAAGAGGAATGTGAAATGACTTTGACTTTGACAGTAAAAACTGAGTAACAATACCCAAAGGAATCTTTACCTTCACTCTGAGCTCCTTCATTGGATGGGGAGTTAATAATGCTCGAATTGTGGTAACAATTGGTCCCTGAGAAGTAAAATCTAGTGTAAGACTTGGATAATAAAATCGCATTTAGTTTAGAGACCTTAAGCATCTGATACTTGCCTGCATCCCACAAATAACTATTTGATCTCCTTCATGAAGCACGCCATTGACTAACACCACATCAATGGTTGTTCCATGACCTTCAATAACCTTAACCTCCAAAACAGTACACTGCCATCGAGTTGAGAACCATTGTCAGTATTAGCACACACTTCATTTCTCTCAAGAATCGACAAAAAATGAAAAGAAGACAAACCTGCACTTCATTACTATAAGTAAGTTTCTCAACCATAGTTTTTTGAGCCCATTGAACTAGCAGTAGTAACAAGTCGGGGATGCCTTCACCACTGGTGCAGAGGTAAAACACAGTGTCAGGATGCTATGAAACGGACTATAGTTAATAGATATTATGTTACCATAAACTCAAAACTAGTAATGGGAAGGCAATGAACAAGTGTTAACAAACTGAAATATCAAACCTAATTGCACTCGTCGGAACAATACTGAATGTCTCCCCATTTCTTTATTTTTATAATACAACTCGGTGTTTATCCCTTGCTCCTTGAACTGCGTTACAACCTGTAACATTCAAATAGTGTCAACATAATAGGGTCCAAACAAATGGCAAATATTACACCAGGGATAAAGAGATGGACATATCCCCCCACCCAAAAAAAAAAAAAAAGTCAATCTACAAATAACCAAAAAATTATTATGCACACTAACATACATATGTGCATCCATACATATAGGGGAAGTAATATATAAGACCTGAGTAAGCCTCATGTTGAATTCGATTTGTACATCTTTCGACTGTTGCTTCATTGCCTTAACAATTGGCCCATTGCGACAAGTTTTCCAGCCATACAGTCTATCAACCTTGCATGGTAAAAAGAAAAAAAGACAATATGTAACATAAGCTAATAGAAACAAAGAAATCAAAGCAATGTTATAGAAACAAAGAAATCAAAGCAATGTTATGATTTGACTCACTTTATTCAAGGCAACTATAAATTCTGTATTTCTCATCTTCAGAAGATTCAGTGACTCGATAGTCTGTGGTTCCAAACCATGCATTATGTCAACAACCAAAATTGCAATATCACATAATCCTGAACCCCGAGAACGCAGATTAGTAAAAGACTCATGCCCTGGAGTATCAATCACTAATAGTCCTGGAACATTCAGCTTTGCATCAGCTTTCAGTTCCTTGGTTCTGTCTCGAATATTCTCAGCAGGAAAATATGTTGCACCAATTTGCTGAGTAATCCCACCAGCCTCACCTTCTTGGACATTAGTGCCTCTTATACAATCAAGCAGCTTTGTTTTACCAGTGTCCACATGCCCCATTATGCAGCATATGGGCGACCGAAGACTTTTTTCACTCAGGCTTGGAACATCTGATTTTGCTTCCTTCTTGACTTTTCTTTTGCTCTTGTCTATACCCTCGGTTTCAGGATTGTCTTTCTTACCTTCCACATTCTGAGATTTATGTGGCAGAACTGAGGTGGCTTTTTGCGTTGTAAGCACTGGCTTGGCTGCTGCAGGATGCAGCCCAGTATCATTACTCGCAGGTCGCGCACTTTTTATCTCTTTCTTACCCAGAGATTCAGGCTCTGAGTCATCCTCTTCATCAGCAAATGCATTTTTACCTGGCAACTTAAGATCAGCATCATCCCAACTCTTAGCATCCCATTCTTCATCATCGTCTTCTTCGTCAACTCCATTCTCTACATCATCAGTAAGTTCACCTTTCTCCTCTATATTCATCAAATCCAATTTCTCAAACTTCTCACCTAGTTCAGATTCCACTTCCTCAACCTTCTCAGCTTCTTCCACGAGTTCTTTACCTATAATTTCCTGCTGGATTTCTTTTATTTCTAAACATTCAGCACCCTCTCCAGGGGCTGCTCCATTTGCCTGAGCTTGTGGCTTTGACTTTTTCTTCTGATACAATGGCCGTTTAGCTGGTGCTCCAGCAGTGTCGCCAGCGTCTAACTGCAAACCTGCATTACCAAGAATTTGATTCCTCATTGCCTGCAACCTACGAAATTCTTCTTTTTGCTTCCCAGTTAATAGTTTCCCCTCTTGTTTTTTCTTCAAAAGCTTCTCCTTTTCCCTTTCTTTTTTTAAGCGCTTTTTCTCTTCAGCTAACCTTTCCAGCTCTTCCTGCTGACAGCGTTCCTCTTCTTCCCTCCTTAATTTCTCCTCTTCTTCCCTCTTCTTCCTCTCTACAGCTTCATTATGTTTTGCAAGTCTCTCTTGCATCTCCCTTACATGCTTTGGAACTTTCTTATCCAGAGCTTTACCCTTTGTTTCATCCTTCTTTTCTTCCACTGCAGGGGCAGCTGCCGCAGCTGCAGCTGCCTTTTTCTCTTTTTCTTTTTCCTTCTTCTTTTTCTTCTTCTTTGCAGCTGCAGACTCTAAAGGCCCTTCCTCCTCGGCTTCCTTTTCACTAGCCCCATCTTCCAGTTGAGGCTGGCTTTGAACTTTCTCCTCTGGTGGAAGCTCAGCCGAAGCTTCAGGCAGAGAGGGAGAAGGTTTAGACAGTGGAGGTGCTTCACCAAGCTCTGCCAGAATCTTGTCAAGGTCTTCCTCTTCTTGAGCAGTTCTCCCACCCTTCTTTTTCTTCTTTTTATTCTTTGAAGTTTCTGCTACACCTTCAATTGTCTGCTTCTTACTTTTTGAGTCCTCGGCTTCTTTGCCACCGATGCTCACAATGTGCTCATCAGGTTCTATGACATCTGAAGACTCATCTCCTACACCAGTTTCCAACACACTATTTATACTGTTATTCTTCTTCTTAGATGACTTCTTCTTACCGGAAAATTTAATTAGCGAGACATCTTCCCCCTCATCAACGGTATCACCCCCTACCAAATTACCATCGGGCTTTGAAACAGACGTATCCTCATCAATTTCTTCATCAAGCAGAGCGACCCCAAATGAATTTCCAGCACTCTTTTTCAGACCCTTTGAGGACTTCTTCTTCTTACCCGCAAAAGTAATTTCCATAGCATCCTTACCCTCCTCTTCAAATCTCTCGTGTTTATCTTGATCATCATCCTCCCCTTCATCCAACCCATCGAAACTAGCAGAAGAGAACACGCTCCCATCATTCTTCTTACTTTTTGCAGGCTTCTTCTTCCCGGAAAATGAGATCACTGGCTCATCCTCATCTTCATTATCCTCATCGTCTCCTTCTCCATGTAAGTCAAAACTAGAAGCACTAAATGCATTATCATTTCCACCTTTCTTGGCCTTTCCTTTCTTTTTACCAGCAAATTTTAAAGTCGGAGCCTCATTCTCATCATCTTCTGCATCCTTTGTCTCTTCCAAATCAACATCATCATCATCATTGGCATCTATTTTCTTTAAATTTCCCTTTTTAACCTTTCTATTTACCACTGGTGCTGCTACTTCCTCTTCCTGAACAGCAGCAGGCTCTTCCATGAAATACTCATCATCATCAATCATAAAGGTCTTCTTCTTTGACTTTCCTCCGCCGCCGCCGCCGCCACCCCCACCCTGAGTCGTGGTGGCGCTGTCATCATCACGGGTGCTTGGCTTCTTTCTACCCATCGGAGTATTTTAGTTATATCGACAGATACCTGAGGTCTCAAATCTCCGCAAAGGCCGACCTCTGAACCCTGATTTCAAATGTTTTTAAAAAACCACAAAATTAGAACATATAAAATTGCTTTCAACAAAAGATACAAGAACAAATGTATAAAATTGAAAAAACAACTTCAGACTAATAAAAATAAGATTATACATGTTTGGTTGGACGATCAACACCAAAATCTTGATCAGATTAAGATATATTTTGGAAACAAAAGTGATCACAATGTAAATTTCAACTAACCTCAACATCAAATATCACGAAGGCCATTAATCAATCCAACTGGAAAAAACAACTACGGTAAATGAAAGTAAAAGCAAGGATTTTGTTTAGAGAAATTAATGAAACATAATTAAGTGGAAAATGAAAATCCATTCAATCAGACCTAATTAGTGAAAAACCCAAATCCATTATCAAATATCAACAGGAAAAAAAACATTAATAAATTCATTATCCAGTATTAACGAGGGCCATTAATCAATCCAACAGGAAAAATATTACCCAAATCCATTATTGAGAAACAAACAAGAAAAAGATTATCTTATCTAGAATGTGAGATTGACTTGAAGTATCTATGAGGCGCGGAGACACCTGGGGTCTAGTAGGGGCAGTTGCCCCCCACTGGATTTTGGTCCTGGATATTTCACTGATTATACTTGAGGGGCGGCGGGTTCTAAAGGAAAGGGGACAACCATAAACAACAAAAAATTCACGAGAGATATTGTCGAGAAAATTGCTGTTGCGTGAGGAAAATTACCATCATGAAACAACAATTTTGTTAAAAATAAATAAATTATAAATTGCGATAAGGCTTGACGGAATCTTAGATCGAGGTTGAGTGTTGAAATTAAATCATTCACAAGAATCAAATCGATCGTAAACTACCTTTCGAGCAAATTGAGTGAAAACTCTCTGTGTGCGCGTTTTTGTGAGAGAGAAAGGAATCAAATTTGGAGAGAAGAATAATAATATTGCTAGGGTTGAGATTGGGAACTTTCATGAGACAAGGCTGCTAAACAGGTCCGGGTATAATATGACTCTTCACCGCCTTGTGGCCCTGGTTCGTGGATGCGTAAAAATTTTAGTTTAAAAAAAATAAAAATAGAAAAAACTAGTATAGTGCTCCGTGGTTATGATAGACGAGAATGATTATCTTATAATTTTAGGATTGAGATAGAGTAGAACAATGAGAATATCGTTTGAATGAGAGTTTCGTTTGAGAATAAAATTGAATACATAAAGACAAACAAACGTATATTTTTTTTTCTTTTAGTAGTGGAGAAAACTCTCTACGGTCGTGATTATATTAGCTACTAGTATACCGCTTTTTTGCGGTGGGATCCGACTGTAAACTCTATTATAATGATGGATTGAGGTGGTGAACAAATTTTAGAGATGATCGGTGGAAGAAGATGATCGATTGAGGAGGTGAGCAGATTTTAGAAATAGTCGTTTAAGTGAGATGATCGAATCAGAAAGATGGATTAAAACAGTCAACAAATTTTGGAGGAGATGATTTTGTGAGGGAAGAAATTGAAGATGTAAAGACACATAAACATTTAAGAATTTTTGGAGAAAACTTCTACAATTGTGATTATATCTAAAAAAAAATTTAAAAATGAAAATTTGTCAACGAATATTGATTTTCAATTTCTACTCATGTTTACAATCTTAAAGGGTATTCACAACTCAGATTTGAATGAATTTTAAAATCTCACATAAATTTATGTCTTCAACTTAAATTTTAGGGGGTAAATTTTAGGGGGATTCATCAACTAAAATTTAGAAAGATTTCTTAATATTTATTAATGTTATAGAATTCCACAAAATTTATGAGATTTCAACATATTTCTTAATTATAGATTTCAATAGATTCTTATGAATTTCTATGAATTTTCATGGATTTATGGTATTTTTATTAAAATTAATTATTTTACATTGTCTTATTTTAAATAGTTCAGGTGATTGACCTACATAAATAAATATTTTAAGTAGAATTGCCCCCAGGGCATAGTTCAATGGTTGAAAGGATGGGAGTAATGTAGTCTCAACTTCATTGACAGCTGCAGTATGGGGGTTCGAGTCCTGTCTTTGGTATGGATTTAGTCCATTGTAAGCGCAGTTAAAAAACAGCTCTCAACCCTGCTCCACTGAAGCACATCCTACGATTTATATCCTTCACCAAAGCTCTATCCTCCGCCAAGGCTCCAGAGTAGGGGCGGTGGGAGCCCTCAAGGTTGGGGTTTGACGCTTTTTTTTTAAGTAGAATTTTGGAAAGATAAAAAAAAATTAAATATAAAGAAGTAAAAGCTCTTCCTTAGTTTTGAATTAAAAAAATTGACTAAAAAACGAGTCTTCTTGAAAAATAATCGAAATAAAGTTTCTTTCTATTTGTCTTTTTTATAAAAAATTTCTCTTTCATAACCGATACTAGATGATGGATATTTAGGATTCATTCTCTTCCAAAATTTGTTGTTTAACCATCTTATATAAAAAATTATTTTATAGCTTAAAAAGATCATTTACAGTTGTCGCAATTGACAGGTAAATCTTATTAATTTTACAGTCCAGTTTCTAATTGTATTATATAGTTTAGACTAATTATTTAATTAATATTTACCAATAGATTATTTATATCCTTCAACTCAATTGTTAGGTTGAATGAAAAGTCATGGAACATCAAGAATGAAATTTCAAAAATGATGTTTGACAATTGTAAAAAAAATAAAATATTAAAATAAGAAATCAAAAATTCAATAAATTTACTTACTAATATAAATTGAAATCAAGAATAAAAATTTACTACAAAAACTTGTGGCACAAAAGGAGAAACGCGAGAGTGTAAGGTGCATGAGAGAATGGTCATATTGAAATTTTGAAGGGTGGGGCTAAAATTTCTAAAGAATTTGGTATTCATATTTATGGGCTCAAAATTGAATCTATTTAAATTTTGTAATTAATAAAATTTTTAAAAATCCACTAGTAATTATAACACTTAGGGTCTGTTTGAGAGTTTTGGAGTACCGGTTATGAGAGTTTTTTATAGTATCAGTTTTGGACGTTGATGAGTGGAGCGATTCTGGGTGGTTTTTAATAGCGATTTTTGAAACGATCCAACCTATGCTTGGGAGTTTATTATCTAGCGGTTCTAAATTTTTTTAAGATAATTAAATTACATATACGCCCATATATAAAAAAATTAAATTTAATTTAAAAATTTTTATATATCCACTTGTCATTGAAAATATAAAATTAAATTTATGTTCTTGCATATGTTTTTTTTCTTTTGTATACATTTTTTTTTTTTTTACAAATATTAAGTCTATGGTAGTTTTGAAAATAATTGTTTGAAATGTGGTAAAATTGAAAGAAATTTTGAAGAACGGCCAAAAACCACTGATTTGGGGGGTTGAGAGATACGTTTCAAATTACACTACACCAGTTTTAGGCGGTTTATACTCCAAAAAACTAAACCGTCCAAAACGGTGCTCTAAAAAACTAAGAGGTATTGATTTTCTCAACCTTTCATAAACAATATCATCCAAAATCGGTAAAAAAAAACTCCCAACATGCCCCTCAACTTAGATTTGAATAAATTTAAAAAATCCATGTAAATTTTGGTATCCCAACTCAGATTTTAATAGATTCAATTGAAATTTAGGTATCCTCGACTCAAATTTAAATAGCCAATTACTAACGGATTTATAAATATTTCGGGGGGTGTCCTCAACTTAGATTTTAATAGATTTTAAAAATCTATGTAAATTTTAGTGTCCTCAACTCCGATTTTAAAAGATTCAATTGAAATTTAAGTGTCTTCAACTCAGATTTAAATATGTTCTTTAGAAATTTAGGTATTCTCAATTACTAGCGGATTTCTAAAGATTTCATTAATTTAAAGATTTATATAGATTTACATGGATTTCGAGCTCATAAATATGAATACTAAATTATTTAAGAATTTATCCATACCTTCAAAATTTCAATCCAACTCTTCTTTTACGCATCTCTTCCTCTCGCATCTCTCCTCAATTTGTGCCACAAGTTTTTAAAATAAACTCTTGTTCTTGATTTTCAATTTATATTAGCATGAAAGTTTATTGAATTTTTTATTTTTTATTTTAATATTTTTTTGTAAAATTCTCGGACATCGTCTTTGAAATTTCATTCTTGATACTCCATGACTATTCATTGAACCAAATAAATGGGCTGAAAAATATAAATAATAGATTGGTAAACATTAAATAGATCATTAGTCTAATACCATATAGAGCAATTAATTGGATTGTAAAACTAGTATAGCACTAAAAATTTATTTTTGAAATTGTAAAGATTTATTCGTTAACTGCGACACATGTAAATTATCTTTTTAAGCCGTAAAATTACTTTTTATATAAGATGGTTAAACTGATTTTGAAAAAGAATGAATCCTAAATATCCATCATCTAATGACGGATATGAAAGAGAAAATTTTATAAAAAAAAGACAAGTAGAAAGAAAGTAAAATTTAAACTTTATTTTTATTTTTTTTTTCAAGAAGTCTTAATCTTTAATCAATTTTTTTTTTTAAATTCAAAACTTAGGAAATTGATAATAATAATGTGAATCCCCCAAGCAATGGGTCTAATTACGCTTTGAGCTTAAAGACAACGGATGACCTATTTATTAGTTTATTCCATACGAAGCTTAGCTAACACAACTGTCAGATTGGTATACCTTCCAATCCATCGAATCATTCAAATTTTTGACTGAAAAGAGTTTTTACTTCTCTATATTTCAAGAATTTTTCTCTTTCCAAAATTCTACTCAAAATATTTGTTTATGTAGGACAGTCACTTGGATTATTTAGAATAAAAACAATATAAAATTAGTATTTTTAATTAAAGACTACAAATCCATGAAAATTCATAGAAATTCATAAGAATATATTGAAATTTATAATATATAATTTTGTTGAAATCTTATAAATTTTGTGGAATTCTATTCAAAATCATGAAATCCATTCAAATTCATAAATATTAACAAATCTTTTAAAATATGTGTTGAGGACACCCTCCTTCATTAATTAAAAGATTTAAACAGATTTGTATGGATTTCGAGCTCATAAATATGAATACCAAATTCTTTAAGAATTTTATCCTAACCCCTCAAAATTTCAATCAAACTCTTCTCTTACGCATCTCTTCATCTCGCATATTGCCTCAATTTATGTCACAAGTTTTTGTAGTAAACTCTTGTTCTTGATTTTCAATTTATATTAACATGAAAATTTATTGAATTTTTTATTTTCTGTTTTAATATATATATATATATATATATATATATATATACAATTGTCAAACATGTCTTTGAAATTTCGTTATTGATGTTCCATGACCATTCATTGAACTAAGTAATTGGGCTGAAAAATATAAATAATCTATTGGAAAATATTAATTAGATAATTAGTCTACTACCATATAGGGCAATTAGATATAGACTGTAAAATCAGTATAGTACTAAAAATTCTTTTTTAAACTTGAAAAGATTTACTCGTCAACTGCGACACATGTAAATTATCTTTTTAAGCCATAAAATAATTTTTTTATACAAGATAATTAAATAATTGATTTTGGAAGAGAATGAATCTTAAATATCCATCATCTAGTCTCGGACATGAAAGAGAAAAATTTTATAAAAAATGACAAGTAGAAAGAAAGTAAAAATTAAAACTTTATTTCAATTTTTTTTAAGAAGCATTGCTCTTTAATCGATTTTTTAAATTTAAAACTGAGGAAATTGATAATAGTAATGTGAATTCCACAAACAATGGATCTAATTGCGCTTCATGCTTAGAGACGATGGATGACCTATTTATTAGTTTATTCCTAGGAGCTTAGCTGACACAGCTGTCGGATTGGTATACCTCTAAATCCATCAGTTCATTCACTTCTTCAACTGAAAAGAGTTTTTACTTATTTATATTTCAATAATTTTTATTTTTCCAAAATTCTACTCAAAATATTTGTTTAGGTAGGACAATCACTTGAACTATTTAGAATAAAAACAATGTAAAATTACTATTTTTAATAAAAAGACCACAAATCCATGAAAAATCATAGAAATCTACAACAATATATTGAAATTCATAATATAGAATTTTGTTGAAATCTTATAAATTATGTAGAATTTTATTCAAATTCATAAATATTAACAAATCTTTTAAAATCTGAGTTGAGAACACCCTCTTTAAATTTCTAAACAATCTATTTAAATCTGAGTTGTAAATTTCAATTGAATCTATTAAAATCTGAGTTGGGGACATTAAAATTTGTATGAATTTTTAAAATCCATTCAAATTTGAGTTGAGGAGACCCCCTTAATATATTTCATTGAAATTTAGTTGTCATCGACTCATATGCAAATAGATTCTTACAAATGTAGGTATCTCCAATAACGAGTAGATTTCTAAATATTTCATTCCTTAGAAGATTTTAATGGATTTCAAGTCCATAAATATAAATACTAAGGAGGGTGTATTCAATTAAGACTTGGTAGGACTTTTATGGAGTTTAAAAATCTAGGTGTATTCAATTCAAACTTTTTAAACTCCATAAAAGTCTTGAGGTATTCAATATAGATTTTTAAAGACTTTCAAAAAGTCTTATAAAGTCATGCGATATTCAATTCATATTTTTTAAAATCCTACGAAATTCAAATGTATTCAAAATGTCTATGACTTTTAACAATATTGTTCTCCTACTCCACAGTGGGCAAGATTTATCTTGCCCATCGTAAACGACGGGCTTGTCGATCGTTAAAAAAAATGCACATGTAATTGTACACTTCATGAACCAGCCCAAAGCCCCAAACCCTCCTCCATTCCACGAGCACAAACACACCCCAACACTCTCTCTCTCTTTTCGCCATTTCCTTCCCCAATGCCTCCTCCTTCCGGGCGCCTTCATTGGCCAATCCCCTAACCCACCCACCTCATAACATCAGTCCCTCACAATATCTCTCACTCTCTCTCTCTCTCTTTGGGCAATTTGGGTGCCCAAAATTGCCGACTGTCGCCGGCGCATTCAAACTGGAACCATCAGTCTCCCACGCTCACAGTGCTCGATTTCATCACAGCTGGTGCCCTAAATCGAAAACCACCATATTTTGCGAAAACCACCACCTCCTGCCACCGACCCACCACTACACAGTAACCGAACCAACATTTTTGCGAAAACCACCGCCTCCTGCCGACCCACCTTCGCAGACAATAGCTGAGACCACCACATAATTTTTTCGACCACGACGGTACATCTCTCATTACTCGATCGACTCTCTATTTGTCTATATCTCCGGTTTCAGCAAAATTGGTGCCCTAAGTCATCGAACAACCATTTTCGTGGAAGCAAGCATATTATTGCCTTAACAACGCGCTTGCCACGGACCACCACAAACTCACTCAAGTAGTTTTTTAATTTATTTGCAAGGTCGTGAAGAATTGTATTTTGGATAATTGCACATGGAATATGGGATGAATTTGTGGAATGAATTTCAAAATTTTGTAACTTGTCTTTTGTCTCGCCATTAACGCCCTCGTGAATCGTGAAACGAGCCATGGAATCCGCTGGGGTTTGGCTGGTCGTGAAGGCGCCTGCGGAAGGAGGAGCTGTTGGGGGAAGGAAATGGCCGAAAAGACAGAGAGAGTGTTGGGGTGTGTTTGTGCTCGTGAGGAATGGAGGAGGGTTTGGGGCTTTAAATTTGGTTTATGACGTGTACAATTACATGTGCATTTTTTTTTAACAATCAAGAAGCCACGTCCATAGTGGGCAAGATTTATCTTGCCCATCGGCGTAAGAACTATTTGTGACTTTTTAATGACTTTATAGAAAATTTTATATGTACTAACTTTAAAGCACAAAGTATAAATAAAAGATATTACAATTTCTCCCTCATTCATCCTAAGACTTTGAAAGACTTTAGAAAAAAAAAAAATCTTTCATTCCTTTATTTTTTTTATATGTAACATTTCTCTTTTTTTTTCTTTCAACAAACTGTAAAGTCCAGATTAATATTTTTCTCTTTCTTTAATGTGATTTTTTTCTTCATTATTCCCATAACTATTTTTTCCTCTATATTTATTTATTTATTATTTTACCATTTTTCATTAAAAATAAGATAACTTTATAATTAAATTCTTATATAATTGTTGATTGCAGTTTATTATTGAATTTCATCAAGTTAAAAACTATTTTTTATTATCGCATTTTTTTTTTTAATTCTTGTTTATTCTGTTTATCTTGATGAGCATGATTGTATTTTTTTCTTCGTCTAAATTAGTACTCTGGTTATTACTTTATGTAATTGTGGTGACTAATGACGTGTTACTTATAGATTATTAAATATAATAAGGGAGATAATGAAGTGGATAAATTTTTTGATGGAAAATATTTTAAAATGAGTAGCATGCCATAATTTTTTGAATTTATCCACAATCTATTTGAAAGTTTTTTACCCAAAAGAAAAAATAGAGTGGGTTATATCATTAATTTTTGACGTAGTTTACTTTCAGCAATTAAATAGAAAATTAATTTTTATGAATATATTAATATCAATATAATTAAATAAATTATTATTAAAATTTTCTCTTGTGACAATTTTTTTTAATTATAGGATATTAAATTTTTAACTGGAAAAACAAAGTCCATAAAAGTGCATAAAAGTTTGTGAAAGTCTAGGAAAATATTTCAAAATGAAATCTATAAAAATCCATAAAAGTTTGTAGGAGTCTGTTAAAATCTATAAAAGTCAATAAAAATTAATGAAATCCATCAAAATAAGTCATTTGAAAAATGTCAATCAAAATCTAGATTAAATACACCCCTCTAAATTCTTTAGGAATTATATCTTAACCTCTCAAAATTTCAATACAACTCTTCTCTCACGCATCTCTCTCTCTCTCTCTCTCTCTCTCTCTCGCCTCTTTCTTCTATTTGTGCTACATATTTTTTTTACTAAACTCTTATTCTTCATTTTCAATTTACTCATATGTATTAGCTTAAGAATTTGTTGAATTGTTTTGATTTCTTAATAATTGTTTGTTTACAATTGTTAAACATCGTCTTTAAAATTTTATTTTTGATACTCCATAACCATTCATTGAATCAAATAATTGGGTTGAATAAAATCTCCTACCTTTGAACATTCAAAATTTCATAGATTCATCATACAAACCCCCAAAACCCTAATCGAGACTAGGAACAAGCTTCGAATTCTGAATGAGAATTTCTGTTTCAGTAAAAATTAGGAAATAGTTGAGAAAAAAATTAATGAAAATTAAAAAATCCATATAAATAGAGTTGTCCTCAACTCAGATTTTAGTAGAATCCATTAAATTTTAGGTGTTCTCAATTTGTATTTTAATAGACTCTTTAGAAATTTAGATACCATTAATAATGAGTGAATTTCATTAATTTGGTGAATTTTAATAGATTTCAATAGGTTTGGAACCATAAGTATACAACATAAAAAATTTAACAATGCTAGCCCCAAACCTCGAAATTTCAATTGATTTCTCTCTATCTCTCTATCTCTCTATCTCAAACCTCTCACTTTTCACATACGATTTTGATGGAAACATTTTTGTACTAATTTGTAATTCTTCAAGTCCTTATTCCATTTTTCTCCCGATGCTGCCCCAAAGTTAGATGGAGGCTGAACAATAGAATTTGCACCAACGAGCAAGGATATTTTTGTTTTGCAAAATGAAGCACTGTCACCCCCCCTAATTTCTTTCTACTGTGAATCTTCATTCTTCTTTGCTCTTATAGCATATGTTTTCGAACCGCATGTTGGCGAAATTTCTGTGTAAATGACCCAAAGCAATAAAAACCAGAAACCGAAAATGGAAGAAATAATAGTCGAGGCAAGAGTTGAACTCTTTGTCATTAAGTCAATATTGCCCCACAAAGGTGCCTTCGGTATTTGGCAATTAACTCCCAAGATATAACGACTTTGCTTGAGTTTTGTAGCACTTCAAAAACTCAAGTACAGCGAACTAAAGTTGGTTTTGTACTCCAACGGATGAAGAATGAAATGAAGAACCAGAATTTCTGCAACAAATGCAAGAAACTTGGTTTAAGAAATGAATATATGAATTCTTTGTGTTTGCTTATCTATTCTGTATCAATAATCTGTAAATATGGACGTCCAAAGGTCCTATTTAACGCTGAAGATCAGTTGGAAACAAAAAGGTATTAAACCAAATCGTGCAACACTTCAAAAGAACATGTCTGTTCACGCAAACCTATGCGATCGCATGGTTTAACCAAGCTGCGATCGCAAGGTACAAAAATTAGAACAGAACTTGATCCAAATTAACCATGCGATCGCAAGACTATATCTCCTGCGATCGCATGGAAGAACTCAAAAACGTTGTGCTTAAAATTTAGGCAGATTGCGATCGCAGGTGGAAAAACCCATGCGATCGCATGATCAAAACTTTGACCCAAAATTGTCCTTTTCCGTGATTTCTCATTCATTCGATATTGGTTTCGAGATGCCAAATATACCCTTTAAGCATGCAGATAAATCTGAATTTTCTTTCCAGGGGCCTTGCCCCCTCGACTTGCCTAAGGCGGTCGATCCTCGTTTCCCTAAAGCGGCGAAGTGGCAAACTATTTTACCTAAACGGATTGGATCGGGTTTGTATATTTTGGTTAAGTTGACACTTAGTCAATTTTTCGATATTTTAAACCAATTTCCAACACCGCATTCAAACAAATTAGTGAAAATGGTTGATTTGTATGCTAGATTATGTATATTTATCTGATGGACCAACTATTATATAGAACACTAATTATGTATATGTAGAGGTAATATAATTGCATAGTTGTTTTACATTATTTGCATCGAAAACCTCTCAAGAGATTACACTCTGCGCATGTTTGGTTTAGATTTTTATAATTTTTTCCCCCCTCAAACTCATTTTCAAAATCTCCTAAAAAACTACTTTTAAACTCTACCAAACAAGCACTATAATATTAGTGAATTTTGGTTTAATTGAATTACGAATATGCAAGGAATTTAATAATATCATTAAACTAATATTACTTCACGCATTGACTCAGTTCGGAAATTGTTTATGCAACATAATAGATGAAATTTGGTTTAATTGAATTAAAAGGATATGCAAGAAAATTTAAATGTGCATCATCGATTGTTTCACGAACTAGGTTATTGATAAAAGTAGCCTTGAATTTTAATGGAAATTGGCGTAGGGGGCCTAGGGGCCTGTTCATTGTTTGGTTTGATATCCTTGCAAGTGGTCATGAATTGGCCTTACCCCATTCACTACCTTCAGATATAGCACCATTCCATTAACAAATATGATGCATTAGAGAACGATCAAATCTTGTAATTAAGCATATGGTTACTACAGATTCCATTCAATTGAATGAGATAGAAAAACACATATTTGTAGATAATATTCCGTTTTGTCTGCACATATAGTTGTAGCATAGGGATATTCATATTAAGAGTGAAATTAATGTAAGTACTAATAAACTTATGGAGAATTTTTATTTGTACTAAATCATTTTGGTTGAATTGAAATAGCCCAATTTTTTTTTATAGTAATTAGAAAAATGGCCATTTTGAGGGTAAAATGTCAAAAATATTCTTTTGTACAAAATGACTATAAGTTTGTGCTGCTCTTATTGTGATTGAGTGAATCATTAAATATTTTGTATGATATAGATTTGGTGACTTTCAACATAAGCTACGTTGATGGATCATCCAATTAACCACAGGATGAATAGAAAGTGAGAATCGTCCTCTTTTTATTTTCACTCTTCATGCAGAAACGGAAACACGGTCATTGCAATTTGAGTGTTAAAAGATTTTTTCTCTAACGTAAGTTGTAAAACTGTTAATCATTTTTCAAATTTGTGTGTGCACAACAGTATTTGTTTTTCAACTATTGATATCTCTATTTTACAAAATTAACTTACATTAAACCATTGCAAACAAATCTAGCTCTTGAAAATTTTATTTTGTACAAAGATAATATACTCAAATTTATATGACTTAGTCTAGACACTTATTTGATTTCTGAATGACAATTTGAAATGTAAATAAAAAAACTTTTATCTAAAACTAAATTTTATTTTACTGTGGATGTCGACTTTGTAATCGATGTCGACTTTGTAATGGGCTACTTTTATATTGTGTTAATTACATTGTTATTACTTCATTACAAATATGGTTGAAACTATGAGATTTGTTGTAAAGAACGATGGTGATTTTGTGGATATAGTTAATAATTGGCAATGGGGTGATAACCGAACAACTTCAATTGAAGTCAACATCAACATAACTTATACAGAAATTATTAGGAAAGTCAAGAGTAAGTTAAATGTGGATGATTCGTTATTTGCAATTAAGTTGCAATTCAAAGTTCCATCAATGCATATTCCCCTTACCAACACAATATTACAAATAATATGGAGCTAAAATGTTCACTACGTTATCTAATTAATCCCACTCATGTTACACAAAACACTGAGAGTGTATATAATACTTTAGTTATGGTGGAAATGGGAGAATTAGAAGTTAATCAGATTTTTTAAATAAGAATGAGTTGAGTGTGAAGCTTTGCATACTTGCTGTATTAAAAGATTTCAATTCAAGGTATTGTATGGTCGTTAATGTCATTTGTCAATTTGTTGGGATGAAGTTGGTCAAAGAAGAATAATTTTGGTCTAGAGTTGGTTGAGAAAATAGTGGAAGTGATAGACAAGATCAGGTCCAGAATTAAGACAATGCAAGACCGTCAGAAAAGTTATGCCGATTAGAGAAGAAAAGAATTAGAGTTTGAGGTCGGTGAAAAAGTTTTTCTGAAGGTAGCTCAAATGAAAGGAATGTCGCATTTTGGTAAGAAATGAAAGTTGAGACCACGATTCATCCACCTATTTGAGGTTCTTGAGAAAATTGGAATTATGGCGTGTCATCTGGCATTGCCACCCGAACTCTGGGCAATGTACAACGTATTTCACGTTTCGATGTTAAGGAAGTACATGCATGATCCTACGCGTGTAGTAAATTATGAGTCATTGGAATTAAAGAATGATATGACTCATGAGAAAGCAACTACGATGATTTTAGAGAGAAAAGTCTATGTTCTGATAAACTAAGATGTCCTTTTAGTCAAGTTTCAATGGGTAGGCACGAAGAGGAAAGGGTCACTTGGGAAAGAGAAAGAAGATGTCTTAGAAGTACCAGGATCTCGTAAACCAATTAAGTTAAAATTCGAGGACGAAATTATTTTAAGTGGAAGGGTTGTAGCGACCAAAAAATGTCATCTTTTAAATTTCAAGAAAATAAATTCTGACTTCCTAGTATGTTTTAAATATTTTAGTTGTGTTAATTTTTGCACGTGCTTGTCTTTTATTTTTATATGACAAACATGAAATTTCATTAATCACCAAAACTAATTTAATTTTCTTAATCCGAATAACTTTTCTCGAATCAATTTTGAGTTAATCGTGAACTAATTATTTAAATTAAAAAACCAACAAAAATTTAAACATTTTCCGACTCATTTTCGGTCAATTTTGTTTATTTTATTTGCGGCCCAAATTCATCTCTTATGTTCACCTTAGTTTCGACCATTTTCCAACTCATTATCCTATCATATTTAGCTTAAAACCCGGTCCACCTAACTGTTAAAAATACATTCCCAAACAACCCTTTATTTCATGCCAAATAAACACTCAAACAACCTCTTAATCTCTACAATAAAGACACTTCAAACATCCCCTTAAATAACTTGAAAACTACCCATTTCACTCCCTATTTCCAGCTCACTTCTCCCCAATTTTCAATACCATTTACCCACTTTACAACCCACTTAAAATGAAACCAAACTTCCCTCATTTTCCACATAAAAACCGTCCACAATCTGTCCCCATTTTCACCTGAAGAAACCTCCCAAACAGCCACTAAAACCATTATGAAAATGCCCATTTATTTCCTATCCTGAGCCAATTTTATCTTCCATGATCATTACTTTTTGTCCGCTATGTTACCCATCTTTTTCAGCTAAATTAACCCTAACCCTAATCAAACTGCTAAAAACATCCCAAAGGTTCTCCCCTAAACCTGCTAAAAAGCAGTCTCAAGATTTTCTCCTAAAACCTGTTGGAAACCGCCCCTTTAGGTCCTATTTTCTATCAGCTATATTATACCATATTTCTTGCCAAAAAATCATCCACCACCATCCCACTTTCACACCTTTTAAACCAATTGAATTATAGTTGAAATATCCGTTATCCCAAATTCTCCTCTTAAAAACTAGATCTACTCATGGATGAGTTTCCACCGTTTTCCAACCATAAGAAGATCACATTCTTTCCTCAAACTCAATTGAATTATAGCTAAAATACTTCCAGATTTTCAACCCCAAGAAACATGTATTTTTGAAAACCAGTTGTTTCCCAAATTTCTCCTCCATTTTCAGCCTTCGAAGTCTCTTTTTCCCCTCAAATTCCAATTATAAAATCACAGGAAACATCCCTTACTTTCTTTCCCATTTTCGGCCCTGTAGTAGCCAACTTGGTTAACTTTTTCATAAACCATTTTCCTACAATTTAGGTTGGTTTTTCTCTCCTCTTTTGGGCATCAATTTTTTTTTTTTCGGAATTTAAATCTCGTGCCTATAATACTATATTTTGGGAGAACAAAAAACGAAGGCACATATTTATTTTGAGAAAATGTGTAGTTAATTTTTTAGTGTTTCAATTCATAATTATAAAAAGACTTTTTATAAATTTTATATTTATTTGATTACTATTTTAATTATATATATCTCATATTATTACATTTTAAAATATAATAATTTTTATATGCCATGTTTATCGATAACTAATAAAATTATGATAATGATTAATTATAATAACTTATTATTTTATTATAGTAGATTAAACAATAATTAATTATTAAGTATATATTAGTTTTTAAAAAGAAATCATATATGTTTATGGCATATAATGGATTAAATTAATATATTAATTTAATTATAATAGCGAGTTTGATATTATATTTGATTTGGCGTTAATTAATTATTTAAATCAAATTTATGATATAAAGTTTAATATATTATTGAACCTTTTTTTCCAATTGTACATAAGTTGATAAAGTGACAATTTGATATAAAAATTAATTTTGGAATTTAAATTAATTTGTTTTTATATTATTAGAAGTCAATTTTGTTAATTTCATAGTTCATTAAATGTTATTTTGAAATTTTGAAAAAATCAATTGGTTTTTTTGGTAGGTATATTGAGTGGTCTAATAATGAATTTGGAATTACTCAAATTTTTTTTTTCGTATGGATTTATTATGTTAGTTTTACCAAACAACGTCATTAATAAGGGACATTTTTTCAAGTAACTTTAGGACGTGCTTTTATACATATCAAATGACACCCTTCCAAACACAAATTTTAATCTATTGTAGTCCAAGGTCCCAAGTATTTACATTTTAAATCTCGAAATTTTGGAGTACATTTAGATGTCAAATAATTTGTGGCGACACTTCAAACAATTTTGGTAAAACCTTAAGATTTTAGAAGATTAACTCATTTTTCCTTGTGTGCTTGTTACTTTTTGCAATAGTTAAATTTTTTAAAACATTTCAAAGGCATGAGAAAGTTTATTTAGAGTTGTCAAATGTTATTTAAGAATTTTTAAGTGACCATCCGGGTTGAGAAAATCTAAGACGTTACAAAAGTGCCAAATTGTTGATGACATCGACATAATGGGCAATACCCACTGCCGACGTTGTCGACAAAATGCCAAAACTAGACCCAAATTTAATTTTAATTTAAATTGACATTGACAATATCCCATCTCCAAATTGAAATTAGATCGACGAAATGTGCAAATTAAACTAAAGAAGTATGATATCCAACAACATCCAACAAGATAGAAACTAAATCAACAAATATTACCAACAACATGAACTAAATCGACAAAAAAAAAAATGATATGAAACTAAATATATATTGGATACTCAACGAAGAAGATGAATATAATTCGAGGAAAAATATGTTTCACGTAATGAACAACAAAAATACACTTATTTTCTCCAATTTTATTTGCTTATAACTTACTTGAAATCTCTAAAATAGTTCAACTGCTTCGGTGGGTACAAAAAACGGTGATATATTTGACAATTTGTTTGAATCTAGCGATAACAATGGGAGAATTCGGCCACAAAAAGGAAAAATGGAGGTGAGAAATGGAAGATGACGGTGGCTATGTAGGAAATGGGAGAGAAAGTGTTTAATTTAGAGAGAAAATGGAAATGTGGAAAGATAAGAAAATGGTAAGAATTGATATTTTGGTTGTCATCTAAGGTTATTTTTGTCCACACTTTTCAAATTTGGTTAATTCATCAAATCTAACTATCCTACTTATATTAAAAGTTTGTATATTTGGTTTACTATTTAAAATGGTCAACCAAAATTGTTTCCTACCTATTTAGTTTAAATCTTACCTATATTAAAAGTATGGATATTTGGCTTACTAACAAAATGGTCAACCAAAGTTTCCTACTTATATTAAAAGTGTGTATATTTGGTTTACTATTCAAAATGGTCAACTAAAGTTGTTTCCTATCTATTTAGTTTAAATCATACATATATTAAAAGTGTGGATATTTGGTTTACTATTCAAAATGGTCAACCAAAATTGTTTCCTACCTATTTGGTTTAAAAAATCTCCAAAATAATTAGGTTTATATGAATTCATCCTAATTAAATATGATATTTGTTCACGTTTCTGAAATAATGGTATGTAGATTATAATTTTAAAAATTAGGTTTATATGAATAAATTTAGTATTTTATTATTTTTTATTATTTTTATAGAGACTTAATGGAACATGAAATACATATGTAATTCTTGAAAATATGTCATGTATATTGTTATTTACACTCTTTATACGAAGAACTAGGGAATATTTCATAAATTTGCACATGTAATATTATCCAAAGTAACGTCAATGAATAGAATTTTAAATACATTTTGAAATCCAAACCAACTTATGTAAAATAAATCCTAGAGGAACTTCATATGCATCGTTACGCCGTGTACAAGTTGTTGGACTTGATCAAAAAGTGTTTCAACTTCAAATGCAAATTTCAATATAATTGAGTCTTGTTTTTCATAAACCGAAAGAAATTATCTTGTGAGTAATGCAATAAGGTAGAACACATTAAAGGAGATTAGTAGACCAAGATTACTATAGTAATATAATTAAAATATTTGGTTTTATTGACTTTTTTCACACAGTGAAACTTGGGTGTTTTTAAACTCATATTTATGTATATGTTAGATTTTTCTTTGAATTTAAATTCATTTTGATTATATAGGCTTACACAAGTTAATTGCTGCATCATATTGCAACTGCTAACCATAAATAGGAAATATGTATATTTAGCATAGTTTTGGTTACTTTTATATCAATTTTGAATAAATTAAGTTATGATTATTCCAAATTTTCAAAGCATTGTCTAACCAAATAGTCTTGACATTAGAATTAGAAATGATATCATTAATTTGGATTTATTTTTCGTAAAATCCAATTTCAAGAAAAACAAAACGTAAGAAGTTTTAAATCTTATTATCAAACGACAATAAGATGAAGGAAGATAATTGGCAAATTTAAAGTTGTTGTGAAATGCTTTGAACAACTTTTTGGTGGTTAAATTTGACGACATGTGAGTTCTGATTTTGATTTTTAGTTGTTTAAGAGTTTGAATATCAGAAGAATTATAGTTTTACTATTTATAATATTATTAAATTTGTAATTTTTTTAAAATTATTTCAAAAGGTTTAACTTTGTAAGATTAATGGCTTTTATGAAGTATATTGAATTTAATTTTATCATATATTTGAGTCATCTACTATAATAAATTTTAATAAACTAGGTTTTAAGTTATAAGCATGCTATTTAGGTTTCAATCGCCTGATTTGTTAATATTTAATTTTTTCCACTTAGATTACCAATATCAAGTCAATTTGTAAAAAGAAGATATAATAAGCACTATTATGTTCTTAATTATCGATACATCACGTGCATCGCACGTGCTCAAACTAGTAATATAAAAAGTATTGGGTTGGCACTGTTCATTTTGGTCCCATAAGCCAAATATGACGCCGTTTTGCAATCATCACGATAACTTCATTTTTAATTTTTAATTTTTTTAGTCTAACACATCTTTTTTTTTCTCTCTCTACTTCGTATTTTGGATTTCTATAAAATTTTAAGACATTTCGACGTGAAAAGGTCAATTTAGGAATTTGGCCTATTGGAACGAGTCCAACCTACCCAATCCAAGGCTAGGCCAACCGAGCTAGATGAAAGTTCAATTAATCCAAGTTCAAAATGGGTAAAAATTAACCACCCTTGAAAGAAGTTTAGAAATGATGGTTTTATTCAAAATGACAATCTATTTCTAGTTCAACTATAAAAAAATGTTTTAAGTTTAAATCTCGTCAAAGTTTATTGAGCTTTTCAAATAACTATTCATAATTAGGGTGGGCGTGAGTCGGATCGATTACTAAACCCGACCGAATATTACATTCCATTTTTTCTACCTGAATCGAACTGTTTTTCAGTTGAAAACTTGACCCAAACCGATTCGAGTCGGGTCAGGTTAGTCGGGTTACAAGTAATTTGCCACCTCTATTCGTAACAGTAGAATTTGACACTTCCCTTTACATTTTGGATAGAATTTTATTATTTTTATTTTATTTCTTTCTTGAAAAGTTGAATTAATCCTAAATACTTATTAATTCAAGTAGAACACATTTTAGCTTAAATTTGTTTTACTTGAAATTGAATATTTACAAATTCAAGACCTCCTATTATGCCGCACCTCTAGGTGTTCCTAAAATAGGATTCTTTTAGTTGATTATGTAAAAATAAGATAAATTTTGGTATCAACTTCCTTACCAAACTCCACTAATTTGAAATGTCGTCAACACTTGGATTGTAATTCTCATTTTCCTCTTGCATGTCGAGATTTTTAGTGCAAATCATTTCTTCCTTCACATTGTCATCTAAATTAATTGGAGGATTTGTATTTGTAGTAGGATTGAAACCTTGTTAAGAACAATGAAATTATTATCAAAATGTACACTTTGTGTTGTAATATTGTTCAAATTATATAATAAGAAGTGATTTGGAACAAAATATCTATGATAAGATATCAAATAGGTGAAATAAATACCCAAAGCAAAGCTCGAAAACAAAATAAGAAAGTCAAAATTTCTGCTCGAAAATTTAGGTTGGCCGTTCTTGGTTAGCAACAGAGGCAAATTGGATGCATAGTACAAAAATTACAGTGACAGCGTTAGTTTTTGAATTTGGCAGCGTTTTGAAAGGTTTTGGCATCTTTTGGATTGGTTTTGGCACCTATTTGTGTATTGGATTTGATAATCTATAAATATAGATGATTTTCATGTTGGAAAAATAATGATTAACATCAAATACATATACTTACATCCAAATCAAGGATCAAAACTCAGAATTTTTAAGTGTTCTTCAAGTTGTTTTTGCTTGATTTGAACTTGATTTTTTGATGTTTGTTTACTCCTGCAAACTATTTGCCATTAAAGCCTTCAAGCACTTATTTCGGTGGTGGCAAATATCGTTTGAAGACAACGATTAAAAATCGTGTTCAAACATTCCCTTTGGTGAATTATTTTAACTTGTTTTTGTTCTTCATCTCCTTCATTGTTCAACACTTTGTGGAGTGCTCAAAATATCAAAGAATTGATTAAAACTCATTAGTTTCTAATAATCTACCATAATCCATTTCAAATAATAATGGAAACATATATAAGAAAAAATGATTGGATGAAAAGATAGATACTAATCAATTAAATTAGAGAGAATGAATGGGAGATTAGAAAGAATAACTGACTTTAGAGACAATAATTGCTACATAAGAGACTTGAGATATAGTAATTGCACAATAAGAGCTTGTATGAATGTTTAAAGAATTGGAGATTAAGAAAATAGAGATTGGTGTGGAAAAATAAAATGAAAATGGAGCTATATATATAGAAGGAAAATATGACCATCTAAAAAAAAAAGATAAATAAAAATTCAAAAATTTACCATCTCAAATTTTCATGCAATGGTTGCTTTAAGATTTAGTTCGCATTAGTCAAGATATTAGGGTCCATTTAATTTGGGATTGATTTTAGAGCTAAACTTTTGATTTTCTAACAATTAGAATCAGAAGTATTTTTAAGTATTTGATAAATTTTTAAAAAGAAATTATGGAAGAATTTGTAATATCTAACAACAGATTTTGAGAGCAATAGGGTAGGTACTCATATTTTGCTTTTATCTCCTTCAATTATATATAATCAAAATATCAATTCTAACCTTAATCAATTAAATTATTTCATTTAGTGTCCTATGCTTATTAGAATTTCAATAATAAAGCATCTCCATACTTCACGTTTAATTGATTTTTATACTTATGACTATGCTTTTTTTTATTTTTTATTTTTACAAATTTTGAGATTTAATAGACGTTTCTTATTTTTATTTTGAAAATAATTATAGTGAATACAATGTCTTAAAAAAATATTTGATAATAGTACATATTGTTATAAAAGTAAAAATGAATTTGCCAAATACTACAAAAGAACATTATTATAATCAATATCTATTTTAGTAATTTATATAGTTACATCAATAAATCACTTTTGTTTGTCAAACGCTCAAATATTGATTTTGAATCATACAACAATTTTGATACAAAATTTACCAAATACTTATCTGATTCTTCCCACAACAAATTCCTTGTGCAACAGAGAAAAAAACTCGATTCTCTTAAAAAGACAAAGAATATCAAGCCAATCCTTAGTCTCATTTAGTCTCATTTCTTGAATTAATATCAATTCAAAAGGTCCAAAGGAGTCCTCCATCCACAACGGCAAATATATGATCATTTGGCACAAGAAATATAATATTGATTTTTAAAATGGAGATTAATGTAGTGATCAATGTGGAACAAAACATAAAGTTTAGTGATCAAAATAAAGCTTAAAAGTGGATGTTTAATTTGGAACAAATTAAAGTTTAGCGACCAAATTAGAACCGACTATAAGTTGAGTGACCAATTGGAATTTTCACTCGTACGTTGAGGCAACTTTTCAATAATCAACGACCGTATGGAGTTTTTCTCCCATACTCACGATAAAAAAGACTATACTTATGTCTTCACAATTTTGAAAACAATCTCTATTCTCCTCAAATTTCTCATTTTCAATTTTGTTTCTCTTCACCATTCACCATTGGTTTTCAAATATCTCATTCTCAACCTTAAAGCTCCTCGTTATTCATCATCGATCACTCACCAACTTTATCAATATCCATTTTTTCATCTTCAACTCAAGCAAACTATTTTCCTACCCACCCAATTTTTATTTTTTTACGGTCGAATTCTACCAATTAAGCGGTATACTAGTTATAAAACTCTAATTTTCTCTTCCCAGGGTTTTTAAAATTGTAATTCCTATGAGGAAACAAAAGCTCCTTACATTCTTCAAAATACCCAAAAGTCCGAGTTGTTTACAATGGCAGCAACCAACTTACCATGGGATAACACCATCGAAATAGTGTAGTGGCTCTCGGTAAAATCTCTTATCCATTTTAAATGTGTTTCAAAATCATTATGTTCTTTGATTTCTCAAGATTTCCACTTCAAAAAGAAATTTCTCAATCAATCAAACTCGACAAGGGCAATTCTTTATTTAGGATATCCATGTAAATGTGGTTTTTCATGCTTAATTTAATCAGATGAACCCATTTATCAGAAAGTGATAAAACTTGATTTCCCAGTTAAAGCAGGCGAGTATTGGCACTGGAAAATTTTCGATTCTTGCGATGGCTTGTTTTGCATTGAAGATATTAAAAGAGTTGTATTTTTATGGAACCATTCCACCAAAGAATTAAAAAGACTTCCTAGATTTTCCTATTTATTTCCCTCCTCTCCCCAGAGTGGGTAGGATCACATATGGATTATCTTACGACTCATTCTGAGATGACTACAAAGTCTTTAGAGTTATCAAATCTAATTTTAGATTATATTCATTGAAAACTGACTCGTGGAGAAAAATTAAGGATATACCACATCGATATTTTTGGTGTCGAGACAGTTTCAATTTGGTGAACCGAGCATTCCATTGGATTGTTTACAGTTGCAAATATACGTATAGAGCTATTCTGATTGTTTCACTTGAAATAGCCAACGAAAAAAGGAAAGAGTTTGCACTACCACCACTTAGTTATTCAAATGATGAAACTCTATTTGATCTATGTGTATTGGAGAGAAAGCTTTCTATGTACAGCTGTTGCTCGAGCTTATCTTCGATTTATGGGTAACGGAAGAATATGGCGTTATAAAATCTTGGACGAAAAAGCTTTCTATTCCTTTTATTGATAATGTTATGTGTTTGTAAAAAGTTAAAAAAAAAAATGTTTTTATTTTGTCTAATCTAATGTTGTAAAAGAGACAAATGTAGGATTTAGATAAAGTCTTGTTTTGTGTCAAAAAATAAAACTTATTGCTGCTTCTATGTACTGTGTAAAAAATAAAGAAAAAATTAATCAAGAAAAATAGTTCCATGATCTCCTCTTTCTTCTTCTATTTTCTCTTGCTTCTCTGCCCATTTTTCTTTTCTGCTACTGCTGAATTTTATTTCTATATTACAGTAGATTTTTTGTGACCAAAAGTTGAAATTACAACCAACATATTTGGCATCAGAGCATCCAGATCAGATTTTTCCATTTCCAACTGAGATTTGGCAGCTAGGGTTAAAGAAAAAAATAGGGCTTTTGTAAAAAAGAAGATGACAAGCACAAGTGGTTCAAGTGAGAGCTTACAACAACCATTTGTTCCAATTTTTGATGGGCAGAACTATGATTTTTGGTGTGTGAAGATGAAAATTCATTTCTTGCAGTGGATCTGTGGAATATGGTAGAAAATGGGTTTGAAGAACCCAACAATGAAGATGGGTTGTTAGATGCCAAGAAGAAGGAACTCAAAGAAGCTAGACAAAGAAATGCAAATGCTCTTTCAATGTTACATAGACGGTGGCTGATATCTTTTCAAGAATAATGATGAAAAACAAACCAATAAAGCTTGGGAGATTCTAAGAAAAGAGTTTCAAGGAGATTTGAAAGTAATAGCAATTAAACTCCAATCTTTTAGAAGAGAATTTGAAAATATGAAGATGAAAGACAACGAATGTGTTAAAGAATTTTCCGTTAGATTCAATGAATTAGAAAATCAAATGAAGTCATATGGTGAGAAGATTTCAAATGCAAAAATGGTGGAAAAAATTCTGATTAGTTAGCCCTAAAAATTTGATCCACTTGTAGCTGTGATTGAAGAAACTAAGGATTTAGAGAAGTTGAAAGTTGAAGTTGAAAGTTGAAGAATTGATGGGTTCCTTGAAATCATTTGAGCAAAGATTAAATCAATGCTCCGAAAAATAAATTGAGAGTGCGTTTCAATCTAAGTTCAATGTTGGACCCAAGAATGTTGAAAGATGATAATATGGTGGTGAATCAATGAGTAGATGTGGAAGAAGTAGTAGAGAAAAAGGAAGGAGTCCAAGAGGTCGAGGTCGAAGCAATTTTGAGAAGAGAATTAATGAATGAGATTCATCACAAAAGTGTAAAATTTGCAAGAGGAGCAGCCATGATGAAAATGACAGTTGGTTCAAAGGAAAGCCACAATGCCACTATTGTAAAAAGTTTGGAAATTTGGAAAGAGATTGTAGAGCAAAGAACATTCAACATACTAATTGTGCGGCGAAAGGAGAATGAATCAAGCTTATATTATGCTTCTTTGAAAGAATAAGAACCAACAAATAATGCATGTCTCTCAAGTTCAAATTGCTCCAAGTATTAAGAAACTCAATGGTTTTTGGATAGTGGATGATAAGATTATTTTATACGCTTATCCTATCTTATAAATTTGATATATAATTGTAATTTGAGTGGTTTCTACTTAATTTAGTATAAATGTTGTTATTGTAGATAAAACCAAAAAATAGAGGTAAATTGAGCAAAAAGAGAGAATTAGAGCTAAATAAGAGTTGATCGAGAGCTGTTGAAGGAATGTCACAAGTTTTGGGAGTGGATTTTAACTTAAAAAAGTTTGAGGACTTAATTGCACACTTTTAAAACTTGTGAAAGACCAAATTCGGATGACTAGAGAGGTTTTGGGAACAATTTGAAAGTTTTTGGAAGTTTTGAGATCAATCTTAAAAGACTTGGAACAAAGGGACCAAAATGTACAACTTTGAAAGTTTGGAGACCAAATTACAAATTGATGAAAAGATTTTTGTTTGCCACCCAGCAGTACCTGTATAAGATATTTTTTGGGTTTTTTTAAAGTTGAAACTCAGAGCTATTTATGTCTTTTTCAATTAAAACGAATTGGATGGATGTAAACACTATATAAAGACATAATGTAGTTTAAATTAGGGGTTGGAAAAGTACAGAAACAATAGACAACGAAAAGAGAAAAGGAAGATGTTGAAGGCTTTGAAGATTGGGGCGTGAAGACGGTGAATTCTTGGTGCAAGATATTCAACTTTTTCTCGTCCTTTATTTAGATCCAGTAATGTATTCCAAACTCTTCATGTTTTATTTTTCATGTATGATGAGCAGTGATAAGTGCATTTTGTTCATTTATTCGGGTATTTAAACTAAGCTTTTATTCTGTTATATTATTGATTTTATACTTAATTTAGTGTACTATTCTTCTTATTTCAGTTTTGGACCCGTTTATAAGCAATTGGAGAAGAATTGACAAAAAGAGCAACAATTTGGTGAAATCGATGAGTAAATGAAAATAAGTTGAGTTTTTAAAGTGAATATCAAGAGACAAACATTGGAGGATGAGAAAAAAGATAAAATTAATAAGTTTAAGGTGTATTGGAGTGATAAGGAATAGTTGAAGCAAATGATCAAACAACGGAAAGCCAAATAACCGAATTGAGAAACTACCTACCGAAGCATGTGAAGAAATTCAAGCACAACTTTTGGTATTAAAATCTCCACAAGAAAAATGATATATCATTGGAAATATAATTGAATTACGAGTCCAACACTTTTTACGGATCTCAATTTGGAGTTTTCTATAAGAAGTTATGGCCATTTGAAAAACAACCGCTGCAGAAGAAAACGTTGAGTTGGGCGATCGCCCAACACGTATTTATTGTAAAGAATTGAGGTATATATGCACAGCGGAAATTAAATATTCAATTCTTTTAAGCCCGGATCAACTTTGTACTTAGAGAGAATTCGTGATAGAAGATTACATTTGTTAAATATCTTGAATCTGATTATCTGATTAGTTGGAGGTGCGATCTTCAATACCACAGTTGTCTAATTATCCAACCTCCAATGGTGATCCACACAGCAAGAACAGATCTGGACTTCCACGATCAAGAACAAATGAAAGCGGAACCTTTTGAGAGAAAATAGTATTTTGGTTGTCTTTTACAAGTGCTAGCAAGTAATTAAAGATCAACTCTTGTTATTAATCTGTTGTGGCCTAGTATATATAGGTAGGGCTAACCCTAGTCCTAGTTCTAGTTCAACTAGAACCCATCAACAAATAGGCCCAATTAATTAATTAATCTAATTAATTAATTTGGTCCAATAAGTAATTAAGTCCGACCCAACTATTTGGACCTTGAACATTAATTCTTACAATCTCCCACTTGGACAAGGTCCAATTCCAGATGTTCAATTCTCACTTTATGTGTGTAACCCATTAGGTTCCCATTCACGATGGCAAACGCAGATGATATTCTTATCGATTTATCGAGATCGATCAATTCACGCGTCATTGTCCAAGATTGACATCTAGCAATGTGTCAAGGCAATCCATGTGAAGAAAAATGTCATGTGGTATATGTAACCATATATATGGGTGGTTACCGTGGAAATATAATTCCTTCATCAATATAACCCAATTGGTTAAGAGATATGGATCGTCATCAATCTCATTTCAACCAACCATATTATTCACATCAACTCTTTGTTGATCTAATCTAGTTATGATTGAAACATTTTCATCTCATAACTCCACCTCGGCCGAGGAAATTTATATCAACTTAAGTAGACAAAATGCAGGTTATAATCTCCTACTTTCCAGGAGTGACGAATCCTCATATTGGACATTCACAACCTTCACATGATTCTTACTATACCCGTACGACGTCTTCCTGGTGACTCAAATTTTCGATTTCCATCAAACGCTCGCCAAAGTATAGTGGTCGTCATATAAGATTCTATGATGTCTTCAAGTCAAAGGACCAAATCTAAAACCACGCATTAGAGATTTATCATTGACGCTTGGATAGTTATCCATGTGGAATCTCTAGGCGGATCATCTAATATCATGTTCTCATAACAATGCATTCATGTGTTCATTCAGATGTCCCTCTACATCTTAGCTCGTGAGATCAGCTACTCTTTTTATAAAAAAAATGCAACACATGCTAGTCTATCCACAATAATGATATCCGTATCTCATTATTACTATGACTAGGGATATTTCAAGAATAAGTTGTTTAATAACTTGTATCTCACAATCACAACACCTTGTGATTAACAAGTTAATGTGAACTTTATTCATACTCTATTATTTTAAATAATAAAATTAAAAAAAAAATAACAGATCTGCCATTAAAATGTAGACAAGCATTTAATTAATCAATTTGTTCATATACTTCAATGTCTAACAAAGAGTATATCACAAAATGTCACATACAAACTAGATCTAATCACTTAGGTATCTTAATACCATCAAATTTAGCATGACCATCATGCTTGTGCTGGGACAACAACTTTGTCAAAGGATCTGCTACATTATTACATTATCATATGTTAGGACCCGTTCTATCTTTATATAATTTCTTAAGATTATCTTCCTGATGAGATGATACTACTTCAATATATATCTAGATCATTGATGAGACATGGGTTCCTTCTTTTGTGCGATGGCTCCATTGTTATCACAATACAAGTTATTGGATCAACAATGCTAGAAACTATTCCAAGTTCAATAATAAACTTCTTGATCCAGACCGTTTTCTTTGCTACTTCTGAAACAGCTATATATTCGGCTTCTATAGTTGAATCAGCAGTCGTTTCTTGTTTGGAACTTTTCCAACTGATTGTACCATCATTTTGAGTAAATACATATTCGAATTTGAGATTTGCCATCGTCTTTATCAGACTGAAAGCTGGCATCGGCATAACCTTGAACTCTAAGTTCATTTCTTCCATATACTAAGAACATGTCTTTAGTTCTTCCTAAGAACTTAAGGATGTTCTTGACTGCGATCTAATGTTTCTCGCCAGGGTTCGCTTGGAACCTACTTGTGACACTCAAAACATATGAAACATTCGATCGAGTACATAGTATTGCATGCATGATAGATCTTATTGCTGATGCACAAGGAATTCTATCCATGCGATCTTTTTCAATTTGTGTCTTTGGACACATCTCTTTTGAGATATTGATCCCATGCCAGATGGGATAGAGTCTCTCTTGAACCCTTCTATGCTAAATCTTCTTGAGATTTTATCTATGTACATATCTTGAGATAGGCCAAGCATTCTCTTAGATCTATCTCTATAGATCTTTATATGGAGAATGTACGTTGCCTCTCCCATATCCTTCATGGAGAAATTTTGGATAACCACAATTTTACTGATTTTTGGCATCGAAGACATCATTTCCTAAAGTATGTCATCCACATACAAAATTAGAAACACGACTTTGCTCCCACTAACCTTTTATACACATAGTTCATCTTCATTCTTGATAAAATCAAACATTTTGATTGTCTTATCAAAATAAAGATTCCAGCTCCGAAAGGCTTGCGTTAATCCATATATGGATTTCTGTAGTTTGCATACCTTGTTTGGCTCTGTGGATTCAAAGCGTTCAAGTTGTGTCATGTACACATCTTCGCTAAGATACCCGTTAAGGAATGCAATCTTGACATCCATTTGCCATATCTCATAGTTATGGTATGCTATTATCGCAAGTAGAATCCGAATTAACTTAGACAAGACTACTGGTGAGAAGATTTCGTCAAAGTCAATCCATTGTCTTTACTTGAAACCCTTCGCAACCAATCTTCCCTTGTAAGTATGAACATTACTATCCATGTCAACCCTTTTAATGTAAACTAATTTACTGCCTATAGGTTTTACCCCTTCAGACGGTCAAGCAAGGTCCAAACCGTGTTTGCGTACATGGAGTTCATTTCAGATTCCATGGCTTTACGCCATCTCTATTAGTCAACACTTGACTTCGCTTCTGCGTAAGTAATATGTTCATTTTCCTCGATTAGTAATACATTACTAGTAACCAAGAGATCGTATCTCAGAGGAAAATGAATGACTCTGCTCGACTTACGCGGAACTGGTGTGTCCTTGGGAACTGGTGGTTCCCACTTTCTCAATCTGTGCTTCATCAGATGCAAGCTCAGTCATTGGAACATCTAATTGGTCAATTTTATTTGTAGTTTCTTGAACCTCTTGAATATCTACATTGCTCCCACTGTCTTCTCTAAGAATACAGCAAGTCTCGATATGATGACCTTCATCTCGATGGAATTGTAGAAATAATATCCAACACTTTCTTTTGGATACCCCACAAATAAACAATTATCAGATTTAGCTCATAGCTTATCTGATTCAACGTGCTTCACATAAGCGTCGCATCCCTAAACCTTCATGTATGAAAGATTAGGTATTTTTCCCTTTCCATAACTCGTATGGAGTTTTGACCGATTTAGATAGGACAGCAGTTTAGTGTATAACATGCAGTGTTAAGTACATATGTTCAAAACGATTTTGGAATAACTGCGCGACTCACCATTGATCGCACCATATCAAATAAGGTGCGGTTTCGTCTTTCAGATACACTATTTTGTATTGATGTATAAGGTAGAGTCCACTGCGAGAGAATTCCATTATCTTTTAGATAGTCTAAAAACTCACCTTTCAAATATTCTTCACCTCAATCAAATCTAAGTGTTAGAATATTTTTCTCGGTTTGCCTTTCTACTTCTTGCTTGAATTCTTTGAACTTTTCAAGGGCTTCACTCTTGAATTCCATCAATCAAATAAAACCATATCTAGAATGGTCATATGTGAATATGATGAAGTAAGAAAAGTCACCTCTAGCATCTATACACATTTGTCCATATACATCAGTATGTACAAGATCCAAAATATCTGCAACCGTGTCTCCTTTCCGAAAAAAGAGGTCTAGGTCATTTTGCCCAACGGGCATGATTCACACTTATCAAATGATTCATAATCATTTGAATCTAAGTATTCATCTTTATATAACTTGGTTATGCGTTTTCATTTATATGACCGAGTATGCAATGCCAAAGATATGAGTATTTTAGTTTTATCTCTTTTATGCTTTGCAATTCCTCTTCTAATGTCCTTTTATTTCACAGTGAAAACACAGATCATCAGACTTGAATTTGTCTTTGCTTAAATGTTTTCCAACAGATTTGGCATTCTTGGATCCTTTCAAAAAGGTCCTTTAGATTTTCTCTTAGTGCTTTTAGAGATATTAATGGCCAAAGTTTACCCATTTCTTTGGGCTTAACAGTTTTTAGCATGTTTAGCAGTTTGAGTAGGGTACACTGAATCTTATTCACATTGAAGTTCATAATGAACTGGGAAAAGTTATTAGGTGGGGACTGCATAACTAAGTCAACACTTAGCTCGTGGTCCATGGTAAAACATAATTGATTTAATTTTTAAATATAATCAATCATCTTCAATACATGAGCACTGACTGAAGATCTTTTTACCATCATACCTCTTCATAACCTTTTGGATGCTCATACTGGTCAGTCCATGACTGTACATCATTCAATTCCTTGAAATGATATATTTTAGTATAGGCATCCATATCCTTGTGCTGCTTTTCTAACTCAAGTGACATACTGCAAGCATCACATGTTGCAGTGTTACTATTATCACTGTGTTTTGTAAGCTTTGCACGTTCTCCGCCAGTAGCCTCCTCAATAGGAGCTTAGGCCAGATCACCGCTTATTGACATATCCAAATTTTCTTTTTCATGCTTGAGAACAATTCTCAGATTGCGGTGCCAGTCCAAAATTTTGGTCCGATATGTTTGTTGGCATCTAATATGCCTCTCAAACTTATATGGTTACTCATGATTCAACAATGAAATAATAAGATAGAACAATTAATTAAATGCATAAAATTAATTTAACATGGACTTATATTAAATTAATTATACTCCCACTATTTAAATTGAATTAATGACCCTCAAACATTAATCAATAGAACCGATTAGATTCTCAGTAGGCTAGGATCTCTTTTGTTTTATTAGAACCTTGAGTGACTCAACAAATCCTAATAAAACATCCAGGTAGATACTTTTATCAATCACATCTCTATGTGACTTCTAGATCATCAAGTAGACAATTTATTGTCGCACACATCTTATGTGTTTACTTGATTGTGCCCCTAAAATTTTATTTCCTTGAGTGACTCAACAAAAAATAAAATTTTAGTTAAATTCAACCCATTGTTCAGAAATATCGAATGTTTCATAGTGATAAACATATCTCACGAGCTCATGACCTTGAGTGACTCAACAAACCGATATCGATAATAGACTACGATTTTCACTATAACAATGGAAGGCACGTTGTATTAACCATTTAATACGAATTTAATATTCTGATAAAGAGGAGTTTGTCTCATCACATTTATGTATATTAACTAATATCCAACATGCAATTAATCATATATAATTATAAGCGTGGATGATTATGGACTTTATCTATCTAATCTTCTTGAGCCAACAAGAAGATTAGTTGGTCAATTCCTAAGGGACGTTGCATTCGTTTATCTAATGCTAAATACAAACATCTCCATCTCTTGCTGCAACATGTATCCTATACTAGTTGTTTCCTTGTAGCCCAACTGCAACATGTATTCTATACTAGTTGGCACGCAGCCCAAATAAATGAACACGCATATCCATATTAAATAAAGAATTCAAAAACTCAATTAAATAAATAATAGGCACGCAGCCCATTTAATTAAATAAGAAAAATTGCCAATAAGTCATCTCCACATGACTTGTTTCAAATTAGGTCAAAACTTTTTTTAAAATTGTGATTAAGTCATACATTACATCAATATTTTATATTAATTTCAAAATCACCCCCTTTTAACCATATTTTTCATTGACACAATCTTCCAACTCCACAAACCTCCTCCACCCATGACAACCTCTTCCACCTCGGCGACCTCCCAACAACAACCGCCTCCACCTCCACCACCTCCGACATGACAACCGCCTCCACCCCGGTGACCTCCGGCGACAACCGCTTCCACCTTTGGTGACCTCCGGCGACCTCCCATGAGTGCTTCTAAGGCACAATATCACTTTTTAGGTAGTTTTTTGGTGAAGATTTTGGATCACTTTTAGGTAGTTTTTTTGGTGAAGATTTTGTTAATGTGAAATTACAAAAATAAATGACAAGTTACTACAATAAGAGACTTTTTCGGACATGTGTATAGAGAGGTGGTCTTTGGTCACTTTTAGGTGGCCGGAAATCAATTTCTAAAGACGTCACGGTGGAGCGACCAGAGCTTGGGTGGCTTGAAATATCCGTAGTGGATAACGTTTTTATGGTCTTTGGTCATAATGTTTGAATCCTTAGCTTTGGTTTGTATGATTTTTTATTTCTTCATCTTACGTAGTTGTACTCTATTCTTAATGTCTTAAGCATTGATCTATCCGTACTGCAAAAGAGGCTGACCTATATGATTATCCTGGGTTGAGTATTTTAGCAGTTATGTAAACAATGAGCATTTTCCAATTATATAAACAATGAGGTAACATCTATTGTTGATACTGTATTATAGAATATCAACTTGATATTGTATTATACAAAACAGTATCACAACAGAAATGGGCATAGAATGCTGTAAATATGAGCTTGAATACTTCACTATCTTATGTAAATAGGAGCTTGAATGCTCCACCATCTAATTGCTGTAAATAGGAGCTTGAATGTTCCATTATATAATGTTTAGTCATGGTATATTATTTGATACTGTATTACAAAAAACAGTATCACAAAAAACAGTATCACAATATAAATGGACATAGAATTATTGTAAATAGGAGCTTGAATATTCCATCATCTAATGTTTGAATGTCTTAGTTTTAATCCATGATACTATTTTAATGTCTTAGTTTTAATCTATGATACTGTTTAATTATGGCAAGGTTAAATAGATTGAAACTTTGTCATAATATTTCACTATCATTTGAAACACGTTTTAATCCATGATATCTTGCTTTTAATCCGCGATATCTTGTTTGAATATATATATGTGATATATATATATATATATATATATATATATATATATATATATATATATATATATATATATATATATTTGATCTTTGATAATCGCTTTTAATGATATGTTTGAATATATGGCAATGTTTGAACATGTGTGATATTGTTTGAATGTCTTAGTTTTAATCTATGAATGTCTTTTATTTTAATCTATGATTCTGGTTGGTATGTTAATCCATGATACATTTTTTGTTTAGGTAATTAGTATATTTGGACGATTGTAGTTGTCGTTCTCAATATATTGGGGACGGATTAATATTCAATGGATTTTTAGTAGTGTGTTTTGTTTAGCTAATTAGTATATTTTGATACGTTTTTATCTTGTGATACTATTTTTATCCATGTGATCTTTGATATTGTTTAATTATGGCAATGTTTGAATAAGTGATACTGTTTGAATGTCTTAGTTTTAATTCATGATAATGTTTTGTTTATGTAATGTACATTAATATAAATTGATACTGTTTTAATCCATGTTTTAATCTATGATACTGTTTTGCATAATACAGTATCAAACAAAACATATGACAAATTAAACAGTATCAAAGATAAAAGCATGATCTTATAGTCATGTGTGTTGTTTGATACTCTATTATGCAAAACATTATCACAAAAAATAGTATCATAATAGAAATGATCATAGAATTTGTACACGTGCTTAGAATTTTTATTATAATATATTTTCGAAATGGTCTCGACGAGACGGTCAAGACTAGTGGCTTTGCCACTGCCTACCCGTTTGAAGTCGTTTCTTTAGCTTAAAATGACAATCTTTAATTTTTTTTTTCAAAACAGTATCACGAATCCTCTAAAACAGTATCACGGATAAATGTACATCATTTTGCTGTAAATTAAAGCTCTTCCAAGGTATCTGAGTCCCTTAAAAGCAAACACATACTTCAGAGCAATGCTAAAATGAAGAAAGAAGAGATGCCAATCATTCTCAAGTTAATGAGATGTCATGCAAAGGGTTCTCATCTAAAACTATAAACAATGTTTCTAATTCTTCTCTTGAATTTGAATATGTTTGAGATTCAATTAGGACATAGATTCTCATTAGATAGATAAGTATAAATTTATAAGGTGTTTAATGGTAGGTAGAAGAATTAATCAGTAGAGAATAAACAAGAGAATACTATTGTTCTTAAAATGTTTCATTAGTAGTACAAAATCATAAGGTTTAATGAAGATCACAAAAAACATTATCACAAAAACCGTATCACAACAAAATAGTATCAAAAAAAAACAAGATCACCACAAAACAAAGTATCACCACTTACAATTAGCGTTTTTTTACAATTAAGGGTATGTTGGTCTTTTAGCTCTAAAATATGACTTTAATTGAATTAAGTTTTGAGCATATGACTTTAGAGCCCATAAGTACAACAAATAATAACCCATTCCGAATTTACCCATTAAATAATAGGCTCATGCAGCCCAACCAATAATGAACAGAAATAATTAACCATACAATCAATCACATGGGTCGAGTACATAATCATCCACTAAACATCAATTTTAATATCTAATATTAAAAATATATTAATTTTTAAATTTGTAGTTTTGATAGTATAAGTCTAAACTATTTAGACATTTTAGAACGGACTAGACATAATTAATTAATTGATCTAATTAATTAATTTTTTTCAACAATAAAATTAATCAATTAATCAATTAATCAATTAATTTTATTCATAAAAGGGATTTTCAAAATTTATTTTATCTACTGATTTAAAGTCATAATCTAATTGAAGATAAAATTTATATAGGGTCAAAATTACAATTTTATAAAATAATAATTTAAAGTTTAATCTGGTCAGAAATTCAAAATATAGTTTAAAAACAATTTTAATTTAATTTTAAATATTTGACCAACATTAAATAAAATAATAATTACAATTTTTCTAAAAAAATTAAAATTGTATTTAAGACCTTTCATTTTCTTTAAAACTTGAGGACTTACTGTGCAATTTCTAAAATTACAAAGTCATTCCCATAAAATTTTAAAACAGTAGGTCTTTAAATGCAATTTCTAAAACTGCACATAAGACCCCGCTTTTATTTTAAAACAGTTGGCCTTCTTGTGCAATTTCTAAAATTGCACAGAAGGTCCCTTTTCAATTTTAAAACTCTTGTCCTTCTAATGCAATTTTTGAAATTGCATAGGAGGCCCATTTAAAATATTTTGAAATAAGAGGACTTCCCATGCAATTTCCAAAATTGCATGGGAGCCCCCGTCCCCATAATGATGGAATCGCAGAAACCCTAGGCAAGGGTTTCTGCAATGCGAAACGGCGCCGCCAACAGACGATTCTGGCGGTGGTCGCGTCGGTGTCTAACACCGGTGGCCACCGCCGTTAGCGACATTCAGCAGAACGGCAGCGCCGCTGCTATTTCTAGCAGAGGCGCTACGAGTTGCGTCGCGCGGCGTCCGCTGCTTCAAAAGCAGCGGACCACTTCGTCGGGTGCAAAATGCACTCCGACTACCGCGCACGCGTCCCCTGCCACCCTCTATCGCCGGCAATAGTTGTTTCCCAAACGCCACCGGCAGTCATTTTCCTCCACTTTTTTTTTTTCCAAAAATAAAAATAAAATCTAAATCAAATTCAGATTTTAAAAAATTCACAATTTTATTTACTGTCAAAACTCAAATTAAATTAATATGTCAATAACGATTATTGTTCAATTTATCAAAGTAATCTAACGAACTCTAACAAGTAACAAGGTAGGCTCTGATACTACTGTAAAGAATTGAGGTATACATGCACATCGGAAATTAAATGTTCAATTCCTTTAAGCCTAGATCAACTTTGTACTTAGAGAGAATTCGTGATAGAAGATTACCTTTGATGAATATCTTGAATCTGATTATCTAATTAGCTGGAGGTGCGATCTTCAATACCACAGTTGTCCAATTGTCCAGTGTCCAATGGTGATCAACACAGCAAGAACAGATCTTGACTTCCACGATCAAGAACAGATGAAAGCGGAACCTTTTGGGAGAAAATCGTATTTTGGTTGTCTTTTACAAGTGCTAGCAAGTAATTAAAGATTAACTCTTGTTATTAATCTGTTGTCGCCTAGTATATATAGGTAGGGCTAACCCTAGCCCTAGTTCTAGTCTAATTAGAACCCATCAATAAACGAGCCCAATTAATTAATCTAATTAATTAATGGAAAAATTTTGGGCCGGTCACTGTTAACGCCATAGTGGGTTGAAAAGTCATATGATATAATCTTAATTCAACTAAAGTCATACTTTATTACTAAAAGACCAATATACCCTCCAATTGTAAAAACTGTAATTTAAACACGTAAAAACCAACAAAATCATTTCAATAGCTGTTTAGAAATTCCTTCATTTACTTTTAACAATTTCCATGTTCTTCTTGTGTTTGATTCTTCTCACCGTAACCTGTAACCGCATACAAACAATTCGAAAGCTGATATTTCAATGGCGAACATATTTTTTTATTTTTTATTTTTTGTATAAAGTAACCATTTTCGGTTAAAAATAATCATGAAAATATTGAGATATTGTTCCAATTGAAACATATGCAATGCAGTTAATAAATGGAGTTTGGATAAACTGATTCAACTAGTTTTTGATAATGTAGTTGTTGTGAGTTAGGATTTTATGTTGGAACATGTAAAATGCTTGATACTGTTTCAATAGATGTGTTTCAATATATGATACTGTTTCTAATGATAGTGAAATTTGCTGATTTTTTTTCTCTGTTTTTAATGATAGTGAGTAGTTATTCTTTCTTCATCTTGGCATTGCTCAAGTATGAGTTTGCTTGCTTTTAAGGGACTCGGATATCTTGGAAGAGCTTTTATTTGCAAAGAAATGATGTACATTAATCCATGATCTTGTTTTAGAGGATTTGTGATCTTGTTTTGAAAAAAAAATTAAAGATTGTTAAACCTATGATTCTTGTAGTGAACCTTTATGATTCTTGTAGTGAACCTTTATGATTCTTGTAGTGATAATGAAGAACTAGGATATGATCAATCAAGAACTGGGAGTGTTAATGAAAAGGATCAAGTTCAAAGGATGTTTAACAAGAGAAAGATGAATGATGGCTTCAATAAAGATATATTTATCCGTGATAATTGTTTTTGAGGATTTGTGATCTTGTTTTGAAAAAAAATTAAAGATTGTCATTTTAAGCTAAAGAGACGATTTCAAACGGGTAAAATCCGTCATAGGCAAAGGCAAAGCGATCGGTCTTGACTGTCTCGTCGAGACCATTCCGAAAACATATTATAATAAAAATTCTGAGCACGTGTGCAAATTCTATGTTCATTTCTATTGGGATACTATTTTTTGTGATACTGTTTTGCATAATACATTATCAAACAACACACATGACTATGATACCATGCTTTTATCTTTGATCATTGTTTAATTAGTCATAGATTAAAACATGGATTAAAACAAATATCAATTTATATGAATGAATATTACCTAAACAAAACATTATCATAGATTAAAACTAAGACATTCAAACAAGATTACTTATTCAAACATTGCCATAATTAAACAATATCAAAGATCACATAGAAGTATCACAGATAAAAGCATGAGATCATGGATTAAAAGCGGTATCAAAATATACTAATTACCTAAACAAAACAATATCATGGATTAAAACAATATCATAGATTAAAATTAAGACATTCAAATAATATCACAGGTTCAAACATTGCCATAATCAAACAAGATATAAAGATCATATATATATATATATATATATATTCAAACAAGATCACGTAATTAATTTCGGTATCACGAAATTAAAAACAATTATCATGGATTAAAACATGTTTCAAATGATAGTGAAATATTATAACAAAATTTCAATCTATTAAACCTTGCCATAATTAAACAAGATCATAGATTAAAACTAAGGCATTAAAAACGATTATCATGGATTAAAACTAAGACATTCAAATATTAGATGATGGAACATTCAAGCTCCTATTTACAACAATTCTATGTCCATTTATATTGTGATACTGTTTTTTGTGATATTGTTTTGTATAATATAGTATCAAATAAAATACCATGACTAAACATTAGATGATGGAACATTCAATCTCCTATTTACAATTAGATGGTGGAGCATTCAAGCTCCTATTTACATAAGATAGTAGAGGTATTCAAGCTCATATTTACAAAGATTCAAGCTCATATATACAACATTCTATGCTCATTTACATTGATGATCTTGTTTTGTTTAATACAATATCAAATTGTTATTCTATAATACAAGATCAACAATGATGTTACCTCATTGTTTATATAAGCGAAAAATGCTCATTGTTTACATAAATGCTAAAATACTCAACCTAAATACTCAACCCTGAGTTAATCATATTGGTCGACCTCTCTTGCAAAGACGGATAGATCAATGCTAGCTGTTAAGACATTAAGAATAGAGTACAACCACGTAAGATGAAGAAATAAAAAGCATACAAACCAAAGATAAGGATTCAAACACTGTGACCAAAGTCCATAAAACGTTATTTTTTAGTTTCATAGCTAACAAAATCTTCACCAAAAAGCGCCTAAAAAGTGATCCAAAATCTTCACCAAGAAAAGTGCCTAAAAGTGACACTTTGTGCCTTAGAAGCACTCATGGGAGGTCATGAGGAGGTGGGCGGTGGTCGTTGGAGGTCGTCGGAGGTGGAGGCGGTTGTCATGGGAGGTCCAGGAGGAGGTCGCTGGAGGTGGAGGCGTCTTGGAGGTGGCGGGAGGTTGTCGCCGGAGGTCATGGGAGGTTGTCGCCGGAGGTGGAGGAGGTTTGTGGAGTTGAAAGATTGTGTCAATGAAAATATGGTTAAAAGGGGTGATTTTGGAATTAATATAAAATATTGATGTGAAGTATGACTTAATCACAATTTAAAAAAAGTTTTGACCTAATTTGAAACAAGTCATGTGGAGATGACTTATTTGCAATTTTCCCATAATTAATTTGGTCCAATAAGTAATTAAGTCCGATTCAACTATTTGGACCTTGAACATTAATTCTTACATTTTTGGCAGTATAGAGCTTTTCGGTTTGCACTGGGCGATCGCCCTAGTGTAATTTTGGCAAACACGGATTTTTGTTTCCTTTTTGAGTTCAACTTCAATTAGGAAATCTTTTGGGACACGATTTTAATGAATTTTTGGGCTCTTTTGGGACACAATTAGGAAAATATAAATATGAGTTATTAACTCATAACAAGGGAGCCGGATTAAAGCCGATTTGGAGAGAAAAACAAGAAACAAAGCTTAATAATTACTCTTTCAAAAATTTAACAAAGATCAAGATCAAGATTTCTTTTCTTTCAAATTTTCTTCATATCCGGGTGATGGCTTCTATGTTTTATGTTTCTTTTTATTTTCTTCTTCTTAGTATGTTAGGCTAAATTCTTTTAGTGCTAGGATCACGATGAAGCTTGTAACATGATCATTTAATTCTTTGTACCTAGTTTTTGATATTTAAGCACGTTTTTAATTCTGAATAATTGATATTGATTTCTCTTTATCTACAATTATATGCGCAATAATTGTATGATTCATGTGGCTTATTTTACCTTCAAGAGCTATAAAATAGGTTATATATAGTATCAATTGTCGTAGAGTCCGATAGATGATAGAGATATACCGCTATGCTTTACGTGATCTTTAAGTATTCACAAATTTTAATGTATTCTTGTATGTTCACATCTGTCATAGATATATAGTCGGGTCACATATAGGGATATGTTTAATTCTACTAGAGAGAGATTGTTAAACAAATTAAGAATATTGACCTTCATAATTAAATCATGTTATCAAATTCAACGGTCCGGGTTAAAAAGAATTGATATAAGTGGATTTAGGAACTTAGTACGCTTTTCTTTTCTAATTTTAAAGTAATTATTCTCTAATTTAATCTCTTGCTTGAATTATAATTATTTAATTATTTTTAGTTCAGATTTTAGTTAGTCTTTAAACACCAAATTTTCAAAGTTAATTAGATTCGGTTAATGTTAGTATAATTGACATTGAATTATCTAAATCCCGTGGGTACGATTCTTAGACTCGTAATCTACTTTATTACTTGTGCGATTCGTACACTTGCGAAATATTAAAGACATAAAATTGCTGACAAGTAAAAACTTATAGTTTGGATGAACGATGTAATTTAGTTTAGATTTTTTAATTTGAATTCTCAAGTTTTGATTATATGTTGATTATGTGTTGATCTTACTTCTTCTTGTAATGCTTGAAATAATTGGTCATTATTTCATTAAATTGTAGATTGTAACAAACCAAGAGGTAAGTTATTAATCTAGATCACGTAGTAAAATCTAGTAATTAGATAAAAGGTAGAGATACACTTTTGTTACTGTTGCGTTCTTAAATTGAAGTCTTATGAGATTTAATGCATCTAGTTAATGATTATTCTGACTTCACATAGAGATATAGTGAATTGACTTAATTAGATATGACTAATTTGAACTCGAGAGACATAAATTATGTTAAATTCGTGAATTTGACTAAGTAAAACATTAGGAAAGAATCTTGAGATGAGAGATTAGATATGATAACTATGGTAAAATCATGAATCTCGACATTTTAATCATCATATTTGATAAATTCTTGATATTTGTGTTCATATACATTATCACATTATTTTCTTAAATTAATAGTTATAAGTTAATTGTTCAAATAAACGTATTTCAAATTATTTTCAATAGATTATGATTAGAATTAATTGAACTAGTATCTAAATAAAATAGTCTTCAGATATTCTGGACTTATTAGGTCTACTTTATTACTTGTTAACGATATTGTGCACTTTCAATTATTTGTGGATGTACAATCGCATGACTTCGGATGAAAATATCTTTGTTGATATGGAGAATTCAATTTCAAAAGTGAGATTGGAAAATGGATATTTGGTAGATGCGAAAGGAAAATTAGTAATTGGAGTTGAAACAAAGTGAGGTTCAAGACTTATTCATGATGTCATGCATGTGCCGGATTTGGATCAAAATTTTTTAAGTGTTGGGAAGTTTTAGAGAATGATTATACTCTACATTTTGAAGATGACACTTGTGTTATTCGTGATAAAAGAGCTGGGTATATGCTCATCGCAAATCTCAAAATGAAGAATAGAATATTTCTTTTAAATTTCAAACATTTGATGGACAAAGCTTTTCCAATGGTGGCTAATGACTCACGGCTATGGCACAAAAGACTTGGTCGCTTGAACTTTCAAGGGCTGAATTTATTGCAGCAGAAAAACATGGTGCATGGAATTCTATGAATTGAAGAAAAATCTGAAATTTGTGAAGATGTGCACTTGGAAAGCATCACCGGCAACCGTTTCCAAAAGGAGTAGCTTGGAGAGCAAAATTGCCACTTGAATTGGTGCATACAGATGTATGTAGACCAATGCACACACCATCTCACTCCCAAAATAGGTATTTCATTCTCTTTATTGATGATTTTACAAGAATGACCTGAGTTTATTTTATGAGACAAAAATCTTAAAGTTTTTACAATCTTTAAAAAGTTCAAGATTTTTGTTGAGAAACAAAGTGGCCATTTCATAAAAGTTTTGAGAAGTGATAATGGTAAGGAGTATACTTCAAAAGAATTTGATAAATTTTGTCAAGATGAAGGTGTTGAAAGACAATTAACAATTGGCTATACTCTACAACAAAATGGGGTGTCGGAGAGGAAAAATAAAACCGTAATGGAGATGGCAAAGGCTATGTTACATGAAAAAAGGCTTCCATTTTTTTTGGACTCAAGTAGTTTATACATTTGTTTATTTAATAAATAGATGTCCAACAAAGCCCGTGTTGAACAAAACTCCAATAGAAGCTTGGAATGGGAGAAAACCATCGGTGAAGTATTTGAAAGTGTTCGGGTGCATTAGTTATGCTTAAGTATAAAAAGAGAAGAGGCACAAGCTTGATGAGGCAAGTGAAAAGTGTATTTTCATTGACTATAGCTCACAATCTATAGGCTATAGGTTATACAACTTGAATACCAAGAAAGTGATAATTAGCCGAAATGTGTTGTTTGTTGAGAATGCTATATAGAATTAGGAAAATGAAGAAGTTGAAAGAAATGTTACTGTCCTAATAACTTTGCCTCAAAATTCAGCCGATGAAAATTTACAAAATGAAGAAAATGCAAGTCAAAGCTCACCTTCATCATCACCAAGTAGTCCCTCAAGTTCTTCTAGTTTTACTTCATCATCACCAAGCTCAACTCCAAGAAAAATGCGGGATTTGAATGATATTAAGATGGAACTTTTATATGGTTGAACCCGAAAATTTTGAAGAAGCCTTAAAGGAGGAGTGCTAGAAAAAACCAATGGAAAAAGAAATAAATGTCATTGAGGAAAACAAGACTTGGGAGCTTGTTGAGAGGCCAATTAAGAAAGATGTGATCAGTGTAAAATGGGTCTACAAGGTGAAGCATAATTTAGATAGATCATTTAAGAGAAACAAAGTAAGATTGGTTGTGAAAGAGTATGCACAACAGTCCATGATCGACTATGATGAAACTTTTGCTTCGGTTGCTCGCCTAGACACCATAAGAGCACTCATTGCTTTTACAGCCCAAAAAAGTTGGTTATTGTATCAACTTGTTGTCAAATCAGCTTTTTTAAATAGAGAACTAGAAGAAGAGGTGTATGTTGAACAACCTCAATGTTTTGTTGCAAAAGGAGAAGAAGACAAGGTGTATAAGCTAAAAAAGCTTTGCACGGGTTCAAAACAAGCAACAAGGGCTTGGTATAGTCATTGATGGCTATTTTCAGCAACAATGATTTCGAAAAAGCAAAAGTGAGCTAACCTTGTACATGAAACATCGAGGTAATACCAATAATCTTATTGTTGCATTATATGTTGATGATTTGGTATTTACTGAAAATAATGCAAAAATGATTGAAGAATTTAAAATTGACATAATGAAAAGATATGAAATGAGTGATTTAGGGTTGCTACATCATTTTATTATTATGGAAGTATATTAAGATAAAAATGGAGTGTTTATCTCTCAAGTGAAGTATGTCGAAAAAGTTCTCAACAAATTCAAAATGTATGGGTGTAAAACTGTTGAACATTCACTTGTTTGTAATGAGAAATTGATGAAGGATGATGAAGAAAAGAAACTGGATGAAACTCTTTATAAAAGCATGATTGGAAACTTGTTTTATCTTACTGCTACAAGGCCGGATATCATGTATGCGGCAAGTTTACTTTCAAGGTTCATGAATAGTCCAAGCCATATGCATTTCGGTGTTGGAAAAAGAGTTTTGAGATACATAATGTGGATAATAAATTTTGGAATCACATTTGAGAAGAATTCCGAAGTGAAGTTGAAAGGTTTTTTTGATAGTGATTGGGGAGGTTGTGTTGATGACATGAAGTTCACCTCATATTATGCATTTTTCCTTGGTTCGAGAGTGTTTTAATGGTTGTCCAAGAAGCAACAATCAGTTATTCAATCATCAGTTGAAGTAGAATATATGTCAGTCTCAATAGCAACTTCACAAGCCATTTGTATAAGAAGAATCTTGGAAGACATTGGGGTGAAACAAGGAGAAGCTACACCGCTGATCAGATAACCCTTCGGGCAACCAACCAAACCCAGCACATCAAATTCCACTCCTATCAACAACTTGGAGGTATGGCTGAGTGGCTTTCTAAAAATCTATGTTTTCATAGCTGAACAAGACACATTGCAACAAAGTACTATTTCAAGATTCAATTGAAGATGGAAAAATTGAACTCAACTATTGCAAGTCCGAAGAGCAAATTGCTGATATCTTCACAAAGACACTTCCAACATCAAAATTTCAACAACTAAGAGCAGCGCTTGGAGTCCAAGAAAAACACATTAAGGGGGATAATGTTAATGTGTAATGTGTTTTGCAAAAAAGTCAAAGAAATATTTTTATTTTGTCTAATCTAATAGTTGTAAGAGAGACATGTTAGGTTATGTTTGCCCGTCGAGTAAATTATTTGTACTCGTGACATTTTGAAATAAAATTAATAAATTGATTGATATATTTATTATGTTATTTTGAGTTTACTTTTATCCATAGGTCGATTTGATATTACAAATTGAGTGTTTAAGTTGTTAAACAAGAAAGATTCAATATGTGATTCGATCTACAATTATCGTTCATGATCGATAAATAAATATGGATAATTTATTTTGATAAGATCGTCTCGATTTTATTAAAGTCTATCTTTGACTTTGGTAATAAAATTGAGAATACATTTAGAATGTATTGAGCAGGACCACGTGAAATTAATTTGTGACATTGACCGCACAAATTTAATTTCACTTGACTATCGTATACATGGGACCTTAATCCGAGCGGATAATGAACTTGGTTACTAGCTTGAAGTTCTTTGAGGTGTCAATGAGTGAGATCAAATTGCTGGTCAATATCTCGACACTTTGGGAATTAGAGTGAACTAACGAGGAACATATATTCGTAATATGGAATCCGCCACCTTTAAGGTATGATCAAGATCTCTTTGGTTCTTCTAGTGTACGGTTTAATCTGAGCTCGATGAGTTCGACATTGATTGTTGAATTCAATGATGTGATGTGATCACATCAAACTGTTAGATAGAAGATGAGAGTTGAGAATCATGAATATTTGAATAAGGGCATTTTGGTCATTTTACTTATTCGAATATTCGAGTTGATCGTGAGGGGTAACATGTAGGATCGATAAGTCGAGGAGGATATAATTATTGATTGTTGCTTGATAATTTCAATTAGACTAAGAGTGCGATCTTGTTCTTTTAGTGGAATAGAACTTGATTAAATAATTTATTTTGGTGATCAAGAGTTGACCGAGTCAAAATTAATTTATTAGAGCTTAGTTTAATTGGGTGCGATCAAGTCCCATCGGTGGCTCCAATATATAGGGCTAAATAGGCTTATTACCTATTTTGGGCTATGCGCAGAAATGGGCACAGGTTATGGTACTAGGGTTAGTAGGGTTTTGGAGTGTAAGCAGATTATAAATAGTCTCATAAGACTGCTTTTGCTGGAGAACCTAAACCTAGAGGCGGGACACACACTAAAGTGTGAAGTGTGTGTTTTCTCTTGACAAAGAAAACCCTAACCCTAGTATAACCTAGAACCAAAGAGGTGACCACACACCCAAGATAGCTTCTCTTGGAGAACACTTTGGTGAAGGCTTGAGGTTTGGAGCTTTGAAAGTTTAAAGAACAACACGCTACAAGGGTAATTTCTTCAAACCTATGTGTTCTCTGATTTTATTTAATCCGGTTGAATGCACGAAATAAATCAAATCTTGTGGAGGGATGTTTGATCATCACGAGAAAATTAATTTTTGTGATGTCTAAACCCGGTTTCCAACAATTGGTATCGAGTTGTGTTTTAAATTTTATTCCGTGTATTTAGGATTGAATAAAATTGTCTTTGATGCATGTGTTAGTATGGAGCGGTGTTAGGGTTTATGTGATTTATTGTTGTTATTAGATTGATTGATTTTAATGGTATTTATGAACAATTTATGGCCTTAGAATTTTGGTGAAAAAAATTGTATTGTGTTTTATCGAGTCTTGTAACAAAGGGGGTGGATTACGACTCCATGTTTCCCCTTTGATTTTAATTTATTGCAATATTGTATTAGAAATTATTATTTTTAAATGTATTGCTGTAAATTAAAATATGAGGACCGATTTCACTTATGCCCGAAAGTTGAAGACCTCTGCTGCAATTACAAAGGGGAGGACCGGACTTCATCTTCTTCGTTTCATGGAGGGCCTGAGCTGCAAATATCCATTTTTGCTACTTTTGTGAATCTATTCGATCTTCCTCGCATGGCATCGCTTGTGGATGTTGTCCCATTGTTTGGCAACCACCTTCAATCACCATAATGGCCGGAAAATCGACCGGCACTGCTGCACGAAGCGAAACAAAAAGGGCAGAAGGCAGCAGCGCTCGCCGGCGCTGCTGGTTCAGCGCTGTGCGCTCGCCGGCGCTGCTGGTTCAGCGCTGACCGGCGCCGGCGCTGATGGTTCCGGCAATATGGCGCGCCGGTGTGCTAGAAATGGCGAGAAACAAGTAGCGCAGATCCACAGGTAACTGGGCCGGGTCACGTGGAAATTTGGGCTGACTTCTTGATCCGAATACATGGGCTATTGATTTAATTTGGGCCGAATTCAAAATGTTTGAATTGGGATTAAATTAAATTTTTTTGAAGAATTGGGCTCCAGAATTAAGACATGGATTAGACACTTGCAATTGGAAATTGAAGAATTGGGCCGACTTGTGGCTCAATTGGATCTTTAATTTATTTGTAATTTTGTGTCTAGGTTTAAATATAAATTTGTTCTATTTAATTTTATTATTGCTTTATTGCTTTAATTTAATTGTGATTAAATGTCATTCATATAACATGCCATATAGATCACATTACACCGCTCTAGGTACTATTCTCATCATGCATTGTATATAATATTTATTTTCTTTTCTAATTTTATTAGATTAGAAAGATTAAATATTTTGAATTAATAATTGGACAAATTTTAAAAGTTAAAATTGGTTAGAAATTATTAATTGAAAAACTCAAACAGATATAAAAATATTAAGTGGGTGAGGTGCATTTTTAAGTGAACCCACGGCCTCCTTATTAGCCCATTAGTAAGAATAGGTGTATGCCTCGCGTCGATTTTATTGGCCCTCCCTATGGGAGGGTGCACCTTTATTCGGTTACTAGATTGGGTCCAATCGGGTGATAATTTTTTAGTGTTAATTAATCGCGATTGCCCCATAGGTAACGTAATTAATTTAAAACTTAAAATTATCATATATAGGGGTTGCACACTTAAATCAAAAACATCGTGGGGACTTCCTATAGAATATCCAAACGGTGTTATTGATGGCCTAAATACAGCGATACTAAATTAATATTGCATGAGATGCTAGATATATTGAATTTAGTGGGAGGGTCCCAGCCTAGCCGTAAATCACACTATATTCTCCTATAGAGGGATGTGTTTAAGATTTTGGGGTTTTAGGTATTCGCCATATAGAAGTAGTTCTTGGGTCTACTCGTGCATTTTATGCATCATATATGAAATCATTATTTTAAATGTAGCTCATTTCATTTTTTTTAATTTTATTTCGAAAAATGTCGAGCAATTCAACATCTATGATTTTGACCAAAACCAACTAGTAGGAGAGAATTATATTGATTGGAAACGTAATTTGATGATTGTCCTCACTGGCCGAGAAGCATAAGTTCGTGTTAATCGAACCCCGCCCCGATGAACTTACCGAAAGCGGCCCACGGTTGCTCGTCGAAGGTCGCATATGAGAAGTGGATCCAATCTAATGAGATGGCCTTCTTTGTTACATTTTGGGATCTATCTCAAATGTGTTACAGCGAAACATCGAATATGGAAACCGCTACTCAGTTATGGACGATCTTCGGAAATGTTTGAGCACCGGGGACGTCGGGCCCGTCAGCCGCCATTAGGTCTATAATGAACATGCGCATGAAACCAAATACGCCCGTGAGAGATCATATGCTTGCATTGATTGCTCGGTTTAACGTAATTTGAGGTTTGAAATTTGAAATCAAATCGGAGACTCAGTTGACATGGCTTTAGAAACTCTCCCGAGATGTTCTCTCGGTTCAAAGTTAATTATAACATGAACAAGTCGAGCATGTCCACGATCGGTGATGAAGGAGCTCCAAAATCTCAAACTGTTCTTAAGACCAAAAGTGGTGATGCGCTTTCTTTGTTTTTCCTCTTTGGATCATCCTCTTCCAAGCCGAAAGGCAAAGGAGGCAATAAGAGGAAGAAATCAACACGAAAAACCCATGTATGAGTTAAAAAGGCAAAGCCGGATGATAAGCCTAAAGGAAAGTGTTTTCATTGCATGGATGAAGGGTCATTGGAAGAGGAGGCTGCCAGAATACCTAGCTTCCAAAAAAAGCCGTGTAATGGTGAGTTATCTTTATTGAGTCATGTTTGGTGGTTGATTCTATCGATTCTGGATTGTAGATTCGGAGCCACTAATCATGTTTGCAATTGTTTGCGAGGGGTTCGGTAACCGGGGAACTCAATGAAGGGAACCGACTCTCAAAGTTGGGCACGGGGAGCGATGGTGTCTACAAGAGCTATTGGAAATGTTTATCTTTATTTTAGAAATAAAAGACATTTGGTTTTAAAGAATTGTTATTATGTTCCGAGATATTACCCGAATTTGATTTGGTTGCTTTGTTATTTAGACAAGGATATTTTGTCCGTTTTCACCTTTTCGGTGGATATTACTCTAAATAAAGCCCTTATCCGTAGGGGACATTTGAATGATGATTTATATGTTTTAAAACCTGTTGATAGCTCATTGCACCACACCGAATCTAATAAACGCATTAAACCTGTCTCCTACTAATGAGACTTACTTGTGGCACTTGAGACTTGGTCATATTAACCTTAATAGGATCCAAAGACTCGTGAGGATGGTCCTTTAAGTGACTTAAAGATGGAGTCCCTACCGATTTGTGAATCTGTTTGGAAGGAAAAATGACCAAGAGGTCCTTTACATCAAAAGGACATAGGGCCAAAGAAGTTTTGGAATTAGTACACTCGATGTATGTGGGCCAATTAGTGTCCAGCTAGAGGTGGGTATGAGTACTTCATCACTTTTATCGATGACTACTCTAGATATGGTTATGTTTACCTAATGGCTCGCAAGTCTCGAAGCTTTTGAAAAGTTCAAAGAATTGAATCCCAAGCGGAGAAGCAATTAGGTAAGAGCATTAAAATACTTGATCGGATCGGTGGAGAGTATCTATCCTACGACTTTAGAACATATCTGCTCGAGAAAATGGGATTTTATCCCAACCGAGTGCAAGGAACACCCCAATGAATGGTGTCTCGAAAGGAGAAGCAGGACCTTGTTGGACATGGTCGATCAATGCTTGGCTTCTCAACACTTACTACATCCTTTTGGGGATATGCAATACAAACCGCAATATACTTGTTGAATATGGTTCCATCTAAGTCATCCTAAGACACCCTTGGAATTGTGGAATGGGCGTAAGCCTAATCTAAGACATATCGGGATATGGGGATGTCCAAGACACATGTGCTTAAGGAAAGACGGATAAGATGGAATCAAGATCGAGTTGTGCATTTTGTAGGATATCCTAAGGAACAAGAGGATATTACTTCTATAGTCCTCAGGACAAGAAGGTTTTTGTAAGCACAAATGCAACCTTCTTAGAGGATAGATATATAGAAGAACGTGAATCTAAGAGTAAGGTTCTTTTGGAAGAAATGAAGGGAAACGTTCCCAGCTCATCCACTCCAGAGATCCGCACTGAACCTACTCAATATGAATTCACGCCTCTACCACTGATGATACCTCGATGCAGTGGGAGAGAAATGGAGGTTCCACCTACCATACCTACTGGTCCAGAGGCACCTGATATGTCAGGGGATCAAGTCCCTGCTGTTCAGCCACCATATGAGACTGAACCTGAAGCAGAAGGACATGGTGGAGGAGAAACAATAGTAGAACAATCACAAATTCCAATCAATCAGGAACTTCCACAGCTTAGGCGTAGTGAGAGAGTCATTCGACTACCCTCTAGGTACTTGCTGTATGGAGAGTCTTTTGAGGCAGTCTCCACCGAGCAAGAAGAGGATCCCACTTCGTTTAAGGAAGCTATGGACGATGTAGAGACGACCATTGGAAGAGTGCCATGGATTCGAAATGAAATCTATGTACACTAACTCGATGCAGGAACTTGTAGATGTACCAAATGGGGTAAAACCTGTAGGGTGCAAATGGATCTACAAGAGAAAGAGGGGAGTAGACGGAAAGGTGGAAACCTTTAAAGCTAGACTGGTTGCTAAGGGTTTTACCCAAAGAGAAGGTATCGATTACGATGAAACCTTTTCTCCCGTGGCCATGCTTAAGTCTATAAGAATCCTCTTATCCATTGCGTACTCATTTTGATTATGAGGTGTGGCAAATGGATGTCAAGACAGCTTTCCTTAACGGGAGTCTTGATGAGAGCATCTATATGATGCAACCAGACGGTTTTATCCAAAATGGTCAAGAGCATAAAGTATGCAAACTGAATAGGTCCATATATGGACTTAAACAGGCGTCTAGGTCACGGAACATCGATTCGATCAAACTATCAAGACTTATGAGTTTGATCAAAATTACGATGAACCTCAGGTCTATAAGAGGATTAAAGACAACAAGGTAATTTTTCTCATACTTTATGTTGATGATATCCTACTCATTGGGAATGACGTAGGAGCATTGACTTCAGTTAAGCACTGGTTGGCACAACAGTTTGATATGAAGGACTTGGGAGAAGCCAATTATGTTCTAGGTATTCGGATCCTTGGGATAGAAAGAGCGAGAAGGATCGCTCTATCCCAAGCTTCATATATTGATAAAATATTGGTGAGATTTGCAATGCAAAATTCCAAGAAAGGTCAAATGCCTTTCAGACATGGAATTCACTTATCACGGGAGCACTGTTCTAAGACTCCTAGTGAGGTGGAATACATGAAACAGGTTCCTTATGCCTCGGCTGTAGGAAGTCTCATGTATGCTATGCTATGCACTCGACCAGATATTTGCTACGTTGTTGGGATTGTCAGTAGATATCAGTCAAATCCGGACCGAAGCTTTGGATCTGGATCGTTAAGCATATTCTCAAGTATCTTCGCAGAACAAGAGATTATATGCTGGTCTATTCAGCTCCAGATTTAGTGCCTATGGGTTATCTCGATTTCGATTTTCGGTGATAGGGACTCTCGCAAGTCCACATCGTGGTGCGTGTTCACATTGGGTGGCGGTGCCGTTGTTTGGAGGAGCATCAAGCGAGCTTGTATTCTTGATTCCACCATGGAGGCGAGAATATGTGGGCTTGTGAAGCGTACCCAAAGAAGCGGTATGGCTAAGGAAATTTTTGCTAGACTTGAGGTGGTTCCTTACGCATCACGGAGCCATCACTCTATCTTTGTGATAACAGTGGAGCGGTGGCAAATGCAAAAGAGCCCAGAAGCCATCAACGTGGGAAACACATTGAACGAAAATACCACCTGATTAGAGATATCGTTCAACGAGGAGATGCTACAGTGTGTAAGATTGCATCTGCAGAAAATCTTGCTGACCCCTTTACCAAAAGCTTACCAGCTAAGAGTTTTGAGGGACATATTGAAAATATGGGTGTACTTAACATGTCTCATTTACTCTAGGGCAAGTGGGAGATTTGTTAGGTTATGTTTGCCCGTCGAGTAAATTATTTGTACTCGTGACATTTTGAAATAAAATTAATAAATTGATTGATATATTTATTATGTTATTTTGAGTTTACTTTTATCCATAGGTCGATTTGATATTACAAATTGAGTGTTTAAGTTGTTAAACACGTAAAGATTCAATATGTGATTCGATCTACAATTATCGTTTCATGATCGGTAAATAAATATGGATAATTTATTTTGATAAGATCGTCTCGATTTTATTAAAGTCTATCTTTGACTTTGGTAATAAAATTGAGAATACATTTAGAATGTATTGAGCGGGACCACGTGAAATTAATTTGTGACATTGACTGAGACAAATTTAATTTCACTTGACTATCGATACATGGGACCTTAATCTCGGCGGATAATGAACTTGTTACTAGCTTGAAGTTCTTTGAGGTGTCAATGAGTGAGATCAAATTCTTTGGTCAATATCTCGACACTTTGGGAATTAGAGTGAACTAACGAGGAACATATATTCGTAATATGGAATAAAATCACCTTTAAGGTATGATCAAGATCTCAATTTGGTTCTTCTAGTGTACGTTTAATCTGAGCTCGATGAGTTCGACATTGATTGTTGAATTCAATGATGTGATGTGATCACATCAAACTGTTAGATAGAAGATGAGAGTTGAGAATCATGAATATTTGAATAAGGGCATTTTGGTCATTTTACTTATTCTCGAATATTCGAGTTGATCGTGAGGGGTAACATGTAGGATCGATAAGTCGGAGGATATAATTATTGATTGTTGCTTGATGAATTTCAATTAGACTAAGAGTGCGATCTTGTTCTTTTAGTGGAATAGAACTTGATTAAATAATTTATTTTGGTGATGAGTTGACCGAGTCAAAATTAATTTATTAGAGCTTAGTTTAATTGGGTCCGATCAAGTCCCATCGGTGGCTCCAATATATAGGGCTAAATAGGCTTATTACCTATTTTGGGCTATGCAGAAATGGGCACAGGTTATGGTACTAGGGTTAGTAGGGTTTTGGAGTGTAAGCAGATTATAAATAGTCTCATAAGACTGTTTTTTCCTGGAGAACCTAAACCTAGAGGCAGGACACACACTAAAGTGTGAAGTGTGTTTTCTCTTGACAAAGAAAACCCCCAACCCTAGTATAACCTAGAACCAAAGAGGTGACCACACACCAAGCATAGCTTCTCTTGGAGAACACTTGGTGAAGGCTTGAGGGTTTGGAGCTTTGAAAGTTTAAAGAACAACACGCTACAAGGGTAATTTCTTCAAACCTATGTGTTCTCTGGTTTTATTTAATCCAGGTTGAATGCACGAAATAAATCAAATCTTGTGGAGGGATGTTTGATCATCACGAGAAAATTAATTTTTGTGATGTCTAAATCCTTGTTTCCAACAAGACAAGTGTAGGATTTAGATAAAATCTCGTTTTGTGTCAAAAAGAGTACTTATTGCTACTGCTATGTAGTGTGTAAAATATAAATAGAGAAAAATTAATCAAGAAAAATAGTTCTAGAACCTTCTCTTTCTCTGTTTTCTCCTACTTCTCTGCCCATTTTTCTGTTCTCCTGTTGTGAATTTTATTTCCATATTACAAAAGGATTTTTGAGACCAAAAGCTGAAATTACAGCCAACAGATAATAAGAGGCGTCTGGACCAACGTTGGAAGCCCTTGTATATGTTTGAGGGTGGTAATGGGGAAGATTAGTGGAAAAAAACAAGTATTCATTTACAACCAAGGAAGATTAGTGTTCAAGACTATTGCTAATTGTGAGATTGTGGAAACACACTTCACTTCATTTAAACAAATGAAGTTTAGAGACTAGAGGAAGAAGCTAAACCCTGTATTTTAAATTATTGAATATTGCTACTTATATATATTTTTTAATCTTTTGTTTAATTATCTACATTCTGTACTAGCTACTTAAGTTTGGTTTAAGGTGGTACAGGTAATAGTTTGTGATGATACCCTTTATGTCACTTTTGATTCGATGATTGGAAACACCAAGGATGGTTTATGTTGAAATTTTTAGTTTTGTTTTGTTTTTCATTTTGCAAAACCTTTTATTGCTTTCACCAAAAAGATATTCAATGGTTAGTTAGCAGTAGAGAATTTCCACCTTGTTCTAGTTGAACCGGTTTTTGTAGTTTGCTCGTGTGATAGAAAAGTAGTCATGGAGCTCTTTGAGGAATTTCTGCAAAAATCCTCGCGCCAATTTAAGAAACATTCATATAGAAGACACCGGAGAGAATGATCAAATGCAAGAGCTTGAGGCAAAGATGTTGCACATCATACGTCAAGCTTGCTCTTTTGTATGCTTTTTTTTTTGTGGTCATTAGCTTTTTGTAATTCATGTCTTATATATCTCAAATTTAGACAGGGTAAAATGTTAAGAGTCATCCTCGTTGGATATCCACTCCTTAGATAATTTTCACGGTCCTCAAGGCAAAAATAAGTCATTGTCCAATGGCCTAGTCACCTTGTGTGACGATCGAATGAAGTGTGTCTCAATGAGCTGTGATCCATGTTGGATCTGATTGAGTGCTTAATGAGCAGAACAGATAGTCGACCAGTCTTATTTTGGAGGCATGCACAAAGCTGACTCGGAAGAATGGGTTAAATCAATTCGTATAAGGATATATTTACGACAACTCAAAATACCTAACGATGGCAGAAAAATCTCATAACTTTTGCACATGGGCAGATTATGAGTTCAAATTTTGTATATCTACAGTAGCGTGTTTGGTAGTCTTTGAATTTATTTTTAAGTATTGAAATTATAAGTTATTGGTAAATATGTGGATAAAAAGTGGATTGTAAGTTTTGGTCATTTCGTATGTGTGGATAAATAGTATGTTTGATGTTTGAAATTATAATTTAAAGAATCTCAAACATGTGCTTAAAAGCACACTAACTGGAGCATATTTTTGCTTTAATAAGTGCACGTAGTTATTTACTTTCTTTGTTTGTCATCTAGTTTATATCAATTTGGAATATAAATTGATATATTTTGAAGCATTTGTTTGATATTTGTTATTTGTAAATTAACGAATTATTAACTCTAAATAATTTGATATTTGTAGAATCAACGAATATTTAGGCATTCATTTAATTACAAATGATCACTTATAGTTAAGTTTTCTCTTTTAATCCAACTAGTTCAAGATTTGCTTAATTGTAGCTTAACTTATCTATGAAATGGGGCCCATCTAGATTGTTAAAATCTGGTTTTTAATATCTAGTAGTATTAAAGTTGGTTTTGAATTGAATTAGTAAAACTTAAACACTTAATAATCTTAGATCAACCACACCTAGAAAAATGACTAAAGGTTTTTGCAAGTTTCAATCCATTATTTTCTTTCAAGATTCAAATATTTTTAATCATGATTTTCTAGCAAAAGATCAAGATTTCTTTTCAAGATATTCAAGTTTTAAATTTAGCTAAAAAAAAAAAATGCACTATTCAAGAAAAGAAGTGTTCATTTGTATTACATTTTATTTTCACTCTATAATATGTTAAGTTTATATACAATTATATGTGATTCTAAAAATGTCGATTTTGAGATGGATAACATGGATAGTAGTATTATATTTTAGAATACATAAATATATATAGAAATCAATACCAAGAGAACATTGAAAATGAGCAAGAAGTCATAAGTCAAATTGAGACCGTATGACTAAATAGAATGAGACGATTTAATTAATACTTCACTATAGATGTTACTTTACGTGCATATTTGTTACGTGCATATTTATTTACATTTTGCATATGAAAATATAGCCATGAAGAATATATTCATATACTTACTTTATATTAACAAATAACAATATTCACATAGATGCTTGATTGATCAGATTTAGATGTTGAGAATTAGCTCGACAACGAATCACGTAGTTTTAAATTTATATTAAAATTTTGGGATGAACTTTGGACCACAATTTCAAGAAGCGTGGACCTCCAATTTGTGTGTCGTCGTTGACGCCGAATTTGTCTCTAAAAGCACTTTTTAACAATGTTATGTTTGTGATTGTTTTTTCAAACTTATATGTTAATTAAATATTATTATTATTTAAAATTTAAAATTTTATTCATATATTATGTAAGATTTACGATTTATAATCTATAAATAAACTTTACCCAACGAGCAATAAGAATGATAAGAATCAAGCACCGTACAATTTAATGAAATTTTTTTTGTTGTATGTAATAATATAATTTTAGAACTATGCAACATCATATTCTTTTAATAAAAAAAATTTATCCCGATCGTAAGAAATTTCACCTAAAATAGATAGTTACGCCTTTTTTCACATTCTTTAATTTTTTTTTCTTCCAATTTTCTCAATTCTCTCTCTTTCCAATTCTAATTCTCTTTCTCTTTTCCAATTCTAAATCTTTTCTTATCAACCTTGTTCCATTTATTAATTTCCATTTATTTTTCTACGATCGAATTCTACGATAAAGCGATATAATAATTTATTTTAAATTTTATTTATCACAACAATAAGTTTTTTCTTCACAAAAGTACCCCTCACAAAACCCAAATGCTTCAATCCATCTCCCTTGGATCATTTTTTCTCAACTAATCAAATCTAAAATTTGCTCACTTTCTTCCTCAATTCATCGTTTCCCTTGTTATTTCCAAAATCTATTCACCACCACCATCCAATCTTCATAATACAACACGATCAAATCCTATCACAAATAAGCTATATACTAGTTTAATTATAAGTAAAAGTAAATTGGCATAATCTGTTTTTGCAAGTAACTGTATCCAGCATTCAGAGAGAGGAATTTTATTTTGGAAATTGTTGAAAGTAATTAAAGACGAAAATGGAGGCGGCAATGGGGTTGATGAGAAGAATACCGCCGAAGCAATCGGAGACAGCTCTCTCTGCACTTCTCAGCCTCTTGCCTCAACACTCCTCAGATCTCCTCTCTCAAGTTGACCAGCCTCTTCAGGTGTGTATCTATATCAATTTATATACGTGTAATAATAGTTTATTTCTTTGTAATTCATTTAGATTCATCTTTTCTTATGTTTAGAGGGAGTGAGGGAAGGGGCGACGCTAATGTTTTTGTGTGTGTGGGTGGGTGGGGGGGATGTTTTGAAAGTGGAGGTTCAAATAGATGCAGATTGAGCAGGTTCAATTGTATATAGACAATCTACTTTCCGTTATTGGACCTTTTTGGTGGCAATCTTATCACTTGGAGATTCAACGACCTGTAGCTCGATCTAGTGCAAAAGCTGAGTTTAGAGCCATAGCACAAGGCATTTGTGAACTTCTTTTGGGGAAAACAATTCTTAAAAATTTTAAGATTATCTTCAGGTGCTTATGGTACTAACTGTGACAACAAGGCAGCCAATAGTAAAGCACATAACCCACCTCATCATGATCTAACTAAGCATTTCGAGATGCTGTATAAAAGAAAAGCTTGATGGTGGTCAAGTGAGGACGCCACATGTATCATCAGCCGACCAACTAGACAGTATTCTCACTAAAGGTCTATGAAGTCTGAATTTTCAGAGGATCAAAAGCAAGCTAGGAATGCATGATATCCACATGCTGGCTTGAGAGGGAGTGTTCGAATAAACTTTTTTTAGATATTATAGACTAAATGTTTTTGTTTATTATGATTGTATAGCTGTATATAATTATTGTAGCAGAATCAGAGGTAGAATTAGCATATTTCCCTATTTAGATTTTTCGACTTGGCTTGTTATATTTTATATTAGCTTTGTACAAATTTTATTTTCAGATCAATGAAAAGAATTGCTCTTCCAAATCTTCACTATGTATTACAAACCTCGGTGTTGTGCTATGCTCCACGTCTGTAGAACTGATACTTTTCACTTGCTTTTTCTTGCTTTAAGCTCCTTCTTTTGGTTTTTGGTTTTGTGATACTTTGTATATTGGGATGCTGGTTATTGCCTTATTCTTCTGTTTCCTTTGTAGCTGGTGACTTCTTTTAAAAACATTCTGTGTCTAAAAGTTACTATTGCCAACCAGATGTGTGTGTCCTAACATTATTAACTGGGTAAAACAGGTTTTATGTGACGCAGAATGTGGGAAGGAATTCATTTTATGTGAATACAACAGAGATGCAGACTCTTACAGGTAATTGATATGAGCTCTCTTAGGTCAAACAGACATGAACATTTCAAGCTCTGTTTACTTTGGGAGTAGGAAACATTTCCTCCAGTAATATGACAACATTGTCATTTTGTAGACCAAGGTAGTCAGGTGTTGATGATACGAATGCATCCCAATTTTTGAATGTCTTTCATATTTCATTAGGCACCTGATACTTACTGCAAGCATATAAGGAAACGTGTGTTTTTTAAATATATAGCTAGATTTCCAGTTGTCGAGGTATTCTTTGTAGATGATTTGATTATTGTATTTTGTTGTCCTTTTTCTAATCTCTAGGTCACCTTGGTCAAATAAATACCACCCCCCTTTAGAAGATGGATCTCATCCATCTCCAGAGTTGAGGAAGCTCGAGATTGAAGCAAACGACATCTTTGCTATATATTGTGACCAGTGAGGTCCTTTACTTGCCTCATCCTTTCTCTTTACTTGGATGATTTTGATGCAAGTTTTGAATCCTTCTTTTTTGCCCTTTAACCAAAACAAAGTGCAAGACATATATTATGGATTTTCTTTTTTCTTTTTAGTTCATGTATCATGTCAAAGCACTGCTCTCAATTGTTAATGTTTTCATAATAGTTGCTAGCAGCTTGATTCACCAATTTATGGATAGGTATTATGAGGGTGGCATTTCATCAGTGTATATGTGGGAAGATGAAAATGAAGGGTTTGTAGCTTGCTTTTTAATTAAAAAAGGTAATTTTGTTAAATTTTAAAGCAAATGGTTTCCTTTTTACCATGTCTAATTTGTGATGATTCATGAGGGTGAAGACGGCTCAATGTCTGGACATGGTAGGAGAGGCTGTCTCCAAGAAGGAGCTTGGGATGCCATACATGTTATTGAGGTAGACATCATCTATTGCTCTGAACAAGAGGCAAAAAAAGAGAAGAAATAAATGGAAGTAATGTTATAATTCCTTTTCCTCGTCTTTTCTTAAGTAGGTCTACTTATTCATAATTCTGGTTCTTAATTTCAAGGTTAGACAAGAGGAAGAAATAGCGCATTACTCTTTGACAAGTACTGTGATGCTGTCATTGACAACAAATGATGAGTCGTCAGGCACCTTCAATCTGTCAGGATCCATTAGAAGACAGGTACCGCGTCTGTCATGCTGGATTTAAAGTAAATTTGGCTTTTCAAAGTTATCTCATGCCAATCTCTCATGCTGATTTTCTTTTAGAAGTGATGGGAAATTCATCACTTAGCGCATGTTTGGTAGTGCTGAATATAATATAAGTTGTTGGTGAATGTGTGGTTAAAATGTGGGTTGTAAGTTGTGGGTCATATAAAATGTGTGGATAAAAAGTATGTTTGACTAGTTTGGCCAGCTGAAATTATAATTTAAGCATGCCCAAACATGTGCATAAAATGTTGGCTTTTCAAAGTTATCTCATGCCAATCTCTCATGCTGATTTTCTTTTAGAAGTGATGGGAAAATCATCACTTAAAATGTTGGCTTTTCAAAGTTATCTCATGCCAATCTCTCATGCTGATTTTCTTTTAGAAGTGATGGGAAAATCATCACTTAAAATGTCACCTCTTGAGAGTTGAGTTGGATGTTTTTCTAGTCCTTTCACCTGAAGTTTTCTTGACATATTTCTGTAAAAAGAGGTCAAAATTCATCAACTGTGATGGCTTCTCCATGAGACAAAATCTATGGATGCAGTTTGTTTTCTCAATAGTGGCTCTAAGTGCCCTTATTTACTTATCTTATTGTACTTCAGTCTGCCCATTATTGATACAGTTGTTTCATGGCAGTCTAATAATAGGCTTCATACTAGTTCCTATGCTGATAAATTGCTGACCATAAAGCTCAGTCCCCTCTTCTCTCCTCTCTCTCTCCCTTAGAAGGCTTGGACCTCTGGGGCAAGGGATAGTGGAAAGGAGAGATTTGAGAATAGCGTTTGAGCTCTCTTTAGTGAGCCAAGTGTTTGGTATTTATTAAAGCACAGTGAGAAATGTGATGCTCTGATTAAAGAACTCGTGCCTGATGTTGAAATGGTTTATCCTCTTGTTCATTCAGAGCTTAAATGTAATCTGAATTATCGTAACACTAGGTTAGCTAGATCAGGTTAATGGTGAATAAGCAAATAATAGAAAAGAATCTGGAAGTGACTAGATCGGGAAATGCTGTTAATGACTTGAAAACCCAACCTTTTTGGAGAAAGTATATCCAACAAGTTTTGAGAGGGTGATATTCATGACATAATATATTCTCATCTTAACGCACTGTTTTTTTCCTCTTTAAGAATTAATCATGGTTTAGCATGTAGAAGGTATCAGGACACTAGTAGAGTTCCTATATGTGAGAATTGGTTCTTTTTTATTTTCTTTGCTGTTTATTCTGTTGGTTGGTCGTTTTTTTTTTTTTCATCTATTTGTTTGCAATGTATGGTATTCAGGTGATAAAGCCCTACTTCTTTGATCACATATGTGGTAGTTTAGTAAGTGGCTGGCTGCCCCCAGGGGCATAGGCGAGTTGGTAAGGCTTGAGGTGATGTGGGGAGAAATCCTCCAGCAACGCAGGTTCGATTCCCGTGTGGGGCAGATTTTCACCGAAATATTGTGGGAGTCATCACGGGGTTGGCTGCTGGCTCTCTCCCTCGTGTCCCGCCACTCGTGCACATCCTCGATTTACAACCCGCTTTGGTCGAGGGGCCTCGACACGTGTGGGGGTTTCATGGGACTTTCCCCTTACCAAAGTAAGTGGCTGGCTGTTTTTGTCTCTTTACATGAACTAAAAAATCATCATCCAATTTATGTTCTGCCAAACATTCTAAAAAATGGATTATCCTTACTGGTTGACAGAATGAATCGCTTTTTCACTGACATTAAAGAGCACCTTCAACCAGTCTACTGAAATTTTTACTACTTCAGTGACTTGAAAGTTTATCTAAGTTTGGGGGATTTGGTAAGCACTCCGATGACAAATAGTTTGGGTATCTGCTTTATTCAAAAACTTTAATTCCATACTTCCTAAAACTCGTTTTAATTGTGATCAAATCTCTCTCTTTATGAGGCAGGCTTAGGATATGCTTTTTAACTTCAAAGATGTACAGTGGGTTAAGGAAAAACAACTAACTGGCGTCCCTTAGTTTTATGTCTTTTCATTTTTCCCACTTTCTCCAACTTTGTTTTGACTTCAATTTCCCAATATGGCGATTTGGTTGCTGTTCCAAAAAGGCAAACAGAGGAATTGCACAGCCCTTATATGATATGCAATACATGCGTGAATGTACAGGACCAAATGCGGATGAATTCCTACTCTGGCAGTAGTTGTGATCTCTAGATATGATTTTGAATTATTTCTATTTAGTCTTGTTTGATTCAGAAAGCATCCCTCTTCCCATCCCTTACCCATTGCTCTCTGCTCTTTGTGCTCCCCCTTATTTATGTTAATGTATTGTTCTTGTTATTGAAATAGATAACAAAGCTATAGTGAATAAGTAGCTGGTTTATTTGTGACTTCACTGGGAAGAGTTCTTTGCGCAAGGCTTCTATCATTCTTCTTGAAATATTGCAGTTCAAGTTTTTGTTTTCCTTGCATAACTTGTGTCGAAGAATGTCACCCATGTTTTCTTGATTTGTAGTTTGAACTTGTCAAGAAGATAGATTTTTTGGCTTATGAGTCCTGTTCTCCTACTCTATTCCTGTGTTTTTCTTTGCTTTAAGTATTCCGCTTATATATCAAGATTATAGATCAACCCGTTAAAAGAAATCAAAGTTATGATAGCTTATAGTAATGGAGCTAATCGATATTGGGATTTCATAGTTGATAAGTTGCTGATTATGGTCAAGGATTACAATAAGGGAGGTGAGAGTGATATCAATTAGTTCAATAGCGGTTAATTATTAGAATCCTAAGGTGGGGAATCTAACAGATAGACAGGAGGGAATGTAAGCATAAGGTTTATCCTCTTCTCTGATCTCCTCACAACCACTTGATAAATGATGCCTTTGGGAGTTAATCTCTGTTTGATTGAATGATTCAGGAATTGGTTTTTTTTTTTTTCAACGAACTGAAATTATTACCATTATAAGTTTTAGTTAACTACAATCAAGGGTTTAAACCTGAGAAACATAGTTGACATGGTATCAGTTTGATAGGGAGCAGAGTGTAGAGAATCAAAAACCAGGTGACTGTGTGGAAGTTTTTGGATCCTGTATAGAACTCTGACCCGGTTGTGTTTTGCCAATGCTTTCTTTTGTATATATTATCATATAATGTAATTGTATTTTCTTTTCTTTTCTATTTTTGTGTGGAGGGTGGGGGAGGCTGTGTCAATTTTGGAAGTCATCCTCTAGATTCGCTCATTCTCAGATTTTGCTAGTATATTTTCTGGTGTGTAGATGCCTTTTTTGTTTTGTTTCAACTGCCAACACCGACATCGGTTCTCCCTCTCTTCCTTTTCTTCCTCATGGCTGTGACTGCCTCCGTCCGCCCCTGTAAAACCCTCTTCTATTCGCTACAACCACCACCTATTACCTTTATTCCTGAACCCAAAATCCTAACCCTAACGATCCCAATTTCCTCTTCCAAAAACCCTCTTCCTTGTCTTCTCCTCGTTATCTCACTCTCATCTTCACCACCGCCACCCCCCCCAACAAAAAGACCAGCACTCAATTACAATGGCCACCCATCGATCTTGGATACAATTCATTGATAACATCATTTGAAGTCCCCGTTAAATACCACTCCTCAGTCTTGAGTGCACCAAGGATATCATGAGTGCGGTTTGGGGGTTGCTATTTGGCATCAGATTCGGGGTCCTCAGCATTGCCACGGTGTATTTCGTCTGGGTGCTCTTCCCAACCCTCCACTTTAACCTTGATGATGCTTCCTCCTTTTCTTCAGATGACAACGTCACCGCCACCAAGAAGATGGGCTACGTGGCTATTCCTACGAAGCCCAAGGTGGTTGATGATGACCTCAAAAAACCTGCTTCCCCAGCTAAAGAAGTTGTCTGGGGATTGAATGAAATCTGTAAGCCTTTTGGGAACCCGAAGGAAAGAAAAAGTGATCAATAATTACAAGTTTGTTTATCTATGTATTTACGTATTTATGTCCCTGTGCTACTACATGGTACTATATTTTGATGTGAGTTGTGATGATCACGATCTGCTGCTATGGATTTAAAAAGAAAAAAATCATGAAGAAATTTAAGTCATGAAGAAACATGAAATACTTCAGTTTCTCCAGTCTGTATAATTATACAGTTTTGTAAGTGTATTATTTGGTGTGCAAGTCTTGATAGATGAAAAAATTGGACAATTTTCCTTAAATATATTCGACTGCAGATATGATACTCACAGACCATTAATCTATAAATCCTAATGTTTCTTTGAGTAGATTTTCTGGTTTATAAATTTTTGAGCCACACCACCCTACTCCTTTATTCTAGTAGGACAAACTAAAATGCAGCTTGGTTCCATTGATTTTCTATTTTTGCCTAGTTCTGTTCCGCTCCCTATGGTTCTGCTGAGAAAATGATCAATGGACTTAAAATCATGCTACAGCTAAGAGGAAAGAAATGTAAGTTCTTAAGCTTCAAATAACTTCTGAAGCAAATTTCAGTTGTGCTCATGCTGGGGATCTACGCAAGGCAAGCATGCTTGCCAAATTGTTAAAAATGTATTTCAAACCATTTTTTACCGTATGCTTTGAGTTATCATAGCATCCTAAAAACAGTGTCTTGCTGTCATTATACGCACTCTTAATTGATTATTTTTCTGGTCTGGTTATATATGAAATATAACTCCACTTCTTTTTTTCTCTGTTCCTTTCTTTTGGGTTGAAGCAGACCTCAACCCAGTAAGTGTCAATTTTTTGGCATAGTGATATTCTGTTACGTCCCACTTCATTCTCTGCAATTTCTTACAACAAGTTTAGCAAGTTGTTTGTATCTACTTTTAGTCTTTATGTCACGATTTGGAGTGCTCTCTGATTATCATATTTACATAGCGATGCAATATTTCTACTGTCATTTTTTTTGACATATTTTTGGAGAATTAATTTCTCCTTCTGGCAATCTAACTTTCGCTCTTTCCTCGATAGATGATTATGGACCTTCCAGTCTCAGAGGGTCATTTATGCAATATGGGAAGGATGATAGAAGAAATGGAAAGTAAGCTGAGGAACTCCTTGGACCAGGTATACACGACTTTACGTTAGCATGCGATTTGTCTTAATATCACATTGCTGCACAAATCATAACATTGAACTCATAAGAGCAGTCGAACTTAATTGTAAGTTCTGCAACATTTTTTTTTCCTATTCCATATCTCGTTTCTGACATATTTCTACGTAGATACTGACATTAAGTTGAATTCCGAACAAAATTCCAGGTCTATTTTGGGAAGACAAAAGAGATGGTTTGTACTTTACGACCTCCTTCTGAGCTGGTCCAAATGAAACTGCCTGACAGCTGAAATTTTGCTTCTTTACACGTTTGAATGTTTACCTTTCCTCGATGTTTATAAACATCGTAATGTTTTATTCTGTGACTTCTCAATCCTCGGGTTTTTCTTGAATCGAATTCTGCAAATTCATATATTTGTCCAACAAAAATTATGATTATGAAATTGGAGAACTTTTCTTCTTTTCTAGTTTCACGTGTACTTTGCTAAGGTTTATGTGTTTTCTCGAGCTCTCGTATGTTTCCTCGAATGGGGCAGAGACGGAGATCATAGTCTTCTCTCTGAATTTTTTTATTTTATTTTTATGTTTTAAAATTTAAAGGGTAACTAGTATATCACCCTCGGATGCACGACACTTGCTTTTCATGATAGTGATTTAAAAATATTTTAAGAGTATGTTGTTTATTTATTACATTCAAATAAAAAAGTATCATATAAATAACATTTAATTACTCATTCATATTGAAAAAAAACAACATAGCTAATTCAGATTTTCGAACGCCTATTTAAAAACCACGTTTTGTGGTTGAATTGGTTGGCACTCCATCCCTATTACAAGTCAACTTCTTCAATTTCGTACAATTTGTAACTCTAGACAATACAATAAAGTTGTCTATGACTAAAACTTAGTTTTTTCATATATAATCTTAAGCGGGAGAAAATTTTACCATGTCTCTTATTGATAATTATAGCGTATGAGACAATTAATTAATTTTTAGATGCTGATTGCGTTAATGATAATATGTAAATTATTTATTTTTCTATTTGTAGACAATTAATAATATTTACATATTCTAAATCTTATATCGATTAATTAATGTATCATTCAAATTTGTTATTACTAATAATTGAAAAAAATTTATTTTGTTCTAGAAGATGTGTATTTTTTAATTAGAAATGTCAATTCATAATTTTATTCATTTTTATCGAGTATGTTAGAAAATTTAAAACATTGGGGAGCTAATCGGCGGTAATATTTACAATTTATTGGAATACTGATAATTAATTAATTGAAGTTGGACAATTACTTAACAAATGAATCATTGAGAATCTCATATGGGCTGCACATAAATCTGATTATTAATTACTTGATATTGGCAATTAATATGTGGGAGACGTTTTGGGCGAGAAATGTGTTGACTTTTCCTAATGACTATCCTTCTTTTATGTATATTTAGATATTAGATTAAATGTTATAATTCGTTTTTTGCAAGAAAAGATAAAAAATAAATAAATAAACAATTAATGTGTGAAACAAATTAAAGATTCTAAAAAGTTGTTGCAATTATCGTATATAATATTAAATTATTAATGTTACACTTCATTTTTTGCAACGTTTTTTGCAAGAAAAAGAAAACAATCAATGTGTGAAACTAATTCAAGAAAACAAACTCCCATACATCATTTATTCCAGAACTTACTAAATCAATATGTGAAATCAATTAAATAAAATAATCTCCTATGCAGCATTTATGGCAAAACTTACCAAATCTGGAAAGAAAAAATAGCGAGAAAATGTGAAAGAAAAAATACGGTTATCTTATTAAATATATATATATATATAATATATATATATATATATATATATATATATATATATATATATATTAGTTCATTTAAGTCCTAACGTTTTCTCTCATTGTGCAAATTATTCTTATCGTTTGAATTTTGGCATCTGAGTCTTTAAATAAACGTTTCTTTGCGAAAAAATTCATGCGGTCTATTCTTAAAATTATCAAAAGGGTTCATTACTACAAATAAATTAAACGATAGTGATGATTTGCGCAAAAAATAGTAAACTATAGGGACGTTTTGCGCACACAAATATTTAAAGCCAGATTTTGGGTCTTCTTCTTTCAACAACTATAAAATTTTACACAAACAGATAAAATCACATATATTGTAATATTACACTTAAATATAGTGAGGGAAACTCGTACACATTACAAGAACATGACACGTTCAAACAAATATATACCGACAAATACATTCTAAACACTCCAATAATCCACATTTCTACCAATCCGCACACAAAAGTTAAATACCACGTTCTAAAATTGAACAACTTCCTCTCTTTCTGCAAATTCAATAATTGTTCTTCATAAGCATTCCTGGATCTAAGCAAACCAGATACTATCTCCACCGTGACATACTTTGTCCCTATTGTTTGCAAAATATATTATGCAATAATGTATATTTGGCGGCATACATTTGTTTGGATATGTCAAGTTCTTGTAATGTACACTATCTTTAAGTGCAATATTACAATATATGTAATTTTATCTGTTTGTGTGAAATTTTACAGTTGTTGGAAGAAGAAGACACAAAACCTGACTTTAAATATTTGTGTGCGCAAAACATCCATATCGTTTACTATTTTTTGTGCAAAGTATCCTTATCATTTGATTTATTTGCAGTAATGAACTCTTTTGATAATTTTAACGATAAATGTTAACGGATATGGACGGCAAGGACTTTTTTTGCAAATAAACGTTTATTTAGGGATTCAGATGCCAAAATTCAAACGAAAAGGACGCTTTGCACAATAAGAGAAAACGTTATGGACGAAATGTGGTAATTACCCAAATTTAAATCATATTTTAAAAATAAAAAAATATTAAAAATTAATTAATTAATTAAACGCAGTGATAAATGATGATTTTTCAATCCTTGTTCGCCCCTGCCTCTGCTCTCAAAAATTCTAGACGGAGCGGGGATGGTAATGGCCATTTCAACCATAGGGATGGCAATGGGGCGGTCCCGTCCCACTGCACGAATTTTTTTACCCGCCTCACGATATAGTATCCAGGGCAGATGGCCATAGGAGAAATCCAGATCAGCCATCGTGATGAGGTGGTACACATTTTTTGTAGGGATGTACAAAAGTGCAGATGAAGGATAGTATTAATGTATGTAAGTAAGACAACAAATCTCTTCTAAATAATCTTGTAATATAAACATGAATAAAGCAAAAAACCTTCTTACTGTTTGTATAGATTGGGTTGTTCCTCTTATGTTTCTGTTCAAAAGATGTGTACCGCCTCACCACGATGGCTGATCTGGGTTTCTCCTATGGCCATCTGCCCCGGATACTCCTGTAGATCTTTCGCCTTTATGGATCCGTATATTATTTTCTTTGAACATATGAAAGTATGAAGAAGTAGAAGAATTCAAAACAGAAGTTTTTTATTCAAGAAAGCATTGAGCAAATACTCATATGCTTATTTAATTACAAGATGATCCAGATGGATCTACTGTCTTTGAGGGTTTTAGCCTCTGTACATTATTTGAAAGTGTTACAAGGTTTTCAAGCTAAAGAAAGATTGCTAGAAAGACCTCCAAAAAACCTCTGCCTGTAATGCTGAATGTCTTCCCATTATATAGAGTCTTCAAAGATTCTTTTCTTGTTGTCCTGTCATGCTTGTCAAACTTGTCTCCTACTTTAACAAAAGTTAAAGCAACTTTATTCTTTACTTTTACTTTAGTCATCCATCAAATAGTAAAAGTAGAACAATCTTTTAATCTGATTGGCTTAGATTGTCGGTATCACTGTAGGCTAATTCTTTCTTTGACAATTCTGCCTCTGCTTTTGAAATTTCTGCCTCCACAGCTGTCTCAATTATATCCTCTTTTGTCTTTTCGCACCATTTGCAATAATGGTCCTTTTCTAAACTCTGCTTTAGGAATTACACAGATGTCCTGTATAGCTGTTATGGCAATTGAATTCACTGTAAAAATTCTTTTCAAAACTGCAAATAGTTTGATTCCTTCTTTTGTTATGAATGAACTTGTTTTGCTGGTAATGAGAATGTAGTCTGAAGAATGGTTAACCTTTATCTTGGATTCACCGTTAATGGACCTTAATCCTATTAAGATTCTCTGAAACGAAAGTGCTCTCCAATCTTCGATATTTTCCATGTTAACACAAATTGATTCTCCTTCAATTGGCTTATCCAAATAAGCTTCCTTAACTGATCTGGATGTGATGATATCCTTTGAACAAAGATTATCTTTGTTCCAGAAATGAATCGTACTGTTGATTTTTAGAATAATATACAGATCTTGATCTTTGATCACATATTTTCTAAAATCCTTAAGGCACTGGTATAATTTGTTGTCAATCAATTTGACTTCTTCAAGCTCTTTTCCTGGTATAATCATTTTAATTAAACCACAGTAAAAAGCTGTTTTTACCGTTGTTGGTTATGCTCCTTCAAGGAAAATAAATTGTCCAAATTTTTGGCACAAGTTCCATAGTAGTTGTTTTCAGGAACATTAGCACCAATGATTCTTGCTTCTTCTTCAAGCTATAAAAATCTTGAAAATGAATGTTAGATAAAGTTGGATCTTCTTTTTGGGTATGAATTTTTCCAATTCTCTTGAATCTGTCTGGGATGATTTATGTAGTAGATTGAGCAACGTCTTTATAAGATCTAAATCGTAGATCTAGAAATTGGGGGTCTAATTTGGAAATTTGGTAATCTGGGTCTTGACCTGATAGTTTGTTGTTGGTAGTTGGGTTTAAGATTTAGGTGGCTATGGTCCAGAAGTTGTTTGTGAGGTATTGGATTTATTCCTTTAGACTCGCAGTTTTCATTGAAAGCTTGTTGGGCTTCTGTAAAAGATTTGAAACTTTTGTGTTTGTAAGGTTTGTGTCTTACAATGGGTTTAACTTCAGCCCAATTTGTGTAAAAACCTTTTTCTGGCCCATCAAAAATTACGTAATATTTTTTTCCTGCCATTGAAGTCCCAACTCCAACAAGTGATGAAGGTTCTTTTTCTTTTGGGTTTGGAATACCCTTGAGCTCTTTAGAGCTATCATCTGTCAGTATTTTTTCTGCTTCTGGGCTTGGAATACCCGTATGTTCTTTAAAACACTGAGCTTGAATATGCTCTTCTATATTTTCATTAAGTCTTTGCTTTTCAGTATCAAGCTTTTGCTTTTCAGCTGTACTGTCAATATCTCCTCATTTTACCTGTAATTTTTGCAAAAATCTGGCCAATTTTTTCTCCAAAATTTGTAGCTTTTGCTGTCTTGTATAAATCTCCATTTTTTCTATTTCAATTTGTAATTCCAGGTCTTCAATTTGCTCTTGTAGTTCAGTCATTTTTACCTGCAAAAGATAATTCACGTGTTAAAGAATCTGCTAAAGAATTGTCTTTTCCTTTAATAATTTCTATGTCAAAATCATAATGGCTGAACCACATCTGCCATCTTACAAGTCTTCCTGTTTATAGTCTGGATGTACAAGTACTACTCCCCAAAAATCCCGTGGGGCGTCTGTCTCGATTATCATTTTATCATCTTTATGAGGATGATATATGGGTGGTAGGTTTTTGAGTCTGCCTTTGATTTTCTAGACATAAAGAGAATCTTTTTTTCAACTTCTTCTGTAAAAGGACTTCTCATGTTGGCAAGATCTTTGATGAATGATTCTGCATAAGTTAAACAACCTAAAAATCTCATCAGTTGTTTTTGGTCTTGAATTTCGTTCGGAATTCCTGTATATGCATAAGGATGTGTGGCTTCAATTGCTTAAAGCCATAAGCGATTTCCAATCCTAAATATCCAATTTTTTCTTTAAAAAGTTCCGCTTTCTTTTTGGATAGGACAATTCATTCCTTGTGAATAGCCTGTAAAACCTGTATTACATGTTTCTCATGTTCTTCTTTTGAATCTGAGAAAAAAGAATGTTATCAATGTAGACGCAACAAAATATGTTAAAAGGTTTGAAAGTGTCATCCATGTGTCTTTGAAATATGTCAGGGGCTTGTTTTAATCCAAAAGGAACAACGGCCCATTGAAAGTGTCCTTGGGGACAACTAAAAGCTGTTAAGGGTTTTGTGTTTTCTTCAAATCTAACTTGATGAAAACCTAACTTGCAATCAAATGATGAAAAGATCTTTTTCCCTTTAATTAATTGTAATAAACTCTGCATATTTGGTAAAATATAACCATCAGCTTTTGTTAACTTATTCAATTGAAAATAGTCTATGACCATTTTAGCTTTACCTCTTTTTTTTCTGCTTCTTTTCTAACCATGAAAGCTGAAGAAGAGAAATGTGATTTACTTGGTTCTATTAACTGTAGATCAAGCAATTCGTTTATTTGGGTTGAGAATTCTTTCTTGTCTTTTGGACTGTATGCCATTGCTTTTGCTCTTATGATTTTTCCTTTGCATTCTTCAAGTAATTCAATTCTTGCTGTAAACTTTCATTTGTTGATTCCAGGATTTAAAGAATTTTCAGAACAACATTTGTTAAAGATGTTAGCAATTTCTTCCCTTGTTGTATTTATTTTGAAAGTTTCAATTTCATTAGAGGTAATAAAAATATGCGAATTTTTAGTAATATTCTCCCCCTGAAAAGATTTGAAAATCTTTTTATTTTCAATTTTTATAGTATCTAATTTTTTTTTTGTTTTTGGGTGTTATAGGCGATAGCCTTTCTTTTCTTTGCAATCCAAAGACTGTTTTTGTTTAGACTAAAACTAACATAGTCAATTTTTTGTATAATTAGGAAAAGTTGTTTCTAATGATAAAATCAATACCAGTTTCGAATTGGTAAACTGTAGGAATTTTAAAATAAAAAGTCTCTAATATTGAGTTATGATATCCACAAATTCCAATATCAAGGGTTGTGATAACTTTTGAAGATTTAACTTCATATTTGTCTGCTATTTTTAAATTTAAAACTTTTTCTGATTGTACCAAAAAATGCTCAGGTATAATCCATTTACTGGCTGTACAAACTGATGCACCAGTATCAATGTATGCATGAACTGAGAATTTTCTAAAACCTTCAAAACTTAATTTGATAGGAATGTAGATCGAATTTGGGTTAGTAATATTTTTACCACTCATCTTCAGAGGATTCTAAACATGATTCGGAATCTGAATCTGTTGTTAGATAATACAAAGATTTTGTATCACTCGGATCTTCTACTGGATATAAGCATTGTCTTTCAAATGTTTCAAGAAGTTTGATTCTGTCTTCATTTCCAATTCTCACTGGACATTCATTTGCATAATGTCCTGATTCATTGCATAACCAACATCTGCAATATTTCTTCTTTTCTGGGCAGAAATCCTTCTTGTTGTCTTTGTATCTTCTTTGAAATTTTTCCCTTTGGGATTTCTTTTGTATTTTTTGAAAAATTTCTTCTTGTAAGGCTACCTGTATTTTTTGAACTTGTAATTCTTCCTTTTTGGCCTTCTCTTGGATTCTTTCTTTTCTGGAAAACATCCGTACTGTTCTTGTATTCTGTTAAGATATCTGTCGCAACAAATTCTAGGATTTTTAGTAACAGCAAACTTACATACATTAATACATGCATGGTAATGACCATCTCGACCATAGGGATGGCAATGGGGGCGACCCCGCCTCATAATATTTTTTACCTGCCTTGCGATCCACAAATTCACATGGCGGCGCGGGGCGGGTCAATCTTTTGACTCGCTAACCGCCAAACGAATTTTTTTTTTTATAAAACTGAAAGAAAATAATTATAAAAAAATAATTTTTTTTAAATATTTGTAGCAAAAAAAAAAAAAATTCAAGAATGAGATTGTAGTGTAATTGTTGAGATTTATAGTTTATAATTTCAACCCGGATTCGATTCTTCTTTAGTCTATTTTTAGCAAATTTTTAATTTGTATTATATTTTATGATTTTACAAAAAAAAAAATCTTGGTGGGGTCGGTCGCGGGTGGGGCGGAATGTGTCTTGCCACGCCATGGCTGCTCCATGAACTCACAAGGCGAAAAAATCCTCATCGGACTCGTCTCTATTACCCGAATAAGCTAGGCGAGGCGGGCGGGGCGGGCGGGCGGGTTTTTTTTTTATCCTTACTCGGCCACTGCCCAGTCCTATCCCTTTTTATCCTGTTGCCATCCCTACCAAAAAAGAAAAATTTCATTAGCACTCATTGAACTTTATGTAAAATATCAATGTAGTCACTAAATATAAATTTGTCTCAATTAAGTCATCAAACTTTGAATTAATTTAAATTTAACCACTAAACTTTAATTTAATTTCAATTTAACCACTAAACTTTAATTTAATTTTAAATTTCACAACTTTGTCACGTGCCATCCCCAAATAGATGAGAATTGCTCAATTGACAATCATCTCGCAATAGATTTTGTGTAATCTCTATATGACATGCCAAACTACCTCTATGTCACATCCATCAATGTGTAAAAAAAAAAAAAAAAGGTAAATCTTTTCACTTTTTAATCCAAGCTCGAGTTTGGCAAAAGTTTGATAAAATGCAATCAACTTTCGAGTTGAACAAACTTCAATTCTAACCACACATTAAATGAGTTTTATAAATTTTATTAATTTTTCAAATACACATAAAATCAACTTTTATCCAAATCTATTAAAACTTTTATCAAACAAACCCTAAAAATATTATCGTAACATTTATTTTACTATTTTCGTTTTTAGAACACAAATGTGAACTAAATCATTTCTAACAATTTAGGGGATGATATATAGCAGAAGGTGATATAATAATAAAATTTAAAATTAAATTAAAATTTAGCTACGTGAAAGTTGAATAATGAAATTTATCTAATAAAAAATATTAATGCTATTTGTATACCACTGGTATGATGACCAGTTTATAACAATAAATTTACTTTAATTAATTGGTAATATATACTTACGTATTGAATTAGATCTTATTGACACATAGTCCGACGATTACTCAATCAATACTAATTTTAAAAAGCCTTAAAAGGAGAAACAATTTTACCTTCATATATTACAACTTTAGACTATTTTACCCTCCTACATTAAATTAAAAAAAATCCAAAACCTTTCATCTCTCGGACTATTTTACCCTCCTACATTAAATTATCTCCTACATTAAATTAAAAAATTCAAAACCCTTTAATCTCCTACCATTATTAAACAAAATAAGTTGTTCGGGATCTTTAGACAATTTATCTTCAGTTGTTTTCTTCACTGCGAAATACAAATAATAGGCCCTAAAAGGGATAATAATTTTGGACAATATTACTATCGTATATTACAACTTTTGGACTATTTTACCCTCCTATATTAAATTAAAAAATCCAAAACCCTTTCTTCTCCCACCATTATTGAACAAAATAAGTTGTTTGGGACCTTTGGATAAATTATCTTCCATTTTATTTCAATGCAGAATACAAACCTTTGGACAAAATAAGGGGTTGTTTGGGTCTTTGGACAACTTATCTTCAGTTTTTTTTAAATATAGAATACAAAAGGCCATATGATGATTATGTAATTCCTAAATATGTATTTATGATCATAAAAATGGGACTATTTTACCTTCCTATATTACATCTTTAGACTATTTTACCTTCCTATATTAAATTAAAAAATTCAAAACCTTTCATCTCCGACCATTATTGAACAAAATAATAGGTTGTTTGGATCATTTGGGCAATTTATTTTCATTTTTTTTTCTACTTTAGAATACAAATGGTCATATGATGATTATGTAATTCCTAAATACGTATTTAAAATTTTAAAAATTGGGATTTATGAATTGGAAAGTTAAAAGACCTTTCACATCCCACTATTATTAAATTATATAACACAATCTCATTAAAAGATTTACACAAAGAATATTGTTTACAAAGAGCTACTACTCCAATAAAAATACAATATTATATAGTTAGTTATTACATTATCTTAAAATACAATTATTAATTATTAATTTCATTCTTCGTAAAATGCAACAATGGAGATCCATGTTAATACATCATCAATTCCATAAGATTTGATATCAAAATTTTATCAATCATCAAAACTCAAATCACCAAACTGTATTCACTGCGTTCAAGTAGTGTTGATATTATCACAATATAAAACTCATCTCTAATTGCAATATCAACAACCTTCTTGTTTTGCTTTTACTGCAATTGCTACATTAACATTTTAACTATTAACAATTAAAAAATAATAATTTTCAAAATACCAAAAATTAACAAAATTATTGCAAAATCACGTATAACGCACGTCTTTCTAACTAGTCAATATAAAACTCTCTTGAACTCCAATGCAAAAATAAAATAGAAACAAATAAAATAGAGACGAATAGAAGATCATCTCCAATATGATTGTGGATTGAAAAAAAAAATGATCTACATATACAAGAGAGAATGGAAGATAAATTATAAAAAATTAAATAAATGATAATTAACAAACACTTCGATAGAAATATATTATAAAAAATTAAATAAAAAATTAAACACGCATTTTAATAGATATTAATTATAAAAAATAAATAAAAGATGTTTGAATGGTGTGCTAAATAATCTTCTATTTTTATTTTATTTTTTGCTGTATAAGCAATTTAGATTAACCATCACGACCGTAAGGAGTTTTTTCTGCTAATGAAAAAAAAAATACTTAAATATTCGTGTATCACTACGTCTTCAGTTTCTCCCTTCACAAAGTTATCTTCTCCAAAATTTGCTGACCGTTTCAATCCATATCTCTGATTCGATCATCTCCCTCAACCTATCATCTCCAAAATTTGCTCATATTTCCATCTCCCTCCACCGTTTATCTCTAAAATTTGATCACATGCTGAATCCATCTTTCTCAATTAATTATCTCCTTCCACCGATAATTTTTAAAATTTTTTCACCACATCAATCTATCATCATAAAAGTACATCAAATTTTAATGATACATTCTCATAGACGCTACGATCGAATTACACCACATAAAAGCGGTATACTAGTTTTATAACTTTCATTTGTTTCTTTTTTTTTTCAGTGCAATCCAATTGGATGGGAGAGTTGAACAAAAGGCCAAAGCCTCCAAATTCCAAAACCATCATATTCAATAGCACAAAGACACCGCGTCCCCGCCCTGTTTCTCCATTGACTACAGGGTTTTCTCTTCTCCTTTCGCCAGTTTTTGCCGATTCGTATAATCAAAATCTCTTTCCTTACCTTCTTCACCCACACATTCAACAACCCTTATAGTTTTTTTTTGTTTTTTTAGAAGAAAAGAAATATGAAGGTGACAGTGGAATCGGGTTCCGATTGTTTCGGGGACGGAAAATTTTTAGGTCCGGGTTTCCGATTTCATCCCACCGATGAAGAGCTCGTGCTTTACTATCTCAAGAAGAAGATCTGTAAAAGAAAGCTCCGTCTTGACGTCATCGGAGAAACCGATGTTTATCAGTGTGACCCAGAAGAGTTGCCTGGTAAGATTTTCATTCTTTTTACTGCTGGGTTGTTACTGAATTATAATTTTTTTTATGGTTTAGGCGTTTATGTGATCGTTGACTTCATTTTATTACCTGGGCTAGTTTTTTGTTTATAGTTCTTGAATTGATGTTACAGATCTGTCGTGGATTGATGCCTAATATTTTATTAAAATTTGAAGTGATTAATGATTTTTGGGTTTGTTGAATTGTGTTGAAAATTTGTTTGCTTGATTTATCTGGGCTATTTCTCAAGACTGAATTGAATTTTTTTTTTTTTTTTTTAATTTTCAACATGTTCTACAGTTTGTTCTGATTTCTGAAAATTCAATTTCAATTTGGGATTGTTGATTCCTAATATCAGGAGGAGAAGAACTAGTATCGAACTTTAGGAAAAAAAGGAATGGACGTGTAAAAGTGAAAAAAGGGATTGATTATATAGTGTAATCTGTTTGTATGTTCTGTGGACTGAAACATATAAAACTGAAAATTAATAATCGAGTCACGAGTAATGGATTCTGTATTTTCTAGTTTCCTGGGATCGATAAGCTTTCCTTTTCGAAAATTTGCATAATTGTCAAGGTATGATCCTACCTGCTTACTTCTGTTGTAAATCTTAGTTTTGATTAACTGTCCAGTATTTTAGATTTCAGTACTTTGTTTACTAAAGGCATGATGCAGGGGTGCGAGTGTCAAAAGAACAGGATGATCAATGGTTTGTCTATTTTAATGTGATTTTGGTTATCACCGACCGTAGGGAGGTTTTGTGCACAAGGGGCAAAAAAAAGTAGTATGTATTTCAATACATCTTTACGTCTTCATCCTCTCAAACCAAAACCCATATCTCTCTCTCAATTTCTCCATTTCTCCATATTCTTCAAAATCTAACCCCCTTCAAACAAAACTCTCTCTCTCTCTCTCAACCCCTCGATCCATTAAAATCATCATCTACCACAGTTGGATCCCACCGCAAAGAAAAGCGGTATACTAGTTTTTGTTAGTTTTATGCTAAATGTTTTCCTACTTTTCACTTTTTATCATGTTGGCTTTAGAACCTAGTTGATTGAGTTTGTGCATATTTGAAATGCAGGGCTATGTAAATTGAAAACTGGTGATAAGCAATGGTTCTTCTTTTGCCACAGAGATAGGAAGCCGAATGGAGCGCGGTCAAATAGGGGCACAAGGCATGGATACTGGAAGGTGACTGGGAAGGATCGTGTCATCACGTGCAGTTCTCGCCCTGTTGGGGTGAAGAAGACCCTGGTCTTCTATAAAGGTCGTGCACCGAGAGGAGAACGTACGGACTGGGTGATGCATGAATATACCATGGACGAAGAGGAGCTGAAGAGATGCCAGGATGCACAGGATTACTATGCTCTGTACAAGGTATATAAGAAGAGTGGGCCCGGTCCCAAAAATGGTGAGCAATATGGTGCCCCTTTTAGGGAAGAGGAATGGGATGATGATGAGCTAGATGCCAATGGCCTTATTGATGATGAGAACTCTGCAAAGCAAGTTAACGTAACGGTGTCTTTTGATAATACCACGGTTAATTTTGAACGAGAATCCCTGTTGCATGATCTTGAGGAGTTCCTCAACCGCGATGATGATGAACCCGTAATTGTTCTGCCTCTTGCTCTTGATAACGGATGTGTACTAGAACAGTTTGTGGGTGAGGAAGAAACCCTGAGCACCTTGATTAATCATGATTCAAGGGACGTGACTTTACCTGAACAAAGAACAGTCCTCCAACCGTGCAGCCAACAACATAATGTGCAAGCTAGTTTTGACCTGACACATTCGGGCACAATGCAGTTACAAGAATATGAGGCAGCCAAGTCCACTTTAGCTCCAAATGGTCATGACCAAGAGCTTCATGTGGCTGAAGAGGATTTCCTTGAAATGGACGATCTAATTGGTCCGGAACTAATCCATCAAACTCTTGATAAAGCAGCAGACATCATGGAGGAGCTGCAGTTTGATGAATTTGACGGGTTGAGTGAGCTTGACCTATACCAAGATGCAGCCATGTTGATTCGAGAGATGGAACCTGCTGAATCGGGGCAGATTTCTCGACTATATATGAATAATTTAGAGAATGGATTCATAGACCCAACTTCAAATTCTTGTCTAAACAATCTTGTGAATAAAACTGTGAATTACCAGCTGCATGAGCCACTCTTAAATGAAACCAATTGTCAGATGTGGACGTATGAGCAAGGATGCAGTGATTTTTCTGCTATAGAAGCAAATCAGGGTATCATTCCTTCACCTACTTCAGGTACTGAATTAATTGCAAACTTCAATGATGACATTTTTGAGCAGCTTAAAATGTATCTGTAATCTCAGTTGATTGTTCATGTATTTGTACAACATTAAAATCTCTTCCTTAACTAATCTCGAAGAGCTCCTCTTGGTCAGATGGATGGTATGGGAAGACCATGTCATCTTCCACACGGCAAGAACTCTTGCGCCCAAGTGGAAATGGGGGAGTTTGAGCCAATCTTGAAGAGCTCTTCTTCTAATCACATAACGTTAGACTGTTTTCTGATTTTACCAAGTTTTCGTATGTTTAGGTGTTGTACATTATGGTAATTCTGTCAATCATTCTACCGAAGAAAATCAAAATCGAAATGGCGAACAGGATGATGGTACAGACTCGTGGTTCTCTTCTGCTCTCTGGGATTTTGTGGAGTCTATACCAACAACTCCTGCTTCAGCTTCAGAAAGTGCTTTGGTAAATAGGGCATTTGACCGAATGTCTAGCTTCCATAGGATGCGAATAAATGCTAGAAACACGAATGTTGCTGCAGGTAATACCACCTCTGCAACTTCAAGAAGTTCCTGTTCAGGCAAATCTATGATCAGTATGTTATGTTTTTCATTGCTTGGAGTAATGTGTGCTATCTTGTGGGTGCTGATTGGAACCTCTGTAAGAGTAAATGGTTGATATGTAGCTATCTATATATGTTTATGTAAATAGAAAGTTTTGATCTGTTGCTTCACTGGATTTTAATGGGTTTTGCATATAGGAAAGAATTGACCGTTGGATAAATTTTATTAAAATTTGGTCACTCTGTCCATCTTCGTTAATTTGTTTTAACCCCAATAATGAAGGCTACCATGTGAGTAGCCCATTTTGCTCTTCATTACCTCATTTCCATTAATCCGTACAACTTTTTCATTTTGAGTCAATTTGTTATCTTTTGGCAAATAAAACTACATAATATATTTAGCCTTTAGTATTAAATATGATTTTAATTTTTTTTTTTTTTTTTTTTTTAGTTTATACAATTTAAAGCGCTTCGAGTCTATTCTTACTACTCTTTGTATTTTATAACCAAAGTAACTAACCACAAAATAAGTGGACTTTTAGCTTATCCTAAATGTAAATCTATATTACACATCTATTTACAATATCGTTATCATAGAATTGAGTATTTAAATATTTTTGTTTATCGACTGTGAACTGAAATAAATGTCGAAAACAAAAACTTGAATATATGCTTTATTAATTATGTCAAAATAAATAGGCTACATTAGTAAAGAAAAAAAAAAAATTGTGTTTGGGCAATATATATTGACTTAGCGCTGTTGATTTGTTACGAATGGATTTAATTTAATTATTTTGATCACATTGGAAGTTTTGCGTGTTTATTTGTATTTTTTTAAAAAGTGGAATGTTTTTTTTTTTATAAAAAAAAAAGAAGTAGCTTTGTTATATTTTGTAATGTGGAAGAATTTAAATTTCATGTTGTATGATATTGTCGCATGTAATTGAAATTAGTTTGGTTTGCCTTGCTTAGATAAAAATTCTGGCCTATATTTTCGATTTTCTAAGCCATTGTCCGATACATTTTTATTCTTAAAATTTAGCCTTAATACCACATAAAAGTAGGCCATTTATGGCCTATAAAAATTGGTTCCCCTTAACCCCAAAATTTGATTCTTTTTCAGTTTAAAATTTACACCCGTAGGCAGGGGCGGACCTACATGGGATTAGAGGTGTCAATCCGGGTTAGGCGGGCCGGGTTGGCCCACTTTCGATGAAGTTCGGTGATGGCCCACTTTCGATGAAGTTCGGTGATGGCCCATATTAGAAAAAGTCTGTGCCGCGGTGGGTTGCGGGCTGGGTCAATCTAGTCCATGAAAATTGAACGTGAACCCGGCCCACTTGTTGACCCATCCAGGTCGATCCTATGTGGGTTGCGATTCGCCCTGAGTTCGATCCGTATGAATAAAAAATTAATTTTTTTTTGAAATTAATAAAAATAATAATTACTAACTTATTTTACTTTCAAAAAAAAAAATGTTTACATTTATAGAAAAAAATGTGTTAAAATACAACACACTTACACACTTCTTTTTTGGATAATTAGCACAAACCGTCCCTATCTTTTGAAGTTATTGGGCAAATCGTCCATATTTTTGAAATTTTGGCATTTTCACAATCATTTACACATTTTCTTGTAAAAAGTCTTTTCCGTTAATTGTCATCCAAAAATTGCCGTTAACCTTCTTCCACAACACAACTTGCATTACAAAGGAAGGCTAATTTTGTCCATACACTTTCTTCAAATATTTTGCTTTTTTCCTTTGTTGCCAATTCTTTCACCTGAAAATAATGCTATTGAAGAAGCTGCATCGGCAGTGGATCACCCCCTCCCCCCGCAAAAGCCCGAAAATAATGATGTTCAAGAAGTTACATTAGTCGTGTCTTCCCCAGCAAAGCCCGAAAGCAATGAACTTCAAGAAGTTGTTTCAACGGCTGTTCGTCCTTCAAAGCCCGAAAACGAGACATGAATGTTCGTAAGAAAATTTCCTGAACAAAAGTGTGAACCTAGTACTCGTGTTGTATTCTTGGGTACAATAGTTGAAGAGACATTTTACCATCTTTCTTTGTTCCCTTCATTTCTTAAGCTGTAGTGGCATATTTTTACTTTTTGGTTGTTGTTGGATACAAAATGATCGATTTTTTACTCTTTTGAATCTTGATTTTTTTGCTTTCTGTATAAGTTTTCTGCACCAGAGAATTTAGTTGGGAAGAATTTCCACCCTCTTTTCCTTCCTCTTTGTCTGTATTCTTGGTTGGATTAGCTTTTAATCGCCATTAGGAAGAATTGCAGGAGGAATAATTTGAGAAGAAAGTTTTTGGACGAAATTATCCTTCGAAATTAGTATGAATCGTGTTGAAAATCATATTTAACGGAGCTTTTTGGATGGTAATGGACGGAAAGGACGTTTGACACAAGAAAATGTGTAGGTGAGGGTAAGACGATTTGCACAATAACTTCAAAAGGTGGAGACGTTTTGTGTTAATTACTCTTCTTATTTATTAATTTTTTTCTTAAATTTCTTTTTTTTTTTAATAATTTTTTTATAATATTAAATGGGCGTGAGTTAATCATTGCCCGTCTCGACGACTGAACCACTTGGGTCGGCGATTCAAAGATCATCCGACTGTGAGCGGCTCGTCCGGCTCACCTGGGCCGGCTTGTTATTACGGGCCTCCACGGGTGGACCAATGCTGATTTGGTCGGCCCGCTCGTCTTGACACCTCTACATAGAGTTAACTGACTCCATAGATTTTTCTCAATTATTTGTTTATTTTATTTTTTGCCTTTTCTCTAATATGTCATTACGTTAAGTCTAATAAAAATAAAAATAAAAATAGATTTACATTAAGAATCTCCAAATGAAAATTGGCCAATTCATGAAAATGTGTCAATCCCTTATTAAAAATCTTCAATCCAGACACAGACTTCACTTTATGTCTAGTTGATTCTTCATCTCATCTCATTTGTTCTCTCTGTTCTTTTTCAATATCTTTCTTTCCTCTTTCAAATTTGTTGATTGGCCTGCCGATTTCTTCCTGTTTTCAACTCCAGTCACAACATTTGAGATAAGGTAACAGTTGAATTAATTTTGTTGAAATTTATTTGAAAATTGTTTATTGAAATTTTTTTTTTTTTAGTGGGTAGGGGGGTTAGTAAGATATGATAGCTAATAGTGAATTGTACTAATGTCGGAGACTAAATTTTTTAGGGAACGGTAAGAAAAATGGAGAAAATTTAGTTTAATAAGTATTAATATTATCAATCTAGTTCTCCTCTAAATTATACAATTGTGGTGAAAAGGTCGAAGACGTATAATGCTTAAAGATCTTTAACACAAGTCTGTTTGACAGATTGAGACATTTGCAGAAAGAATTAGATAGTCTTTTCTTTTTACTAACTATCATGATCATTTCAAACTTTACTACATATTGAATTAGGTTAGTTTTCTTTATTCATTTTTTAAATTCCGTGTTCGTCGCTGATTTATTTTCTTATTTATTTGGATTTTATTTGTAATTTCATAGACGTTATATAGTTAATTGGCTTAATCAGTTTTAATTATTTTACCACTTTCTTCATCTTCAGAATTGAAAATTTTGATATAATTTATTGTGGCTTCAATTTGTTATCCTTTACCTTGTGAACTCTTTTTTTTCCCTTCTTAATTCATAGACAAATAACCTAGTCATTTGATAATATTGATAACGATTTAATTAATGATGTGTTGACTTATTTTTATTAACGTTATGTTTTTTATAAAAATTTTTTATATATATTTTTGATCCTACAATGAAAAATGTCTAGCTCTGCCCTGTCCGTAGACAGTCCAAAACTTGGTCGACTTCAGCCCCAGATTTCAACCATGAAACTACCCCTTCATCACTCCAAAAACCGCCCATTGACCTCTAAAACAACTACCCATTATCCAAGTATGAAGCCCCCACTTTCTTACCCATTTTCCCTCTTATTCCTCCTCCTCCCCCCTTCTTTTATCCCATAATTCAACCCCTACAGTGTGTGTCCCCTTCCCCCAAAAATCAACTTTTAACTTTAGCAAAAACTTCCCATTTTCATTCGGCCGCAAAATTCCAGTGTTCTCCCCATTTTGCGCTTAAGTTTTCGTGCCCAGAATTTGAGGCAGCATCCTTGTGTTCTTATTTTCAGCTACTAACAACTTATATTCTTCCACCAAAAATTCAGCAAAAGCCCCATAGTTTTATATTACATAAATTATATGATTTCAAAAAGTTTAATTTGAGCAAATATTACGTAACCCATATGCCATGTTGGATGTATCTAGCATGGTTAGTGATAGAACATTATGTTGATGATGGAAGGAAATCACCTAGAATGTTAGTGATTGAAGATAATCACTTAAAAATTATGTAGTGCCGGCTATCAAAGTTATGTTTGTTCCTTAATTATGTTTTGACATATGAAATGTCGCATTTGTGGTTGTGTATAAATTTTTCACATGTATGTATATTTACTCCCGAATGTTTTATTTGAAATGCTCATGCCCCTAAATTATTTACTCTCCAGATTGATATGGTTGGCGGTGGTGCAACGATGCAAAAATGGCGACAGAAAAATGTTCTAGGTTTATTATGGTTTTGACGTCGATATAATCGAACATTTTTATATTTAAATTAAATAAAAATGTTGTGACTATGTTAAATGATATAAATTATAAAACTATAAAAAATTTATTTCTATTTAAATTTTTCTTGTGCGCTTGATATTTTTTCGCTGCACATAAATTTTAAAACTATTTAGGGCACGGGAAATTTAAGTTGGAATTGTCAAGTTATATTTAAAAATTTTTAAGTCCTCTGGGTTAAGAAAATCCAAGACGTTACATAACTGCTCAAAGTTCTAATTGAAGTTTGACAAATCGAATAAATTGATGAATTATGAAATAATTGAATTTAAATTTATTTAAAGATTGAGTGAATATCGATGTAATAAGGGACGGCGTGTGGACTGGATGAACGAACATGATACAACGGATGCAAAAATATCAAATAACTCGATAAGCTTTATTTTATCAAGCTTTTATTTAATCATCCTACTTTAGTTTTAATTTTCAATTCAATTACTTTAGTTACGAATTTTACTATTTAAGCATAGTTGGGATTTCATTGCAGGATCATTTCTGCTAATTTCTCTCTTTTTAATTCACGTATTTTCACTACGTTACATGTTTTGGTGATACATGCACAGGTCCAAAAACCACTTTTATACTTTATCAATGTAGTTTGGTAAAGTTTCAACGTAGTTTTTTTTAGATTTTTTAAAAAAATATTAATAAAATATATAGTTGAAAAATTGATAAAAATTATGAGTTTTATGAAATATATGGTTGAAAACAAATTTTAAAAAAACCCTTCCACAAAAAGGTGCTTAAAAACAATTTTTTTTTTTTTTTGCAGGCAATATGTACCACAAGTCTGGGTATGACTTAAAAGTGCTTAAAACCACTTTCTTTGGCAGCATCAAAGATGATACTGCCCAAAAAAAGTTGCTTTTTAAACCCCTACTAAGCACACCCAAACATGCTCGTAAGAGGGTCCACAGTTGCCTAACCTTTCACTCTGAGCCCTAAGGGACCATTCAAGGTTCATAGAATTCATCTCACTCGTAAGTCGCAAGAGAAAAGAAACTAGAAGTAGAAAGATTTCATCAACGTAGTTCCAAATGTTTTGAACTTGGAAGCAACTTGCTATCTACCGATATGCTCTTAAACTCTAGCTAACTAATAAAAAGATTCATATGCTTAACACATGCATATGGACTTATTAATCATCTCGACTAAATTCAAATGTAATGAAAGACTTGATCCCCATCGAAAGAAATTGATGTTATATAGGCTCATTGTCCTCTATTAGAATTCATTCACAGACAATTTCGAAATGATATAGTGTTGAAAATTTAATACAATATAGCAAAAATAGCCGTATCTTTGTTTGTTCTGTGTACTTTTCTACCTTATGATGTCTTTCATCCTTAAATTTTTTGTATAAATAACTCAACAACAGCACCTGGATTTGAGCTCCCCCATCATTTGACTGGGATAGTAGTGCAATAATGTCTCTTTAGACTTCTGTTGAATAGCCATTCGTCTTCGCTGGCCCAAAATTATCGAGTAACCAATCATTTTGCTAGATGTAAAACTTCTGAATGTGCCAAGAAACAGCATCAGTAAAAGAAATAGAGCCATTCCATTTGTTATCTAAGAAATCGACTATGACTGTGGATGCATTCATAAGAAAGCCCTCCTTATTGTCCTTGCAGTTACCCGGGAAACTAACTTTGCAGCCAGATCAGCTGGAAGGCGTAGCAATTTCTGTTGTGAATCTTGTGGGAGCTGTCAAAAGTGTATGCATTTTATGTATCAGTAAGATCATCGGTGAAGTATAATGCTGTAGTGAATCTGGTAATGTGTACACAGAATTAAATTTTTATCGTGTCACTGGGCGAAAATTAATGAAAGGATTAGAAAAAACCCAAGCCAGTTTTTGAACGTCTAATATCGTTTCATACTACAAAAGCAGGCAGGGAAAAATGGTTTTATTACATTGTTATCAGGCCTATTAATGCATCAAATACTACAATGCTTGATGCATACCTCAATAACGACGGAGAGGAGTGGTATTATTTTTTGAAGAGATTCAAACTGATAAGGGACGAGCGATGCTCCATTTGATGTTCTCGGATCTTTGTTTGGCCCGAATCCTTGAACCCCCTGTAAAACAGTAATTAGCGAATTATCTGCCTTTTCACTATAATGCTCTCTTATTCTCAGAGATCATACTTTGTCCTTTAAAATCTTTTGGTAAAAATCAGACCTGGATTATCACAGGAAAGAACAAAATAACGCAACTAAATGCCAAAATATTCAAAATACTGGTTTTGAAGAAGTCGACTTAAAATGATAAAAGCTGAATTTACTCACAATAACCCATTAAAATGTATTTCACTTTTCAGCAAACCACAACGATATTGTAACTGCACTTCTACTGCATCTGAGACCTCATATAGTGGATGCAAAAACTCATGTATTTGATAAAGCTTGCACCTGCTTTCTGGAATATGGACTACTTAAATGACCAACGAAAAAAAATTGGAAAGAAGATTTTAACTTCCAATGACTTCATTGTCAAGTCAAATATTTGAGAAACACTTCTGATAATGTAACTCGTAATTGAATAACTTAAATATCAAATTTCCCACATTTTCTTTATCACGCATGCACATGTTCATGCACTCATTCACTCAAAAAGATGCTGTTCCCTAACACGCTGATGCACACTGACCTTTAGGTATGTGTGCATATAACTGCTTCCAGGTAGGAAGACCCATTCAACCTCCATTAGAAATGTGGACACTGGTCGGTGACTGCTAATTACCACATTAACCAAGTAAAATATCTTACCATGTTAGATATTCCAGTCTCTTGCACCACTGATAGCAATGCCAAGAGGCGACGCAAATTTTGCAGGTTGGTGATATCTTCGTTAGTCATGGAGGAGAAAGAACCCGAAGCTGTGAAGGGTATGTTTGACGTGACTGCATGTGTTATTGAATCCAGGGTTGCTAGTCCAAGTGCATCCAATCCCTGCAATAATTGGAAAAATCAATCAAGAGCATCAAGAACACTAATTAGGTTTTGACTGCTCATTATTGACCCTTGAGTAGTATTTAGCAAGTAGGTGTAGCCAGAATGTAATAATAATTAGTATATGAGATTATAATTTTAATACACACACATTTGAGCTGATGTCTCATCCTGGATCAGTTGCCTGGATCATTCTGATTCAGATTTTCATGCTAGACCCTGTCTCTAACCAGCACTCCAACTTTTTCAAACCAAATGCCTTGGTCAGATGTGGTACAAATTTTTAGGTAATATGACCACCTCAATGTTACAGGCGTGTTTTTATTGTTATCAAATTCGTAACAAATGTGCAGCACGTCATAACTGCGTCCAGCCACAATAAAAAATTAGAGCCTATAATTACCGCATGGTAGCAGCGACCCACCATGGGATCAAAATTCCGAATCAAACTTACTTCCCACAACCAAGACCAAAAGCAAATCAAATTACTGACCTACTCATTTAGTTTCCCCAAGGCTCACAAATCTGAAGAACATCGGGAAAGAATAAAAAGAAGAAGTCTTCCTAAAAATGCAGAACATTAACTTCCAATATATAAGGACATGATAGCCACAGTCAGGTCTGGTAACCACCCTTTCACTATAATAATACTAATGCTACCACTCAAATACAGATTAAGTACAAGAAAATTAACGGTAATATCACAATGCCAAAGTGAACAAAATTATGAATATCATCCATCTGTACTTCCAATCACTTAACAGTGGTCATTCTGAATCAATCACGTTGCTCACAAGCATGAGAGAGAGTTCTGGTGCAGGGATGGCAGAAACTTGCAGTGATAGTGGTGCAGGCATGGCAGAAGCTAGCTCTGGTAGTGGTGCAGCAAAGGGCGGATGCCATTGTGGGTTAGTGTTGGAGGTGGAAGAGGAAAAAAAGAAGGGTTTAGGGAGAGATTTTGGTTGGTGTTGCAGGTCAAAGAGAGTTCAACTGTCAATTTAGTGGGGAAACAAAAATGTAGATTATTTGAAACAGACTGATAAGGAAAGCTTGACGAATTTTTACAACAAAGAGAGTTTAGTTTTATTCATGGACATGGCTGAGGCTGCTTCTCAATTTCTCTACCAGAAAGAAAATTTACATAATTTATAACTAATGATCATCGAACTAAGATTTTTTTTCAGTCTCATGGCATGACATCACTACATTTTGGTAATTTCCACACAATTGATAACAGAAGAGGTCTTAATTCATACCTTAGCAAATTCTTCAAGAAGAATTTCTCTCACAAATGCACCCTGCAAAAATGTAATTGTATTTGAAAATTTCTATGTAATATGGTTATCCTTTTTTCTATAGCATTCAGAGTTAGTGAGTTACAGAGGTTAGGAATACCTTCTCATCCAAGGTGAAGTAAAGGATTTCCTTGATAGCCATCCTGGAGTTGTCATCCTCTACTTGCTTCATAACCAAAGCTCTCCCTATCCTGGCACGTCGCGACTTTCACAATGGAAATTCAAGCTATGAGAAAAACAAACCCAGTGCAACTGTGCAACTGGAAAATAACAAAATAACACTGTTGGAAGGGCCGTGGAAGAACATAGGATCATGTTTCTAGCATGTGAAAATAGATTCCAGAAAGAAATACATTATTTTTGCATCCTGTCTGACTGGTTTAGCAAATTTAATGCTAATACAGATAAATGACATTTCATATGAACATTATATTTGTAGTAAACAGTTGATAACACAGTAGAGCATTTACTATGTTCAGTTCGAAATACACACGTCTCATTATTATTGAATCATGCATATTGAAACAGGAAGGATTCCATTTTTGGGTGTGAGTGGGTGGGGAGGGATAACGATGTAGCCTAAGGGAATAAGAGAATTTGAATAAGAGGCTTATTGCCACATTATTGTTCCATTTATAAGGTATTTCACAAATTCCGTGTGGGGTAGACTACTCAGCTTTCCGCGTGGTTTTGTAATGTGAAGCAAAACACTATTATTGGGTATGCCCTACAGAACAATCAATAAATTTGGCAGACCAGTCATGATGTCACATACAAAACTTCAGCTAAATCATATTAATATTCAGGATAATGAAAAGAATAATTATTAACCTACACATAAAAATAGTATTTTTACCTCTGTTATGAGTGACTCTAACCGTTCAATGTTGAACATACCATCCTAGTGGAAAAACTTGAAGTCAGATTAGCAATTTCATTAAGCACATTTAGGGGACAGTGAGATTAATCTTGGAGGCAACATGTAATAAACTAAGGAACCAAGAGATTGCCCTTTATAGCGAAAATAATTTCTTTGTCTAGCTGTACCTTGTAAAGAAGAGTTTGCAAAGAAGATTTCAGCCTTGGTGAGGTGTCAGTTAGCACCTTTCTTGCAATCCATGGGTATGTATTACCCAAAACTTTGTAATTTGGGTTGAAGCTGATGGCAATTCCCTCTAGAACCGCGAGGCTGAATGTTCCAGAAGATGAATTAAAACTAAACTTTAGCTAGAAGGAACATAGTACATGTTTTATTCATAAATTAAAACAAGGATTTCATGAGAAAATGAAATATTCTTGTAACATATAATGAGATCGTGCAAGAGTTTTATCCAGAAAAGAGGATATTATGCCAGAGAAACAAAATCTCCACCTTCTTATCACAAGAGAGAAATAAGAAGGTATTCTGAATTTGAATTTATACCTGCGGATATGAAAATAATATTTTATTATTAGAACAGAATTGGAATGGAACTTCTAAAGCAAGCAAAAAGGAATTCAAATACCATCAAGGTACAAGTACACACAAGCATGTACATCTGGCTGACTCTAATCATCATCATAATTGTATTCTCATTAACTTTTATAATTCCACAACTCTAAGCCATATAGTTAAAATTTTGCATGGAACAAGAATACAAGCCATAAGAAAGTTGAGCAAGTTCTGTTGGTCTACTTGACAGACTGGCAAATAAAGTAAACTGTATTTCAAAGTGAATATAGCATCATACTGTTCAACCACTTCGGCAGAAATTACAAATAGTTACATTAAAGTAATTATGTGTGAAGCATTTAGGCCATACCATAATAGTTAAAACAACGTAAAATTAAAACTATGTACTTCTGTACCATTTAAAACTATATAATATCTGCTCAAACCCAATAACTAATATATAAACCTTCCGAAACTTTACACATACACATATAGACACAGATTCATACATACATACATACATACATACATACATACATACAAACAAAGGTTCGAAGTATGCTCCATCAACATCTAAATAGGAAGCTAAGGCATCCAATGACATTTACATAGTGGTTCCCAAATTTCCCAAAAGGTCCCCAAAACTTATGTTGCGAACTCCTCTGGCAACAGCATTTCGAAAGACACCTGCACGGCGAAAAATAAAAATGTCGGTGAAAATGCAATCTCAGCATATGGAAGTCATGCATCTACACGTACATTCAAGTTCATGAAGATAACTTGATATATTAGCCCTACCAGTTGAAACTATAAACTTTTACCACGCAAAGGAGAAGTCAAACCTGTTAATGCCTTAGTAACAGCTTCTTTGTCAGCTGTTGGTGGAAGAAGCCTGTTAGGTAAAAAAGTTTGGCACTCTTCAAATATAAGATCATAACAAGAGAACTTTAATTCCAATTAAAGAGGAAGAAAATCAAGGTACCCAAGAGTTACAAAGTCTTTGGACAGTGCATCATAATCACGGTTTACAAGGTGGAGACAAGCTTCAATGAAACCGTCACGAAGTTCTTGTTTGAACTCACCAGTCATGCCAAAGTCTGCGGGAGGGGGGCAGTAAAGATGTTTTAAGTTCTTCAAACAACATACAATTGATTTCTGACAAAGGAAGTCAGGCAAAATGTAATCAAGACACACTGTAAGAGCCGTAAGAGCCATAAGAGATGCGAAACAGATTAACAATGCAAGTGTTTGCATATGCCAATAAATTGACTTGTGCTGAGCATCTCATTGAAATAGGATGTCCTTCTTTGCCCAAAACAATTGTCAGCAAAAATTCAATTTTTTTTTTTTTAATCCAAAAAATTGAGGACTGCTCAAAGATTCCTAGAATATTGTGACAGGATATCCATATAGGAACTTTTACTTTTTGATGGGGGTACCAAACAATTAATAACTAATCTTTAAAAATCAAATTTCATAACATAATACTAGAAATATATACTTTTCAAGATGAAAAACTAGTTGCAGAAACTCATTAGTTATTAATAACAGTGAGAAGGAAGAAACTTGTTGATCCTCCCATCTTTTCTCTATTTTCATTATGTCTCATTTGTTTATATTTTGGCTTTGGAGATCTGATGCCCAGCTAGATGGCCCTTCCTAAGGAAAAGAGGAAAAGAAAATTCAGAGATTAATAGCTTTTTAATAGAGAGCCATGGTTGATCAGAATGACACGCAAAGGGGCAACTATATCTTAGATCTAGAGGCTCCTTCCTTATAGTTTGTTAAGTTACAGTGACATCTCTGTTGATTCTGTAGGTTTTATGCCACAACAAAAAGCAGAATCTGATATTTACCCAATTTTTTTTTATTTTTTATAGTTAATTACACTAAGATAACTGTAAACATTCTCTCCCACCTATCCTCCCCAACCTCCGTCTACGCCCCTCTCGAAAAAAATCATCATCACCTTTCAATCACTGTATTCCATGCTTAATGCACAACTAACACACCATACCCCCATTATGAGTTAACCCATCCAACGATCTCTACTAAAGCTGCAACTAACGGACACAAAATTGTTAATGAAGGTAAGGGAGGATGACTGGCTAGCAACCCATGTGGCTAGTTGCTCTTATACGAACACATAACGATAGATGTGCATAGATAACTCAACTGTGGAAATTTGGTGCCAAAAGTTGGTTTTTGTTTTAATCAGATGCAACTTCGCAGGAAATGTGACGTTACTAAATGCATACCAATGCATTTAAGTTAATCTTATAATGGTAAATAAACCGTTCTTGACGTTGACAAATTTAGCATTGTAACTAAAAATCCATTAGTTGATAGAAAATATCTGCAATGCATAATCTGATATAGAATGTAACTTATACTGACGGCCTAGGGAATACCCCTAGAATGATGATAAACCAAAGAGAGGTCAGACAAAATTTTCCAAGAACTAAAGAGTTCACCTGAAATTATAAACATAAATTGGCCATGGAAGCAATATCGAATAACAAATCCACCTCTATTGCCAAATGATGCTAACATAATTTCAAAAGAGTACCTATGTAAGCTAGTTTCCCATCATATGTACGAAGTAAATTTCCAGGATGTGGATCAGCATGATAGAACCCGTACTCTAGAAGTTGGTTGAAAGAGCAATAAACTCCAACCTGTCAAAACATAATGAAATGCAACTTTTAGACAAGACTTGATTTAGTTAAATAACACTATTACGACTAGTTTAAGGATCGACCTCAATCATATAAAGATCCTTAACTTCAGAAAGCTTTTGTCCCTGCGTGCATTAAACGTAAGAAAGAACTGTAAACTTGAATCAGAAAATTGAAGAGTAGCAACTTGCAAAAATATGACTTCCTCAATCAATTAAATTAAAAGAACTTAATTTGTTGCAAGTCCTTGATAACCATTACTTGAAGCCACAAATATGGCTATCAAATATTCCATAGAGATATCATTATCTTTGGGAAATGGGGATTTATCTAATATTTCAAATATGCTATCTAGCACTCCCTCAGAAAGTATGCACCATATGAAATTTAGCAATGTCGGGAAACCCAGACTTTGATTTGCGGAACAACTGAATTAGAACTACCATGAGATAACAGACCTTTTTAGCTATATCATCGACACAAGTTTAAAGTAGAAAGTATTTTGTGGTACGACCTTCAACACATGTGGTAATGATGTCGCAAAAGAAAAAAAGAAAAAAAAATGGCTTCTCTTGCACCAGTTTGACAGTTAGTTCTCTTTTTATTTTTCCGGAATGTCAGGAAATATATTTTTGGATAGATATAGCAACAAAAATACCTCCACCCACTGCATGATGAGAACCTTGCGTGTTGTTTGCTCTACATACATCTCGGGAACCAGAACATCTTGTAAACCACCATATAACTGTCTGCTTCAGCACATATAGGGCAACAGTCAAAGTGTAGGATTGAAAGAATATCTGATTGAGTGATGTAGGACAATCCTATTATAAATAGGATTGAAGTTAATTATTATTATAGAAGGATTTTTGTTTCCTTTTAGATTAGTATTTTGTTTCCTTTTAGGATTTTAGTTTTCTTTCCTTTTAGTAACATTGTTTAGTTTCCTTGTGTTGGCAAGCTTAGGGAATTATTTGCCTATATAAACAAAGGCTTTGTATACTTTTTAGGTACCAATTCATTATAATCAAATTATTCCCTACACATGTTTCTAGTTTTTAAACTTTATTCTTATTTCAAGAATTTTAATTCTGCTTCTGCACCACTGCGTGTTGGGTGGGATTTTTTTCCCCAACAAGACCAGTAGAGGAAGCTTATCCCTTGCCACATTCCATGTAATTTTAAAAGAATTAAATATGTTACTATTGGCTTGATCATAAATGAGAAATCTTGGGCCAAAAGACACCAGTATCAGTTAATAAACCGTTCTTAACCATTGTTACTGCATACATGCTGGATATTCATTCGATGGACAAACACATTACAAGTTGGCTTCCAGAATCCTTAATTGAACACCAGACAGTTTTTATCGATAGAGCATGAGAATATAGATAACTTCTAAACTTGAAGTATGCTGGACATATAATGGCACAATAGTCTCTTACCTAAATTTGACTCCATTGTTTGCTTCTCTCTTGTAGTCCATCTCCTGCATTCAATTTGATTACCTGTATTCAATATGAAGCACTAAGGATATTCCTCTTTCAATGTAATAGTAAGAAAGGTGGAGACCGTGAGAATTCACATACGAAAATTCAACACAATACCACTATATACCACTTGATAATCTAGAGAAATTTTTCATTAGGAAAGCAACAATTGCAATAGAATGAATCAAGGCAAAGTAACCGCTTCTTAAATCCGAATCATCACGAAGCATCTATATTCAGTTCAAACATACTTATTTTGCTTTATTCAAGTGAATAGTCTCTATCTTGTATCAATTACTCTTTCAAGGCTGGCACTAACTTCCACAAGTCACTGTAAATGTACATATGTATGAAACAAGCTTAGGTATTGACCCTAATCAACAAATTATCAGATGGGTGAATATACAATGTAGGCAGCCCTCGGAACAATGACCAGAACTTGTCTCTTTGTAATAACAATACCAAGTTTCTTGTCTACTGGAGTAGCTTCGTGAGCATCTAAGCCTTCTTGGCATTATTTCGGTTAGACTGCAAAGTCAAGTAGTCAGGTAAACTTAAGAAATTTTTGCATCTTTTTTTCCCAAGAATAATTTGATCATCAAAATTCAGAATTCTTTTGAAATTCAAAATTTCAAGAAGCACTGATGCTAGCAATCACTTCAGTTCACTTACAACTTAGCAGTTATATAATGCTAAATGTTTCAAATCACAGCAATATGATCACTATTCTATTACAATATTCATATTGAGAAATCTTCTGACCAGAAAAAAATCAAACATGCCATCTCCAGAATATATCACAGCAGAAGTGGGTAGGCAATATTTTGACTTCATGTCACCAAATTGAAATATTAAACAATCAGATCTTATAATTTAGAAGATGACAGAACTCCTCAGTGGTACACGATAAGCATCATATAATACAGATATATAGGAAAAATCATTTTAGCTAAAGAGAGAGTTATGGAATAGTGACAATGCAGGAGGCAAATTGAACAAATATAATGTCGGAAGTTGGAATCCAATGATATTCTCAATATTGGAAAAGTTGATTTAAGGCCTTCTAGAACAGTGGATATGACATCAGGAACGAACTACATTTGAGTTACTCTCATAAAAAAATACAATCAATGTAGCAAGTCGTGGAAAAGACTAATAGTTTCTTATCATTTTAATGGAAATGATCCTGAAGAGAGATCTCATGACTGGTATTCTCTATGTAGTGGTCTGCCTACTAGAAGCTTCACCAGAAGCGACTAGTCTCTTCCCGAATGCCTATTTACTTTAGTTTAGTATAGTATAGTCTAGAATGTTTTTGCTGCCGTGCACTACTAGGAGAGCAAGCAACCCAGCTTGCTTGCATTCTAGAAAGGGCCACCCTTCTTTGAAATCTAGATCTTCTGTTTGGCGAATCCAGAATAAGAAATCTTTGGAAGCGAGAAAGCAAACAGAAGAACTAAGGCAAGGGAAGATACGACTAAGGCACATAATGCTCATGAACTCCTCCTGGTAGCACATTTTCACCTTTTTGATTGAAGCTGCATCCTATAAGGTCTTGAATACAAAGAAAGTAGCTCATTTCATATTCTGCCCAAACAGATTTGACCAGTTAAACAATTAAATGAAGTCTCGGGATAGTCATGGTGTAAGCATTCAAAAGATCTCAAAACCTACAACGATCTGTGAAAGCAAACTTATATAATAGATACACATAAATCACTGATAGGAAATCATTCATACTTGGGAGTATCAACATTCTGTAATAAAAGCATGAAAGAGAAATAAGTACCCCAAAAAGACTTGATGCCCATTCATCAACGACTGCCTGCAAATTAAAGATCACAAGTAGGACACAGTAAGAAACAGGCATTGGAATTGATAGCAATGCACTTCACTGGGCTCTCATTATGGAGGCAATGAAACAAAACTGTAAACTTATTGAGGCCTGCTTTTTGTGTGCTGGACCACAATGCAGATCTAACAAATACTCCTGACAAAGATATTATGATATGCAATCTAGCCGACAAAAGTGCTAAAATAGTACATCCCACTATACATTTCAGTTCCTTACTTTTTGTCAACAAGAAAATAATTGCATGCCACACTACCTGAAGGTCAGTGTTAAATTTTCCTGCCCTCTTCACCACCCCTGCAAGGTAGCGTAAAATTAATATGTCCAACGAGATTGCAGCTCTAACTCCTGGCCTTTGCACTTTGACGGCAACAACTTTTCCACTAGGACGAAGTCTAGCTTGATAGACCTTCCACAAATGTTAAAGTAGTGATAGAAATAAACCTCAATAAGTTTTTGTTCCAATTTTATGGTAAAAGAAAATTCAATGACATAAATTGAAACTCTCAAATCAAAGTACGCATGAAAAACCTGTCCAAGTGATGCTGCTGCTACAGGATCAGGTGAGATCTCTGAGAAAAGTGCATCTATTGGTAATCCAAGTTCTTGTTCTATTGTATCGAAAGCAACTTCAGTGGAAAATGGTGTTATTCGATCTTGCAACAGTGAAAGCTCATCCAAATATGCAGGTGGTATTAAATCCTAGAAGATATTGATATCCAGAGATAGTGCTTAGTAAGAGACATATGCAATCATTCCTAATATTTATTTGATAATTAACTGTATGATTTTTTCATGCCTCAGAGTGCAAAAATTGGAACTGGGAACTCTTTCTGATATCATGCTCAAAAACAAAAAGAAATGTATTCTGTATGGTGGCAGCTTTCAATTGGATTTCTTGTTGACAAGGAGAAAAAGGAAAAAATAACTAGCCAATGTCAAAATTTATTCAGGCTTGAAACTTAAAAGCCACACATTTCGCAGAGAAAATTTTCAACATTGTGCGGCCAATGCATGCCAAACCAGAAATACCATCTGCCTCGTGCCTACAACCCCCCCTCCACAACCACCACCATGCACGCACACACACTTCATTTGGCATTGCATATCTGCACCATGCCAGAGGAAAAATCTGAGGATCTGGTCAATAACCTTGCACAGTTCCTTCGGAAAAATCAAATATTCAAGCAAACAAAAGGGTAGAAAAAATTAAGGAAATACTAGGGTCTGAAATGAGTTTGGTTTTTGACTCTCTCATTCCTTTTATTCCTTGCTTTCAGGGCATTCGCATAACTTCATATTAACTGGTTACAGCACAGCCTACTGACATTAATATGCCTGAATAACTAGCATGACATGGATTATTGAACTGAAATGCTCTCATTTTTTCTAATATGAGTGATGATATATTTTGTATACCTGGAAGTATTAGAACACAAGTAAGAACATAGAACACGGCTCAATTTAACTTAATACAACAAAATGCTTCAACTATTTGGGATGATCAAAACACTCTCGCTTCATTTTTCAACTCTATCTTAAATTAGAAGTTACCACAACTTTTTAACTCCAGATTCGAATTCATCAGCTTAACGAAAGTAGTTACCATGTCACCTTTCTACACTGATGTGGTTATTGAACTTTGTGCAACCTTTTTAAATTATTTGGTCAAATTTCACTCAATTTATTTATTGGCTGCTCCTGTCTTCCTACATGTTCTTAAACAAACATAGTAGAGTCATTATTCTAATAATAGTTATGACTGCAAACGTTAAAAAGTTTACATCACTACGGTTAAAGATCTTGATTTGGGTTAGGAAATAAGAAATTAGATACTGACGTGCATCATTTGCCTTTCATCCCAATCCACATGCTCAAAAAGATTGATTGCGGTGTGTCATCAAGATTTAGATTAGTAAATATATCAAGAGTCCAGAGAAAAATTCAACAAGAAAACGAAGTTCAGTACCCCGGAAAACAAGTACTTAGCATAAAAGTAAAAATAGTAAACAGATAAAACCAACAAGGTCAAGAAATAATTGCTTACAGGTCGAGATGAAATAGCCTGAGCTATTTTGATATATGCCTGCAAAATAGATCAAATGAAGCATGATACCTTAATCAGTTGCCAATATTTGGATCAAACAACAACAAGGTAAAATCAGCAAAAATGGAGTTTGTGATTGAAGACAGCAACCAGCAATGAAATGCATAAACTCAAATATCTTATCTGAATTTATAAACCATATTACATTTTTAAGAACAGTATCGCAGTCATTCGATGGGGTAGTCTTCTATAAGCCTGCAATAACACGATACAGTAAAGAAAGAGAAACATCTCAAAGAGATAGTCTATCTATGCGGTAGTTATTTATTAGTTACTTTCTAAGCACCAGCATATGTCCACATTTTGAGGCAGAAATTTAAAAAGAGCATTAAAACAAGAGAATTTTAGGATCCATGATAGAACTAAGTAGCACTCTAGGGTGGCATATTCAACACAAGATGATTTTTTCGAAATCAATGAAACTTATACTATAATCTTATTTCTTTTCTTTATAATGTTGCACCGATATCCAAATAGGTAAATGGATTTAGTAACAGATCACTCAAATACAAGAGAACTTAGTTTCCTAATACCTTTGAATTACACCTTAATCAATATTCGATCACTCTCTCTAATAATTTCACAGCATGATTCATGAGTTTAATACTCTATAGTTTGCAAGATCGCATATATCTCATTTATTCTTATAAATAGACATTAAATCTTTCTCCAATTATAAAATTCTTTTTTATCATTTACAAGCCAAAAATACCCACCTCGATCAGATACTTCCACACTACAATGGGGATGCTTTATGGACCAAATGCTTTCTTATATTAATCCGGTTTGTAACCTCCTTCACCCCAGAGACCTAGCTTCTTTTAGTATAGCTAACGCTTCTATCTTCAAGAGAATTAATGGATCCCTATGATCTATTTATACTTTCCAACTATTTTCCAAAATAGTTCCTCCATCTTTCAGTGATCACATTTCTATTAAACAAAACTTAGCTTCCACTTTTAAAGCACTTAGTTTAGATTTCTACTTTTCTTGCCCTTTGTCTATTCACAATATCTTCCAAACTTACCTAAATAATTTCTCACCAATTTCTGCCTAGGACTTCCATATCATCCTCTTAATGTAGCGAATTTATATTTCTCAAAGAGAATATATGTTTTTAGATAGTTTTTATAGCATCATGTTTAGCCATAACTTGATCTAGAGATTCGTGCTCCACCATCATATTTCCTCATAAAATACGCTTGCTACCTTGAACTCCTTAAATCACCACCTTATTCCATATCCACTTACCACCTCCATCTATATCCTAATATCCTTCCTTTAAAAGTCTATCCCTGAAAGTTATTTGTATCTAACCTTGTAGGTACCGCCATCTTGTTCTATAGACACAAACCTGGGTACTTCTTCAAGTTCTTAATAATCACATCAAGCACCCCTAACACAAATTGGGTGCTCTCACTAAGAATAATCTTACAATCTTGAGTCTGTCTTTTTGAAGCATGAATTCGCTGACACCAAAATATAAGCCATCCTAAACTCCAAAATAGGGTTACCAATTTTGTTATGATACCAAAGCTAATTTTTTTTAACATATTGTGTCATATTTTAAGTTACCTTTCCCTACATGAAAATAAGATCTTCTCCAACAAATATGTAATCTTGATTAGGGAATGCCTAAATCAACTTGTCCATGTCTTTCTAAAACTGTTGCTTTGTTGCCTTATCTAATCTTATTTGCAGAGTGCATGCACAATTTTATCATTGGTCACATAGAAAAAATAGTGCATGCTCTATGCTCTATAACTATATCATATGCTCTTCTTGTTTGGGCAAGCGTAATCCATTGGTTTTGAAAGACAAAACATAATTAAGCTTTGCAATATTGAAGGGTAGGGCCTTTAGCCCGGCTAGCAAGGGGAAAACCCCAGGGAGGATCGATGCAAGAGAGTGAGCTCCTTCTATTACACATGAATTTTTCAACACAAAATGGAAAAAGGAAGGACCCTTGTGATCATTTACATAGCTTTACAACAGTAAATAGAAATAATTTTGACATCACATTTCCTCCAAATTGAGAAGGTTTAAATTATGGCAGCCAAAGGAATGGAGTCATCAGATCAAATTGACAAACAATGAAAATGTTTGTTATACATCTAGGTGTACCTGAAAGGACCAAATATGAAAATCTCTACATTTATAAAATCAACCTAGGTAATATCTAACCAAGTGTAACTGTTTATCTTAATTGTATCACTACAAATGTGCATAAATATGTTCTCTCTGGCTGCACCTAGTTTTTGTTCTCATCATTTTCAAGATGACACAGCCAGATCCTTTGGGTCCATAATTAGATGGTCAATTTGTACACCATAAGCGAGAGTAGAAATTTTAGAATATTCAGGGCTACTGTGGCGATGCCACATCAAATGATAATCAATCTTAGTAATCCCAGGACTTGTTTCACATCACTTATTGGGTGCAAATAGACATGGAATTGGTTTCAAGACTAAAATTTAAGCATTTGTAAAGTTAAAATATTGCACAAGCATACACAAGCAAAAACTCGTATCAAAGTGTATATGCAAATCAATAATTCTACATCACAAATGTCTATAGCAACAATTCAATTGTATGGTTCACTGATGTAAATTTAACCTTACAATTGAAAGAAAAATGTTAACCACAGAGTCAAACACATATCCCAATAAGCTACTAAATATAGTAGTACAAGGAAGGAACAATATATATTTTAATAAATTAACATGACATACCGGACCAAGTTGTACCAATATCTTTCTCAATTCTGCAGCTCTAACCTACATTTCACAGAAGGTAAAGAAGAAATAAAAAACAAAGTCAGATGCTCACGTACATGCATACATATATAAGTACATATGTAAATACAATATAGGTAAACCCCCTATGTTTCGTGAAGCTGCTAGACCCCTTTTTTTTATGGAACTACAATTCGGTGTCTTTTAGGAAAACTCAGGGCAATTCCCCATTATAATCATCTTATAATTTGTCTCTTAACTTCTCTTCTTACAGGATAAATTTACCTTCTTTACTCTCCCCATTCTTATTCAATACCATTGGAAGAAATCAAACCAAAAAAAGTGGAGATAAAAGCCCAATCACCATTTTTTTATACCATGTGATTTTGTTATATTCAGAGAAAGGAGGAAACTCTTCTTTTCATTATCTGATTGGCTTTGATCCCACAAAAGTAAGAATTTTAACATTGAAGGTTCTTCGTCTTTTATCATCACCTTTTTGTATTCAACTTAATTTGAAATATGTTACTACAATGTCTTTTACCAGAATAACAGCAAAATGATCACATGCCAAGTTAATTGAGAACTCCAGAGACCGCTGTAAAGCTTTTTTCCCTGTAATATTCTTTTTCGGTCTCAAATTGAATTAATATCAACAATCAAAGATTCTTTGAATTAGTAATAGTTTACTAAGTTTCACGTAATTAGATATTATAGCAAATAAAAAATTCCCTTTAAATTCTGACCTCGAACATCAGCTCAGAACGCTCGGTGAGGCTATCGTAGTAGCGGAGCGCAAACCATTTGCCGAAAGTGGTGCCGATTTGGAATAATCGGCGTAGGAGAACGAAAGGCTTATTCTGATAGATTGCAGAGATTCTTGATATGTTGTATTCAGTTAAGGACTCGGCTTCCGATGTGCTCAGCGCGAAAAGATAGCCCGAGTACTTCGTAAAAGCATCCACATCGGAAGTGGACGCCGAAAATGCAGCCACGAAGGGGCGGCGGGAATTAGGAATCCGCCGTCGGCAGTGGCGGCGGAGAACTGAATTGGTGGCGGGAAATAACGGCGGGGATAGTGTGGGGACGAGCAGCATGTTGTAACGGTCTATTGGCTATTGGCCACTCTTTGTAGTGTTTATTTATCCTCTCTGTTTATTTATAATTTAATTTAGTTTTACTTTTATTTTCCTTTACCAGATTTTTCTGGGGCATGAATTGCATGACTGAGTAACATTTCTAATGCATGCGTAATAATGTCGTCTAGCACTCTTTATCAATAATTATATTGAATAATTGAGATTCATTATTTAGTTTACTAGTTTAGTGCTTCTCGATAGTCGATTCGACCGTAGAATCTATGTGAACGTGTGTCACTAAGATTTGAATTTTATTTCTGATGGAGGATTGAAGCAGCTTGTTTCTGATGGAGGATTGAAGCAGTTAGTAGAATAAGGAGAATATCGTTTGAATGAGAGTTTTTTTTGAGATTTTTGCTTTTAGTAGTAGAGAAAATTTTATGCGGTCGTGATTATTATTTGTAATATATTTTTTAAGTAATTGTGATTCTTAGTTTAATTCCCACGACTAAATTGGTAAATATAAGTGAAAATGCATTCCATGAAAGATTTTTCATGGTAATTATTACGGATCGTCTATTTGGGGTTTTAAATTTAGTTATGACAACTAAAAACGAGAGTTGCGTTTATCATAGGACATAATTCAATACCTTGTGACATGAGCTAATGATAATCATGCACAACTTGTGTCAACGTTCCCGAAATAACTTCCTATTATTTTGGTTCTTGAGTTGCAATAAACACAATTAGGGATCAACTACCATTCCTCGTAACAAAGAAAAGGATACCACTTTTGTGAAACCTTTTCTAGCGACGGCTATTAGGAAGATTCGGGTTAATTGTTTCAAAAATCACTATCTTTTTTATGCGTCACGGATACCTCACTGAACTTAAAAATAGTGCTAATTCCTCACTCTACAATCTAAATGTTATCTCCATCCATTACTCTTCCCAAAATCGTTTGATTACCTTAACGGATGTGACAACGTGGCAAACGAATGTCCTACGTGGCGCATTTAATCCAACTCAACAATGAGTTAATTGTTTCAAAAATTACTGTATTTTTGTATGCGTCACAGATACCTCACTGAGCTTAAAAATAGTGTTAATTCCTCACTCTACAATCTAACTATTATCTCCATCCATCACTCTTCACATAATCGTTTGATTACTTTGACGGAGGTGACGACGTAGCAAACGATGTCCTACGTGACGCGTTTAATCCAACTCAGCAATATAATTTTTCCTTCTAACAAAAAACGTATCCACTTCTCACGTTTTTTTCCCTCACCAAGTGTAAATCCCCAATCTCCCAAATCAAAAAGTCATAACCCCAAATTAAGTTGTTGTAGTTCGTCCACCATTGATGATATATTAACCTCTTGTGTTATCACTGAAGTGGCCACATCAGTAGGCATAGAAACAAAAGGCCCATTGCTCATCCCGTCATTTGCACGTGGATGAGACACCCCAGGGGCAGGCATGAATTTGAAACATGATTGCAGATTTTGGCCTTGACTAGAATAACCTCTATTGCCTCTGTTGGAACCATCTTACCCTATGATAATTTAAATTTGAAGTCAGTTCACTCCTATTGAAAATAAAAATAATTCTAGCTTTGTACCATGCTCTTCCAATGGACTGTATTTTTTTTTTGTGTTGGCATTTGCTCCAACTCTGCATTAAATATATCATACAATCATGAGATAAAAAAAACATTCATAGCACTTTGTCATTCACTTTATACTTCCAATAATTCACAACAGTGTGTCATTTTGAAAAATGTAAAATCCTATTGTCATTCACAGCAATATACTTAAATTAATTCACAGTATTATTGTGATTGACAGTAACAAACTTAAATTATATTGCTAGGTTGGATTAAAAGCGCCACGTAGGACTTTCGTTTGTCACGTCGTCACCTCCGTTAAGGTAATCAAACGATTATGTGAAGAGTGATGGATGGAGATGACATTTAAATTTTAGAGTAAGGAATTAACACTATTTTTAAGTTCAGTGAGGTATCCGTGACGGCGTAACAAAATACATTGATTTTTGAAACAATTAACCCATTCTTTGAGTTGGATTAAACGTGCACGAGGACGTCCGTCCGTTCCACGTCGTCACCCCGTTAAGGTAATCAAACGATTTTGTGAAGAGTGATGAATGGAGATAATATTTAGATTGTAGAGTGAGGAATTAGCACCATTTTTAAATTCAATGAGGTATCCGTGACGCGTAACAAAGTACGGTAATTTTTGAAACAATTAACCCGTAAGATTAACTACAACAAATTTATGCTCTGCATACAAAATTGTAGAGAAATGTTATTTTTTTTTGGGGGAAAAACCTTTCCCGACAAAAATATTTTGTAGGGGCGTTTGTGGCGCAAACATCGTGGAGAAAGGCATAAGAAGACAAATGGTGAAAATTTGTGGGCTAAAGTCTCTCCCTACAAATCTTTTAGAGACGAATACAATTTGTCGTCTAAGTTCTTTCTCGACAAAATTATTTGTCTGCTAAAGTTACTTTGGCCCACTAAAGCAGTTTGTGTAGGCACAAGACAAAAATTATTTTGTGAGCTAAATCGTACTTTTTCTACAAATATAAATTTTTGTGTCGAAAGAATTTTGTAGGCCAAGTTCTACTTTTTCTACAAATGATATTTTGTGGAGAAAGCGTATTTGTGGGCTAAGTAAATTATTTTTCCAACAATGATAGAATTTGTGGAGAGAAATTAATTATTTTTATATAATTTTTATATTATGTTAATCCTTTTACCTTCTTCAAAATAATATAAAGATGCGAAAAAGACAAAATTAAATTACTTAAAAAGAGTATAAGCTCTATCAATTATAATGCATCTTAAAATAAAAAAACAATTCATTGTCTTCATAAATTAGATATGCTACATATCCTCACCAAGATTGTTGTCTTCATCAAATCCGTTCTCTTCGCCCCCAATAGCATCTTCTATTGACAATGGCGTAAAGGACGGTAGATCGAAACTAGTAATTTGTCTACATTGTTGTTGCATTGAATGATGCTGTAGAATTGAATTGTTGCCCAACGACATTCAACTTGCTTTTCATTCTTTATTCCATTTCAATTCGAGCTGCATCAGCTCCCTTTCAAGCAGCACATTCTTCTTCCAACTCCTTCTCCATATGGTGCACATTTTTGTATGATAAGAAAAAGGCTTTCAACCTAAGAAAAGGCCAGCAATGATAAGAGAAGGCTTTCTGGTAAACATGAAACACCAGTATTGTTGTATGGGTGAGCAAAACTAAGTCATCAGTGGTTGCAAGAACCATTTTGATTCAATCCTTTGCACAAATCGTGCTTTCAACCTCGCACCACACCCCTAGTAATTGAAAGGGGTGGGAAAGAAGAGAAAGGAGAGACAATAAGCGATAATAGAGGTTTGATGTGCGAAGAAACGTGCAAAAGGAGAAAGATAGAGGTTTCTAGATTTAAGCTAAAAATAGAAGTCTACAAATATCTTTTCTCATTTTAATCACTTATTTTAAATGATTCAGTATAACATTTAAGTTATTCATCATAAGTCGCAATGCCGTAACTTGCCTCATTTGTTGTAACTTCTTTGTGCGTGCAAAGGAAAAAGCGAAGGACCACGAGCTAAGTCAAGAAAAATTTAGAGGAAGAGTCACGAACCCAACGTTAAAATACAACAACAATTAAAATAAAACTACGGTACCTCATGAAAAATTTCATCTTCTAGTTTGATGTATATAATAGCTTCATCTTCACTTCGACTTGGCTCTTTAATCTGGTCTACACTCTTGTGCTACATGTATGCATAAAGAAGAGGAAGAAATTATTAGTCGTTGCTGACTTTGATTTATATTCTACCAATCATAAACAATATATTGAACTTTTACAAGAGCGTACCTTGTATATTTTACTAATAATTAGATAACATTTGAAGTAAAAAGAACTCCGAAGCTCCTCGGTAGGCTGTGATAAGTAAAATAACAATACATAAGTACTTAACTAAAAGCATACCATCAACAAGTAGTACAACATGAAAAGGAAGTCATCTTGAGCATGCCAATAAAGGGAATTATGTCATCTAATCTCATCTTCTGTTGCCCATGAGACTTCGTCAAAGAGAGCATCATAAAAAACTAACTTATTATAGCAATGAATGACCGAGAGATGTTGAAATTAAGATTTTCAAATTGTTTCAAAAAGCGGGACACTAAAAACATTCAAACAACTTTTAAGAAACAACAACAAAGCAAATAAAAAGGACAAGAGATAGTTGGATACAGAGGTGTAGGTAGCCTACCGGTATTTTCCCGAGTTAAGAGCAATAATAATGAGTCTACTTCATCGTCTTCATCATTCTCTATCTTTACAATGATCCCTATTGTTGGTTGTCCCGATCCATATAGAGGATAAGACTATGTTCTAAAACAAGTTTTGGGTTGGGGTGGGGTGGGGTGGGGTGGGGTGGGGTGGGGTGGGGAGGGCAGAAACATAAGTACCTCAAAAGAAAAAATGTATTTCCCAACATCGACATTATTTGGCAATGTCTCCAAGACATGCACTGTATTTTCAGGGTCAAACTTGAGCTCCTGCATTATGGACGCAAAAATCTTATACCGTAAGGCATTACGAAGGAAAATTTACATAAACAAGTTTATTCTATTATATTCTATCGAGTCAAAGGGAGCACAAATTTGATACTGCCCATATATGTCAAATCTTTATGCAATATACCATCAGAGAAGCATAAAATATGAAAACAATTACTATGCAAGAATTCTAGGGAAAAAAAGAAAGAAAGAGGGGAATTGAGCAAAGATGAGAAGCGCATAATTATAGAAAATTCATGTGCTTAGGAATAAACAAGACAAGAGGATAATATTGATGACGTTGGCATACCTTAAGTTGGTCTTCCCTAGAAACTGAAAGCACAGTAGTAGGAAGTGATAAAATCAAAGAAATATATACCCTGTACAGAAGACCTATTTCAGAACAAATACTCAAATAGTATTCAACTGGTGCCAACAACAGATTCTGGAGTTGCAAGCGACTTGTGAGTTGTGACAATTTTGAAGTATAAAGTGAGAAGCAACTGGCAAGTATGGAAAGTATAATTCAAAAGGTTGAAATTTTCCAAATGACACATGCCTGCAGAGGCAAAGAATTTCGGTGCACACATAAAATGAATGTAAGAACAGTATACGAGAAGAGGCCAAAGGAAATAAATTATGCAACTACTTACCTACTATTTTTCCAAGCAAGCCAATGCAACAATTTGGTGATACAGATCTTTGGCATTGCCAGGAACTCAATACCAAGGAAAAATTTAGCCAAATCCAAAATTTTGTCCTCAGGAAGTTTCAAAACTGAAACCAAAGAGTTTTAGAACGTGCGAGGAAAATAAAGAACAAAAAGAAAAATAACAAAGACCACCGGTGAATAGGTGGCATAGGTTATGTTCAAACATACATTTAAACTACTTGTCGCATTGTCACAAAAAGTTGTGAGACCATGTACTAGCAATGAAGAAGTCGAAAGAGAACACTGATGTATGTGTGCATCAACAATTTTTTCATCGAAGTAACAAGCCCCGTCATCAAACTCACTTTTGTGTGGTTATAGAAAACCAACAACAGTAACTACCAACTCAGCCACCAAAGCAATGTAGTATCTAAGACACCTCAGAAAAAATTCTATAACTTATAGAAGTACGTATATAAGATAGTTTAAATTAAAAGTAACAAGTACATGCTTGAAGCCTAATACTAAAGACGCTAATGTGAAGAACATTAAGGGTATTATTTGACTGAATAATGGTGTCTGAGAAGCCTGCATTATTCTAGACATTTTTTCCTTGTATATTTGCTACTTCTTGAGTCTCTTATTGTGTGCATCACACAGTTAATAAGAATGATATATGATTAGGTACATCCAATTTTGCATTAATAATTCAAAAGTGATTCGGCCAACTATAATAGTGTCTAAGAATCCTGCATTATTCCAGATTTTTTCTTATATATTTGCTACTTCTTAAGCCTCTCATTGCAAGCATCACACAGTTAAGAAGTAGGAAATATGATTATGGTCACCCAATTTTCCGTTATTTCTTAAAAAAGTGATGCAGCTAACTTTGTATGTTGGCTCACAAAATCAAGGGAAAGTTCAAAATGGGAAATATACCTATCTTACCTGTAGGGACAAAGTAAATACATTTAACACTCTATGGGGATTTGACATAGGTTCATATTTTAACATAACAGGACATCATATTATCTAAGACCAAAGAAGACTGTAATGTTGAAGTCAAAAGTTAAACTCAGACATACTGGATACTTTTCCACCATAAGACGTTTTGAAGAACCATCATGATACTTAATGAAGGTATCACATTAAGAGTAAAAATCAAATTAAGAATATAAAATGATTGCAACAAAAACAATTGCAACACATCGTATTTCTTGATACCATTAAATTGTGATTCAAAAATCAACACTCGGCCATACATAGTTTTCCCTGAACAAAAAAAGCACAAATAACAAAAGATCAAAAATTGAGGAACCCAGAACACAAAAAATATAAGAACATATCAGAACAAAAAAGCACAAATAACATAAAATCTGTTGGCGGAATTTCTGTGTAAATGACCCAAAGCAATAAAAATCCAGAAACCGAAAATGGAAGAATTAATAGTCGAGGCAAGAGTTGAACTCTTTGTCCTTAAGTCAATATTGCCCCGCAAAAGTGCCTTCGGTCTTTGGCAATTGACTCCCAAGATACAACGACTTCGCTTGAGTTTTGTAGCACTTCAAAAACTCAAGTACAGCGAACCAAAATTGGTTTTGTACTCCAACAGATGAAGAATGAAATGAAGAACCAGAATTTCTGCAACAAATGCAAGAAACTTGGTTTATGAAATGATGAAATGAGTTCTTTGTGTTTGCTTATCTTTTCGTATCAATTCTCTGTCAAAATGGACGTCCACAGGTCTTTTTTAACGCTGAAGATCAGTTGAAAACGAAAAGGAATGAACCAAATCGTGTAACACTTCAAAAGGACATGTCTGTTCACGCAAACCTATGCGATCGCATGGTTTAACCAAGCTGCGATCGCAAGGTACAAAAAATAGAACAGAACTTCATCCAGATTTAACCATGCGATCGCAAAGCTTTGCCTCTGCGATCGTATGGAAGGGCCAAAATACATTCTCGCTTTAAAATTTAAGCAAATTTGCGATCGCGATGTAAATTAACCATGCGATCGCATGGTCAAACTTTGACCCGATTTGTCCTTTTTTTCGTAATTTCTCATTCATTCGATATTGGTTTCGAGATGCCAAATATACCCTTTAAACATGCAGATAAATCTGAATTTTCTTTCCAGGGGCGCTGCCCCCTCGACCCCCACGACCTAACCAGACAGGTCAAACCCCGTGACCTGACTGGGCAGGTCGATCCCCGTTTCCCTGAAGCGTCGAAGTGGCGGGTCTTGTATATTTGGCCAAGTTGACATGAAGTCACTTTTCGTTGTTTTTAACACTTGGTTAATTCCTCGATATTTAAACTAATTTCCAACAATCCCCACCATTTATAGCACGCAGAACTATTCCATCAAGAAATAGCAAGTTGCAAAATTTAATCCAAAAAAATAATCAAGAGAAAGCAACAACCGGATACAAATTTCAATTTTAATGATCAAAACCAAAAACAACTCTACTTCTAATTTCACAATTAATCCTCCCTCCCTCCTCCTCCTCCTCCCCGTCCTCGTCCTCGTCCTCCTAAAATCCTAATTTAATTGGCTAAATGTGAAAAAAAAAATTAAAGGATAAAGACAAACCTTTGTGAAAGAGATGGCGATCAGAGGGACTGGTTGATGTTGATGAGATGCAGATTTGGTATGGGGGCCATGGGGTCAATGGCCCCCACACCCATTGGACAAATTTTTGTTTTCTACTTCCTTTTTTTTTTTTTTAAAAAAATGACACACATTAGACTTTTACACTTTCCTTTTCATTTTTCCAATTCCATTTCCTTCAGCCATTTGCGTCTCACTGCCGAAAAATGGGAGATTAAATACATTAATGTTACGCCGTAACTTTGTTATATTTTTTTGTTTTTGAAATAGAGATGGGTGGTCAATGGATGAATGATTGTTTGGTTGCTGTGTATGTTGATATTTGTGATGTGAATTTGCAAAATGAATTTGGTTATTATATTTTGCTTGTAGATTGATTAGATTGAAAAAAAAAAAAAAAAAAAAAATTCGGAAGGCGGAGACCCGCCAAAGCACCCCCTCCAACAATTTTTTTTGGCCCCCACGACTTAAATTCTAGATCCGCCACCTTTGGTTGTGAGAGCATGATGGATTGGTCGGCAGTGGTGGCTCCTGCGGCTGATTCAGAGATGAGGTGAATTGCGATGAATGAGAGGCACATGCGCGGGCAGGAATAGGGACGAAGAGGGAAAAACTTGAAAGATGGAAGAAGAAAAAATTTTGAAGAATATTTTGACGTGTTGTTCCTTTTTATTTTTATTTATTATAGTTTTCTTTTCAAAATATATGTTGTGGACTAAAAATACCAAAAAAAAAAAAAAAGACATAATTTTTTCTCTAAATATTACCCTACAAAAAATTAGTCTGTTTTGTCTGCAAAAGATGTGCTTTGCCCGACTATTTTTTTTGTCGGGATAAATGTATATGTTTGTGGGCACAAGTTATTACACTTTTGAAAATTTCAGAATAAACTACGACCCTACCAAAAAAAGGGTTTGTGGGGAAAAGTTAATTTCGTAGACAAATCTCAATTTGTCTGCGGAAATTTTGTAGGGAAAGTATGTATTTCTTGTGGTATAAAAAGCGGGGAAAAAAAACTCATACTTTTTCAACTCGGTATCTCTATAATTTTCAACTCTTCATTGTTGTTTGTTGCTTGTAAGTGATTAGCTGGGCTGGTACATATATTGACATCAAATTAATTCTATAAATTCACTTACAACAATCATTTAAAGCATAATAGAAAACTGAAAGAAAAACCGATTGAATCGATATTTATGAAATATTTAGATTTTTTATTGTCTAATTATTTTTTTTTATTTTTATTTTTATGGTTCGTTTTTTTTTTTTTTTTAAAAGTCAACTTGTATAGCAAGAATGGGATTGGAGATGCCATTTTTATTTTTAAAAAATCGAAAAACAAAAATCCATGGAAATAAAATAAATGACTGATAAAAATATTTCAATCACAACATTGGTGAAAATTTAGGTGGTAAAATTGCAATTTAATGCAGTCGAATTTGGTCATTGTTGTGATTTAAATTACTAAATGCGATAATAATTGAAATAGCAATAAATAAAATATTATATATATATATATATATATATATATATATATATATATATATATATTTCAACATTATTTCAAATTGTTATTAAAACCTCCATTGAAACCCTTATATCTCACACAACTCTAAAACTCTTTTTATGAATTTCTAACACGTTGTGAACACGAATATTTTTTCTATTTCATATTTGTTAAATCATCTAAAAATTAAACATACTTCATATTGAGATTTCCGACTATCGAAACTCAAAGCTGAGTAGCATTTTCGACAAATTGCTATTTTTCAATTTGAAGTAAGTATATTCTTTTAAAATCTTTTGATTGCATCATATTTCAAATTTTATAAGATTTCATACATATGAATATTCTAGAACAATATTTAGTTGTTCCTCCAAAGATTTATGTATAATATATCGATAGTCTAATGTTGCGTTTGATTGCAAGTATTGAATTTGGGTGAAAGGAAACGAATTCTATGGAATTGAATTGCCAAGAAATTGTTTAACAGGCAATTGTCAATTGAAGGCAAATTTTACCTAGAAAATAAAACATCCTCCCCTCATAAGAAAACATTTTCTTTGTTTTCAAGGAAAATATGGTACTTTATGTAGAAATGAGAAAACGTTTTACCTTGAAAAAAATGACCATCAAATACCCTATTAGTTGGAAAATAGGTGGAAAAATACTTTTTTCATGGAAAATTTTGGCTACCAAAATCATTATATAGAAAATAGTTGGAAAAAAAAAGTTTTTCCATAAAAAAATAGTTGCAATTAAACGCACCCTAATAAATTTTTGTATTGTTGTTCATGAAGAACCAAAATTTCAGTATTTATTGATAATTTCAAAGACATACAAATTCAATAACTCAATATTTCAAATATGAGAATTCTATTAGAATATTATAAGACCAATATCATAAATTATTATGACTTTTTATGCAAATTTTATGAACGTGCTTAAGAAAAAAAAGCATTAAATCACTTTACATGCTTATGAATACTTTGATGGCTTAATATATGTATTAATTTTGAAATAAAAAATAATAAAAAATACATAATCATGGTTTTAGAAAATTACTCATCATTTTGTTTTATCGTGTAGTTGTTGAAATGACAAATGTCACAAAATTTGAAATTCATTGTACTCGATGTATAATACGAAAATTATTTATAATGGATTCTAGATGTTGAGATATAATAAAAAAGGAAATTTGAAAAATTTGGTGTCTCATTATAAAGGGTCCACATCATCAGATAAATGTGGTTCTTCCTAAGTCCATTATGATTGTTACATCTTCATTTACAAGATTTTAAATTTGTTAGTGAATATATTTTGCATTAATTAAAAATATTTCAAAGTTGACACTTGTGGAAAAATATTGATCAAGACATGCTAGAAAATGCTTTGCAGCAACAATATCGATAGATTCGATGTTCAAAATGATTAGAACTTATGTCTTGCTTGTTAATCGCTGAACAAAACAATTAGTTGTTAATGAGAAATCATGAGTTCCATCCAAGTGGCTCCACATCATTTTCCAATGCCAATGGCATATCATTCTTTGAAGCGAATGCAACCTCAATCCACGGACGTAGACTTGGACGTGGGCGTTGGCATGGGCGTGGACGTGGACGAGGAAGAGGAAGAGGACATGGATGTGGACGGGGATGCAACTACAACCGAAGCAATGGACAAAACTATCATCAACAAGGGGACATTTTTAAGAAGTACAACCCAAACCACGAGCATTGGAATACAATATATAATGCTACCAACACTACAAGAAATAATTCATTTGAAAATGAGTTTGTAGTTATTTGCAACATATGTGGAACGAAAGGGCATTGGTCCCATACGTGTCCTACATCACAACATTTTGTGGATCTCTATCAAAACTCAATTAAGGAAAAAGAAAATAGAGACTCGTTTTGCTGATCATGATAATCTAATTAATGTAGCCAAATTAGATGTTTCTGACTTTGTTGCTGATCGAAATGGCAAAATTGATCACTTGATCTATGATGGGGTGCTAGATGATTTATATTAGTTTAGTTTCCTTCATATTTGAAACAAAGAGTTTGAATTTTCAAAATATTTTATAGTTGAATAACTTTTATCCTATAACTTCATCATTCTCTATTTTGGATGTCACTTTCAAATTATAGTTTATTGTATTTAGGTTCGAGATATTTGTATAGCAGAAAGCACAACTATGCATACTATTTTCTAGACAAAAAGAATTTCCTCAAATTAATATTATTTAGTCGAATGACAAGTGAATCGCATATTATTGAAGGCTTTGGAAGGGTGAAAATCATCTTACCAAACGATAAAAGATTATATATTCACGATGTACTATATTCTACTAAATCCATAATAAAATTGCTTAGTTTTGAAAAATGTCTGTCGCAATAGAAACAATGAATGAAAACAATTTGAATATCTTTTAAAGAATGTTCTTATAATTAGAGGTGGTAAAATCGATTCAAATTTTGAGTTGAGCTGGCCCTGGCTCAAACAAAACCGAACTTATATGGCTTGGCCCGTCTAGCCCGCTAGGCTAGTGGGGTTGGCCACAAATTTTTTTTTTATTTTTTTATGTTTTTTGTTGTTGCTCCTTAACACTAATCACTTATTTTGTTAATAGTCCAAATATATAATTCAAATAATATCAATCTGAAATGGCCTAAGCTCAAGTCTCCAACTTAAATTGTCTTTTTTTGAAACATTAGTCTAAGAATTCCAAGCTCCAACATAAAATTGTTTAGATTTAATTAAAATTTATTTTAATTCAAATCTCAATCTAATTTATGTTTGGTGTGACTAGTAAATTATTTATTTTAAATTTACTTATAAATAAATTTTTAAATTTAAGCCAAACATGCTTATATCTCAAAGCAATAAAACTAGCATGCTTTTACTATTTATATTTTTTTTTAAAAAGTGTCAAGAAATAGTTTACAATTAACAAAAAAAAACATTATTATTTTGAAAGAAAATTGATGTTTATCTATTGACTAATACATGAGAGTCCCAATTTTATAAACTAATCTCTTTAAATATCTCAAAATATATATTGTCTATGTTTATCTAAAATTGTATTTGATGCAATGCATTCGAATTATATAAAAAATTATTTAAAATAAATAAATAAATAAAATTAAGACCGGGTTGGCTCGATGAGTTGGTTTGGACAAGCATATTTACGGGCCAAGACAAAGCGAGATGGCCATCCCAGTCTGAGTTCAGTGTGTGACCTGCTCTAGTGAGGCGACTCATCCTATTTGCCAGCTTTACTTATAATTGACAAAAGTAGATTAAAAAAAAGATCTTTTGCACTCTCTTGTGGGGTATGTTATATAATTATATTATTAATTAAATCAAATATTGCTACAAAATTAAACATTGATCTAAAAAGCTTTATGTTTTGATACGATTGACTTGGCCACCTCAACAACAGCGAAGTGTTGAATTATTAACAACTCAGATGACCATCTTTTAAAGAACTAGAAGATTCTTTTACCTAATTATTATACATGTTTTGTTTGGTCACAAGGTAAACTAGTCATTAGACCTACCCTTACAAAAGTTAATATTAGATCTTCAATTCTAATAGATAGAATTCAAGGAAATATATGTGTGTTTGTACACCCATCGTGTGAAGCATTACGTTACTTTATGATTTTGATTTACGCTTCCAATAGACAGCCATATGTTTCTTTGCTCAAAACTCAAAATGTAACTTTTACTGAACTACTTGTTCACGTCATTAAATTACAAGCCCAATTTCAAAATTACACAATTAAGATAATTTGTCTAATGTTGGTAAATTTAGATCTCAAACATTCAAAAAATATTTTATATCAATTGAAATTGTCTTTGAGCATACAGTTGTCCATGCCCATGCACAAAGTAGCATAATAGAGCCCTTTATTAAATATCTACAAGTGATTGCTAGGTCAATACTTATGAAAACAAAGATCATGCCATGTTATATGTGGCATCATTGTTTTGCTTGAGTTGAGTTGATGTCATGTTACATGTTTAATCATTGGTTCATATAAAACGAATTGTTGATCATCAATACTCACATCTACAATTCCTATTTAGCTAATAATCTATTATTTTTCATCTATGATGCTTTTACTTTGTTGTATAAGTTCAAATTTCACCCACATAACATGTTTATGTATTCACAAGTAATTCGACCACCACTTATTCTGAAAAATGCGTGTTGATATTTCTATTATCTGTTATGAAACTATAGAAATAAGGTAGAACAATAAAAGAGATGTGAAAGGAATTGTCTGTTTCATTATAACTATGTATCTATATTTATAGGATTCTAGGTTTAATAAAAAAGTAGGTTACAAAGAGATTTGGATACAATCAAATAAAAACTTATCTAAATATACTTGATAAGACTAAGTATCTTGAAAAAGAAACGATAAGTCGCCTTTGAACTAAAATAGTCATCAATAATTATCTCATAATTTTACAACATCCTCCTCATTTGATGACTCTTTCTACAATAAACTGTCTCGCTAAAACTTTGTTTGATAAAAATAGCCAATGGGACAAAATATCAAACCTCTCGAAATGAAAAATTTGGTTCCTATTGATCAACACAATACTTTCTCAAATAAAGTGGTAAAATTAGAACTTGTATTCTGTTGAGTGATTTCTAAATTCTCAAAGGTTTGAGTATTCAAAAAAATCTTACATGCCTCATTAAAACCTTGACTCCCAAGTCGATGAAAAATCCAATTGGGACAAAACACGGATTAAGGAATTTTTTTTTATAATGAAAAAGTACAACAAAATAATGAAGTATTCGATACTTAACCCACCTCTCAACTAAAAACCATTGTCCCCAATACTCCCTGAGATAGATATGATATTGCGATTGACATAGTGAAACCGATTAAAATTACTATAACATAAAGCAAGTAAATAAAAGGGTTAGAAAATGGGTTGCCTCCCATTAAGCATCGATTGAAGATCTTTGAGGACTTGCTTTGCTTGCATCTATTGACTTTGCGCCATTTTTCATTTATCCTCAAAATTTTGAATTTGTGATCCCCATAAAAATAAGATTTTAGTGTAGCACATCGAACACAACCACGAAAATTTCAACTTCTTCATCGACCTTGATCACAAAATCAATTTTAGAAGAGATAGAAGAGTTGGAGAATTGCTTGTCTAACTCGTGCTTTTGTAATCTCACGAGGAAGTGGGATCGGAGGCTCATATGGTTTGATAGGAGCGGTAGACGAATGTGGGTAATCGAAAAATCGATGTCGCTCGTCACTGTTTCACATGCTCCTCATCGCTGGATCGATATCTTTTCTTTATTTGTCTGGCATTTTACATGGATTTCTAGTAATTGAACTTCACTTTTGGTATGTAATTGTAACACTTTCATTGGGATTAACCTCTGCATTAATTGGCAAAGTACCGGTGCTCTGCACGATAAAGCAATTTGCCCATCGACCCATTTGTCAAGATTCTTGATTGGCAGCGCCTTTGATTTTGAATATTAAAGCTTGATTTTGAATATTAGTATCTGTCTTGTGCATGTATTGATTATTGGGTCGATTTGTCTCCATGAATTTATTAATCGTCTTCTAGTGAATTTCTCTTTTTTGTTCTTGAAATTGTGGTATGATTTTATTCGATTATCATTCCAAGAAATTTGGATGATCTAGCCAACATGGATTATCGTATTAGGAAAGCTTGATAATGGCCACCTTGAACATAACGGGTTGGTGTAATAAAATAGGGCATTTGATGTCTTTGTGATTTGCCCACACTCTTCACAAGTTGATTTCTTCGTTTGCATCACATGGGTGATTGTAACATGTTCTCCACTTTGTGTGCTAAAGAATTTATTTGTGGAGATACGTGATAATGTCTACTTCCTCATTAATCTGCTTTCTTTGCATTGCGATAAAATCTCCAACGAGCATGTTGTCTTCATCAATCTCGAAATTGTATCATGTCTCATGACATTAGCCTTGTGCATGCGAAGAAATCTCCAACAAGCATGTTGTCCTCATCAATGCTAGATTGTCTTTGGATGATCCGTGGAGTCAAAAAGTCTCCAACTAGCATATTGTCTTCATTGATCTCTGGTATTCCATCTTGTGTTGTGGTCTGAAAAAAAGACAAATTGAAACTGAAATAAACTAAAAATAATAAATAAAAAAAATTAAATAAATAAAGTTCGAATTAGTGCCAATATAACTAAAAAGAACTAAAACTAAATCCGCAAGAACGGCGCCAAAAAAAACTTGATAGCGATTTTTTTCTTTAATAATTCCGCAAGTGCACGGATCGCTCAAGTAATAAAGTGGATTTTGAGTCCAAGTATCGTTCCCACGAAGATTTAGATAATCCAGTTCAATTATACTAACCTTAACCGAATCTAATGAACTTTTGAATGTTTGTTTCTTAAACTAATTAAAACATGAACTAAAATTAATTAACTAATTATAAATCAAACAAATAAGAAATTAAACTAAATAAGAATTACTTTAAAATTGAAAAAGAAAAGAAAAGAAAAGTGTACTAGGATCTCGAATCCACTTATATCAATTATCTTTAACCGAACCATTAAATTTGATAACATGATTTACTTATGAAGATCAATATTCCTAATTTAATTTAATAATCTCTTTCGAGTAGAATTAAATCTATTCCTATATGCGACCCGACTATATTTCTATGACGAAATGCGAGCATACAAGAATGCATTAGAATTTGTGAATACTTAGAGATCACGTAAAGCATAGCGGTATATTTCTATCCCTATCGGACTCTCACGACAATTAATATATGTATAACCTATTTTCCTTCTCTCGAAGGTAAAACAAGCCACAAGAATCATACAACTATTGCGCATATAATTGTAGATGAAGAGAAAATCAATATCAATTGTTCAAAAATAGAAACATGCTTAAATATCAAAAACTAGGTTCGAAGAATTAAAGATTCATGATACAAACTTCATCACGATCCTAGCACTAATTAATTCTAGCCTAGCATACTAATAATACAAAAATAAAGAAGAGATGAAAATATGGAGTTCATCACCCGGATAAGAAGAAAATAATTAGGAGATAAAATATTGAACTTGATCTTCGTTTTAATCTTGAAAGGATGAATCTTGATCTTCGTTCTTGATTTGTCTCCCGTTCTTCTCTCCAAATTCGGCTCTCCAAAATTCCATCCATGTTATGAGTTAATAACTCATATATATAGTTACCTAATTGTGCCCTAAAATATCTCAAAATATTATGCAAATCGCGTCAAAAAGGTTTCCTAATCGAATTAGAATTCAAAAGAAAACAAAATTCCGCAGCCAAAAGTTAGCATGGGCGGCTGTTTTTCAAACGGCCATAACTTCTTGTAGAAAGCTCCAAATTGAGATCCGTAAAAAGTGGTGGACTCGTAATTCGATTATCTTTCCAATGGTATATCATTTACTCATTGATTTCACCAAATTTTATGCTCTTTTCGTCCAATCTTCTCCATGTGCTTATAAACAGGTCCAAAGCTGAAATATGAAGATTAAAACACAAAATTAAGTAATAATTCAATAAAATGACGGAATAAAAGCTTAGTTTAATGGTCCTAATAAGTGCACAAAATGCACTTATCAGATTCTAAAGTAGGTTACAAAGAGATTTAGATACAATCAAACAAGGCTTATCTAAATATACTGATAACACTAAGTATCCTGATAAGTATAAAATAGTCATCAATAATTATCTCATAATTTTACAACACTCCTCATTTGATGACTATTTCTACAATAACTGTCTCGCTAAAAACTTTGTTTGATAAAAATCCAATGGGACAAAATATCAAACGAAAAGAAAAAGAATCTGATAATTGTTAAAATTTTGGAGTATTAGAAAAATGCTGCCTCATTAAAACCTTGCCAGGAAAATCCAGTGGGACAAAACCTGGACTAAGGAAAAAGAGTACAACTACTCCCATAATATTAATCATTGAAGATCTTTGAGTCGACGCATCCCAATCTCGTGCACCAATTTCTTGAATGTGGATGTCGGCAATGCTTTTGTGAATAAGTCAGCCAAATTGTCACTTGAGCAAATTTGTTGAACATCGATGTCACCATTCTTCTGAAGTTCGTGTGTATAGAAGAATTTTGGAGAAATATGCTTTGTCCTGTCCCCTTTGATGTAGCCTCCTTTGAGTTGTGCAATACAAGCTGCATTGTCTTCATACAATATTGTTGGACTATCCTTTGTTGAAAGTAATACGCATGATGCTTGGATATGATGTGTCATGTTTCTCAACCATGCACATTCTCGACTTGCTTCGTGCATTGCAATAATTTGAGAATGATTTGAAGATGTTTCTTTGTCAATGTTTTGCTTACGGATCTCCATGATATAGTTGTTCCTCATGTGTAAACACATATCCTGTTTGTGATTTAGCTTTATGTGGATCGGATAGATAACCCGCATCTGCATATCCCACTAAAGATGATCCTAATTTTCGTGAATAAAATAATCCAATTTCAACAGTACATTTTAGGTAACGAAGAATGTGTTTAACACCATTCCAATGTCTTTGAGTGGGTGCAAGAGCTATATCTTGCAAGGAGATTCTAGAAAAAACTATGTCCCGGTCGAGTGCAATTTGCAAGATACATTAATGCACCAATTGCACTTAAGTATGGTACTTCAGGTCCAAGAATTATTTCTCCATCTTCAAGTGGGCGAAATGGATCTTTTTCACTTCAAGTGATCGAGCGACCATAGGCGATGTCAATGGATGTGCTTTATCCATATAAAACGTTTTAAGACTTTTCTGTATAAGAAGATTGATGAACAAATAATCATTCGGGAAATGTTCAATTTGTAATCCAAGAGGTAATTTGGTTTTTCCCAAATCTTTCATCTTAAATTCATTTTTAAATAATCGCAGCTTTTGTTGAGTTCTTGAGAGTTCCTATAAGGTTTAAATCATCAACATAAACCGCCACAATTGTAAATCCAATATTTATTTTCTTTATGAAAACACAAGGACATACATCATCGTTTTTATAACCTTCTTTCAACAAATATTCGTTAAGGCGATTATACCACATTCGTTTGGATTGTTTTAATCCATACAATGATGTTTGCAATTTAATTGAGAACATTGTTCTGGGGAATGAATCATTTGCTTCTGGCACTTTAAATCCTCGAGATTTTCATGTGTATGTCACTATCAAGTGAACCATACGTGAGATGCGCGATTACTACATCCATAAGGCGCATATCGAGCTTTTGTGACACAATCAAACTTATTAAAACCTAAATGATGATGGTGTCCATTACGGGAGAATATGTTTCCTCATAATCAATCCCAGGTCTTTGTGAGAAGCCTTGGGCTACGAGTCGAGCTTTGTATCTTGTAATTTCATTGTTTTCATTCATTTTTCTTACAAAGACCCATTTGTATCCTATAGGGATTATATTTGTAGGGGTTGAATTACTGTGTCCAAACACTTTTCGCTTTTTCTAAGGAATTCAACTCCGCCTGTATGGCTTCTTTCTATTTTGGCCAATCATTTCTATTTTGACAATCTTTAATAGATTGTGGTTCAGGATCCTCATTTTGCATGATATCTAGTGCCACATTAAAGGCGAAGATATTATCCACGATAATATTATTTCGTTCCCATAATTTATGAGATAATAAATAATTTATTGAAATCTCATTGTTTTCGGACACTCGTGGTTTTTCAAGAGTCACATTATCAGTGTTTGATTGATCAATCGTTTCTACCATTGTTTCATTAAAAGTTTTTAGTTGGATTTTCTCTTGTACTTTTTTCTTTTGAGGTATAGAGTCTTTAGCACCAACTGGTCGACCACGCTTCTGGCGTATTTGAAATTCATTTGCTATAGCAGATTGTCCTACAGGGACATTAATTTTTGCAGGAGTATTTTCTGCTGGAATATATGATTTTGTCACTTTCCTTGTATCAACGAATACATCAGGTAATTGGCTTGCAACTATTTGCAAGTGAATGATTTTCTCAACTTTTTGCTCACATTGATTACTGCGGGAATCAAAATGAGATAGAGTGTTTTCATTCCAAGAAATTTTATCTTGTTTTTCGGGATGCAGTTTTCTCCTCCCAAAGTTGGGAAATTCATTTCATCAAAATGACAATCGCAAAGCGTGCGATAAATAAATCACCCGTTAAAGGTTCAAGATACCTAATAATGGATGGTGAGTCAAACCCAACATAAATTCCAAGTCTTCGTTGGGGACCCATCTTTGTACGTTGTGGGGGTGAAATTGGGACTTGGACAGCACAACCAAAAACTCGTAGATGAGAAATATTGGGTTCGTGACCAAATGCAAGTTGTAAAGGTGAGTATTCATGATAAGCAGTTGGTCTTATACGAACTAATAATGCAACATGTAATATAGCATGACCCCAAACATATGTTGGGAGTTTTGTTTTCATAAGTAAAGGCCTAGCAATCAATTGAAGACGTTTGATAAACGACTCTGCTAAACCATTTTGTGTATGGACATGAGCAACTGAATGTTCAACGACAATCCCGATCGACATACAATAATCATTGAATGTTTGTAATCTAAATTTACCAGCATTATCAAGACGGATTGTCTTGATTGAGTAATCGGGGAATTGAGCTCGTAGTTTTATAATTTGAGCAAGTAGTCTAGCAAAAGCTACATTTCTTGTAGAAAGTAAGCAGACATGTGACCATCTAGTAGAAGAATCAATTAATACCATAAAATAACGAAATGGTCCACATGGTGGGTGTATCGGTCCACATATATCTCCATGAATTCTTTCTAAGAAAGTTGGAGATTCAACACGAACCTTCGTAATAGAAGGTCTAATGACTAACTTGCCTTGTGAACAAGCGGGACATGGATAATCATTAGGTAAAAGAATCTTACGGTTCTTTAGAGGATGTCCATGTGAGTTATTAATTATTCGACGCATCATTATTGCTCCAGGTGTCCAAGTTGATCATGCCAAAGCATAAAACTTTTGGGTCAATGAACTTCGAAGTTCGTGACATTGTTTGATTCAAATGTTTTTATAAATGTATAATACATGCCGACGGGAGTGCCATGAGTTTTTCTTTTATCTGCTTCTGGCCAGATACAAAAGAAATTATAAAAATATATTCATAATTATTTTCTTACATCGTCTCAATGTGGTATCCATTGCTGCGGATATCTTTAAAACTAAGCAAATTTCTTCCGGACTTGCTAAAATAAAGTGCATCATTTATATGCAATTTCGTATTATTTGGTAAGATAATACTAGCTCTTAGGAGCCTTCAACAATATTTGATGTACCGGATATCGTATTAACATTATTTTACGCTAATGTTAAGTCCAAAAAAATATTTTTATCTTGAAGAATTATATGAGTAGTTGCACTATCGCCTAAGCAGATATCTTAGCAATTCATCATGAATCTATAAACATGATCAAATAGATAATTTTAAGAATGAGTTTAAAACTAAAAAAAATTAAACATAAAGAAACATTCAATCAACTAAGAACTAGTTTAACAAGCATAAAGTTTCAAACTTTAAAGAACCTATTTCGAACTAAAATTTTGAATCAAAATAAATACTACTATATCGAAAGTAAACTAGTCTATTTTTTCTATCACACCTCCCTCGATCAAATGATTGATATTTCCACTTTGATCAGCAAAAAAATCAGAGACGTCTAGATGAGTCACATCAATTGGACCATCAAAGTCAGCAAAATTTGTCTCTACTTTTTCTTTTTCCTTGATTGATCTTTGGTAGAGATCCACAATATGTTTTGCCGTACGACAGGTACGCGACCAATGTCCTTTCATTCCACATCTAAAGCAATTTTCTTCGTGCTCCTTTTTGGACGAGTTATTTTCATTTATTTTTTGCTTTTTAAAGCTGTCACCTTGTGGTTGATAATGTCCATTTTTTCGTCCAAATCCGTCCTCGCCCTCGCCCTCGCCCACGTCCATGTCGCGTCCATTTTAGTGTCGCGTCGTGCGCGTCCACGCCCACGCTTGATATTGCATTTGCTTGATATTGCATTTGCTTCGCAATCTTTGTGGAACCGATTGGACGTAGCCCATGATTTTTCATCAACAATTCATTATTTTGTTCAACAACTAGCGAAGACGGCGAGCATGGATATGAGTTCGAGTATTTTTTAAAACCACGCTCACGATATTGCTTTTGAAGGATCACATTGGAGGCATAGAAAGTGGAGAAAGTCTTTTCCAACATATCTTCATCGTAGATTTTTTTCTCCACACGAGTTATTTTTGAAGTTATTCTCGAATAGTTAATTGTACTCACTAACTGTTTTAAAGTCCTACAGGCGAAGGTGCATCCATTCATACCGGGCTTTGGGAAGGACTATAGTCCTCTGATGGTCAAACCTTTCAGTCAAGTTTTGCCAAAGTATTTTTGGATCTTTTACAGTAAGGTACTCAATTTTCAATCCATCGTGGAGATGGTGACGAAGGAAAATGAGTGCTTTTGCGCGATCCTGCGAGAGAATGCTACGTTTCCTTCTTTTATTGTCTCTCCCAGACCCTTTGAGATAAGATGAATCTCAGCATCGAGGATCCATGACAAATAGTTTTTACCAGATAGATCAAGTGCAACAAACTCAAGTTTTGTGATATTCGCCATTTGAGTAATTACACAATGAACAAGAAAATATAATTAATTTTCTATTAGACATTGTATAATCATATAATTCACACTAATCAATGTCAACATAACATGATTTATAAGCTTTTCTTCATGAATAAGCATTAGTTGATTAATTACTCATTTATATCACAATTTAATTATGTGATATGATATTCTTCGAGACATGTGCTTTTTCTAGAACACAATAATATTATTTCGAATACTGCCTAATATTCTTCTGGAATATAAAAATTATAACGTCATACTTTTCAGGTGCAATTAATATTCTTCTGGAATATTTGAATTATAATGTTATGCTCTTCAGGAGCAACTAATATTTTGTCAAAATATTATACGTTGTACTTCTTCAGGGACAACAACAAATCATTATTCTAAAGTAAAGATTTGCTCTTCAGGAGCAATATTATAATATTCTAATAGAATATTATATTTTATAAAATTAGGCTCTTCGGGAGCAATTAATATTCTACTGGAATATTAATGTAATATAAATATTTGCTTATTATGAAGTAATAAAAAAAATATTCTTCTAGAATATTTATATATTAGATTTGACATATGACTCTGTCAAAATATTAACGTTGTGTTTCTTCAGGAACACCAACATACTATTTGTGAATATATACTCTTCAGGAGCAATAATATGATATATATCAATTTAAAATTTATAAATGAATATCGAAAGAAAAAAAATTATTCAATTTAAAGATAAATAGTAACCACAACAATAATAAATTAATGTAGTTATGATATTATTTTAGGGTAAAGGAAATTTACAAATTTGACTTTAATGCAATTATATGTTCAACATAAATTTATTGGTTAACAAATCTGAATGTATTTTAATATTTTAATGCAGTAATATCACAATAAATGCACTAATATATGAATTTTCAAAAAAATCATGTATACAGTGACAAATGCAATAATTTGTTTATATATATATATATATATATATATATATATTCATGGGGAAATGTGACATGTGCATGGATTTGGAGTATATAAATTTACAGCATATATTTACAATACTGCTGCTTTGAAAATGGAATTTGGGCTACAAACTGCTTCTTGTTTTGATTCACTCTCCCCTTTTTTTTTTTTTTTGTTGAATAGAAAATAATACCTATTTGCTAATTTATTGGTTAGAATCTCGTGCTAATTTATTGCTCATAATTTTACAACATTATCGATATTTTTGTTGTTTTTATATTTGTTCGATGGAATTCCGCAAGCGTGTGGGTTTATTGATAAATAATAATAAAAATAAGTAAAAAAATATCATTTCTACGAAGATTTAGAGTTTAACTTAATTTTGATCAATTCCAGCTTGAATCGAGTACACACAATAAATGATTGTATAAAGTAATTATGACTACACTTATATTATGATTGTGATATTAACTACACGCAAATATGAGTTTTGGAAAAAAATCAAATAAATAAGTTATGCTAGAAATCCAGCTCCACCGTTAATATCCACTATAATTCTCAAATTCCCACTATTAATTCAATTTATTGTGCTTAAATTGACAATCGATATTTTAAGTTGTCTAACAATCTCTCTTGAATAGAATTAAAATTATTATCATATATGACCCAAAATATTCCTATTCTGAGTTTGAATATATAAAAACACATTAATAACAAGATTAACAAATTTGATTGCACAAAGCATAGAAAATTATGCCTAACTTCTATATGACTTGGTGTTGATTTCCAACAAAGAGCTAACACCTACTTTGAATCTCCTAGAAGCAAAATAGGTAACAAATACATTCAAAAATTGATCATTCATTCAAAAGGCATTAAAACATTGACACCAATAAATTAAACATAAATTAAGATTTAAAAAATGAATTCTTGAATTAAAACTTCAATATACGGTTTATATCATCATCCTTAGCACAAAGAATTTAGTCTTTCATGTTGGAGTTGCAAAAAGGCACAAACAATTGAAATGATATAACCTGGATTCTATGAATGTGGAAGAAATAGAAGAATAATATTGACCCCTTGAATGTCTTCAACAATTTTTTGAATTATCTTCTTCTCTTTCTTAATTGAGAACCAAGAGAACCCGAGATAGCTGTAAATTTCTTAGAGAAATATTGTGTTTTGCCTCTTTTTCTCTCCAATTTTTCGAACTCTATCTTCACATTTTCTCTCTCTATTTTATAGCTCTTGATTTAGGTTTCCCAAAATTATATAGAAGTGTGTAAAAAAATTGAATTTTGGACCAACTGAACTTCTAGCCCGGTGATCATCTGCTCAGCGGACTAAAACCCGCTTGAGCTAACAGAAGCATGCTGATTTTTCATTTAAGGTTTGCTTGAGCGGACAGAGTTGCTCTATTGGAGACTGATATTCAAACGATCTTAACTTCTCATAGGAAACTATAAGTTACAATCGTATAAAACGTTAGATTTGTAATTCAATTATCTTTCCAATGGTATATCATTTGCCTTATGGAGATTTTTGAACCAAACTTTATACTCTAATTTCTCCACATGCTCCAGTCGTAGGTTTCTCAATTCGTTTTTTTAGCTTTTAGGAAATTTTTCCTTCACTTCAACTCTTCATTATCACTCCAAATCACCTTAAACTTCTTGATTTTATCTCTTTTTTTTCTCATCTTCCAAATTTTGGTTCATGATTTTCACTTCGAAATCTCAATTTCTTCTCATTTTCTCATCGATTTCACCAATTTAACTCAAGTTCGCAGATTTCATCTTAGAATCACGAAAATGAGTAAAACTAAATAACTATTACTTTAAACCATATACGAAAACTCTTCATTAATGAGTCAATATAAATGTATAAATTACATTTATCAAACCCTTTTTGTTAGTCATGAGTAAAAACAAGACAATACAAATACTCCATTACATGCAAACAAAAGATTGTGCACAACATTTGACTTCTTCACTTTCGTCTCCATTTAAGATCTAAGAATTTAATTCAAGAAAATTTGTCCAAATATGGGGCTGTTTTGGGGGAAAAAAATCCTTTAACTCAAATTAAAGGTCCCAGAATGCAAAATAAGTTTTTTTTTTGTATGATAATAAACTTATAGGACTTTCCAATGGTATAAGATTCTTCCAAATCTAAAGAAAATTGTAAACTTAGGGTGTGTTTGATTGGCATTTATTTTCCATGGAAAATATTTTTTTCCGCCCATTTTCCAACTTGTTTGTTTGATTGTAAAAAATTTTCCATGGAAAAGACATTTTCCCACATATTTTCCTTGTTTTGTTTGATTGCAACCTTTTTTTTTTTCCATGGAAATTTTTTTCAAAGTTTCCCACTTTTGGCCACATTTTCTTTGTTTTCAAGGAAAATATTTTCTTTGTGGGATAGTGGAATTTATTTTCAATGGAAAATTGTTAACCTTTTCCAACCCATAATTTCTTGGTAATTCATTTATATGGAAAATATTTTCTTTCCACCCAAATTTTCCATTTGCAATCAAACACAGCTTTATGGTGTGTTTGATTGACAAATATTTTCCATGGAAAATGAAGATTTTCTGCCTATTTTCCAACTTGTATATTTGATTGCCCAAAATTTTTCATGGAAAAAGTATTTTCCCACCTATTTTCCTTGTTTTGTTTGATTGCAACTTTTTTTTTCCATGGAAATTTTTTTCTCATTTTTCCACTTTTGGCCACATTTTCCTTGTTTTCAAGGAAAATATTTTCATTCTGGGATAGGAGAATTTATTTTCCATGAAAAATTTGTTAACCTTTTCCAACCCATAATATTTCTTGACAATTCATTTATATGGAATTTATTTTCTTTCCACCCAAATTTTTCACTTGCAATCAAACACAGCCTTAGTGATTTTCGAAGGTTATTATACAACTTTTGCTTAGTTTCGAGAAAATTCTTATAACTTAAACCACGAGTCTAAATTCAAAATCTTATTTTTTCATATGATACTAATCTGATAGGACTTTTCAACGGTATAAGATTCATCCAAATCTAATTTTTTTTTTGTAAAATTAATGATTTTTGATGGTTATAATACTATACGAATTTTATGGTTTTTCGAGAAAGTCATTATAACTCAATGAAGTGGTGGTGGAATGCAAAACCTTGACTTTCATATGATAGTAAATTGGTTAAGCTTTCCAACTATATAAAATTCATCCAAAGTTTTTTTTTTTTTTTTTTTTTTTTTCATTTGTCAAATTAGTGGTTTTAAAAGGTTATATTATAAGATTTTTGCGTTGTTTCGTCAAAATTTTGATAACTCAAAGTACGGGTCTAGAATGCCAAACCTATTTCTTTCATATGATAGTAAACTAATAGGGCGACGATATAAGATTCATCAAAATTTATTATTATTATTATTTTGTAAAATTAGTGATTTTTGAAATTTATACTATACAAATTTTGTAGTTTTTCGAGAAAATCCTTACAACTCAAGCATTAGTTCTGCAATGCAAAACCATTTTTTTAATTTGATAATAAACTAATAGCGCTTTCCAAAAGTATAAAATTCATCAAAATCTACAAATTTTGTAAATTTAATGATTTTCGAAGGTTATATTATTGGACTTTTGCGTTGTCTCAAGAAAATAATATAAAACTTTATTTTTTCATATGATAGTAAATTGATAGTGCTTTCCAATGGTATAAGATTCATCTAAATCTTCTTCTTCTTTTGTAAATTTTATAGGACTTTTGCTTTGTTTCGGGAAAATCTTTACAACTCAAAGCACGAGTCCATAATGCAAACCCTTATTTTTTTAGATGATAAATAGTATAAGATTCATCAAAATCTAAAAATTATTATAAAATTAGTGATTTTTAAAAGTTATATTCAACGAATTTTGTGATTTTTCGAGAAAATCCCTACAAGTCAAAGCAGTAGTTTCGAAATGCGAGACATTTTATTTTATATTATAGTAAACTTATAAGGCTTTTCAATAATATAAGATTTGTCAAAATTTATAAATTTTGCAAAATTAGTGATTTTCGAAAGTTATATACTATACGACTTTTGTGTTGTTTTGAGAAAATCTTTATAACTCAAAGGACGATTCCGGAATTCAAAACTTTATTTTTTTCCATATTATTGTAAATTGATTGAGATTTCCAACGTTATAAGATTCATCCAATCTAATTTTTTATTTTTGTAAAATTAGTGATTTTCAAAGGTTATTATATGACCTTTGCGCTATTTCGAGATATTTCTTATAACTCAAAGTACAGATTCGAATGCAAAACCCATTTTTCATATAATAGTAAGCTGATAGGGCATTCCAACGGTATAAGATTCAACAAAATCTAATTTTTTTTGTAAAATAAATGATTTTCGAAGGTTATACTATTGGGAAAATTTGTATATAACTTTTGCAGTTTTTCGAGAAAATCCTTATAACTCAAGGCTTTGTTTTGAAATGCAAAACAAGTTTTTTTCTTATCCAAGTAAAACACCAGGGCTTTGCAAGGGTATAAGATTTATCAAATTCTATAACTTTTGTGAAACAAGTGATTTTCAAAAATTATATTATACGATTTATTTGCTGTTTCGGGAAAATCCTTATAATAATTCAAAACACGAGTCCCGCAATGCAAAACCATGATTTTCATATGATGGTAAATTGATAAGGCTTCCAAGGGTATAAGATTCATCCAAATCTAATTTTTTTGTAAAATTCATGACATTCGAAGGTTATATACAACTTTTGCAGGTTTTCAAGAAAATCCTTGTAATTTGATGCAGTTTTTATGTTCTATTAGTACAAGAGTCTTTTCCATCACATTAACTAGTGTCACACTTTCGCTCAGTGGTGGTGCTAAGAATTTTCAATTGGAGGACATGGTTTTTTTCACAACACATCTATCGAAATGACTAAACGACGAGTTCAAAATAACGAACCAAAGATGGCCGTTAGAAATAGATTTAATAATCCTATTTTTTATCTTTTAATTCTCATTTCAATGACCTTTTTGGGATGGGATTGTTCTATCAATGGGTTCATGCAAAAAGGCATTTTAGAGAACCACCTTGCTGGGTCGTGATAATCAAATAAACCTCAGGGGTGATGATGAAATGACCTGACTTACTTACTTCATAAGCCTCGGCCCGATGTTGAAGGAAATATAGAGAATTACACATATTACTTACACTTTTAAAAATAATTTTAAAATTAAAATCTATATGTATTTATTTTAAAAATATGTATAATTATTTAGTATTTTAATTTATTTAAACTAAATAAACTCAAAACCCCATCACCAAAGTTCACCATTAATTTCTGGACGCCATCATAAAAGAGAAAATCATTACGCACACAATGACACTACTGATAGTGAAAATAAGGAGAAGAATGTAAGGGAAAAAACAAGCATCGTTACAATCGTGTCCTATGGAGATGGTGGTGGAATGCGATTGGATTTGGTGGTGACAATGCAGATCTAGTGATTTTGAGGTGGCAGTGGTGATGCTTTTCCTAACATGGTGGTGATCTTTTCTTCGGTGGTTGTGGCGGTACATATTTGGTGGTGGCAGGGCCTGTAACTGAATATGGTGGAAATGGTGGTGGAGAATGTGATCAAATATGGTGATGGCAGTGCATATGTAGTGATTTTGAGATGGCGGTGGTGATATCTTTCCTATCATGTTGGTGACCTCTTCTCAGGTGGCTGTGGCAGTGTAGATCTTGTGGTAGCAATGACCATGTAACATACTTTATTACACATCTTACACTTGCGGGGTGGCATGTAACACATATTGTTACAAGTGTTAGACTTTGTATTTCTCTGATTGTGGCGGTGCAGATATGGTGGCGGCAGCAATCTTGTAACAGAGTTTGCTACACGTGTCACACTTGTTGGGTGGCGGCATAACACAGTCTGTTACAAGTATTACACTTTGTATAATTGTGTCAATAGTGATGGTAATGGTGGTAGCTGTGACTGCATAACACGAGTTGTTACAAGTGTTACACTCTGTCAACAGTGGTGGTAGTGGCAATGGTGATGACAATGGTGGCGTAATACAACTTTTGTTACAAGTGTTATATAAGTATTATAAAAGAATTAGATATTGGTGTAAATAAATATTAGTGTAAACAAAATGAAACAATATTTTGGTAAAAAAGAAAAAAGGGGGTTGAAAAGTATTTCCATAATTATTTTAATTTTTTAGTTCATTTATAAAAAATTTCCCAAGAAAATAGTAAGGGAAATTGCAATTTAGTCATACATAGGGCACTTTACCCCTCTTAGGTCCAAACAGTTTGAAAAATTGCATTTATGTCAGATTTTTTGCTTTTCTTTTTCGTAAATAAAAATTCAGACAAATATTCAGTAATACCATAATTACCTTTATAACATAAATTAAAGAAATAAAACCTGATTGGACATCGCTAACTGGGTATATAGATGTAATATTTACAACATAATAAACTTATAATAATTTGCTCTTAATTCACTCTCTCTATTGAATGAGTTTCCATCTCTTAATATACGAATATGAGTTTCTCTCTCTTAATCCATTCTCCATGTTGTATAAATTTTGGTCTCTTCTTGTAGAAGATTGCAAACTTGAAATTTCTATTTGTTGTCATTTTAAATTGAATTAATTCTGTTATGAAGCATGCCAATAATTTCTAAAAAATTTATTGACTTGAATAGTTCTCCTTTTTTTTACATGTTTGATATTTTTTTACCGACATCGAATAATTTTGAATAATTGAGAATCATTAATATTTGAAACTATTGTAATATGCTATATTATTGCTTTATAGTTCGAATAGATCAACATTGGAACAAAATCAACAATAACGAGTATTGCTCACTTTGTCTGAATATGAAGTTTCTACTTATATTAAGTTGATAAGCTTTTGATTCTGAAACTCATCTGATCCTAAACAGAAAATGTTCTTCGAAAACTTTATTAAATAAACCGCAAGTGTACGGAGTCGAACAAGTAGTAAAGTGGACATGAGTCCAAGTATCGATCCCACGAAGAATAGTTTTAAGTACCAAAATTTACTATTTAGGCTTTATTCGAAAACGCAGAAATTTGGGTGTTTTAAAATCAAGAAGAATAAAAACTATTAAATTAAGCTAGAGGAAACAAGAAAAATAATGAAATAACTTTTGATTTAATTAAATAAGTTTTGGGACTTGAGACTCACAACTTCACCATTGTTGATCCTCCTAGTTTCATAGTCATTGATTCAATAATAACTAATTTTTGTTAACGATCGAATTCACATAAATTAATTAACTATCTCTCTCGATAATAATTAATTCTATTTAATTAGGCCAACCCACCTATCTCTAGGTGAATTCGTTATCAACCCTCTTAAATGCATAAACAACAAGAATTCATTAGAGCCTTATTGAAATTCAACCCTAAATGATCGCACTAACCACAAGATTATATCTCTATATCTTGTCCAAATTAATGATCTTTATTGTCTAAATCTAATTCATGTTTTCATCTCCGAATTCACATAAACCAATATAACATTCACCAATTAGCTAAAAAGATGAAAGATTTAAGCAAACAATAAAGATTTAACAAAGAAATTAATTGTCATAAGTCGAATTAATAAACACAAAACTAGGGTTCACAACTTGGCTACGTTGTTCGTCCCAAGAAAATAAAATTAGCTAGTCATAGAATTCATGGAGACAATTGAATGAAATAATAAATTCATAACCGGGTAGAGGATTGAATCTTGAAGGTGAGAAGTTCTTGCACCAAGAATTAGTTATCGCCTCCTTGAATCCAATCTCTTGCTTTTGATTCTTCTCTTCCAATAATCTCCACAAAATCTCCTTAGGTTTTTGCTCTTGTTATTTTCCCAAAATTCCCTCTCCCCATCCTTCTAGGTTTTGCTGATGTTAGTTCCTTTTATATCTCCTCAAAAAGCCCTAAGAAAATCGTGTACATAATCATCCCAAAAATAGACTTCTAATTGAAAAAAGAAACACATCCGCGCAGAGCCATGCGGTCACATACATAACCCATGCGGCCACATGAGAAGTTCTGTCAAAAATTTACTTCTTAGATTCTGGTGACCCATGTGGCCACATAGGCTTTCCATGCGGCCACATGACAGGTTCTGTGATCTTCCTTCGTTTCGTCTCTAGAGTTTCGTACTCCATGTCTATTTGGCCCGAACTTGACTCTTTTCATGTTTTCTTGATTCCTAAAATAGATTTAAACAAAACACACGTAAATACGTACTTATAACACATAAAACGCATATCTAAACACACTTATAGGGGCTTTTAACGTATTAAATAAACACTTATCAACTCTTCCACACTTAGACCATTGCTCGTCCTCGAGCAACAACAAAACGAAAACAAAACCCAACTCACAAGAAATAAAAACATATAGACTCCCGGTCATGCTTGAAGTAGACAACCTATTAAAGGATAGTGAAAAAGCTCAACATAGCTTGCCTAATAAAAAGTCTCCCAAGAAAATAAGAGAAATAATGACTTTTAACATCATAGCATCGACCATTCCAAGACACTACTGGCATGTGTGTGTGTGCAATAAAGGCAAACGATCTATCTTTTCTGAACACAAGAGGGAATGAAGCATTGCCTTACGTAGACCCCGTCCCAATGTAGTTCTTTATACCTTTCACCTCTCGTGAGTCTACTCTCAATTTTCATGCTCCCATGGGATCCTACAAAGGGTACTCATAAATTTTTAGAGTTAAAGCCTGGACCGAGCACTTCAAACCGCTTAAAATACGGGTGTAATGGGATATGATGCCTCACGTCGTGTTCACTCTTCACACTCATAGTATTTAGGGACATCATATTATAATCTCAAATCTATGCAAAGAGGAACCTTACCATATTCTTGCTTATATATCAAATTGGAGCCAACATTGATACGAATACAAGTAAGGGTCTTAATTGGGTTGTAATGGGGTTTCGGGTTTGGTATGATAAAAAGGATTTCTTTTTGGCTAATTTCATGGAGGAATTCCAATAACTTAGTTACCCAATAACTTAACTCTTCACGATATGCCATTCATTATTACAAACCACCATGCTCAAACCCATAACTTCTGAATAATTCCTTATTTTACTTCATCTTGATGAAGATTTCTCTTTTTTTTTTCACTTCTTTTTTTTCCAGAATTTTTTTTTTTTAACAAAGAAATTAAATGAAATTTCTTATAACAAGCTATTGAATTCCTCCAACTTCAAGGTTCAAAACAAGGATGAGATCAAAGAAAGGATATCCATGGCTTGTAACGTGGTTTAATTTTCAACAAAAAGGCTAAAACTCAAAGTTAGCTTCTAAAGGATAATATCAAGGTAAGCTCTTTAAGATAGCTAAAATTGGCTTCACCTAATGCCCTTACATAATTGTATCTGATTTTCAAAAAGGCTTCACAATATGCATAACAAAGCAAGTTCTAGAAGAATTCAATCATGCATAATATTCACTCAATCACAAAAAATAGGAGCACGATAGATAGTATATGCTCTTGTAGGCTCAAAAGCTCAAAATTAAGGTCCACTGTGAATGAAATTGTGAATGAAATCCCACTCACTATTTTCAGCATAGGTCAGTGCTCAGTCCTAGCCCAAACATCAGATCATGAATTCGTAACAGAAATACTACCAGGTGGTTTAGACAAGATGGCATTAATAAGGTGAAATTACATTAAGTGAGCTTAACTAAGGCATTAAATATTTTCAACAAAGCTCAATTTTTCACTTATGCTCAGAAAATTGTGGAAGATTGCCCTTTTCTAAGTGCTAAAAAATTAGCTAGTTATGCAAGGAAATGACCTAAATCTTTCAAGTTTTCTCAGTATTTGGGTTCCTAATTCCAACAAAGCTATATAAATATTTCACAATAAGTTGCTCTCAAACATGACCGAGAGTTTTACACACAAACACAACATGTATAACATCAATCGGAATACGCACAACCAAACGTACTTAAGAGAAAACATAAAGAAACACACGTACTAAATCATGAAAACAATCACCCCCACACTTAATTTCTACATTGTCCCCAATGTAGAGCAATTCAAAACAAATAAAAGAAGGAATCAGAAACTCTCCGGGGGTAGGCAGAGTCGTCCATCAGTTTAGTTGTGTTGTGTTATCGGGATCAGAGGAGCCACCACAGTTGGCCAGTAGTTGGTTAACGGAGCTTTGAAGCTGATCCACTTTCATATTTAACCCTTGGAAAATGTAGAGCACCTGCTTAAAGCAATAAAGAATAAAGAATAACAAGAACTAATAACCTAAGTGTAAAGCTTAAATGTAAAATAGCAGCAAAAAAAAAAATAAAAAGTAAAAATAAAAAGAAAAGAAACGATTATACTGGGTGGGTTGCTTCCCACCAAGCGCTTGTTTATAGTCGCGAGCCTGACTTATGGGTTATCACTTCGGCTCGGCGATGTCAATAACCAATTTTTTTTTCAAAAGGTTTTCAACTCAAGAGTAGGCGGAGACTTAATAGAATGTTCGAACTTTTTAGGAACTTCATCCAACGGTTCATATTTCCAATTTCTTTTGTAAGACAGAGGGTAAAGCCGCTAAGTTTTGTGCCATCTTAGCTACCATAATATTTTCAGCTGTTGTCATCTCTGATCGCACAATACATGCCTCAAAAGGTTCAAATAGAAGATTTTTTTCATATGTAACTTTAACAGCTCGATCAATGACATCTATTTGGAAGCAAGAATATGTAGAAGAATGGTGCTTCATAGCTTTGAACACATTAAATGTAACTTGCTCTTTATCCACCCTTAGAGTCAGTATTCCCTCATACACATCAATCAAGGCTCTCGCTGTAGCTAAGAATGGCCTTCCAACTATGAGTGGAATCTCCTTGTCCTCTTCCATATCCAACACAATAAAATCCACTGGAAAGATAAATTTGTCGACCTTAACTAAGACATCCTCAATCACACCTCGAGGATACGTGATTGACCGGGTCACCGATTCTTGAGGATACGATGAGTAGGCATGCATTCTCCAAGTCCAAGATTCATGTACAGAGATAAAGGCATAAGATTAATACTTGTCCCAAGATCACATAAAGCTGATCCAGAATAAAAAGAGCTAATGGTGAAAGAGATAGTGAAACTCCCTGGATCTTTCAATTTAGGAGGTAGCTTTTTCTGTAGAATTGCACTACATTCTTCAGTTAGCATCACAGTTTCATGCTCTCCTAGCTTCCTTTTGTTGGAAAGGATTTCGTTAATAAATTTTGCATAGTCTGGGCATATCTTCTAAAGCATCTATGAAGGGGATGTTGATGTGTAATTTCTTGAAAATATTAAGAAATTTTCCAAATTTTTGTCCAGTTTGCTCTTTTGTAATCTTTGAGGATAAGGGATTGGAGGTACATATGCCTTGATCGGTGTTGGAGCCACATCTTTCTACTTATCTGACTAAGTCTTCTCAGCTATTTTATCCATTGTCTCAAACTTGATGAGTTTCATCCTCCACTACTTTTGGTTCTTCATCATCTTTTTCAACTTGTTGTTTCACTTGTATCTCTGGTAGCTGTAAACCACTCTTGGTTGTGATGGCTTTTAATTGTTCTTTTGGATTTGTCAATGTGTCACTTGGCAAAGCACCTAATGCTCTGCCTGCCACTACTGACGCTATCTGACCCATCTGAATTTCCAAATTTTTAATTGTCGCATTTTGATTGAGTAGGGTATGCTCGGTCTTTTGCATAAACTAGTTATTAGCCTCTATATATTTGCTGAACATATCCTCCAATGGACTTTTCCTCTCTTGTTGCTGATTAAATCTTGGTGACCTCATCACTGGCTGATTATCCCTCTAAGAAAAGTTCGGGTGCTGACGCCACCCTAGATTGAAGGTTGGTGCAAAAGGCCCTCACCGGTGCCATTTGATTATTCCCAACAAATAGTGCCTATTCTTCGTTAGGTGTTTTGAAATTACCAACAGGGCACTCGAAAGTAGCATGAGCTGCACAGCAGTTATCACAAACTCTTGAAGACTGAATCATATTTACCAACGGAGAGGAAATAGCTTTCACTTGATGGGCCAAGGTCAGAATCTGAGCGGATAAAGATGTGAGAGTATCAACTTCATGAACTCCTGCATGCTTAGGCATCGAACGATCGAATACCAGCGATAAGCTGTTTGTCGCCATTTTCTCGGAAAAATTTGATGCCTCATTATAAGTTTTGTCCATAAGAGAACCCCTCCTGCTGAGTCTGCATGCCTCTTGTTCTCATCATTCAACCCATTATAAAATGTTTGGATCATAAGCCAGTCTGGTATACCATGATTTGGGCAGGCTCTCAACAAGTCATTGAACCGTTCAAGTCATTGAACCGTTCCCATGCTTCAAAAATTGTTTCACCTTGGCGTTGGTTGAAAGAAGTTATTTCTCTCCTAATCTTTAACATCCTACCTGGTGGAAAGAATTTGCCCAAAAATTTTTGGATTAGAACATCCCAAGTAGTAATCGAGTTGGCAGGTAAGGAATAAAACCAAGTCTTGGCTTTGTTGGTAAATGAAAATGAAAACAACTTCATCTTGATTGCATCTGGCAGCACTCCATTAATTTTGAACATACTGCAGATTTCCATAAAATTTCTCACATGTCCATGTGAGTCTTCATCGAGTAGGCCATGAAATTGAGCAGTTTGCTAAACTAGTTGAATGGTCCCGAGCTTGATTTCATAGTTATTTCTTTGGAATAGCCGGTTGAACCAAACAAGTAAAATTCTCCCCAACGGCCCGGTGATGATGTAATCTCTCAAAGGACGATGTACCTCAACAATTGGTTGCTCATGCCCATTGTGAGCCATTTCTCTTTCCGGTTTACGTGCTCAAAAGCAGGTTTCGAGAGTGCGTTCGATCTCTGGGTCTAAAGAAACTAAATCAATGTTAGCTTTGCTTCGCATACAAATCTAAAAAGAGAAAAAGAAAAAGAAAAAGAAAACAAAAATGTAGATCAAATTCTAAATTAAAGCTCAAACGGATTAGTATTGATATTAAAACTATTCCCCAGCAACGGCGCTAAAAATTTGTTCGTCGAAAACTTTATTAAATAAACCGCAAGTGTACAGGTCGAACAAGTAGTAAAGTGGACGTAAGTCCAAGTATCGATCCCACGAAGAATAGTTTTAAGTACCAAAATTTACTATTTAAGCTTTATTTGAAAACGCATAAATTTGGGTGTTTTAAAATCAAGAAGAATAAAAACTATTAAATCAAGTTAGAGGAAACAAGAAAAATAATGAAATAACTTTTGATTTAATTAAATAAGTTTTGGGACTTGGGACTCACAACTTCACCATTGTTGATCCTCCTAGTTTCATAGTCATTGATTCAATAATAACTAATTTTTGTTAACGATCGAATTCACATAAATTAATTAACTATCTCTCTCGATAATAATTAATTCTATTTAATTAGGCCAACCCACCTATCTCTAGGTGAATTCGTTATAAACAACAAGAATTCATTAGAGCCTTATTGAAATTCAACCCTAAATGATCGCACTAACCACAAGATTATATTTCTATATCTTGTCCAAACTAATGATCTTTATTGTCTAAATCTAATTCATGTTTTCATCTCTCGAATCCACATAAACCAATATAATATTCACCAATTAGCTAAAAAGATGAAAGATTTAAGCAAACAATAAAGATATAACAAAGAAATTAATTGTCATAAGTCGAATCAATAAACACAAAACTAGGGTTCACAACTTGGCTACGTTGTTCGTCCCAAGAAAATAAAATTAGCTAGTCATAAAATTCATGGAGACAATTGAATGAAATAATAAATTCATAACCGGGTAGAGGATTGAATATTGAAGGTGAGAAGTTCTTGCACCAAGAATTAGTTATCGCCTCCTTAAATCCAATCTCTTGCTTTTGATTCTTCTCTTTCAATAATCTCCACAAAATCACCTTAGGTTTTTGCTCTTGTTATTTTCCCAAAATTCTCTCTCCCCATCCTTCTAGGTTTCTTTGGTGTTAGTTCCTTTTATATCTCCTCAAAAGCCCTAAGAAAATCGTGTATGCAGAATCATCCCAAAAATAGACTTCTAATTGAAAAAAGAAACACATCCGCGCAGAGCCATGTAGTCACATACATAACCCCTGCGGCCACATGAGAAGTTCTGTCAAAAATTTACTTCTTAGATTCTGGTGACCCATGCGGCCACATAGGCTTTCCATGCGGCCACATGACAGGTTCTGTGATCTTCCTCCGTTTCATCTCTAGAGTTTTGTACTCCATGTTTACTTGACCCGAACTTGACTCTTTTTATGTTTTCTTGATTCCTAAAATAGATTTAAACAAAACACACGTAAATACGTACTTATAACACATAAAACGCATATATAAACACACTTATAGGGGCTTTTAACATATTAAATAAACACTTATCAGAAAACTATAACTCGAAAGAAGTATAACCCATTAAATCCAAATAGTATCAAGATAAGAAAATATTATAGATAGCTCAAATTGTAATAGTATCTCGCATAACGTGCTTGTGACGAATAATATCCAAACTATCCTTAATTCAAACAATTATAATGCATATTGTTGAAAAAATATGATTGTTATATAATAAACCATAATTTGAAACAAGGAAAGTATCACACACACACTTGAAACAACAAATTCACCAATAGAAGAACAATATCATAGACAACTCAAGACATAAACAGTATCTCGCATATTCTTAGGGCAAAATATAAATGTTTAACAATAAATCATAACTGGATACAAGGACAATATGACACACACACACACACACACACACTCAAAACAGCAAACTCATGTTTTATGTATAACAATGTACATTTTCAGTATCATTAAAATAATTTTTTTCTAGCTAGTAGTTATATCCAAATTCTTATCCTCGTTGTTTTATGTATAATAGTAAACAATATACAGTATCATAGAAGAACTGAATCATAGGTAGTACAGTTTCTTAATAAAAATGTATGATACAATATAGAGTATAATAAAACATTTTATATGATACAATATAGAGTATAATAAAACATTTTATAAAATACAGTATACAATATCAAACAAATTGACAACTACAAATGCATTCATCTACAATGAAATTCCTGATGATGTTTTGAAATCATACGTGCTTTATACCGTCTCACTTCCTTCATAATCAAGGTTTCTTCCAACTTTTCATTCTTTGCTAGTTGATCTATCACGTGGTAGACATGTATTCCACAATCAACACTATGATATAAAATTCATATATATTTAGTAAATTTGATACGTATTTACGCTTAAAACAAGATAATATAAATTATATTAAATCGTAACAGTATCATAGCTCAAGATTCAAACAACATCTCACGGGGCATGCTTGTCACGAACAATTCCCATCATATCAAAACATTATCATGTACATTCTTAGAGGCAAAACATGATTGTTTAATAATAAACCATAACTCAAAACAAGGACACACTCAAAACAACAAATTCCAATATGATAAAAGAAGAGTATCATACATAACTATATCTTAATATAACAATATATTAATAAAACAATGTCTTATATATGGTAAAAGACAAAAAAGAAGTTAAACCAATATAACATTATGAGAAGCACATTAGGATCAAACATATGCTTGAGGGAAGAGCAAAATGTTATGATTTAACAGAAAATCATAACTCGAAAGAATCACATTATACCATTAAATTCAAACAGTATCAAGATAAGAACATTGTCATATACAACTCAAGATTGAAACAAGATCTTAATATAATTATACATTAATATAACAATACCTTAAAATAGCAATATCTTGCAGAATATGCTTGTCACGAATAATATCACAAAGTATTCCAATTAAATCAAAACAGTATCAGAACCACATTAGTATCAAACATATGTCTTGCGAGGCCAAAATGTTAAAACCATAACTCAAAACTTTAATGGCATCGCATATATATGAAATCTGAACATCATCTTCAATTTTTCACGGGTAAGTATGATACTATAAAAAAAAATTAAGCATGGGTTTTAGTGTAATGCGAAAAAAATATAGACCATCGAAAAAAATACAATTTCTACAAAAATTAGAGAAATAGTTCTAATGTAATGCAAAATAAATATAAAAAGCCGTAATTAAATACGAAAATAGATATCATTTCTACAAACCCAAGTCGGAGTTTTAACGTTTAGTAAAATTACCTTACTCGTCGATTTAGGATGAATCAACAACCAAAAAATTTAATTTGGCACAAAAATTTGAGAGGCGGGGTTGAGATCTTTATTATATAAACAGAGTTCTAATTTATTGAGAAAGACGAAAAAAAAAAAAAGAATAAAAAAAAAAAAAAAAATCATTTCAGCAAATTGGAAAATGAGGTTGAAAATCCAAATTTCATAGGGCACAAGTAAGTGTATTTTTTGCATTGCTACGACACTTAGAGTCCATTTGGCACAGCTGTTGTGAGTAGAATTTTTGATAGTAGAGCTTTTGGCAGTAGAATTTCTATTAAAAAGCTGTTGATTGTTTGAATATGAAGTTAAAAATTACTGTGAATATTAAATTGAATGTTTAGTTGCATAACTCTAAAAGTACTTATGTATAAACTGTATATTTATTTAACTAAGCAATAATTAATTATTATATATCTAATATTATTTTTTTAATCCTATAATAACTATTAATATTAGTATATTAATTTAATTATAATTACACAATTATTTTAGTATATTAGATTAAATAGTAATTAATTATTATATACCTCATATTATTATTTTTAAAATAAATAATATTTTTTTTTTATCCTAAAATAATCGTTAAAATCCATATATTCCTTATAATAACATAATTATTTTAGTATATATTATATGGCTTAAAATTAATTAATTATTTAAGTCAAATATATTATATGTACTTTGTATTATATTATTTAACACGTCAATATATATTTTTCATTTTATATAAATATATGAAGCGGCAATTTTTTATAAGTAAATAATGTGGTAAATGAATGAATATATTAATGAGGTAAATAATTTTTTTTTATGCATTAATGATAGTTTTGTTAATTTTTAAGTTCATTAAATGTAATTACAATACAATTTTTCGTAAAAATTCAATTAGAATTTTTTTAGAGAAGTTCAAAATTTGGACTCTCTAAAACAACTTTTAAAATGTTTTTTAGTTAAAAAGTGCTTATTGACTTTAGCCAAACAACCATTAATTTAATAAAAAGTACTTTTGTTCTTTAAGAAGTGCTTTTGGACCTCGAAAAAGCCCTTCCAAACACACTGTTAAAATGAAGGAGTTTTGAGCTATGACTTGAGTGTCCATAAGTGCTTTGGAAATGACCGACCTTAAATTTTTCCAAAATAATAATCCCGTCTTCACAAAAGTGGTAGCCCAACAACCTAGCCCAAGTCTAATTAGACTGTCGAGAACAACCCATTTATGGGACTGGTTGCTCAAGTGGTCCAATTGTCTTTTGTTTGCTTAAGTGGCCTATTTGGATGGTTGTTTGTTACTTTGGCCCTAATAATTCTTACGTGTTGGATCATTAACTAAGAATCAACGGTCGTGGGTTAATGGTGTCCCTTTATTGACATTGCTCGAAACTGAGCCCTATTCTTGCAATCGATATGGTGCTAAGGAACCTTGTTGTGTGTGTTGAAATTGGTCGTTACTCTTTGATTTCTTGTAACACACCTTTTTGGAAGTAAGGAATTAAATTAGTTCTATAAAATGATGGATGTATTCAATTAGCCCACAAAACTGGTCTTCCGTAGTAAGAGCTAAATAATTCATTTTTTGGAGTAGGGGACTTTCATGGGACATTAGGCTTAAGATGTTTAATTGGAGCAGCTCAGGGTCTTCCATTCTTTCTTTTTTTAAGTTCTAATATTTGTGTATCAGTTTAGTTTATATCACTTTGCTAATCTTTGTGGTTACACGTCATTGAAGGAGATGATTGATTTTTTTGACATTGCTCAAAATAGTTTCTCAGTCATACAATCCCAAGATATCTGATTTTGGTCTGGCCAAAATGGGTCCAATGGCTCGTAAATCCTACGTGACGACAAGGGTTTTGAGGACAAATGGTTATATCGTTCTTAAGTACGTCGCCACTAGTAATGTGCTAAATATTTGAAGTTTTTATGCTAAAACCAAAATTTGTTCACGCTCTAATGCCATTTTCTTTTCTACCAGGGAATTTGTATGTGAAGAGCGACATAATTGGTTTTGGTTTCGTTTTCGTTCAAATTCTTACTGGTTTACGTGCATTGGACAACTTGCTCTAATGTGTCTTGAAAAGAACAAAAATACATACCATCAATGCATGAAATAGTTGAGACACTTGAGCGCATTGATTGAGCGAATGAGAAAGCTAAAAATATTACAGAACATACTAGACTTCAGACAGTTTATCGACGTGCCAACCAACCATTGCAATCTAGTTCTCCGCTTCATCCATGGCAAGATGGAAATTCCATCCTATCCTCTGGCATCCCGTACTACGGTGGCAGAAATTGTTTTAAGAGTTTTTTGTACTGCTGAATTGTGCTTAATGTGAAGATTGTTGTTTTTTTCCTACATAATGGAGGTTTTCCAAGTCATTCACATTAGACAACAAATATTACACAATAATTCGAGAATACAATATTTTTATGATAAATTTAATTGGATCGCAAATTTTAAGACGCGTCACTGAATTTTGAACAATATTTTAATTGATCATTAATTTTAATTTGTTTGAATTGAGTTATTGAACTTCAATTTAATTCAAATTTGCCGACTTTATCACATTCTGGCAGCTATAGTCCCTCAAATGACAAATAATACGTCGTTGGCACACCCAGAGTTATGACAGTGTGGTAGATTAAAAAGTTAAAATATGTATTTTTTTTAAAACATTTGTATGACATGGTATAATAGTAATTAGCATACCACACAGTAATTAGTGATTACGTAGAATGTCGTCCATTTGTAGTATGAATGCCAATAAATTAGTTTTTCTTAATTTGAGAGACTGTTGGCTACATACAATGGTAAAATTTAAAATTAATTAAAGGGTTAATTATATTACGGGTAAATTTAAGGAACACTCACTGAACTTTAAACATGTTACTACTAACTCACTGAACTTTGAAGTGTCACTCATCACTTACTCAACTTTCGAATTTGTCTACCATTCACCCCCCGTTAAATATCCGTTTGAAGTGGTTGACGGAAACAGCCAACGTGTCTAATGGCGTACACGTTGGCCAATTAGAAGCTGATATTTTTCCAACTCACCCATCCTCACTAAATCGTTGCCATGTCACTAAATTGCTAATAACCACAAACACGCTTTCTTTCATATGTCTGGCAAAAATAGACAAAATTCCCAGCAAAATTGAAATCCCTAAATCTGAATGGAAAATCTCCAAATTTCCATATCAGCAAAATACGAGTAAACCAGCGAATTGAAAGGAAGTTGTGGTCCCGGTCGTTGTTGGAGGACAAAGGAGACCCACTTGCTTGAAATGGATAACATGGTAGTGGAGGAAGATGTGTTGGATACACGCGAACAGGGACCACAAGAAGGTATGGGTTTATTTATTGATTGATGCTCTTGTCAAGAAGCTTTACATTCATATTTTTATTTGTTAAATGTGAAAGGATACCCACCTAACCCTATAATATCACATTGTAGAGGATGAGGAACATGATGAGGAAGGGCCAGGTGAAAATTTTACGGACTCCGAAGATGATGTGAACGACGATGATTTTCTCTATGACCGTAATGATCCAGATCGCATTGCGAAGAGAGGTCTCGAACTCCGACCCAGTTGTGGAAGAGCAAAACGAAGATGCAGTTGGCGAAGACAGTGACTCAGATCATTCATATGATGCAACGGTGGAGGAATTGAACACCGATTACTCATCTGACGAGGAGACTCCAGTAAGATACCCTATATTTAATGAAGAGAAAGAGTTGTGGGATCCTCAATTTGAAGTGGGTAAGACATTTACAAATGTTCGTCAATTTAGGAAAGCTATACAAAACCATGGAGTAGCAACGGGGTGTAATTTAAGGTTGAAAACGAATGATGATAAAAGAGCACAAGCAGTGTGTAAACTAGGGTGCAATTGGAGGATATGGGCGTCTGAGAATAAGAAGTTGAAATGCATCCAAATAAAGTCATACAATCCAAATCACAATTGCATTAGATGACGGCATAAATATACATTGTACATCAAAGTATGTTGCCGAGAGATGTTTGGAAACATTTAGGGTAGATCCCGGATGGAAACCTAGTGCAATTAGGCTGAGAGTTTTGCAAGATTTAAAAATAAATATTGTTAGACAAACTGCATGGAGGGCAAGGATAATTGCTAGGATAATGATTGAGGGAAGTGATGACCATCAATTTGGTTTGCTATGGAGTTTTGCCGAGGAGTTGTTGAGGACAAATCTCGGTTCAACTTGTAGGATTGCTATCCATGACTATAAATTTCGGGGAATATACATATGTATAGATGCTTGCAAGAAAGGATTTGTGTCGGGGTTGTAGGCAACTCGTAGGGACTTGATGGTTGCTTCTTGAAGGGTACATTTGGGGGTCAAATGTTGGTTGCAGTTGCTCTTGATGCCAATGATTGCATTTATCCTCTTGAATTTGCTATTGTGGAAAAGGAGAACACATCAAGTTGGAGATGGTTCATGAGGCACTTAGGTGGAGACTTGAAGATTGTGAATTGCAATGAGTGGACCTTTATGAGTGACAGACAAAAGGGATTGCAAAATGTGATAGAGGATATGTATCCAAATGCCGTGCATAGATTTTGTGTTAGACATATGTATACTAATTTCTTTAGAGCAGAGTTTAGGGGATTGGCTCTTAAGGAAATTCTTTGGAAAGCGGCTAAATCTACTACAGTTGCAGATTACATGTTCTGGATGAAAGAGATGGAGAAGCAATCCAAGTCTGCTTATCAGTGGTTATTGAAGAGGGATCCTAAGGAATGGAGTAAGTCCCATTTCATGACGAGAGTGAAAAGTGACATTTTGTTGAATAATTTGTGTGAGTGCTTCAATAAAGTAGTTTTGGATGACACGGAGAAATCCATTGTTACAATGTTGATTGATATGCACATTAGTTGCATGAAGCGGATCCAATGTCGAAGGGATAAAATGCGGAGAGAAGTTGGAACTTTGTGTCCAAAAATCCATGCCAAGTTAGTCAACAACATGGAAATGGCTTCAGGCAGTCAGGTTGATTGGTCAGGAGGAACTCAGTGGTATGTACGTAGTTGGGATGGTGAGTTCATTGTTGATATTGACTCTTGTACTCGCACTTGTAGAAAATGGGACTGACGGGCATACCATGTAGTCATGCTTGTCTTTTGCAATTGTTGTGCGATTTATATCCCGCAAGTGGACGGATCGTGGACAAGTAATATAGTGATAAAATAAAGTGTCGAACCCACGAGGACCAGATATTAATTTAACCAATTAATTTATAACCTAAATTTTAACAATAAAAGAAACACACATTCAATTTGATTTTGTGATTCTAAACTAATTTAACTATTTTAATTAAACAATAAATAACTTTAAAAAGCAAGAAACGAATTCAAGATCTACTAACTCTAGGATTTGCGAACCCACCAACACTTTCCTTAATCAAACATCCGTTTAACTGTTTTAGCTTATAATTACCATAGATTGAAAATCGTTCCTAAATTAATCGAAAGCCCTCTCGATGGTCAATCAATTCTATATGTTATGCGAACTTCATTATCTCTAATTAAGCTCGAACATAAACACATGCATTAAAATCTCAAGAACACCTAAATAGATTTCATAAAGCATAATAGTAATCTCTATCTATTATTGGACCCTATGTTATTCAATACCACGTGCTTAATCTATATTGAATCTCTCGACTTCAATATAGATCACAATATATTCTAATGGTGATCGGGCATTAAAATAATAGAAAACCGCATAAAGAATAATCAATCCACAAGCAATTAATTACTAAAACGGAAAAACTTCTAATTAATTAAAAATCATGAGGTTTCATCGTTCATCCTAGAAAAAGTAAATTAGTCGGACATGATTTCGTCAATTATAATAATAATTGACTTCATCATGATCCGCGAAAGAAAAGAAAAAGAAGAAGAAATAATTACAACCCCGTGACTCGGTGAAGAATCCTCAATCCCGAGCCTCGATCCTCGATTCTCCTCTTGTATCTTGTTTCCTAAATTCGTCCTCCAAAATCCTCCCTTGTTATGGCTATCATCTCGCTTTTATAATGTTTTCTAAAGACTCCAAAACGTGATTTAGGTAGTTGTTTTATCTTGGAGTTGTAGAGTTGCAATTCAATCAGAAACCGCCAAAAACGGGTCGCATGATATACCCTTGCGATCGCGATAGGCATATTCCTTGCGATCGCATGGTATGGCCGATTAACATTCTGCCTAATTTATTGAGGTCTTGCGATCGCAGCTTGTGACAACCATGCGATCGCATGGTTGAAACTTGTGACTTCCTGCGTTTTCTCTTTGGTATTTGCTTGCTAAGTCCTTCAAATCCCTTTGTATGTTCAATTTAGTCCTCTTTTCTCTGTTTGTGCTCTTTTCCGTCTTTTCGCCGATTGACACTTGAATTTGATTATTTCCTAAAATAATAAGAAAACAACATGCAATTAAACTGAAAACAACTAAGAGTACTCATAATTGTCCCTTTTTGTGAGCCCAGATAAGTACAAAATTGTACTTATCAAATACCCCCAAACTTGAACTATTATTCGTCCTCGAATAAACTAGCTAAAAATTCATGCACTTAATAAAATAAGCAGTAACATACTTCACAATATAAATAGCTTGCCGTTCTTACTTCAGCTTTTGCAAAAAGAAAAACTTATAATTCATGACGAGTGTTCAGGTATTACTATTGCAAATGTGATTATACTCAAACCACACTTGATACGTGTGTGAGACCCGTTAATCGATTAACTTAAATTCTATGGTGGTGATAGCCCAACCACTTGGTCAACTTTTCCTTTCCTTCTCGTGAAGGTACACTTCCCCAAAATGTTGTTTTCTCTCAAATCCCGAGATTTTGGTTCAAATGTAACACTTCGCTCATTATTTTCTTGTTCGAGGTTTGGTTGAGAAAACTAATAATCGTGACAACCTAGGTATATGAAGATTCTCCAATTTATGAGCACTTTCGACCGTAAAGTTTCTACTAAATAAGTCAAACCCATTAGTCATCTAATCCTTTTACTTTGCAAAGAATTTCATCAATCATTTTTTTTTTTTCCGATGAAAATAAAACTAAATTTAAATAAATAAATAATAATAATAATTTTTTTTTTTTTTTTATATATAGATCTTATGTGCAAAACTCAATCCATTAAGCTTTCTAAATGACTCATGTAGCGAGCTTGAGGTCGATGACTCCCAGATCTTTCGAAACCTTAGGGCATCAGGTTTTGAGAAACCCCTACGGGCCTTTTCACTCGAGTCAAATAGGCTACGAAATGAGTTATAAGATATTAATAAGGTGCAAAACTCAGTCCATTAAGCTTTCTAAATGACTCATGTAACGAGCTTGAGGTCGATGACTCCCAGGTCTTTCGAACCTTAGGGCATCAGGTTTTGAGAAACCCCTACGGACCTATTCACTCAAGTCAATTAGGCTACGAAAAGAGTTAAGCAATAATAATAATAATTTTTATTCTTTGCGTGCAATAAGTTCATGTGTGAGGATTAGATTCCTAACATTCGGTCATTACTTAGTTTCCTCTAACTGGTCTAAAGTGTTCCACACAAATTTTCAACATACATGGAATCAATCATAACCTAGATAGCCACTATCACGGTTTAATTACCACACTTTCTCACTATATTGGTTATTTGTTCGAGATACGGATGATTTTTAGGTTTAAACAGTATCCTATTATTTTCAACTTAAGTGCACCAACATAGCTATAAATCATTTTAATCGGCCGACACAACACAATATCAAACATGGTCAAATAGCCTCACATTTAAACAAAAGTAATAATATGTTTACAAGTCATGGATTACATCGTAATTTTTTAAAAATTCATTATTAGCCAAGCAAAGCTATTCATATCACACAAACATGCAAACAATTAAATTTAAATAATAATAATGATAATAATTTTTTTTTTTTAAAAAATAATTTAACAATCAATATCAAGTATTATTATCGGACTCAAACATTTTTTCACTACCCCAAACTTGAAAGATACATTGTCCCCAATGTAAAAATAATTCAAAGGAGTATATAAAGATTAGAGACTACCCGGATGTGGATCGAATGGTGTCAAGAAGAAGTATGGTATGAACAATTTGTGGAGAGATCTCGCACAAGTTGGTCGACAAATCTTTGCTTGAATGTCATCCACCAGATCCTTAGTTGTAACCCTAAAAAGAAAAGAAAAGAAATTTATTAACAGTAATAAAATATTTTTTTTTTTTTTTTTTAAAACGAATTTTTTTTTTAAAAAAAACGAAATTTTTTTTTTTTTTTTTTTTTTTGAAAAAAAAACGAAATTCAAAAATTTTTTTTTTTAAATATAAATTTAAAATAATTGAACAACGTGATTATGCAGGATGACGATGATTGTATCCTCAAAACCTAAGAATTAACAACCTACTTTAAATCCTAAAAACCTAAAACGTGTAAATTGTCAATTGAAATCCTAAAATTTAAATAATACGAAATTTAAATAAATAAAATGGTAGAAAAATGGGTTGCCTCCCATTGAGCGCTTCTTTAAAGTCATTAGCTTGACTTTGTCGTGGTGATCGCTCAAGACACTTTGAATAAATCTTTGGAGGACCTGTTCTTCTTGCTTTGATCAACTTCCACGAACAATTTTGTTTACCTTCCGAGCTTGATTTTTCCTTTATCATACCGATATGATTTTGTTTTTGCCGTCATGCTCGAATTCAACTAAGAAAATTTCACCTTCTTCATCGACTTTGGTCACGTAAGACGGATGAAACTCCTCTTCTCGCACATATTCTTCTTTCTCAAGTGGTGCCTCCCGGTGTTGGGCAACAACTTTATCATCTAAGCTCCCTCTCTTCTGGTCAATGACATCAATCTCAAAGCAGAATCAAGAGCTTGGAAATTTAATTGCTTTGAACACATTGAATGTAATGTGTTCATCATTCACTTTCAAAGATAAGTTCTCCTTTTGGAACATCAATTCTTGCCCGACCAAGAGCCAAGAAAGGTCGACCCAAAATGAGTGGTACATCCCCTGTCTTCACACATATCCGAATGATAAAATCGCGAGGAATATGAATTTGCCAACTTTCACCAATATGTCTTCAACTATTCCCCAAGGCGTTTGATTGACCGATCGACAAAAGTCGGAGTGTTCTTGTTGTCGGCCTTGCTTCTCCTAAACCGAAATGCTTAAAAATAGAGTAAGGCATTAAATTCACACTAGCACCCAAATCACACAAAGCTTTATCAAAATATAAACTACCAATAGTGCAAGGAATATTAAAACTCCCCGGGTCTTTTAATTTTGCCGGTAGCTTGTTTTGCAATACGGCACTCGCATTCTTCGATTAGCGCCATCGTTTCGTGCTCCTCCAACTTTCGCTTATTTGCAAGAATGTCCTTCATAAATTTGGCATAGCTAGGCATTTGAGCTAAGGCATCGGGCGAATGGTATATTGATGTGCGACTTTTTGAAAACATCTAGGAACTTCTTGAATTCTTTGGTCTAGCTTATGTTTTCGCAACCTTTGAGGAAATGGGATAGGAGGGACGAAGCGGTGGTGGAATATAAGTCGGTGGAGAGTCCTGCTCGTGCAACTTCGCATCTAATTTATTTTCTCTCGCTTTGTCGGATACGGTTTCCTTTTCTACACCGGCCTAGTCACATGAATCTCGGTAATCGAACACCGCTCCTCGTGGTAATTGCATTTACTTGCTCCTTTGGATTGACTTCGGTATTGCTTGGCCATGTGCCCGGTTGTCTCTCGATCAACAATTTAGCCAACCCGCCAATCTGATTTTCCATATTCTTGATAGCAACATCCTGCCTTTTTTCGCATCTCCTTCAATTCGAAGAATGCTTTCTTCCGGTCCTACTTTTTTCTCTTGTGGCATTCCCCGATTTGGTGGATTTTGAATATTTTGAGTGTTGCCATATGAGAAGTTTGGATGATTTCTCCATCCGTGATTGTAAGTCCGTGAATAAGGATTATTTTCTCGTGCCGAAAATTTCGAGCATATGCAACTTGCTCAAGAGAAGGCATATCAACCTTCGTCAATGGGCACTCAGAAGACCGATGGTTTGCTCCACATGTTACATGATTGGTAAAGGCATCCGAACCAAATTAGTGAATGAGAATATTTTATTGATTCCATTTGCTTTGCCAATGCATCAATTTTGCCAATAAAAGTGAATTGGTGCCCACTTCGTGTATCCTGTTGCTTTCTTACGCAATCCTCTTTACGCCACATAATAAATTGTTCACTCATGGTTTCGAATAGATCATAAAGGTCACCGGCAGATCTACTTTGGATAGAGCCACTGCCGCAGAATCTCTTTGAAGAACGATTGGTTGGAGCTAGTCCGAATAGAAATAATGATTATTCGAAATGCTAAAGGAAACCATGACTTGGACACTTCCCGAGCAATTGTTTGAATCTTTCCCATGCCTCGTGAAAATTTTCCAACTCGCATTGTTGGAAATTGGAAATTTCATACTTCATCTGTTCACTCTAGTTGGAGGAAAATATTTCAATGTGAACTGGATCGATCTACCCAAGTAGTGATGCTCCCGGTGGTAGAGAATCTAGCCATTCTCTAGCTTTATCCTTCAATGTATGTGGAAAGAGCCTCATCTTGATTGCTTCTTCGTTAACACCGTGGTATCCGAAATTGCCACGTAATTCATCAAGCGAGAAATATGGTAATGAGGATTTTCATCCGTCATCCCATAGAAAGGCAAAGTTGTTCGAGAATAAATTCATCACATCGGCCTCAACCGGAAGTTGTCGTGTCCATAAGGTGGATAGACTATCTTTGGACCGATTTTCAACAATCGGTGGCATCATATACTCACCCATAAGAATATCTCGTTCACTAACTTCAACCTGGTCGAGCTATTGGTGGTTGATTATTTATCCGATCATGCACTTGATTGTCTGCCATTGTGTCTTGCTGTGTTTTCTTTTCTCGTTTTTCACGTTGTCGTCGGTGAAAGCTTCGTTCAATTTCTGGATCTAAATCAAATAGATCAAGATCTTTTGTACGGGACATGCACACTTAACACACGAAAAATTAGAAAATATATACAATTCAAATGAAGATCAATTAAAAATTTAAGAATAAAAATAAAAAAATAAAATAAAATAAAATAAAATAAATAAAATAATACTAAAAAGAATTGTTAAAAACTAAATTATAAATTAACGTAGCAATTAATAAAACTAGTCCCCAAGAACGGCGCCAAAAACTTGTTGTGCGATTTATATCCCGCAAGTGGACGGATCGTGGACAAGTAATATAGTGATAAAATAAAGTGTCGAACCCACGAGGACCAGATATTAATTTAACCAATTAATTTATAACCTAAATTTTAACAATAAAAGAAACACACATTCAATTTGATTTTTGTGATTCTAAACTAATTTAACTATTTTAATTAAACAATAAATAACTTTAAAAAGGCAAGAACGAATTCAAGATCTACTAACTCTAGGATTTGCGAACCCACCAACACTTTCCTTAATCAAACATCCGTTTAACTGTTTTAGCTTATAATTACCATAGATTGAAAATCAGCGTTCCTAAATTAATCGAAAGCCTCTCTCGATGGTCAATCAATTCTATATGTTATGCGAACTTCATTATCTCTAATTAAGCTTCGAACATAAACACATGCATTAAAATCTCAAGAACACCTAAATAGATTTCATAAAGCATAATAGTAATCTCTATCTATTATTGGACCCTATGTTATTCAATACCACGTGCTTAATCTATATTGAATCTCTCGACTTCAATATAGATCACAATATATTCTAATGGTGATCAGGCATTAAAATAATAGAAAAACTGCATAAAGAATAATCAATCCACAAGCAATTAATTACTAAAACAGAAAAACTTCTAATTAATTAAAAATCATGAGGTTTCATCGTTCATCCTAGAAAAAGTAAATTAGCCGGACATGATTTCGTCAATTATAATAATAATTGACTTCATCATGATCCGTGAAAAAAAAAGAAAAGAAGAAGAAATAATTACAACCCGTGACTCGGTGAAGAATCCTCAATCCCGAGCCTCGATCCTCGATTCTCCTCTTGTATCTTGTTTCCTAAATTCGTCCTCCAAAATCCTCCTTATGGCTATCATCCGGCTTTTATAATGTTTTCTAAAGACTCCAAAACGTGATTTAGGTAGTTGTTTTATCTTGGAGTTGTAGAGTTGCAATTCAATCGTGAAACCGCCAAAACGGGTCCGCGATATACCCTTGCGATCGCGATAGGCATATTCCTTCGCGATCGCATGGTATGGCCGATTAACATTCGCGCCTAATTTATTGAGGTCTTGCGATCGCGACTTTGTGACAACCATGCGATCGCATGGTTGAAACTTGTGACTTCTGCGTTTTCTCTTTGGTATTTGCTTGCTAAGTCCTTCAAATCCTTTGTATGTTCAATTTAGTCCTCTTTTCTTCCGTTTGTGCTCTTTTTCCGTCTTTTTCGCCGATTGACACTTGAATTTGATTATTTCCTAAAATAATAAGAAAACAACATGCAATTAAACTGAAAACAACTAAGAGTACTCATAATTGTCCCTTTTGTGAGCCCGAGATAAGTACAAAATTGTACTTATCAAGAATCGTTGAGAAAAGGGACCAACCCATTCATTATGTACACGAATGCTACAAGGTGACCACATATTTGAGTTGTTACGAACATCTTGTAATGCCTTTAAATGGGAAAAAGCTATGGGCACCGGTAGATAAAGAACTTATCCGCCCACCCGGTTGGAATGTGGCCCAAGAGGTAGAAGACCAAAAAAAAGGAGGCTGCAAGCCGAAGAGGTTGTTGTTAAGCAGAAAGGTGGGTCAAGCAAGATGAAGAGAGTTGGGACAGTGACAATGACTTGTAGTTTATGTGGTCTAACCGGTCATAATAAGCGCTATCACGATAAAAATAATGTATCAAATGAGGTACTTCTCTATGGATTATAATATTTGATTGTTTGATTTTAATGTTATGTAGTTTAATGTAATTTAGTGTATTCTTTTCCAACAAATATTTGATTGTTTGATTGTTCGGGCATTTTTGCCCAAGAAATGGCTCAATCGATACAGGATTGTGGAAGCCAAACTGTCACCAAAACTTCACAGTCAAGGGTAATTTAATAACTACGCATATTTTAATATTTTTTTTGATAAACTGTAACGTATTTGTCTCTTTTCAGTAGGCTAAACTTCAACCAAGAAGATCTCAAAATCAGCTTCCAAATCACCAAACGAGCCACGACTATCATAAATGAGATTTATGCCTACTCCGGCATTATTGAACATGGACCGATGCGCAGTAGCAGGACTGATGTAGTTGTGCATGGACTTGATTTGTAGCCGAACTTCTCCTTTGAAAACATGGTGGATGATTTGCAGCTCATGGTACATGAAGAACAATCAAGGATGAAAGCTCAAAGGGCAAAAATATAAGAAATCTTAGAGACTCGGTTCGTTTTCAACCTCGCAGAATAGGAATCCTAAATGAAGGAATATTATCTACGCTATTAGAAGTTCAAATAGGAGGTTTAGCGATATGATTTAACCATGTAAGGAGTTGTAGTTTCCAAATAGGAAGGCTAATTTTTTAGATGGAAAACAGATCTTTTTTTTTATCTCCCTTTTGTAAGGATACATGATTAAATCAATGAAATGGGATTAATGTTTCTGTTAAACCAATGTCTGAGCTTTAAAAATTTGAAGTTTCATGTCTGAAGATGAATGTCAGATTAATGTATAAAATTTGAATTTCATGTCTAAAGATGAAATCTAGATTACGTTCATGATGTTCATATCGAAGATGAAATTCAGATTACGTTCATGTTTGAACATGAACTTAATCGGCCGATTGTTTTTTCGAAACATTCATTCCATTGAACATGAACTTAATCTTCCATATTAGCTTCATTTTTAAACATGAACAAAATGAGCTTTACATTGTGCAGAAAGTATGAGCTTTAATGTTTGAATCTCTCGATGTTTACTGTGTTAAAAATTTGAAGTTTATGTCTCGAAGATGAAATCTAGATTAACATCATGTCTGAACATGAACTAATCTGCCAGATGAGCTTGTCATTTTACAGCAAAATCAGCTTTACATTGTCTGACAAACATGAACAAAATGAGCTTTACATTGTACAGCAAACATGAACTAGGGTCATTCAGAAAAACTTCTAGGAATTGAGTTTACTTGTTACTGTTCTTGTTCTTACAGAAGTTCCTAATGGTTTCCTGCATTACAGAACATTTAATAAAAAGTGTTATGAATGCATGAGAGATGCATGTGTTCTATATAAATTCATGTATCGTAACATGAATTCCACCGATTAAGTTCACATATGTAACATTTTCGATTAGTATCGACCATATTATCTTCATGTTTGAACATGAACATGAATACCAGATTCATGTCTGTAATATTTTCAGTGTACGCACAACAATGATAAAATCCTACCGTATTTAGTACCATTCATACAATTGTAACTGTCCCATTTTCATTCCAAAATCAGAATAAATTACAATGCAATTCCACTGACGCTTACTACCATAATCAGTACAATTGATACATCCTACCCTTTCTCGAATACAATCCTACCGAGATGAAAATACTACCATTCATCGAATACAATCCAAATCATTCATACATCCTATCATGACGGTCCAAATACACATACTCATGAAGAAAAAAAAATAGTAAAACCATCAAGTTCAGCTAACCCACAACTTAAATTCCCATCTCATTACAATACATAGTGAACCAAAATGATCAACACGGCCCATCGCCAACACAATTTGATGATATAATACAATCCGCTTCCACTTCTTCTCCAAAAACAAGATCCCGATTAGCATTTCGCAAGAGCCCGTTGATCACACTCTTATATCGTGGGTGGAGAAGAGGAGGATCCACCCATTTGAAGTAGTCACACGCATCCGGACGTCCATAATAGTTGCACCCTAAGAACCTCCTTCCGGGTTGTTCTCCGTCCAAGTCATCCTCATTGCAAACAATCCGATCACACATACATATTGTCTGCTCATTTATTTGAGTAAGAGCATCATTTTCCATCGCCATTATCGCAACTATAGTGGGATTATCAACAAATGAACGATTTTAATGGAAGCTAGGGTTTATGAGAGTTCACTTTGGGGGAAATGAGACTGACTGCCGTTTTTAGGAATTTCAATTTTGCTGGGAATTTTGTCTATTTTTGCCAGACATGTGAAAGAAAGCGTGTTTGTGGTTATTAGCAATTTAGTGACATGGCAACAATTTAGTGAGGATGGGTGAGGTGAAAAAATACCAGCTTCTAATTGGCCAACGTGTACGTACGTCGAGACACGTTGGTCGTTTTTCGTCAACCACTTCAAACAGATATTTAACGGGTGGTGGATGGTAGACAAATTCGAAAGTTGAGTGAGTGATGAGTGACACTTCAAAGTTCAGTGAGTTAGTGAGTTAGTAGTAACATGTTTAAAGTTCAGTGAGTGTTCCTTAAATTTACCTATTATATTACAATTTCCATTCTTTTAGTTTTGTAATAATTTCATCTCCATCATTTTTTTTATTCGTACAAATGGTCTTCAAATAATTTTTTGGATAATTTACCTTTGATTTAAATAAATTAAAAATAAAATAAAATGAAAAAATTGCATTTCAAGTTCTCATCATTTTAAAAGTATAAATAAATGATAAACCTTTTATTTTTAAAAAAATAAAAAAATAATAAAAAAAACAAAAAAAAAAAAACCAAGAAGGGTCTTGAGCAATTGGGAGAGATTTCTCCCCCAACCGCTTACTAGCCTAATCGCTTAGTTTTCGCAAAAATTAGGGAGAAATTTTTCTTGGCTTTCGCACAACTCGTAAGGGGGGGGTAGGGGTGGGAATAGAGGTGCCCGCCTCCGATGAAGCCTGCGCTTTATTTTGCTAAATACATTTTTGATGATGATGATTTTCTAATTTATATATAGTGTTTCGTTGATTTGGAATTACAGAGTGATATTTAGTTACAAAATTGATATAATATTAATTTATTGAAGTGTAATAATTCATGATTTAATATTATATTTAACAAAAATAGACTTGTTGGTTCTATATGAATTGACCAATCGGTTCAACCACCAAATCACCAAGTTGAACCAGTAACCTAGTGACTCGCCCCCTTGTCCAAGTCGATGTCCGGGCCGTATTTGATAACTATGGTCAGTGTTAGCGATTATTTTGTTCCGCAAGTGTACGGATCGCACAAGTAATATAATTAATTTGAAAGTCCAAGTATCGTACCCACATGGATTTAGATAGTTCAACACAATTAAATTAACTTTAAGCGGATCGAACAAACTTTTGAATTTTTGAATGCCTAAAAACTAATTATGGTAGTTAATTAAAAATAATCAACTAATTATAATTTAAACAAATAAAAGATTAAGTTTATGCCAAATTACTTTGAATATAAGAAAGAAAAGCGTACTAGGATCTCGAATCCATTTATACCAATCCTATTTAACCCCGAATAGTTGAATTTGATAACACGATTTAATTATGAAGATCAATATTTCTATTTTGTTTAACAATCTCTCTCGAGTAGAATTAAACACATCTCTATATGTGATCTGACTATATCTCTATGACGGATGCGAACATACAAGGATGCATTAAATTTTGTAAATATTTAAAGATCGCGTAAAATATAGCAGTATATCTCCATCATCTATCGGACTCTACGATAATTGATATTATGTTTAACTTATTTTTAATCTCTCGAATGTAAAATAAGCCACAAAACCCATACAACCATTGCGCATATAGTTATAATTCAAAAGTTAAAAATATGCATAAATATAAAAAACTAAGTTCAAAGAATTAAAAGTTCATGATATAAGTTTTATCATGGTCCTAGCACATAATAAATCTAGTCTAACATACTAAGAAGAAGAAAACAAAAGGAAAATATAAAAGCCATCACCCGAATAAGAAGAAAACTCGAAAGAGTGGATCTTGATCTTCGTTTCTTGTTTCTGTTCTTGAATTCTTCCGATAATTCGACTCTTTAATTTTTGGGTTAAGAACTCATATATATATATATACCTAAAAATATATATATATATATATATATATATATATATAATTAATAATGTCCCCAAAAATCCCAAAATATCATTAAAATAGTAGGCCAAAAGATTTCCTAATTGGAGTCGAATTCAAAAAGGCAAAAAAATCTGATGGCAGAAAATTACACTAGACTGGATGATCGCCTAGTGTAAATCCATGCGTACGCCCAAGCAAAATAATTTGTTTATGTTGGGCGATTATGACACCGGGCGTTCGCCCAGCTTAAATATTTTGCTTGCACGTTTTATTTTTTCAATTTTAAACTTTGGCTTATTTAGCTCTCAAATCTTTCAACAACCTCTAATATGGTCTTTCAAGTGTTAATTGAGTGCAATTGTATTATTGTAGTTCCTAAACATCTTTCAATTTGTTGCTCTTTTTATCCATTTTTCACTTGCATATTAATACGTCTAAAATTAAAATAGAAAAGACAATACACTAAATTAAGAAAAAAATCTATAAAATACGAAGAAAAAATTTAGCTTTAAAGCCGGAATATATCAATCAGCTTACTTAAAGTTTGTTTGGTAGAGTTTTTTTTGACAAAAAATAGATTCTAGTATAACATATTTGACTTTTCAAAGTTTTAAAAGTGAAATGAAAAAATTATCTTTACAATTTTGAAATAGAATTGTGTTGATTAAGGATAGTTTTATCATTTCACTTTCAAAAATTTTGAAATATCAATATATCATGCTAGAAAAACTTATTTTTTTGATCAAAAATCTATACCATACAAACTCTTAATTCCCATCATTTAATTTTAAAACTATATAATAAATGAAAAAGGAAAATAAAATCCTTCATCTTCTTCAACATCCCGATGCCCCAAACTCAACCTCCCACCACACTCCATAACCACCAGTCCCTCCACCACCGCCACCCATACTACCCCCTTAAATTATCCAAAGATAAGCGAATATAAATAGTTTAATGACAATTGCTCACATCAGTTCCACCAATTAAAAGAACAAGAAATGAAGGAATCATCACGGATCTCTGCATTATTTCTGTCAATCTTCTTCTTTCCGGTAATGCATTCACAAATAGAGAGAATATTATTTTGTTTGATTAATTATCTGGTTTTGGTTAACGCTTGCTTTGGTCACTGCATTGGATCTTATTCTCCTACTTGAATTGTGGTATGGTATCTCAAAATTATCGTGTACTTTCGACGGTTGATTGGGTTTTCAATTCGATGAAATTGTCATGCTTTCTGTTTCTGTTAAACTTGCTGCTAGAATTTTTCCTGCTAAGTTACGCTAGAACATTATCTGTCCTGTATGAGCCTCCATTGATGATAAAAAAATTTCTTAAATAATTCAACAATTTGGGTTTAATTTCTTTTGACTTTCGTTTATTCGATGCGTGTACCGAATGTAGTTTTCAGATTATTATCTAGGTTTCATCTGCTGGGAAGCTAAGATTAATTGTTGTGAAGACTTGACAGTCTTTATCTACTACCATATTTATTTATAATTGCAGCACATTTATCTGCGTTCCTTTCTTTTTACCCTTCTGGTTACATTGACAGTCTTCTTAATTCAGAATTGTTTGACACTGTTTAGCTTGTCCATGCAGGTCATGATTCATGTTGCTCAAGTCAGAGCAGAAGTATCAGATATGTCAACACTGTAATGCTCGTAAATCCTAAGATTCTCTAGTTTCAGTAGTATCAAACTTTAGCATGTTTACCATTATAATTATTTGTTCATGCTACTGATGTTATGATGTCCTGTATATCACACTTTTATCTTTTGCTCCTTTATCAGTAGACGAGAGCGTGAAGGATATTTTCCCCTCTATGACTGTCCGCAGCGTCTCGACAGACAGGTACTAATTTCAGTTTCTTAGTTAATTACCACTAGTTACCCAGAGATACACTTCCTTATTTATTTATTAAGGAAGAAATACACTTTCAATTACTTGAGCGTAATTTTTCTTTTGAAAATATTAAATGAAACAAAGATGGATTCAGATAGACTGGCTTGATTCTATACCATGATAATTGTACAATAACTGTACAATTACTTTGTCCATGTCTCTGAAACTATTTTTATTGCACAAACTGATGTTTCACTTTAGTATGGACTAATAATTGCTTGACAGGATCAGAGTAACATAAGTTTTGCTGCCCATCCGGATGAAAAGGTAATGAACTTCTTTCTTCTTCTTTTGGCAGAGATCAGGATGACAATTTGTATCACTACTTTGTGCAGGATATTGATATAGTTGTTACATACAGTGATCCTTCTGGTGCTGTTCGAATTAGAAGTGTCAGGTCCAGGGACTTATCTGCTTCTTGGGTGTGGAAAAACCCTAGTGATGAGAATTATGGCCTGTCAAAGAGTTCGCAGGTAACTGTCTAGGTGCTCATCAGCTCTTTCTTTTTCCAATTGCCTGATATTGAGGTTCGTTCTTAATATATAAGTTAGTCATTGTGAATAACACTTCTCTTTTTTAGTGCATGTTTGTCTTAAGTTTAAATAATAATTTAAGCTGGTTAAACATACGTTTTTTAGCCACATATTTTGTAGAACCCACAACTTACTACCATTTATTATTATCCACACATTCCATAGGAACCACAACTTATAAGCGCTTAAAAAATAATTTCAGCACTGCCAAACTGCCAAACGTGTACTTAATTGTATTGTCTCAGGTAGTTGACGACCCCTTTCAACCTAAAATGAGCTCCACGGTCCAGGGCAGGCATTCCACTAATGATCATCAATATGGAAGTGAAATGCGTCATCCAAAATCATTGGCTGTGCATCCACTGAAACTCAAACGACGGGTGAAATGTCAACGTATTTTTTATGCATATCGGGTGTATTTGTTAATTGGATTGTTATTCTAATATTCCCCATCCTGCAGATGTTGCGAAGAGAAAGGAGGGAAAGGCGGACAGCTGAGCTGATCCAACAAGACAAAGAGGTTGATAACCAGATGCAAGAAGCTGCTATCAAACGAGCTATGGAGCTTGACACCACTCTCAAGGGTAAATATAGTATATGGAGGAAAGAATATGAAAATCCAAACTCTGATTCCATGGTAAAACTTATGAGAGATCAGATCATAATGGCCAGGGCTTATGCAACCGTTGCAAAAGCTAAGAATAATAATATGCTATATGATTCTCTAATGGAACATTCTAGAGAAAGTCAACTTGCTATTGGAGAGGCAACATCTGACTCTGAACTTCACCCTAGGTCTTGCTACTTGAACTCTCTTAGGTAAATAAATTTGGGTATTGGCTTTGGGCTCTTATGCTGGAATTTTTTTGTCTTTGCATGCACCAGTGCCCTAGATCAAGCTAAAGCCATGGGTCACATCCTGTCTACTGCAAAGGACCAGTTATATCACTGTATGACTATAGCAAAGAAGTTGCGGGCCATGCTTCAGTCATCTGAAACGAATGTAAATGAACTGAAGAAGAAGAGTGCATTCTTGATACAGCTAGCTGCAAAAACTGTCCCCAAACCGTTGCATTGCCTTCCTTTACTTCTCACAACAGAATATTTCCTACGGGGTTATGAAGAAAAGGATTTTCCAAATAAAGAGAAACTTGAAGATCCATCTCTATACCATTATGCCATCTTCTCTGATAATGTACTTGCAGCATCTGTTGTTGTAAACTCTACAGTGCTGCATGTAAAAGAGCCTGAAAAACATGTTTTCCATATAGTAACAGATAAGCTGAATTTTGCAGCCATGAAAATGTGGTTTCTTGTGAATCCTCCTGCAGGTGCAGCAATTCAAGTCCAGAATGTAGATGATTTTACATGGCTCAATTCTTCATACTGTCCTGTTCTACGCCAGCTTGAATCTGCACGAATGATAGAGTATTATTTCAAGGCACATCAGACGTCGTCTCTCACTGCTGGCTCTGACAATCTTAAGTATAGGAATCCAAAATACTTGTCTATGCTGAATCATCTTAGATTTTACCTTCCTGAAGTTTACCCAAAGCTGGATAAGATATTGTTTCTGGACGATGATATTGTCATTCAGAAGGATCTGACACCTTTATGGTCTGTTAATCTGCAAGGGATGGTAAATGGTGCAGTTGAAACCTGCAAGGAGAGCTTTCATAGGTTTGATAAATATCTCAACTTTTCCAACCCCAAGATATCTGAGAATTTCGATCCCAACTCTTGTGGCTGGGCATTTGGCATGAATATCTTTGATTTGAAGGAATGGAGAAAGCGTGACATAACTGGAATATATCATCATTGGCAAGATATGGTGAGGAACTATTTGACTATTATCTCCTCCTCCCTGTTGGTGCTTTCTGCAAAAATAAGTAGGCGCGATTTTTTTTTTTAAAGTGGCCTTATTATGCCTTTCATTGTGAATAGAAAATGGTATTTTACTTTTTTAAGGGTTATATTATATCCATCTCAAAGTTGAATTAGATTATGGAATAGCACCAGAGTCTGCTGGCTTACTATGTAGGAGTATATATATAATTCATTCTTTCGTGTGGAACCAATTGCTTGAATGTGTTTGAAAGCCTCTAATAATCATGGTCATTCATGAAAGGAAATTTTGAGACACCTAAAGTGGAATTGAGGGTTTATCTTTTCCAATATAAATCAGCAGTCAGGAAATTATAGGATATGGTTTTCTTACATGATTACAACTGAAACCTAGGACTAATACAGTTTGGAAAGCACTTTTATGGAGATGATGTTATAGTTGTTCCTGCTGCTGTTGTTGTAGAAAGCATCCTTTAGGGTCAATATGTATTTTGTCTTCTGCCACAAAAATCAGTTACTTCTTTCCTGCAGGGGTTAGAGGGTGTTACCTGTGCTGGGTTGATGCTCAGGGAAAGGGTTCTCTAGCCTAAAACTCTCATTTATTTTAATTTTTATTCTGAGTTCAAACAACGTTTTTCCTTGATAAAAGGTACACTTTTGCTAGCGTACATGTGCGTAAAAAAACCATCTACCATTCTTGATCTGTAACCAGGTGTTTATTGGGGATCCTGCTCTTAATTCTTTCTTAAAGAACGCGACTAAATAGGACTCTGTATGGGATGTCTTCGTGTCAAAACATTAGATATTAGTTTTTCTGCACTTGATCCAAGACCTCATTCAGCTTCCACCTTTGTTGTTCTATCTCTCTCTCTCTGCGTGCGTGTGTTTGATTCTAACTCATGTAGATTTTTGTTTGCAGAACGAGGACAGGACTCTTTGGAAACTTGGAACATTACCTCCGGGGCTGATAACTTTCTACAACCTGACCTATCCGCTGGATCGGAGCTGGCATGTGTTGGGACTAGGATATGATCCTGCTCTTAACCTCACAGAAATAGATAATGCTGCTGTGGTCCATTATAATGGAAATTATAAACCATGGTTGGATCTTGCCATTGCAAAATACAAATCTTATTGGTCAAGATATGTGATGTTTGACAATATATATCTTCAACTCTGCAACATTAATGAGATTAATGAGTAGTGGAAGTTCTTTTTCTTGTGGATGTAGTTTTTGTATTTTCTAGTGTAATAGTGTTGCTGAGAATTTTGGTTTGCTATGAAATTTGAAATACGGCCATTCTCTCTCTCTCTCTCTCTCACATCCCCCTTGTTTAATCAAAGTGAAAACTAAACTAGTATAATACTTTTTTGCGGTGGGATCCGATCGTAGGCTATATTATGATAATAGATTAACGTAGTGATGGGATCCGATCGTAGGCTATATTATGATAATAGATTAACGTAGTGAACAGATTTTGGAGATGATCGGTGGAGGGAGATGATCGATTGAGAGAGATGGATTGAGGAGATGAGCATTGATAAAGATGATTGAACAATAAATTTTGAAGGAGATAAAATTGAAGATATAGTAACAGTGTGACACACTGATGCTTTTTACTTTTCGTAGTGGAAAAAATTCCATACGATCGTGATAAGAGTTATATTGGGATTTCTTTTAAGAATACTAACAGAAAGGCATATCAATTAGGGCAAATTAAGCCCAGTACGAAATTTTTATTAAAAAAATTTAAAAATACATTTAAAATTTTAATTAGTTAAAAAATATGATTTGTTACTTTTTACTGAAAAAGTGACGTACTGTTATTTTTTAATAAACGAATTTAATTGACGATTTAATTGAAAAGTGGCAAAACATGTTGAGTTTATATTGTAGAGCTATAATTAACATCCAACAAAATAAAAAATAAGAGTAAGAGATAAATATTAATTCAATAAGTTCCTGTAAATACAATGTAAACTTAGTCAAGGATCAATAGTGTAAAATTTGGAAAAGTGGGACTAATCTGATATCTTTATTCAAGCAACGATATAAACGAAAAACAAAATGTCAGAAAAAAGAGTCAAGTCGATCAAGTTGGACAATTGGGATAAACAAAATTATATAATGTTAAAAAAATAACCAATTTACATAAGGCGTGACTTTTTAATTAAAAAGTGACATATTACGCTACTTTTTAATAGAATCTTAATTCACATCTAACACAACAAAAAATAAAATTAACTAAATATTAATTTATGAAGTTGTTATAATCAATTAGCCAAATATATTCTATTAGGAAAATCCAAAATTACAATATGTGACTTTTTTAATTAAAAAGTGACAAATTATGTCATTTTTTAATGCTGAAATTTAATTCTTGTCTAACAAAAAAAAAAAAAAAAAAAAAAATTAAAGTTCAGCTGAATATTAGTTTAAGATATTTTTATAAGCACATTGTAAGTTTAGCAAAATATGTTATATTAGAAAAAAAAAATGTCAAATTATGTGCACTTTTTAGCTCTTATCATTTTCACAGGTATGCACATTTGGTAAACTAAAATTTGGCTCGTACATTTTCACAGACACATTGTGAGCGTCTTCTTTGATTTGATTTTCTCACAAAACCCGTAATGTCCCAAATTGTGTGGTCACGCCGCCTAACTCACCACCATTGACCCAAAGTTGAACATTTTGAATACAAGATTATACAATAAAGTAAAATTTTAAGTGCATAAGACACTTCCAAATAAATGATTAAAGTAAAAGTTAATAAGTAGGAAATCAAAAATATTCCTATAAAAATAAATAGGTATCCAAAACCAAATAAAATTTATTCACATGAGCTCATATAAACTCCCAAACTGAATAAAACTCAACGAACTTATAATTGTAGATCTAAATATCCGTTAAAAGGTTTTATAAGCTCATTTCAACAAATATGTTCAGAATACGTGACATTTTAATTAAAAAGTGTCAATTTTTAATATCTGGCTTAATTCATATTCTAGAAAAAAAAAAAAAATTGGCCGGTACATTTTCATAAACACCTTGTGTGCATCTTGAATCTTGCTACTTTTCTCATGATTCCACAACAAATATTTTATCTATATCTGCAAAAAAAAAAAAAAAAAAAAAAACAGATATATATACATTATTATCAAATTGAAACATCCATATAGATATTGTGTGACCTTTTGATTAAAAAGTACATCATGTCATCTTTCAAATGCACAAACTTAATTCATATCCAACACAAAAATAGTAAGGAGTAATATCGAAATAGCAATTAAAATATTTTTATAAGCTCATTATATTTGTAAGAAAAAATGTTCTTTTAAAAAAATTCAAATTACATTGTATGTGACCTTTTACTTAAAAAGTGACAGAGCATCACTTAATTCATATTCAAGATGAAGAAAATGACACATTAGTATTTGATCATCCTCATTAATATACAATAAATATCAATTTAGAACACAAAGAATAAGAATGCAATAATTAGAAATCTGACTCAAATGTAAAATAAAGCGTGCAAATAAAAGAGAATAAGTAAGTTGAAATAGAAAGATGAAACTGACATTTTCATTAAAAAGTGATACACACGTCACTTTTCGAATGCACAAACTTAATTCAGATCCAAAACAAGAAGAGTATGGAGTTATATTGAAATATCAATTAAAATATTTTTATAAGCTCATTATATCCTTAAAAGAAAATATTCTATTAAAAACACTCAAATTACATTGTGTGCGACCTTTTACTTAAAAAGTGATATAGCAAGTCATTTTCTTATACAATACCTTAATTAATATTTAAGGCAAAGAAAATGATACATTAATGTTTGATCATCATCAATAATGCATATCACTTAAGGATGGCAGAAAAACCCGCCGCCACGAACCCGCCGCGCACCCCGCCCCATCACGTGACCCGCCCGACCAACCTTTTTTTTTGTAAAATCATAACTTAGAATACAAATTAAAATTTCGCTAGGAATGGACTAAAGAAGAATCGAACTAGGATTGAAGTTAGAAACTATAAATCTCAACCGCTACACCACAATTTCAATCTTGTATTTTTTTTGTTTTGTTTGCTACAAATAATTTTTTAAAAAATTATTTTATTTTAATTATTTTTTTCAGTTTTACAAAAAAAATCGTGAGGCGGTTGGGGGGTCAAAGGGTTGCGGGGCTGGATCGGGTGAGGTGGGATTGACCCGCCCAATTGTCATCTTTAATGTCACTCAATAATTCACAACAAATATCAATTTTGAAACACACACACACACACACACAAAAAGAAGGAATAATTAAAAATCTGATTAAATTGCAAAATAAATTGTGCAAAGGAAAGAGAACAAGTAATTTGATATAGAAACATGAAACTTGCAGTATCCATTGTTCAAAATAAAATTTGAAATCCAACATAGAAAAATGTGAAATCGTGCAATTAAATCGATCATACTTTTGTAAAAAAACAATCCATAAAGAAGTTTGTGATTCAAAGTTTTTCTGTCACTTGTATCATTTGTTCGATTCCCTTTTCAATAAAAATTGACAGAACGTGTCACTTTTCTCATTAATCCAAAGCCTCAATTCATATTCATATTTACATTGTCACGAAAATGTGTACCTTGGACATATAACTCATCACTCCTACAAATATTATATACATATTTTTTTATCTTGCCAAATTAATTTGTCTAGCCAATAAGACTAAAGTAATAAAAAATTGAACATTTGTTATGTCAATTCTATATTATTAGTGAATACAAACTAATACCCCCATATATTAATACTAGATCCTTCATCATTGAGCAATCCATGGAAAAGTTTGTGAGCTAAAATTATTCTGTCACTACCAGAACGAATCACTTTTTTCAGTAATATAAAGCATCAATTCATATTCATATTTACATTTTCACAAACACCTTGTATCATCTCATATTCACACACATTTTTACAAGACTTTACTCAATACCATTGATCCAAAGTTGAACTTTCATATATATTAACAAAAACAAAAACAAAAACATAAAAAATTACAAATCCATAATAAAAGTGAATGAACAATGATGTGTCCGGATTGAAATCTATAACGTATTGCAACAATCTTTTCAAAGTAGATTGTGTTGATAATTTACTTTGGAGAATGAAATTGAAATATGAGATTAAATTATTGCCGAAAATTTGAAAATTTGAACATGAATCTGCTTAAAACTTTCGAAATTTTGGCACACAAATACACTAATTATATCTATGCTACGGCCTAGTAATTATGGAATTTTGAAGGTGATTTGAAGAAAACGATCTCGCGTAATTGTGATTTGTGTCTGATTTTGGAATTGAAAACTGTAAGCAATACTGTTGTGTTGACACACAAAATATTCTCAACAAAAAGACCCAAACCAAAGCCCAAGAATAGAGTCTCGGCGAAAACGTCAGAAAAAGAATCGTCCAGAGAATACAAAGGATAGGGCGAGCAGAGAAAGATTTGGGCGAGGAAGGTAATAGATTTGGATGAAGAAGGAATAACTGCATTGCGCAAACGATGAAGCGGTTTCTACACGATCCACAATCTGAGGAAAGCTACCAACAGGTAAATGAAGCGTCATGGGAGGTTATGAGGAGTTATTATGGCCATGATTATGATGGGAGGTTATTTAAAAGAAGTGTTATGAGATAATGGACGGTTGTAGGTGAAAATTGCGCAAATCGTGATCAGTATATAAGCAAAGCAAGGCGATGGAAAAAAGGGAGGAACAACTATCTCACAAAAAATATGTGAATTTACATTCAAAACTTTTAGTCTTTACTTTTGAATCTAGAAACTTTGTGTGCTTGCACTCCTTGGAGACAAGTTGTGTAAACCAATCTTTCAATTATAGACTTCTCGTTGAGACTTTGTCTCAAAAGATTTTGTTCCTTACACATTGTCTGAATAATCTTTTAATTATTAGCACGAATCCAAATAAAAAAACGTGCGAAATAATTTGGCACGTCCAGTGGGACATTTTGGTGTTGAAAATATTGGAAATATCATGCCTCAAAAGAATTTCGGTAAGAACCAGTAAACCAACAGTCTGTTCATTCTGTGATCGAGCAATTTGAGGGTTAGCAGGCTACCCCAGAGATGGATAGACCAAGCGCTAGTCAGTATGAGTCAATGACAGAGTTGAGCCTTCGCGCTATGTGCGTATTGCTGGGCAAATTCATGCAAGACATTGTTGAACAGGTAATTATGCAAAATATTTACGCTGTAGAAAAACTCACTCAAAATAGAAATAATCATTATGGCCATATGTCTAAGCAACTGAGTATGTTGAATGAACTTATGAATAAAATGGTAAACAAAATGTCAAACGAGTCCTTTAGGCATAAGAGTTCATTTCCAAACTAGAAGCTTTGTAGGGAATGGTTCACCAAATATAAATACAAATCAAGGAGTTGGAATTCCTTACATGAGACCAACAACGACCAATGTATGGGGTGTTGGGACTTCTAACATGGGAAGTAGTCCTAATGTGAGAGAAAATATTCAAAATATGGGGCAAAATGCAACACACCCAAATGATGGAAGGAATCCATATTTCAATGGCAATAATGGGCCAAATAATGGTACTTTCGTGCCAAACGTAGGACAAAATATCGTTAGGCCTCAGGCAATGCCATACATACACCAACCTATAAAAGTCCCTTATGATCCCAATGCTATTCTGAGAGATCAAGTTATGGAAATCATGCAAGATCAGTTGGCTTTTGGAATGAGGCCAATAATTCGACCCACGTACAGAAATTCTTACCCATATTGGGTAGATCAAGCATATCCATGGCTTAGAAGATATAAAGTGCCTGAATTTTCTTTATTCACAAGTTTAGGAGAAGTATCCACTTTAGAACATGTAGGACGTTTCACGTTACAATGTGGCGAAGTTACCAACTTTCACAAGATGAGATTATTCTCAAATTCGTTAACTGGAGTAGCTTTTTCGTGGTTTATTAATTTTCCAGCAAACTTTGTTTAGACGTGGCAGCAGTTAGAATAGTTATTTCATGCTCAATTTTATAAAATAGAGTCCGTAGTCACTTTGGCAGATTTAGCAAATTTGCGTCAGATGCCAAACGAATGGGCTGAATTTTTCTCCAAAGATTTAAAATGGCCAGAAATAAATGTTTTGTACCTTTTTCTGAAAAATAATTTGTAAGGATCGCTCAAAGTTGCTTGAATTTTGATTTTAAAAAAAAGTTTCAAGATAGAGAGTTTCCTGACCTATTTCAACTTAGTGCGAATGTTATAAGATATGAGCGATTGTTGAGAGAAGATGAACAAATGAAGAATTCTAGTAAATGAACTTATTATAGATATCAAAATTTTGATATGCATGAAGTTGACATTAGCCAAGGCTAGACTGAAGCCGAAGTGTATTTGGCGAATTGATCAAATGAGATACCTATATGTTTCCGATAATGGCTAAGTTAGAAGTACCTACAAAGAATGAGCCTCCAAAAGAAAAAAATAAAAAGGCTAGAACAGTTTCATTCGACATAATATTTGATCGGTTATATAAAGATAAGTAAATAAGGCTAAGTGAGAAACATAAACTGCCAAATCCTGAACAAAGCAAGGGCAAAAAATATTGCAAATGGCATAATGCATGGTCTCATACTACTAATAGTTGTCTGGTTCTCCGTCATGTCTTGAAGGATGCTATTGAGTCAGGGCGAATCACATTTGAATCTAAGAACAAGATAGCAGTGGACGAAAATCCATTCTCGTAGCCAATAGATGTCAATATGGTCATCCTGAATCTGGATAAGTTGGGTTTCCTAAGATTCAAGTGGGTGGTTGACAATGGCGAGGACGAACCACGTCCCAACGCATTTGAGTGTTTAAAAGGAAAAGCGATGGTGAATGAAGAAATGAATTTATGTGCTAAATGCCATAAAGAGATTGGCAATGTTACAGAAAGGTCGTATGGACAATAAGCTGGCATAGTGGATGTCGCTCATTTTTGTCCATTTGGAGGGTAGGTAAGACCATTCTATGGAAGATACCAAGGGTCATTCCAGGACATCAGAACATTCAGACCACAACCTCAATGCTCAAATGTTTGGCATTCATACAATTCAAAGGCGAGAAGGGCAATCCCATTCAACGAAATGACCAGAACACAACAAAGGCATTTCCAAAGAAACTACGAGCAGATGATGAGACAACAGCAGTGCATGGAACATTCCAAGGATACGATCGAAAGTAGGGTGGCAAATGAGAACGTCCTTGAGGATGGAAAAGAAAAAGACATAAAGACGTCAAAAGAAGAACTACAAATAGAAGAATGTGTCAGAAAATCAAAGTTTGAGCACAGAAAAAAGGACGAGGATGATGATGATACTGGGCAATTGATCACCATTCAGTTTGACACCATTCTCCCAGTTGTGGTGAATAATTATTTATTGGCCAATGAATTTAAAAGTAAAGAGCATGATGAAGACAAGATGGAAGAAAATGAAGAAGTTTGCACATTGGAGTGTGGAGAAGGTACATCTGTTGAAAATTAAATATTTCTCATCAATGACGATGAGGAAGATGATGGAATGACAGACATAGAAGAAGAAATTGATTTGGAAGCAGAACGAAGGATTAAAGAAACTTCGTACAATAATCTACTCAAGCAATTATACCGAGAAGGTAACTTGGTAGTAGGTTTATTGGGTGAACCATCTAGGAGGTCATTTGATTATTATCTTCTGTATGGAAAGCCTACAAGAAAGAAAAGGGTACCTTGGATAGACAAATATGGGTCACCTCCTATAATCATGCCTCAACCCACTAGTTGGAGAGAATCATCACAGGAAATCATGCAATTTGAGGAGACAAAAAGAAACTGTGGCAAAGAAATATTGCATATGGGCTTATTTGGTGAAGTCAAGATAGAAGAAAGTGATGAAAAGATAGAAGTAAATGCGAAGAAAAAAGTTATATTCAAAAAATCGTCAGTAAAATTGACTAGGCATCTCAGACCATTGTATGTCAAAACTTTGGTTAATGACATTCCAGTTACCAAAGTTCTCATTGATAATGGGGCAGTAATAAATACAATCCCTTACAGAATGATGAAAAAATTTGCAAAATCTGAGAACGACTTGATTCCAATAGGTGTGATCCTGACTAGCTTCAACGGAGGAGCCACTTCGGCCAAAGGGGTAATACCGTTAGACATAAAAGTGGGAAGCACAACAAGGAACACAATTTTTTTTATAATAGATGATCCAACTAGTTATAATGTACTGTTGGGAAGAGATTGGAAACATGGGAGCCGGGGTGTCCCTTTCCCGCTCCACCAATGTTTGTTTTTTTGGAACAAAAACGGTGAAGTAGAAGTCGTACAAGCGGATCATAGGCCTTTCCTCGCAGAAGCTAATTCAGTAGAACGATACATGTATGATGGAGATTATGGGCCAATTATGGTGGTTCAAGAAGGAGAAGAAACTCAAATAGTGGCGCAGAGCGAAAAACTCTTCTCGGTAGACACCCTTACAGAGTTGTTTAATCAAATGAGGCCAAATATAGTGGCATTTGAAGAGCTAGTAATTGGCAAGAAGACGGTTAAGAAAGATAAATGAAGAGACAATCACAAAAGAATTTGGCTGAAATTACGGCCTTTAAAGCCAAATTGATGGCTTACAATAAAGAAAGCAAAGAAAATGTTGAAAAAGAAAAAGTAGTGACGTTGTTAAGGGACAAATTGGCCGTGCTCGCCCTGCAACTTGAATTACAGAGTGAAATCAACAAGGTGGATTGTTTAGAAGAAGATATTGCAGTAGAGTTAGAGGGCAACTTGGAGAGGATTGCGAAACTAGGATACGCACAGGCGCAAGATCTTTTGATAAAGATAAATCTTGGCGATGAAGGATAAGACTTCCCAACCTTTATCGACAAAGAGGTAAGTATTAATTTGATCTCTTTTTTGAAAGCATATAAAGATTGATTTTGCTTGGGAATATAAACAAATGCCTAGTCTAGGTAGATTGCCTACCAAGCCAAGTTTCAAACCACATAGACAGCCACCTAGACGTTTTGCACCTAATGTGTTACCAGAAGTAAAGAAAGAAATTGAGCGTTTATTAAAAGCAGGTTTTATAAGAACAACCAGATATGTCGAGTGGTTATCTAATATAGTACCTGTATTAAAGAAAAATGGGAAAATAAGAGTGTGTATAGATTTTAGAAATCTAAATATAGCCAATCCCAAAAATGTATACCCAATGCCAACGTAGATTCTTTAGTCGATTCCACCGCGGAATACATAATGTACTCGTTTATGGATGGTTATTCCGGGTATAAACAAATATACATAGCCGAAGAAGACATACATAAAACTACTTTTAGATGCCCTGGTGCGTTGGGATGTTATGAATGGTTAGTAATGCCATTTGGCCTAAAAAATGCTAAGGCCACTCATCAAAGGGCAATGAATTTAATCTTTCATGATATGATTGGCAAATTTATCGAAGTATATGTGGATGACATAGTAATCAAATCACTTAAAGAAGAAGACCATCTTTGCCAATTGAAACGCTCATTTGAGAGAATGAGACAATATAAATTGAAGCCGAATCCTTTAAAATGAAGCTGAAACCTTTAAAATGCGCATTTGGTGTGAATGCAGGAAATTTTTTGGGTTTTTTAGTACATAAAAGGAGAATTGAGTTTGATAAAAACAAAGCGAAAGCTATTTTAGAGGCCAAATCGCCTAACAACAAAAAGGAATTGCAAAGATTTTTGGGACAAGTTAATTTTTTAAGGCGTTTTATCTCTAACTGTGCAGGGTGAACGAAAGCATTTGTGCCTCTCCTAAAGCTCAGGGGTCAAGACAAATTCGTCTGGAATGAAGAACATTAAAAGACTTTTAATAGCCTGAAAATTTACTTATCTAACCCACAAGACTTAGTGTCACCTATTCAAGGAGAACCGATGAAGGTATATATATCGACTGAATAAGAATCTATAGCTGGTATGGTCGCTCTGGAAGACCATTTAGGCGAGGAAAGGGCAGTTTATTATCTCAGCAGACAGTTGAACAAATGTGAATATAATTACACAGCTATAGAAAAGTTATGTCTAGCTCTTTATTTTACATGGACCAAGTTAATGGCTTATCTTCAGCCTGTAACTGTGTATTTAGTGTGCAAAGTAAATCTAATCAAATACATATTTTCTCGCCCTATTTTACATCAAAGGATTGGTCTTTGGACGTTGGCTTTGTCTGAATTTGAAATTCAGTATATACCATAAAAAGTCGTAAAAAATCAGGCCTTGGTTGACTTTTTAGTGGACCATCCGTGTGTTAACGTTCCAAATGAAAAAGAATTAGGCATAAATCTGTGCAAAATAAAACCATGGATTTTATATTTTGATAGTTCAAAAACAGCCAAAGGAGTAGGAGTGGGTATAGCATAAATAGATGCTTTTGGTATAGACTACCAATTTTTCTTTATGTTAAATGATTTGTGCACCAATAATCAGGCCGAATATGAAGCACTTATAGTGGGTCTAGAGTTGTTACTAGAAATGGGAGTTAAAAATGTGATTGTTAATGGTGATTCTCAGCTAGTAATTTACCAATTGAGTGACACATTTAAATGCCAAAGCACCTCTGTTATAAGTCTATATGAAATTGCACACGAATTACTAGAAGAGTTTGATGAAGTAGAGCTTCAGTATGTAAACAGAATATACAATGAGTTAGCTAACGAGTTGGCTCAAATGGCTTTAGGATATTCCAAAGTATTAAACATGGAATCTGTGTACGAATATGGGGTGATACTGCTTGCTTTACAACGAAGGGAAAAAAGATTCAATATCCACCATATAGAAGATGAGAATGTGGTAGATTGGAAGGAAGAGATAAAAGAGTTTCTATAGAAACCCGACAAAAAGAGTGAAAGAAAAATTAGATTGCGCGCTTTAAATAACTTGCTAATAGACAAAGTCTTTTATAAAAAACGCGTAGATGAAGTCTTATTAAAATGCGTTAATTTGAGCGATGCCAAAACAATTATGGCAGAAGTGCACGATGGAATATGTGGGGCACACCAAGCTGGCCAAAAAATGAGATGGTTAATCATTATGAGTGGATATTTTTGGCCAAAAATGGGTGAATTATACACCCAATATGCGAAGAGCTGTTTAGCATGTCAAAGGCATGGACCAATTCAAAGAGTACCGGCTAGAGAATTGACGCCTATAATAAAACCTTGGCCTTTTAGAGGCTGGGCTATAGATTTGATAGGGAAAATATACCTTCATTCGTCCAAGCATCACAATTTCATAATAGTGGCTACAGATTTCTTCACCAAATAGGTAGAGGCCATCCCGTTGAAGAAAATCTCACAAAAAGAAATCATCAGATGCATCCGAGATCACATAATCTATAGGTTTGGGATACCGCAAACCTTAGTACTAGATCATGGGACTTCTTTAAATGGAGATCAAGTGAAACAATTTTTGGACGAATTCGGCATCAAGTTGGTAAATTCCACACCTTATTACGTGCAGCCCAATAGTCTGGCAGAATCTACAAATAAGGTCTTGAAAAACATTATAAGAAAGTTGGTAGAAGAAAACTCTAGGACATGGCATGACTGCTTGAACAAGGCTTTATGGGCATATAGAACGTCCCCACGATCAAGTACAAATGTTACTCCATTTCAACTTGCTTATGGGGTAGATGTAGTATTGCCTATGAAAATTAATGTACTATCAATTAGAGTGGATTTACAAAATAACCTGAGCGGAGAGAAATTCGTAGAAGCTTTGGCCCAAAATTTGTTAGAATTGGACGAAGTGAAGGTAGACGTCCTAGATAAACTACAGATTCAAAAACAAAAAATGGCAATGTACTATAATAAAAAAGTTATAGTGAAGTATTTCAAGGTAGGCGAGCTAGTCTGGAAAACAATATTGCCTTTGGATAGTAAAGATCCAAAATTTGAAAAATAGTCGCCAAATTGGGAAGTGCCATATAAAGTGAAAAATGCATTGTCCAATGGAGCTTATCATTTGGAAGATTTAGATGGTACAAGACATGTGAGATCTATAAATAGTAAATATCTAAAAAAATATGTTCCATCTATTTGGGAAAGTAAAAGATTAGATATTTAAAACATGAATTCAAATAGGCCAAAAAAGTAAATTGTTCCATTAAAAACAATAGATGACAGGGAACATTACAAAGTTAAGGACGTTTTTGTCCAGTATTTTATAGCAGGGTGACAAACATTACTGGTCATCTAACTCCTTAAGTACAGAACGCATTTGATCTCTGAGTTTAGCCCATTTGGAACGTTGACGAGTATCAACGACATATAAAGCCTCTATAGCTACGTCAGAATTGTCAGCTATCATTTCTGAATAGTGCGCCATCAGAGCCTTAGTTAGCTTAATTTCTAAAGAGGTGTTGCAGTTTTTTTGGCGGCCAACTTCATTTTACAATCATCAATTCTAGCTTGGATTTCTTTTATCTTAGATTCTAGACTAATCAGCAAAGAATCTTCGATCATTACCTCAGAAGATAGCTCGTTCAATTTGGACTTAGCTGAATTGATGTCAATATTCAAGGATTCCTTTTCAGCCAAGGCTTGAATGAAAATTGTTTTCTTAGCCCTCAATTTCACATTATCGAATAGCAAATGGCTCACTTCATGATGGATACCCTTCAAAGTTAGCCTGGCAGACGCTGAAAGGTAAATGGAATGACGTCCAAGGGCAGTAGCTAAATCTTTACTAAGGCGCACAAGCAATTCTGCTTGACTATCAGCGCTCGCTCTGGATATGTCTTTGTCCATGAAAGAGGTATATGCTAAGACTGCCTTCTTCAAGGTGTCCATATCCTCATCGGACGGAATAGATGAGGTTGAAGGGCGAGCTGTAGAGGAAGCACGAGGGATAGAACTCGCTTGGACTTGTTCCCAAGAAGTGAATGATGCTTGAATAGATCACAAAACAGAGTTAGCATCATGTAAAAAGAGAATAATTCAAGTCATTCCCACTGTAGTCATTGCAAAGATGCAAAATAGAGAAGAAATGGAGTTACTTCGTTAGAAGTTTTGGGCGAAAGTGGGACTTCTCCAGACAAATTAGGAAAGATGTCAACTTGAGGCTGGTTTTCGGGTGATACATGAGCTTTCCCTTTGTTGACTGAACAATGAGGCTCTTCTACTATGGGGATATCAACACTAGTTTCTGAGAAAAGCATGGGTCAAATATAAAAAATTTCACACGCACAAAAGATAGTATTAAAAAGAGGCTACTTTCTGATTCCAAATTTATTGGACGAGCAAATTGGGGTTGGGGAGTGTAAATCACTATAGCCAAACCTTCAATGGAGGGCGACGGAGGTCTGTCAACTGTCTGAATTGGCAATTTCGAGCTTTGAGGTCCTTCGGTTGTAGGAATTGCTAGAGACTTAGAGGTGATTGAAGGTTGTGAAACGATGGAGGGAGGGATGGATCCCCTTTGAAGGAAGCAATTAACATGTCAGTGGTTAATGCATTAAACAAGTATAGTAATATAGTCAAAATGGGAAAATAGTCATAAGAAAATCAAATACCCTTTTCCTGGTAAGATAACGATCTTCGTCTGAATCATCGGCCTGATGTGGAGTTGGCCGTTTGTTGCCCGAAGTAGCCTTAGAACCATTTGAAGGAGGTTGAACTGATGGGAGTTCAGCCAAATGACCCTTTTTAGAACTATGTATGGAAGAAGGAGAAGCTTTTCTAGGAGATTTCGATGGAGGATTGAATTCGAGAGTATGAAACATAAAGTGAACGTTGGAAGCGAAAAATCTATGCCTAACGTTAGGCCAAAATTCATTAAAATGGGTATGAGTAGCAAAAGTAGGATTGAAGGGTATAAGAGAAAAACCGATCATCAAAGAATTATTACGGCTCTCAATAATTCTCGCCTCATCTCGGGTAATGGTATAAAATTGTTCCTTGAAGTTGTTTGAATAGCAAGGAAGAATTGGCCAAGTTTGGTCGAACCCAAATTGACGGGCGAAGAATTGAGGAGCATAAACTTCAACTCCAGCGTTTGCATTGGTTCCAGTAATCAAACCAAGGAACAACTCTCGCCCAACTAAAAACTAAGCCCAAATAGATACACAGACCTATACTTCATTGAAGTTTGAAGGGGGTTGAACATACATAGGGATTTGGTGTGCAGAAAAAGAGAAATAAGAAGGCAAGGAGTTCAAAGTATAAAAATAAGTAATATTAGGTGAATGAAAATTAAAGCTCTTCATTTTTTGAGACCGTCCAACTTCTCAACTTATTTCATGTGGTGGATTAATAAGTATAACTCATGTAACTTACCTTTTAATGGTAGAATTGGAATTGGAAGGTCACTCGAGAGCCTATATAAACATGTTCAAAGTTCCTCAATCAACACATCAAAAATTCAAATTTTCCTCTCATCCTTTCTGTTTCCTCCAAGTTTTCTTCTCACAGTGATATTGTTCTTACAGTAGGTCAGTTTGCTGGTACAATCAGTTCTTCCGTTGTATCCTAAAAAACAGTCGTTTATAACCTACAGTAGTGGACGAATCTATTTTAAGGAAACTATACTTGTATAGGCATCGGTTTACATTCTTCTTCAAATTTGTATTCTGCAATTATACTATTCTTTTTGTTTACTGTTCTTTTATTATAATATACTGTTTAATTATTTTTTAATTGACGTATGGATTAACAATTCCCTGGAAATTTCTTTTTAGAACTTTTCAGATTTTTTTTTAATTATAATATGTTGTTTAATTATTTTTTGATTGAACCCCTTCTTTTCAGAACTTTTGTTATCTTTTTCAATTCGAAGTCTGACAATCAGTTCTTCAATGTTTATTTACTTTCGCTTATGAATCACCATTTGCTGAATTATGTGCACAAAGCGGAATCACACATGAAACCACAGCACCTTATTCACCTCAACAAAATGGTGTTGCTGAACGGAAAAACCATACATTAAAAGAAATGATGAATGGGTGATTCATATTCACCACCTCGGTTACTTCTCAACACCTTAATTTTCTTGTGGAGTTGATTCTCAACTTCATTCTTATAAAGAAAAAATTTCTCTATAGTTTCGTTATTACTTTTAAGTAGATAGATATAACAATATTTTGTGCTATCATCAACAAAAGTAATGAAGTACTTGTTGCCATCCTTTGTTTGTACAGATTTTAAATCATACACGTCAGTGTGAATAAGATCAAGTGGTTCAGTTCTTCTTTCAATAGTTTGAAATGATGACCTTGTCAATTTTGCCTCAACACACGTTTCACACTTGTGTTTAGAATCAATATGGAATAAAGGTATAGAATTCATGTTAATTAATTTACGCAAAGTATCATAATTAACATGTAATACCCCAAAATTTCTAAGGTTTCGGGGAGTTATTAAAATTCATAGAGAAGTAAATTGTTGCGAAAAATCACTTTAATAAAATGATCAATTGTCAATCAATTTAATAATTCCTAAACATTAAAAAATAAGTTTGAAAACATTAAATAAATTTAATAAATTAAAGCCTAATGCTAAATAATTGAGACTGTGACGCTAATCGTCTTATAAAGAGAAACATCATAAAAAAATCAAATTCTTATTTGACGACTATTGGCACGACAGCTTCACCAACCCGCAACGTATCTATCACGTTAATTATTACCTAAAAATTTGTTAGAAATGAGGGATGCGTACAAATAATTATACTCAGTGAGATACATGATATTTCCACAATCAATCCAAATATTATAATTAGGCATAAAATCATTTTACTAAACGAAATTAGGAATTATCGCACCATGACAATGATAATTCATGCAAGCGCTGCAAATAAACTGAAACTCAAAAGTTTAACTGAACTTGAAAGTTTAACTGAACTGATTCATGATTTCTCCCAAAGGAGCACTGCAATGAAGTAATCAAATTACATGCATATATATAATACATAGAAATAAGTGAAAAACACTAATAGCACATAACACCTTACCTTAATATTGGAAATCTGAAATTTTGGAATTGTACATGAAAAATCTGAATTACCCACAAAAGCAACTTGATGTAAAAATCCTAGACTATTAATATGCTAAAAAAAAAATCAAGTTCACGATTGGCTTTCTGGAATAAACTGCTTTATGGCCAACGTGGAAGAAGGTTTTAGGTAGTGGGATTTTTATAGGATATGGCTACCCGCTTACTACAAGATTAGACTAGTTAAAGGAGTGTTTAACTTATTTAATTGAATTAGGACTTATCAAGCAGTAACTGATACTATTCAAAAGTCTGACGCCACTTAGCTTAGGTTATTGGTACTTAAATCAAATTAGGAGAGATAGAGATAGACACAAAAAAAAGAGATTGAATTCAAATGGAAATCTGTAATATGCCGAAAAGTTATCCTAAATAAATAGTCCATTTTAAAAAATCATTTAACCATAGAACTTTTAATCGTCTCTATCTTGAGTTTAGCTTATCCAAAAATACTTTTTCTCGGGCCGTTAATCGTAAATAAAAGCGTGCTATCCAACGGGCCCAATATTGATATGCTAAAACTCGTTCCTTCAATAATTAATTATTTAGCCCAATTAATTAATCGATTCTAAAACTTATTTTCACTTAGGTCCTTTAATATCTCAAAATTTTCGGGGTTCTACAATCTATCCTCCTTAAACAAATTTTGTCGTCAAAATTTACCTTAGCTAGTCAGAGCGTTCTTGATACTTAGCTTCTGCTGCCTCCTGCTAGTTTAAGGCGAAAACCCTGGCTTCTCCCCCTTTGTCTTGTTTGTTGTCCCTTTTCAGTGGGGGTTCTGGGTAATTTCAGACTATATGACCTAACTTACCGCATCGATAGCACACATTTTTTCTGTACAGACACTCGTCCCTATGGGTCCTACTACACTTAGGGCATGGTGGGATGACTTCATTTGGTTTGCTTGATCTTGATCCATTGTTAGTCTTCTTGTTCTGTCCATTTCCATTTTCTGTATACGGCTCATTCCACTCCCGCTTTTTAGAAACCTCAGAATTGGGTAGGATTTTCTCCTCCAACCCTAATATAGTAGAGATTGCATGTACCCGACGTAAAGCTTCTGTGTAAGTAGTATGCTGTTGGGCGGCCATGATTTCTTTGATCTCATGTCTTAATCCCATCTCGAACCTCTTGGCCTTTGTCAACTCGGTGTTAACCATGTGCGGTGTATACCTAGACAGCCTTTCGAATTTCTTTTCGTACTCTCCAAGCGGCATGTTCCCTTGCGTGAGTTGAAGAAATTCTGCTTCCTTTCAGTCCTTCAATGACTGAGGAAAATATTTTCCTAGCAATGCTTCCTTAAATTGGTTCCAGGTGAGACTACGTTGTTGCATTGCAGTCCTAGTCCGTGAATCAGATTCCCACCAATGGCTAGCATTGTCAATCAGCATGAATTTCGCACAAGAAACCTTCTGCATATCGTTGCAGTTCAAATGCTCAAAAATCCCTTCAAGTCTCCTCAACCACTCCCCGGCCGCAAAAGGGTCATCCCTACCATTAAAGAAATGTGGTTTGAAACGATGAAACTGTTCAACTATCGAACTCGTGTTGTCAACTCTTGTCGCACTCGGGGGTGGCTCATGAGCCTGCTGTCTACCCAAGTCTTGCACAGCTCTCATCAAGTCTCTTAACATAGTTGCTTGGGTTTGTGTTTGTCACGCCATTTTTTTTAAACGAAACAAAATAATTTTATCCATTTAGGTTCACTAACCATTCGACCTTTTTCCATATTGTATTTCAAGTGATAACAGTTACATAATTTAAATGGAAATACACATATACCATGTTTCACGTACTACTTAACCTTAAACAACTATACCGCATTACTAAATAATTCAAATGCAATAGTTAAAAAAAAAAAAAAAAAAAAAAGATGAGCCACAAATATTTTATAAAATCATGCTAAAGAATTTACTCAGACTAGCAAAATAATTTACGGCAAATATATATATTTCCTTATTTCACACCTTGAAAAAAAAATACTGGATGGTGGCTGATCAATGAGCTCTAGGTACCAAAGGTCTCGTACTAAAATAGAATAAAATAAAATATACATTAATTTTTTTTGTTACTGTTCAAAAAAAGTATTATGTACTGTTCACAAAAAAAAATTTTGGTTACTATTTATGAAAAAAATTTTTTACTGTTCATGTGAAAAGTAGAAACACTGTTCACGAAAGTAAAAAAATTGAATACTGTTCACGTGAACAGTGCAATGCTGTTTAGGTGAACAGTGAGATGCTGTTTATGTGAACAGTGACGGTATTGTTCATGTGAATAGTAGACGATACTGTTCACCGAAAAAAATATTTTTTGTTTCTCCGAGTCTACAGAAAGGTAAACCCAAACTCTGATACCATTTGTAACGCTCCGAAATTTCTAAGGCTTCGAGGAGTTATTAAAATTCATAGAGAAGTAAATTGTTGCGGAAAATCACTTTAATAAAATGATCAATTGTCAATCAATTTAATAATTTCTAAACATTAAAAAAAAATTTAAAATATTAAATAAATTTGATAAATTAAAGCCTAATGCTAAATAATTGAGATTGGGACGCTAATCGTCTTATAAAAAGAAACATCATAAAAAAATCAAATTCTTATTTGACGATTATTGGCACGACAGCTTCACCAACCCGCCACGCATCCATCACGTTAATTGTTACCTAAAAATTTGTTAGAAATGAGAGATGAGTACAAATAATTATACTCAGTGAGATATTTGTTATTTCTACAATCAATCCAAATATTATAATTAGGTATAAAATCATCTTACTAAACTGAACTGAGAATTATCACACAATGACAATGATAATTCTTGCAAGTGCTGCAAATAAACTGAAACTCAAAAGTTTAACTGAAATGATTCATGATTTCTCCCGAAGGAGAACTGAAATTAAGTAATCAAATTACATGCACAAATATAATACGTAGAAATAAGTGGAAAACACTAATAGCACATAGTACCTCAACTTAATATTGGAAATCTAAAATTTTGGAATTGTACTTGAAAAATCTGAATTACCCACATAAGCAACTTGATGTAAAAATCCTCGAATATTAATATGATAAAAAAAAATCAAGTTGACGATTGGCTTTCTGGAATAAACTGCTTTATGGCCAACGTGGGAGAAAGTTTTCAGGTAGTGGGGTTTTTATAGAATATGGCTACCCGCTTAGTGCTAGATTAGTCTAGTTAAAGGAGTGTTTAACTTATTTAATTGAATTAGGACTCATCACTCATCAAGCAGTAACTGATACTATCCAAAAGTCTGACGCCACTTAACTTAGGTTATTGGTACTTAAATCAAATTAGGAGAGATAGAGATAGACACAAAAAAAAAAAAAAAAAAAAAAAAAAAAAATAATGGAGATTGAATTCAAATGGAAATCTGTAATATGCCGAAAGTTATCCTAAATAAATAGTCCATTTTAAAAAATTATTTAACCATAGAAATTTTAATCGTCTCTATCTTAAGTTTAGCTTATCCAAAAATACTTTTTCTCGAGCCGTTAATCATAAATAAAAGCGAGCTACCCAACGAGCTCAATATTGATATGCTAAAACTCATTCCTTCAATAATTAATTATTTAGCCCAATTAATTAATCGATTCTAAAACTTATTTTTACTTAGGTCCTTTAATATCTCAAAATTTTCGGGGTTCTAGATAACATGTCCTTGTCTACCATGCTATAAATTGGAAGACTCAAGCAAGTAAGTGGAAGAATTATTCACTTTATTAATTTTCGACTTAACCGTCATTACATTGAGCTTAAAAAGCCTATCAGACACATAACATTTTCCAACAAACATTCAACTTACTACAACAAAAATAGCCTTTTGCAACGGTCGGAAAACGTTGCCATACAACTTTCGCAACGTTCATGCGCACGTTGCGTCCTTCGATGTTGCGAAAAACTAGATCTCTACGGCAACAGGCAATGTTTGTTGTGGAATATAAAAAGCGCGTTGTCATTTTACTTTTTAGCAACGTCCTTGGAGGTTTAACAACGTTCATGAGACCGTTGTGGTAAAGTTCTTTAACAACGTTCACTGTTCGTTGTCATTGTATTTCTAACAACATACAGTCTCTCTTTAACAACGTTCATTGCGTGTTGTGAAAAATATTTTTAACAACATGCATCTGCGCGTTGTCATTTATTTTTAACAACATTCGTTGTAACGTTATCGTTTCATTTGACGACATACAGTTTCTCTTTAACAACGTTCATTGCGTGTTGTGAAAAATATTTTTAACAACATGCATCTGCAGGTTGTCCTTTATTTTTAACAACGTTCGCCTGACCGTTGTCGTTTCATTTTAACAACATTCTTTAGCTTGTTGTTGTTATTCTTTTTTAGCAACAATCATGTGCACGTTGTCTTTTCTTTCTTTCTTTCTTTTTTAATATTTTTGACAATATTCACCTACACGTTATCAATATAAAATTCAATCTACACCACATCAACGCTGAAATCAAATTTATACTAAATCAAAGAAATATTAACAAGGTTGAAACAAATTAAATATACTATAAAATAGAAGAAATTGTATTTATACATTTATAGTCGAGAAGTTTCTTGTAACATGAAAGTTCAAACCAAAATCTAACAAAATACACATGTACTAGAAGTTTCTTGGCATGAAAACTATTTAATCTACCAAAATCTTGAAACCGGTAATTATGCATGCACTTCACAAAAATATCAACAAAAACTCTTCTACCACCCCTCGAGCAAAACCGCTACTCCACAAACACCTACGCTATCAGTTTCCAACCATGCAATTCACAAAAAAATAGGGACGATTAAACCTGAGTAGAACAGGATACCATCAAGTGCTTGCTAATAAAGAAAATATAGCTATACGTGATGCCAGACTCCAATTTTATCATAGGGAATAACTTTTAAAGAAGCACATACAAGATTAAAGAGATTTTGACCATTCTAATGAAGAAATGAGTAGAGTACCCTCAGTGAAATTTAGCTTTCCAAGACAAAATTAAGCATATTGATTCATTATGATTTGTTAATAAACTTAAATAAGTGTGAACTTGCTATATATACCAGCCAACACTTCATGAACTTTGCACTCAACCCTTGGTCTTATTTCCTATATTTAACCATCAAGAAATGTATTTAATGGTAGGTGTGTTTGCCAACTAAATTTTCTCGTGATTAAATGAATAGGGCATGAAATTTAGACTTATTAAAAATGTGCATAGTCATTGATGATTAAGAGAGAGATGCTGTTGGAGAAATTTAAATGTAGAAGTAGATGACGATGACCAAATCCCAACAACATCTCATTTCTTTCAGGAAAGCAATATGATATTAGAGATGATGTTGGAGAATAAGGGAAAACCAGACAAGCAATATGAAAGCCTCGCAAGGAGGCTTTGAACACAAAGACACAAAAAGAACCACAATTCCAGCCACCGTGGCACACCACCACCAGAAAGAAAACCATCATCCACCCTTCAACAAAAACAAAACAAACAAACCCTGTTTCCAAGATCTGACTCTTAATAAGGCAAACAAATATTTACAAGATTCAATAATTCAATTAGGCACCAATTACAAAGGAAGAAAAGTAATTTCCAAGCCTTTGATAAGGATGATAACATTATCTACAATTCCCATCATTTAATTTATCCAAAGTAATTTAGATTGTAAATGCATCAGAAACAAATCGTATTATGAGCGGTGAAGCGAGGATTATTATGTATGCGTTGACGATTTAATATCAAAAATAAACATTTTTCCTTCTAACTTAAAAATTCAATTTATTCAAGTTTACGAATGAAGATCATCAGCAAGGTATATGATCGGTATGCAAAGTTCATGATCCAGCGTCGGATAAACCATGTCCCGAAAAAGATTTATGCTTTAACAAAGCAACTGAAGCCCGAAAATGAGTTAGGTAGTGGTGTTATTTTCTGGCAGCATGTCCCGAAAAAGATATATGAGTTCATCGAAACCAACGTCGGATAAACCATGTGTAGCTTTATGCTTTAACAAAGCAACTGAAGCTGACATCTTTGTGTACGTTCTACAACCTAGATATAAAGGAATTTCAAAATCACCAACTAATTTTTCAATCTCCTCTTCTCTTCCATCAGGAGGGTTTTTAGCTAATTTATCGTGTTGCACATAGAAGTCCTTAAACATCCTATGTGAGTTTGGCATTTCTACGTCGACTAAATGTGATTCACTTGGACGTTCTCCATGAAATACCCAAGTAGTATATGTAGGATCTATACCCTTAATGACCAAATGTTCATATACTATATCGAAGTGATGATGCTTTAGATTTCTACACTTAACACAACGACATCCTATCATTTCAGAATTTAGATTTTCATGAGCTAGATCAACAAAATTCCGTGCACCATCTCTATATTGTTCTGAAAATCTGCAAACAAATGTTATTATCAATAATACATGAATATGTTTCAATTTTGTAATTAAATTAATGATATCTAATTTTTAAAAATAACCTTGATAAGTGCACTCATTCTTTGTCCATTTTAAGCAATGTATTGTCCAATGACACTGAAATTTCAAGATGCGTAGTAAAAATTTGACTAGGTCAACACTTGAAGGCTAACAAAGCTAAATAATGAAGGATTCGAGAAAGAGAACTGGAAAAGATTGTTAGCAAGAAGTTGTTGTATTAGTGTGCACATATTAGGGTACGGGAATTTTGAATTCCTATTTTTCAGTTCATTGAAAATATTTGAAAAAAAAAGTACATGTAAATTGAAAAGAATTAATGAAATAATCAAATTCGATGCTTTGATGGAACCATTGTATCTAATTTTGGTATTGTCTACGCCTAACACTGGATTTGTTAAACATTATCCTTATACGGTGTAATCCAGTTCACCAAACGCACCAAGGCTATCTATCAGTAAAGTGTACAAAAGAATCTCAAATCTAGAATTTGGCAGAAATAAATAGTCCAGAATTCCACTATTGTACCTCTAAGATTTAATTGAACTGTCATCGTTATATTAGTTGCCACTTTCATTTTCAACTCATACAATTATTTATGTATATAAAGTAGATTGAGAACATTGTATTTTCTTCAAGAGTAATAACTTATTGAATAGTGGCCAATTAAAATAAATAACTTATTCAATATGGTGAAGTATCAAAAATGTATTTGGATGATACTAAATTGTAATTAAATGCTTCTATATGTTTGGCCTAGTTATCCAAATTCCTTAACAACTGTGCATAAACTCATAATTTTGATTATGGAGAAATGTATATGTCGTGTAATCTGACAACGTTTGATTGATTTGAGGAGTTTTAACATCCCAATCTCCCTCTTTATCTGCAAGCTTCAATCAAAATTTTCATGTAAATTAAAACTGACAAATATATAGAAGATCTCAAGTGTCTGATCATATATAAATCAAAAACCACAGCTGAATTGACCTGATAAGTGATGTTGAGGTCGAGTATCCTTTTCTTCTCCAAGATCTTGATGGCAAATAGTTGATCAGAATCAACGTTTATCACGAACTTAACTTTACCAAAATTACCTTCACCAAGAGTCCTCCACAACTTGTACTATCCTAATCACATTCTCTTTTTTTCGTGTGTCAGATGCATTCATTTATTGGCATGTATAATCATTTTGAATTTCTCCATTTAAGTATCTATACTTACACATGTAGACACTAGACAATAAATGGATAACTAAATAACATTTTATATACTCAAGGCTACCAGCATATTTTCAATAGTATGACAGAAACATCTCAGGTTTTCAAACAGTTACTTAACCCAAAGGATTGTATACCTGTTTCGTAACGTATTTAAACAAAAAATAGATTGGACATGAGTATTCTTGGTGTTGTGGAATTGGTTCAAAGGTGAGGGAAATAATTAAACATGCTGAAATTATAAGAAGATAAGGAATATATGAATAACCCCCAATCCCTTGGATTTCATGTATAGGATTAGTTAGCATTTCACAATCTTGGAAAGACTCAAAAGCTTAGATGAACAGAATTATTTTATAACTCTTGATTTGTAAATCCTACTCCTTGGTTGCCTATAGATTGATACCACTGACTGTTTAAAGTCAATTTGTTCATCTTTAGGAAGATAACCAGTGATAATTCTTTTCACTTTTAGTAACACAAACCTTTTGATGATAATAAGGCAGTGTTATAAAATTCTAGTTTAATTTCACTAAGTGCAATTTTACTCCAAAGAGTCAAAACTGATAAAGAAAAAGCTAGGAATGTCAATCAATAAAACTAACTTATGACTCCCAATATGGCTTACAAACATATTAAGGCTTAAAACAATCTACCTGAAACTATGATAATATCATGCAATTCTGAGACTCTCTAATACCCTTTATTTGATTAAATTTACTGAAATAATTGAAACTGAAATAGAAACCTATAAATTGTACCGAAACTTAATTTAGCAATGAAAAGAAACCTAACAACTAATCATCCAAAATCCAAGTATATTATCAGTTGGCCGAAGAGGTTGAGGAAGATGCAGAGTCTTGAATGGATTGAAACATATTTGTTTATAATCTTCATCAAGGAAATGGTCGTTTAATATTATTAAAATAAAAAATCTACAGAGTTAACAAACATCTTAATACTCACGATTTTACATCCCAAATTTCTACCAGTTCATACCATTTGTGGGACCTGTGAATTCAGAACAAAATACATATAAAGAATAAAGTCATAAGCTAATCTAAATCTTCCATTTTATAGCACATTACCAAAACAAATAAATTAAACCCAAAATATTTCATAAACCAATATAAATCAGATTAATGAAATGAAACCCAAAATTTCAATTGATTAGCAAAATTGGAGAAATGTGGTGGGAAGTCCACTAAGAAATTCAACCCATGGTATAACCCAAAGTTAATCAAAATCATAGAAAGAGTTTCAATCACCGACCTCTATGAGATTGACGATGGTCCTCCAATGTCTTCTTCCCAGCAATCCTAGGCAACAGACTGATTTTATAATTCTCCAATGTCTTCTTCCCAGCAAAAACGGTGAATGTTCCAAATGATAATTAGGTTTTTACAAAAGATTCAGAGAAGTAGGAGACACAGGCAACGTTGTTATTGGATTTTGGGTTTGGTGCCAATACAATAGTTTTCACGGGTAGAATTTCACGTTTAAGTGGGCTTGAATTTGATATTTAATAGGGCCATCTATGCTTAAGTTTTAACGACCTTGAGGAAATGTTGTCAATTAAAGCTATTATATAATTTTATTTTGCAACATATTTTAAACGTTGCAAAATGACCTAAAGTATATGTTTAGCAACGTGCATGAACGTTGCCAATTATTCTATTCTTTGACAACAGTCATCGCCCGTTGTTAAATTAAAAAATATATAACTTTTTTTGCAACAGACAATGAACGTTGTAAAAGGATACATTGGCAACATTCATTTAAAAACTGTTGCCAAATCCCAAATAAGTTAACCAATGGCAACATGCATTTAATAATTGTTGCGAAAAACTCCTTTTAGCAACGTGCGATTAATGAATGTTGCTGTTTAAATATTGCAAATGGCTCTTTTTCTTGTAGTGACTCTTAGACAAAATATGTTTATCTGACTTAAACACCATACGAAAACTATGCTTGTTCAGTAGCGACCCGAATACTAGGTTCTTGAGAATTTCTGGCACAGAAAGTACATTGTTAAGAGTCAGCTCTTTCCCAGATGTCATCTTCAAAATACTTTGCCCTGGCCTTTAATTTCAGATGTAGCTGAATTTTCCATAAACAGCTTTTCTCCATTCTCAGTTGCTTCAAAAGAAATGAACATCTCTTTATCCGAGCAAACATGTCGGGTAGCACCGGTGTCAATCCACCATTCTCTTGGATTTGATCCCACCAGATTTACTTCAGAAATGATTGCAGGGAGGAGGTTCATTTCAGACACATCATGTGTGATGTCATCAACCACCTGGCTCTGATACCAACTGTGATGTTCCAAAACTTATTTGGTTGGTTACCCCGAACATTTTTATGACATAATTATAAAACATATTTATTAGTTAACAAGATATTATTATTCGAAACTTCAATTTAAAGATAATAAAGATAAAATTTCAAAATTTATCAAATTTCGAGTTAACATTCAGAAGTTTTAAAAAAATAATTATAATTTGACATATTCTTAATTTGTTGCCACCATAAGACGTGCTCACGTCTCAACCTCCACGAACTCTAGTTTCCTGAAAAGGGATATAAACATTATAAGTTGGTCAATTATCATTTGTATCCACACATTCCACATGACCCACAACTTTTATTCACTTTTTTATCCACACATTACGTAGTACTCATTACTTATAATTTACAAAAAAATTATCAAACAAGCACGAAACATCAAATTGGCTTGTTCATTTGAAGAGATGTGTTTTAGTACCACAAACTACTTTTTACTTTTGTTTTATCATGACCGTAGGAAGTTTTCTCCGCTACGGGAAGAAAAAAGTACTTCTACGTATGTGTGTCACTACGTCTTCATCTCCTCCAAATTTTGTAGACCGCTTTAATCCATCTCCCTGATCATATAGCAAATACCTTGGGGGTAAGCTTTCTCATATAATAAGTAATTATTTATTTATGTGCAATTGTGGGCTTAGTGGTTTGTCTATATGGATTGGCGGTTCTTAGTTTCAACATGGATCATAAATAAACAAATTAAAAAAGAAGTATCCTTGATTGATAGCAGCATCATAGAGAGAAAAATATAATTATTAATATATGGTTGTTAATTTGAGTGTGGGTTTTCAACTTGGCTGGATGACGCAATACCAGGATGTTTCTTTTCTTTTCTTCTTTCTCATCTGTCAAGCTTTTATCAAAATCAGATAAAAGAGACTTTGTCTAAATAACTCAATAAACTCGTCAAGTGAAGATGAGAAGACATATCTTTACTGCTTCCTCCGCTTAAGTTATTCCTCCTTCCCACATGCATCTACCTTTATTATTTATGAATTTCTCAAATCAGAGCTACATTTGCTTTACGAAGAAGGTTATAAACGAGTTATAGGAACTGAGCCAACTATGCTCTATCTTGCTCAAGCTTGACTTAACTTGTCTTTTAATATGAGTCTATAATGAAAATGTTAAATTGCATTCTCCCACCCCCTCCTTTTTGAGTTGATGTTGGACAAACTTTTACTTTCCAATCATTGCTCAAGTAGCTTGCACATATACAATCTTAGTTTTTTGTCCAGACGCTCTTCAACCCAAGTCATACTTTGCTTTGCTTTAACCTGCATTGAGTTCAACAAGCTTAAAATAAGACATGGTTTGAAAGTATGCGCCCTTTGCGCAATTGTATATTTGAAGTACACAAATGATTCTCATTGATTTATGACTCTTTGGCACACTGCCACATTTTATTTAGTTAGTGGGTTAAAGTGTTTCTCTATTGAAACTGAGAGCACCTTTTATTTATCTATTTGCAGTAATATAACATGTCAGTATGATTTTGAATTTAGCATTTTTTTCCCTCGAAGACATTTGAAATCCTCTCACTTACATATAACTTTAAGTCTGAGACCGTTCTTTTGTTAATCTAGGGTTATAATCAAATTTACTCCAAAAGCTTGTTGACAACTACAGTTAGCGGAGGGGACAAATCCAAGCCAACATTTTCTTCTGGTTTCATGTCATCCAAGGAAGATCCGCCTTTAATTGTTAGTCATAAGAATGGGAATGGGACATCTTTGGACAACATTTCATTAACAGATCAACTCAATGCTGCAACTAACAAAGACATGAACAAATCAATTGCATTATTGGATTACATTTTGTTCTCTTAAGGTCAACATTAAATTTATAATTGAATAATACTGCAACGATATGATAAAATTTTAGCCAGATTATATCCCATGGATAGGAAAATGGGAAATCTGTTTAAGTTCAGTTGAAATCCCTAAATTGTTAAAAAGATCCTTTACTTCTTGGTGGGATCAATACGATCACGAAGTCATGGTCGAAACCATTGCTTCAGATATTAAGGAATTCAAATGCTTGCTGAAAGTGAGGATGAATGCAAGATTGATAGTTCTCTTGAAGAAATTATTAAGATTGCTGAATCTAAGTTGAAAACTGGAACGAAGACTCGAAAAATCTATTCTCTAGATGGTTTCGAAATCAACTTGGATTCAACAATCTTAATAATTCATTCTTGTTTTTAAATGTTCCAGGTTCAACTGAAACACTTGGGCGAACAATGACGTGTTGCAACGTGGAGGAAGAAGAAACTTGGCCAACGTCCTTTTGACTGACCCTTTTTAAGGGAGCAGTCAAAGGAGCTGAAGAAATAGAATTTTTAATTCTATCCAATTGTTTGCCAATTTGTATAAGACTGCCATTTGTGTAATTATTTTGTAGAATAGTTTTCTTTACTTTGTTCTCCCCCTTTAAAACTCTTTTAAAAAGGATGAGCTTCAACAATTATGTTATTATCCTTATTTTCAAGAATAAGAGGTCTTGCAGGATGATGGAAAGATTTGTAATAATGTCCATCAATCGTTTTCCAATTTTGAGAATTTTCTTCTAAAACTAAAACTTCACTAGTTTTAGCATTAAAAACTCGAATATTTTCAATTTTTTGGAACCAATCTTTAAAATATATAATTCTATTTTTCTAATGAAATCGTAATATTTTCTTCTATAAATATCCAAATCTTCTTTGGAAAAGTTTTTGAAATACCATTTACGAAAATCTTTATTTTCAGGTGATTGAAATTCGTTACTGCAAATCCTTTTTACTTCTATAGTAATTTCAATTGAATTTTCCAAAGTAATGGTTAAAACTTCAAAATTGAATTTTGTTTCACTTTTTAGAATGATCTGAAATTGATTCATCATTTCTATTATAAATAGGATGAGAAATTTGATTTCTAGAACTTGAAATTCCTTCAAACCTTACTGAGGTATCATGAATTGGAGAAGTTGAGCTTCTTTATTTTAAACAAGCTCTTTTTGAAAAATTTAATTTTGTCTTTCTCCCTGAGAGTATCGTATTTTACATCTGTGCCAGGAGTTTCAATAATATGATCAAGTCTCCTTTCAGGGACTTGGATCGGGTTAACTTGTTCAAGAGTCCAACTTTCTGGAAACTTGACTTCATCCCAATTTATTATTTTGGGACCAATAACATTGTTCGTGGGGTTGTTGGATTCAATGAGAAGAGTTTTTCTTCTCGTATTTTGAAGCCTAGCTCCTGGAACATTAGTATTCATAACTTTATAGTAAATTCTATAAACTATATTAAGAACTTTACATCTAGGTAACATATTAAACTCGGAAGTTTGGATATCAAGAGTTAGACATTTTAATAAATATCGACCAGTCAAAGACAATATAATTTGGGAAACTGTTAAAATAAACAGGCCCATTACATAAAGGTGCTTCAATAATTCCGAGCAAAGATTCACGATAAACAGAATTTCTAGCATCCCTTAAGACAACTAGAACACTGACATTTAAACCATCTTTATTTAAGGGTTGAATAGCTACTTGAACCATTCTTATATGGATATAATTCTATCCCTCAATCTTTTGCAAATCTTTTGGTTTTAAAAGTTGGATAGTTTCATGTATTCCTTGTAGAGGAATTGATTTTTCAACAGTTTTAACATAAAACTTTAAATATTAATTTGATGTCATGAAAACAAATTTTGAACAACCATATCAATGTGGAATCGAAACAATATTCAATCTTAAAACCAACTGTTCAACATCAGAAACGTATTTTTAATTCGATTTTAAAACTATTTTTATAACATAATATACATACGAAGCCAGATATACTAGTTTGGAATAACAAAAATACTTTTTGAACAACCATATATATTGTTCAATGTTGAACAATTTATGTCATAGTTTGAGAAAAAATTCACCTCAATTCAAATTTTAATAATTTTTATTGAAATTTAAGTGTTTCCAACTCGGATTTAAATACATTATTTAGAAATTTAGGCGTCCTAAATAATTAGTGGATTTCTAAAGGTTTTATTAATTGATAGATTTTAATAGATTTGAAACTCTACTAATTTTTTTTAACAATTCTAGCCCCAAACCACAAAATTTCATTTTGCTTCTCTTCTCTCTTCTCAATTTCTCTCTCTCTCACAAACATCTCACTTTTCACATACGATTTTGCTGAAACCTTTTGTATCAATTGATTTTTCTTTTTTCTTTTTCCTCTCTCTTCTCCCCCATCTATCTCAAGCCCCTCACATTTCACATAAGATTTTGGTGAAAACTATTTTGTACCAATTTGTAATTCTTCACGTCTTTATTCTATTTTTCGTCAAACGCTGCCCATATTTCAACTTTATGGATATTTATTTAAAATGACAAAGTTATAAATTTATTCTAATATATGATAGTGTTATAGATTTTTTTGAGTAATCTAGTCAGACATTATACCATTTTCTTAGCATTTACTTAAAAAAAATCATATTTCGTTTGTGCACAATGAGTGATTAAAGTAAAATAATAATAATAATAATAAATACATTGTAAAAACTTCATTAACTTTTATAAATTAGAACTTGTTAAAAGTAAAAAGCATCGTTACTCATTTGTAATATTAAAAGGTAAATCATATGTATTAATTTATCATGAATTAATTGTCTCTCTATATATTTTTTTCCTTTTTGGGCTATTAGTCTATTTTTTAAAAAAGAAAATTGTGTGTTTCATGGAGAGTTGACTTGTCAACTTGTCAACATTAATTTTAGAGCAAGTTTCTCATCAAGACACAATTTGATTGAAAAAAAAAAAAAGAATTGAAATGATATGGTAGAATTTTAAAAGTCACAGTTGATAAGTTACTTTTAACAATTGAGATAACAATATAATTTTTAGTAAAAAGACCAAAAATCCATTAAAATCAATTAAATCCATAAGAATCTATTAAAATCTATAATAAATTAATAATATAGAGAATTCATAAATATTAAGAAATCTATTAAAATCTGAGTTGAACATGTAAATTGAAGGTGACCAAGTTGGATTCTCCTTCAAACAAGGAAGAGAAATTTTTTTTTTGGCAAAAAATGTGCAAATTCCATAATGCAGAAATTCGAGATTCGAACAAAACCCAAGAGGATATTATGGATTTGGAAGCAAATTTCGCGGCTTTAGGGCTGTTGGGTTTAATTTAATGTTTTCTAAAAGTTCAAGGACCAAAATATATGTCATCCAGCTAATTCAGAGACTATTCTGCAACTTCTGAAAAATGAAGTGACTGATTTGCTTCCAGCTAAACACTCAAGGACAATTTGAAGATTCTGGAAAAATTGGGGACAGTTTTGAATATTCTGGAAAACTCATGGACCATTTTTCAGATCCCAAAAAATGAAGGGACCAATATCATTCTTTGTTGCATTTTGCCATCATAATATTTTAATTTTCTATACTTCATACACATAACTATTACGAATATAAAAATAAAACTATATCATAGGATTGTAAGCTAACCGAATTGATCAAATGTACAAATTATTAAATATTTACTTTGGTTTTGTTTATTATGTACAAAAAATAAATAAATAAATAAAATACACAAGTTCTCTATTATATTAAACTTAATAATTTTTTAAGAAATAAAATTCCACAATAGGTCTAATTTTAGGAAGAAACATGTCTTTGTATATATTATCCAAAATGAATATGAATTTCCATTATGAAAGACTTGCTGTTTAAAAATAAAATATTACTTATTTTAGTATGCAAAACAATTGTGTTGTCAAAATTATAAGTTGGGCGTCAATGGGTTGAGCATAATTACTGCCAAACCGCATAACCTGATCAAATTGAACTGAAATGGGTCAGGTTAGGTCGATTTTTCACCCTTTATGGACTTAAAACAAGTTGTGTGCTGAGATTTATTTTCGAGTTGCGAGAAATAAACCAACCCAACCCAAATTTCCAACCAGCCCAATCCAATCAACATTTTAGTCCAAACTTCACTCTTCAATTCCGATTCAGACTTTCTTCCCCCTAGAATCAACATTCAAATCCGCCACTTTCCTTGCCAATAATCGTTTCTTCATCTCTCTCTCAAGCGACTGCTGGCTGCTGCGACTCTGACAAAGCTTCAAGCCCCAATTCCAAGCCTAGGGTTCATCGTCTCTTAATCTCTCTCTCAAGGTGACGCTTAATGTTTGATGGTTTTTGGTTTTGGCTGGAAATTTTTACCAATTAGTCGATCCTAGAATGTTTAGAAACAGTGAAGGATGTCTTTGATTGTTTAATTGGTTTCTGTGATCAGTGAAGCATGTTTAATTGGTTTTCTTTGATTGTGATCAGTGAAGCATGCCTTTTGTTTAGTAGAAAACGACGGATTTTTATTATATGCAAATGTGTATACAGATTGAGTTTCTGTCAAGAGTATTAATTCTATCCATACGCTATCTCTTGCCAAAGAATGAACTTAGAAATCTTTCAAGTCTTGTCATAGATACATCAATATCAACATAGATTCTAGCAACATTTGTATACAGAAGTTTTTAATTTTATTTGTTGATAATTACTATTGCAATGCCGAGTAACTGATGCTAAATAGCTGTTTTTGACTTTCTGGCTGTCAGTTATTGAATGTCTCCTTTATTTGAATTTTTATTGTCAAAATATATTAATGACTCAATTTCTGTGATAGTTTTTGAAATTGTTGAATGGTAATTTTGGCTAATTGGTTTGATTCTTATTGGAACTTGTGCAGGGAACCTACCTGGTGGCAACATCTTTGGTTGGAGGCCAAAGTGTGAGGATAGCTTGGTTGTGGTGGTGGTGGAGGCGAGGATCTTTAGAAACAAAAACTGATAATGGATCCGACGACTGAATGGATGTACAATATATGCTCTTCAATTGTTATCATAACTGTCAATAAATTTTTAATGGATCATCACGGGTTCAGCTTTGGTAAATTTCTTGTCAATTATTTCAACTGAAAGCAAATCTACATTGAGTTTGTCATCATTATTCTTATTTGAAAATTTGTCAAACTTGATTAGTACTTGGTGTCGATGTGCGTACTTTATAAATACTTTCTGATCTACTTGTGTGGGCATGCTTATTGTAAAGAGATGCTGTTTTAAACTAATAACATTGATTTATTATGAGCTGATATCCATTTGAATATGAATAGATCGTGGTCTGTAGAAGTACCAAGTGATAAAAGACATTTCAACACTTTAAGATTCCTCTTGTATGTGGTAAACTTGATGGAAGACCTGGGCTATCAAATGTGTTTTTCAAATCCTAGCTTCTAGGGGATTCTTTTAACAATTGCCCATATAGCTTTACTTAACTAGAATCTTGAGTCTGATGAGCATATACTAGAGTTGGAATTCATAAAAAACAATTCATATTTGAACAAAATTGGTTTTTTAGTTCCAATTCCAAGGCCCTAATTAAATTCTATATATTATGAGGGTTGATGTTGCCGGAGCTGCAAGATGTAGACGAAAGGAAAACTCACATTTAGGTGGCAAGTAAAGCATCAAGAATCCGATGCTTAAATAATAAAAAGGTTTCTTGACAGTGTAAAAAAACGCCAATGATTAGATTTAAGTGGTTTTAATGGACCCAGAGAAAATTTGATGTATGCTATTACCATGTGAAGAAATAGATCCACTAGTGATTGTTGATAAATTGTAGGGATTTGTATAGATGGATGATGAGTCGATGACATTTAATTTACTTTTAAGAAGAAAATTATTTTGGTGATCATGTAAATAAAATGACAACGTATGCGTTTTGTCCAAATTGATAGTGGAGGACTTCATTTTGTCATATTTTTCTTCTTTGACTATTGTTAAAATTATTTTTTTATCATCAACATAGGCTCCATTGTCATTGTGAAGATTTCTCAGCTTTTCAATTAATTAAATCCTTGCAGCTACAATGTTAACTGGTTTGCATTTTGCTACCATATCCTTGGTGACGGCTTTGCGTAGGTGGGATGGATCTATTCAACCTTCTTGTCTACCTTTTCCAGAGCTTTTGATATATGTCTTATTTGCAAACTTCTCTGCTGTTGGGATGAATGTCAGTCTAATGTGGAATTCATTGGGATTCTACCAGGTAATTTCGATGTCCTTAAGCTGGGCATCTGCTTCCACCAAACAAAATGCTTTCTTCTTCCTATATATTTTGCAAAATTTTTTAACGTATTATCATTTCTAATATAAATTCAGGCTGCAAAGGTGGGTATAATCCCTGTGACCTTATTATTAGAAACTGCGTTCGACAAGATTCAATACTCGCCACTAACGAGGTCTTTTATTACGATTGTTGTCTATGGTGTTTCTATCTGCTCATTGATTGGTGTGAGTGGAGTGAGTGTTGATGCCAAAGGGTTTGTTGCTGCATTTATTGCAGTCTGGAGTACTTCTCTTCAACAATATGTAAGTTATCCATTCTTGTAAATATTTTGACCTAGTGCGATGAGATATCTGTTTGAATATTACTCCTGTTCTGTTAAATATGATGTGGAAGTTTGCAATTGATTTCGCCCCCACGCGACCCCCAACCCGAAAAAAATTTGTTGCAATCTCTGGTGATGATTCCATAACTCTGGGTGTGTATTGCAGTATATTAATTTCCTACAACGGAAGTACTCGCTTAGTTCTTGCTACCTGATAGGACAGGCTGCACCAATGCAGTCGCCTCTATCTTCTTTATTAGGTCCCTTCCTGGATTACTGGTTGACTAACAAAAGGATCGATGCCTTTGAATTTAATAAAGAAATAATGGTAAGTGTTTCTGTGAGACATAGTATTAGTTGCGAGACATGTTTAAGATAAGATTTTCTATGTGTCGTTGTTCACTAATGACAGAGTTTTAGTATGTGACTAGAATTTAAAGGTTTAAAGTTAATTTGAATTAAGAAATAGCACATGGAATGCACTTTTAGTAATAGTAATAATAAAGATACATTATGGAAATGAAAATATATGCCAACCAGTAAAGGTCATAGCAATTTAGAACAAATTATGGAAATGACGAGTTAGGTTGTTGGAGTACGTCTTAAATACAACCAGAGAATCTCCCAATGACAAGAGAAATGTGATCCCAATATGACATGTTATAAGAGAGAGACATAAACAAAAAGTTATATGGCCTATTTTATTGCAAAAGATCTTATTACAATGAATCTTTCAATAGATGTAGCAGACTTCAAGTTTGTTGGGTAAGGGCTTATTTTGTTGTATTTTTGCATTCTCAATTATATTGAGTTGCATCCTCTTTACTAATTAAACTTATATCTAAAAGCAAACAGAACAGTGTAAAGATGGTAGATTTACCATACATTTAGCTAGATATACGAAACATGGTTCTATTTTTTTTCTTTGGAGCACTTGGTAGTAATTATTTCTTATACTTGCAGAGATTTATGCTTAACTTTTGATGTGATCTCGACATGGTTATTATTTTCAGTTGCATGTACTATTATTTTAAACCTACATATTATATTTCTTATTGCACAATGAAATACTTGCAGATGCTTTTCTAAATTGTCCAATTTCATGATACTGGCATCTGCTTGTTTTTACAATTTTATGCCTTTAATATTGCTAGATTTAAGAGTGCTTATCTATAAAATGTCTAGTGTTTTTGATCTATAATCTCACATGATTCTCCTTCGCATCGTTTTTGTAGGTTCTCATAATCCTTTCGTGCCTTATGGGAGCAGGGCATAATCTCAGTCAGTTTATCTTCATTGAAAGATTTACTCCTATCTCATATCAAGTTTTTGGCCAAATAGAGACATTGCTGATCTTGATATTCTTAAATTTTGAGGGGGGCTTTAATTTTCTCTTGGTTATTTCCATGATATTTTCATTTTGGGGATTGATTATGTATTTTGGCGTCACGTTAGAAGAACCTGGGTGGCGCAGTTATTCAATTCCCAAAAGCAGCCAGCAAAAGCATGGAGAAGTATCATATTCTTCTAAACTTGATGACAAGGTTTAAGCATTTCTGCATCACAAGTTTAGCATACAAAGGATTGCCGATACCAGTATTTCTTTTTTCTCATATTTCGACTCAATATACAGTTTGCCAATTAATCAGTTTATTATACATTTTTCTTAGTTGGAGTTTTCTAAGAGTGTGTTTGATTGGAGGAAGGTAGAAAAGAGAATAATTTCCATGTAAGTTAGAAAATAAAACTTCATCCCTCTCCTAAGAAAATATTTTTCATGGAATTGGTAAAAAAACAAGCTTAAAGTGGTTGTACTCTAGAATTTATTTTCCTTTTCCACCTTGTATCAAACAGTCAAAGTAGGAAAATATTTTATTCGAATGTGACATTATTTTCCTCGAATGTGACATTTTCCATATGGTGCAATCAAACAGACTCTAATAGGTGTGGATATTTAGGGACACCGCTACCGCTTAAATCGCCCTTGATCATAAAATATAGTGATAATTTAATTTTTATTGCCTCTTGTATGTTGTGCCTTGATTTTTGATCGTGATCGTGTGATAAAATGATGGCATCTGATAAAGTTAAAATTTTTTGCTAGTCTAACACTAATTTTTAGGTATATCTTTTTATACTAATCTTATTGATTATGTGTGGATTATGCCATACCATGAATTGATTATTCAATTTTTTCAAATGTGACTCAACTTAATTATATCATTTGTATTAAGTTGGTTCCAATCTTTAAATCTATAATCTTATATTTTCGACATTTATTAATTGATAACAATTCTAAATTTGGTGATCATAATGCATAGAACGAATACTGCAAATCCAATAATGCAGGATAATGTTAATTTATAATAATTTTACGAGACGCTTCAATGTTATTTGCATAATAATAGAAGAGAGCAAAAAAAAAAAAAAAAAATTATGTAGTTCGCTATTAGTCTATTGTTTGTTGACCTCAAAAAAATCGAAAATATTTTTTAAAGTCAACTGTCAATGGAAGATGAACTGTGGTGATCGGAATGTTCTTTTCTCCAAATGTATAATTTTGTGTTTATACTTGGCAGTTCTTTGGCATGGGATTTCTTGTAGTGAATTTGTAACCCTTTTCAGTTATTAAGCCATCTATTTATAGGAGATGGCTTAAAGGCATTTAAGTCATTTTATTTTTTATGATTTTATTTTTTATTTTTGGTGATTTGACATTATCCATCTGCGCAAAGATATAGTTTATTTAATGTTCAAATTCAATCTGTCAAAATGTTCAATCTAAAAAAAACTCAAATAGGCTTATGCCAAATTCGATTCTACCTCTTCCTTTGTCTACCGTTCGAGGCCATAATTGAGTTGGCTTCTGACACAAAGATTCAACGACATGGGGTCTTACATGGGTTGTCAAAAGCATTTTTTGGCCAAATGAAGACATTACTGTTCTTGGCATTCTTAAATTTTGAGGGGGGCTTTAATTTTCTCTTGGTTATTTTCATGATATTTTTTGTTTGGGGATTGTTTATGTATTTTAGCGTCACATTAGAAGAACTTGGGTGGCGCAGTTATTCAATTCCCAAAAGCAGCCAGCAAAAGCATGGAGAAGTATCATATTCTTCTAAACTTGATGACAAGGTTTAAGCATTTCTGCATGACAAGCAATGTTCTAAAAAGTCTGCCTAGGCTTTGCTTAGGCTTGAAGCTCGACTAGATTAAAAAGGAACGATAGTAAACTAGGAACTGCATTCACTATCAATTACAAAATATGCCAAAGTAATTTGTTATAACAGTGGTTATGTAATCTTCTGAGCTGAAAAAGTTCATCTTCACAACATGTAAATTGATACTCCTAAAAACTTGGTATGTGTTTGTTAGTAATCAAACATTTCTCGAAAAACATATTTATATTTACAAGTATGTAAATGTCATCTGTATGTATTTAAATTTTATGTTTAAGTTTAGGAAAAAAAAAATAGTAATCCCATGGCCCAAACAAGGAAGTAAGAAAGTAGTAAAGCCCAAACAAGGGAAAAAAATTGTAGTAATAGCCCAAACTAAGAATGTATAATGCAAATAAAAATGAAAACGTTTTATGTAAGTTTAATAGTGAATAATACTACACGGCGTGCTGAAATCTTGTAAGAATTAGGTGGAGTGCATATTATTTTAAGGTTGATTGGATTTTAACTATTTTTTAATCTGTAAGGAGGTTTTTAAAGTTTCATTCTAAAGTTTTTAAATATCTAGGATGCAGTGAAATAATAAGACAATGCTTCAGAAATTGTATGATATATCAACTATAACTGTGAATATCCTCGAGGAAACATTGACCTATAGACATTTTCTGAATAAATCATAATATATATTTTTCCATTAGATCAAGCCGGACTGTTCCATTACTTCGTTAAGAATCAAAATTTAATGCAAGATGTTGTGACATCATATATTTTAATGTGCTTATCATTATATCTATTTTCTAGTATTTGACGGAGTAAAAAACGCATGTTGAATTTATTTCATATTATAATAATAAATAAAACTGTCTACATAAATTAGTAGTTGTACTCTCATCTCATCCATTTGTCGCTCAATTTTGATATATTATGCGCTAGTATTTTATGGATTATACAACCAAATGATAAACATTTGATTAGATTCAAATAGCTTCACCAATATAGAAGTTCAATGAATAAAGAATGTATTCTGAAATCCAAGAGAGATGTTAATTGAATTTGAAGATAATCTGTGGCATAAATTATGATTTTTAAGGGCTACTCTACCTAGGATCTCCACAGAAAATTTTTCATATTTTACAATAGATTGAAAGAAGTTGTTAGGGTAATCTGGAATTTGTTACTTGATGTTTTAAGTTGACAAAACCTCTGCAAATACATTTTGTTGTAGGAAGTCCAATATGCCTGAGTTTGAGTAAATGATGATTTGGTTCGTTAGATGGAAGCATCAGCTGCAATTTTCTCAATTTTCACATGGCATTCATTGACCATAATTTCTCATTAATGCTTTCATGCTTTGTACATTGGTGATTATGTGGATTTTTCATTATTGTATAATTTCTTTCTTTATTAGCTGGATATTCTAATGGGTTTTGTCTTGAATATTGTGTTTCAATGATTTTTGGAAAATTGTGAATGAGTTCATATTGCTGTCCTGTTGGCTGGAAATTTGAGTTACTTTTCCTATAATATGCATCAGGTCCATCAAATTGCAAGGAACTTTCGGGATAGGTGGATTCCAAGGCCCATCAGGAAAAATTGCTGCATGGACAGGGATCATGGTAGGATGGAATTTCCTCGCAGTCCAAACTACAATAGGTTTCCCATATTACATGATGCTACCAGTCATAGGGTTGGAAAACCTTCAATTGCTGCACCTGGTGAAGTTGTTACTGGTGTGTCAGAAGGATCTCATGCATCATCTAGTAGTGATTGTGGAGCCAATGGTACAATAACGCGCAAGAGTAAAAGTCGATGGGATAGTCCATCGGCGTCATACCCGCATCCAAGAATCAGAATAAACGTGGCAGATGATGGAGAGCGGAACACTGATGAGGATCCCCCTCCTGGATTTAACTCTCCGCTTATTACCCATATGATTCCATCAGATGCTTGTTCGACTGCTATTGATCAGCAAGAAAGAGCTATGCACATGAAGCATACATTTGATGTAGTATTGGGCGATTCACAACAGAGATTCATTTCACGCTTGTCTGTATCCTATGGGGTTCCATTTCTTATAGTGCAGCAATTTGGTGCCCCTCAAGCAGAATCTTCTAATGGTTGGGCTGTAGCTCCAGGATTGCCATTCCATCCCTTTCCTCCATTGCCTCCATATCCCCGTGGCAAGATAGACCTACCAACCTCTGCCAAATGCGCATCGATGTGTGAGCCGGCAGAAAATGCAGAACAAGGCTTTGATAATCGTGCTGATCATCCCTCAGGTCAAAACCATGCAAGCACTTCTATGGACCTACCAGTTATGAGAATTTCAGGTGCAAATGTCCATTCAGATTTTCGTCCTGGGGGTTCTTATAACATTGGGAGGAAATACCTTAGGCAGCAGCAGCACAGGTGGAATAATTCCAAGTTAGCACCGCCATGGGTTCGAAATAGAAGTGGTTGGGGATATATAGGGAATGGCTCAAGGAATGGCATGTCTAATGTAGGCTTTGGAAGTGGGGCAAATGAGTATTAAGAGTACGCACAACTCACAGTAGGTTGGCATTGAAGTGGATTGTTGTAGACAATTTATCAGCATTCACAAAAACAAAATTAGCTTCATTCTATAGGATGATTTCGTAGGAGCTATAAAGAATTATTTGCTCCTTTTTAATGTACTTACTATTCTTTTCTGCACAGCTCCATTCAAAATGAAATATTCTTTTATTTCAGTTTTACCCTTATCATTTGGACCAAGATCGGTCTGAGAAATTATGTGCTGGCTTTGATTATGGAAGTTCCTACCTCAAAAGAGGTAAGCATTCTCCATTTGTATGCTTATTTATAGAAAAACAACGTGCTGGCATGCTAGTTTCTACTCGCTCTGTGTATGCATGCGTATAGACGGGGTGTTTGTTCTGCGGGTGGCAGTTGGTGTCCTTTTATTTAATATCTTTGATATGGTCACGAGGAAAAGCTAATTTGCTGATATAAACTTCATTTTGGTCATGATTTTTCGGTATGCAGATGGTTGAGTTTGGCTTCGAATTTTATTCGACGTATTCAATTATGGTGTGCATATTTGTCTTGAATTGCTTTCTTTGAAAAGCTTATTGACGCAGTCTTTTTGGGAACGAAATGGATTTGTGCGTATGTTCTAATCAGGAATTATCATGGCATCTCAATTTGATTTCTAGAGGGTGTACGGCCAAGGAAGTGTTTTGTCTTGTGATATTTTTACTTTTTAGTTGTTTTTCAAAAATATACTAACGCATTCACCGATGGTTACTCTATTAATTTTCTATCGTGAATTGTCATGAAGTATTTATGTGGCACATAATCTTTCGATATTTGATAAAAATTAAAGCTATGTAGATTTAATATACTAATAATAATACATTCGGACAACAAATGCTCCTAAAACATGACAGAAGTTTCGTTAATAGATTGTTAGAAGTTGATTTATAGTTTATGCTAGGGACAAATAGGAGGTTATCTTGTTTTTGCTTATTTATATTTTCTTGTTTTCTAGCCAACAAACATGTTTATGCATGTTTAGAATATTCTCGTGTATTTCTAGTAATTTTGTGTTGTGCAGTAATCTAATTTAAACGAACACACGTACGCTTGTGGATTTGATTAGAATAAGTTTTTTATAGTTGTATATTTTCTATTTAATGTTTTTGGATCATGGTGATTCTGACATATTTTTATGGTATCTTTAGTCTCAGTTTCTTTTATCTCATTAAAGATTTGTCGAGTACGAAATTTTCATATAAATGCGACAAATCTAGGACCAAGAATATTTTATCTGTTATATAAAGAAAGAGTTCAACAACCACGACGATCCTTCAAAAACTAAAACATTTTGTAACCCAACTTATAATTTTGACAATACAATTATGGAGTAGTGATATAGCATCCACAGTTAACACTAGTTATGGTGTCCACTGTTCACGTAGCATCGTCACATTGGTTAGAGAAAATGAAGTTTAGCAAAACTTTTAAAGTTCACATCATTAACATGTAAACAAAACATGGGATTCCACCAAATACACAAAAGTCAAGAATTGCGGCTATTACAAAAATGGTGAGATTTGGACAAAACTAAGAATAGTAAAATACCAAAACTACGTCGTGTTGGACGAAAAAAGTTACAATAAAAAATTAAAACTCTTATATTATTGTAAGAAATATATATATATATATACACACACACATCCACAATTAATGTGGCAACTATATTCCTAACATTTTTATTTGTGCACCCACGTCCTCAATCGTTTAACAATGTGTGAGTGGTATTCCAATTTGACGGAAATGCCTATTTGAATGTTAAATATCCACGCGATAAGTACATAACGTATGTCTAAATGGACAAAATTGTCCTACAATTTCATTCATTCTAAATACAAAAAAGTTGACTATTCAACTTACATTAAATGTTGCTCTTTTTTACTATTTCAATCATACAACACGCGCATCTCACGTGGCTATTTAACTTTTAAATAGACGTCTTCTTTTAGGTTGGGATACTATGCGCACAATGTTAAAGGTTGGAGACACGGTGCCACAAATGGAAGATTGAATAATTCCTGGATGAATTTACGCTTCCTAATTTTGTGGGTAGAATTTCATAACATTGAGCTTAAACCATCGTCCAATTAAAGTCGAACCATTAGAAGAGAAAAACCCCTACACTAAAGTGGGTCGACAACTTCAACGTGGGCCCAAGTCCACAGCTTCTCAAGAGCTCGACAACCAATGTATAAGACTTCTGTACATACAAACCTAGTTAAGTTAGGGTGACCATTATAACACCACCATATTTGAAAATAACAAAACACAGCCCAAACCATAAGAGAGGAATATAAGCGCGACAAAGGAAAGTTGTACTCCCTAAAGTTATGAAAAGAGAGGGATTCGAACTCTGGAAGTTGATCTCCTATCTACTTAGATTGCTTACTTATAATGTCAACGCTAAGATGACATTACAAGAATGATAAAAATAATGAGTGTAGGATCATGAACTATCAATCATGTGATGCCACCTCAGCGTGACTATTATAAGTGGGCAACATAAATAAGTAGGAGATCAAGACCCTTCGACCCCTTGGTAAATATCTAAGCCTTAAAAATATCAGATCTTTTGCAATAAAAATAGGCCATATAAATAAACTAATTAAATAAAATAAATAATTTTTAATAATTTTAATTGTCTTAGGATAGTTATCATAATATTAAAACTAGAGAAACTCTTTATTATGCCTTTGTTCACGTGGCTTGAGGCTTGATTTTGTAATTTTTTAAAACTTTTGACTTATTTATACCAATATTTTTGAAGAAAAAAAATGAATAGCATGAATGATAATTATTAGATTAATAGACTAGCCCGTGAAATTTTCATTTCAGTCATAGAATTTCATTTATTTCATAGATTAATAATATTTCATTTATTTTATGAAAAATCTGTATTACATTTCTTACAAAATTTTCATAGCACAAATGAATAACAAAAAAATGTAACACAAATTTTCGTCAAAAATATAACAATAAGTGTTAAAAAAATGTAAAAAGCAAAATAGTATTTTTTAAATTCTTCTACTTTTTATGGTATATTGTGATCCAGAAAGGATCTGAACCCCGAATCAGAGTTAATATCATTCCCTTGAAATGCTGCGTTCAAAAAAGAAACCCCCCTCCCCTTCTGGAACAAAAAAGCCTCCCCTCTCCTTCCCTTATTTAATCCCACACTTAAGTTCTTGCGAACTATCAATGATAGTTGATAAGTACAATTTGGTACTTATTGGAGCTCACAAAAATGGACGATTATGAATCATATTATTTGATTTCAGTTTAATTGCATGTTGTTTTCTTATTAATTTAGGAATTAATCAAATTCAAGTGTCAATCGGATGAAAAGAGAGCAAATAGAAGAAAAGAAGACTTAATTGAACAGACAAAGAGACGTGAGGGACTTGGCAAGCAAATATCAAAGAAAGGAAACCGGATCTGCGACCAAGTTAACCATGCGATCGCATGGTTAACCATTCTTGCGATCACAAGTCCCCAAGAAAATCTGCAGAAAGCTTTTATTGAATACCATGCGATCGCATGGGCATACGCGACACCCGTTTTAGCAGTTTTCTGATGGGATTAGAACTCTACAACTCCAAGATAAAACAACAACTTAAACACACGTCTTAGAGGGTTGGAGAACATTATAAATAAGACAGATAATAGCCAGAATGGGGGGACGAATTTTGGGAACAAGATACAAGAGGAGGATCGAAGATCAAGACACAGGATTGAAGATTCTTCATCCAGAGTCACGGGTTGTAATTATTACTTTTTGTTTTTCTTTCTCCGGACCATGATGAACTCAATTATTGCAATAATTGACGAAATCATGTCCGACTAATTTACTTTATCTAGGATGAACGATGAAACCTCGCGTTTTTAATTAATTAGAAGTTTTTCCTTTTTAGTAATTAATTGCCCGTGTGTTGATTATTCTTTATTTAGTTTATATATTATTTTAATGCTTGATCACCATTAGAATATATTGTGATCTATATTGAAGTCGAGAGATTCAATATAGATTTAGCACGTGGTATTGAATAACATAGGGTCCAATAATAGATAGAGATTACTATTATGCTTTATGAAATCCATTTAGGCGTTCTTGAGATTTTAATGCATGTGTTTATGTTTGAAGCTTAATTAGAGATAATTAGGTTCGCATAACATATAGAATTGATTGACCATTGAGAGAGGCTTTCGATTAATTTAGGAACGCCGATTTTCAATCTAAGGTAATTAAAAGCTAAAAAGTGATTAACAGATAATTGATTATAAAACGTGTCGGTGGATTTGTGAATCCTAGTGTTGGTAAACTTTAATTCGTTCTCATCTTTCACAGTTGCTTATTGTTAATTTCAATTTACTTAAAATAGTTAAATTAGTTTAGAGTCAAACATCAAAATTAAATCTGTGTTTCGTTTTATTGTTAGAATTTGAAGTATAAATTAATTGGTTGAATTGATATCTGGTCCTCGTGGGTTCGACACTCTATTTATTACTATATTACTTGTCAACGATCCGTCCACTTGCGGGATTTAAATCGCACAACAACAGTTTTGCTTATTTATGTCGTCATCAATGATATTTTCTAAAATACTCATTCTGGATGATGATGTATGACATAATGTAAACTTCAACCGATTTTCTTGATGGTTGGACTAGCCAATCAAACTACGTCTCTTTGTATTCTAAATAGTCTAAGAATAAGGGATCAATTTTGATATTTTCTGAAATACTCATTCTGGATGACGATGTATGACATACTTTAACCATCCCCAATCCATTTACTTTCTTAATCCCTTACTCATGTACCACCAAATTTATATCTACGTTATTAATATAATTAGATTTATTAAATTAAAAATAAATATTTATTATTATTATATTTATTGTATTTGTTTTTAAAAAATATAATATATAATAGGGATAATTGCATCAAAGGTCTCCAACGTTTCAAAATCGTTAGGGATATGCCCATAACCTAAAAAAATAGCACCATACATCCCCAACGTATGACCTTGGTGTGGTAGGTCCTTTATGACCAAATTGCCCTTATCTTTAAACAAACAAAAAAAAAACAAAGAAAAAAGAAAAACAAGATTGAAAACTAACCAAATGTACCCAAAAAAATAAAAAGTAAGAAATATACCCTAAAAAAATAAAAAGTGAAAAAATGTCATCTTCTCCAAAAAAAGATATTTGAGTACATACTGCTGCCAAAATCTGGCTTTGGTCAATAGGATTCTGTTGCAAAATCTATTAATTTATTACTGACATCGGAATCAAGAACAATTTGCATATGTGCTTTCAAATTGAGTTTATAGACAAATCCATAAGATATCCCGCATACGAGAGAATGAAATTACAGTTGTTCATCGGGTTTGGTTGCAAGATACGTGTAGTTTGCATATCTTTGACACGAACGAGAAAAAGGATGAAAAGCTTTACGTGAGGGTTTAACAAACCATTTCGAACATGGAACAAGCTCTCGAGGTTCGGAGGAGCAACATACTCTGGTCCCAATTGAAGCTCGTGCATCTTGATTAACACTAGTGACCTTTTTTAAAAACCACGGAAAACAGCAATTCATGCTTTTCTGGAGTAGTGATATCAATCAAAATAAACAAAAGACCATTGGTCAGCTCCAAAGCTTAGTCCAGGAAACATTAAAAGAAGACATATATCAACTTACAATTCTTACTTGCTATCAATCGTCTTCATCACTTCCGTATTGTTGGCATAATGATTGTAATCCACTACTTGCAACAGTGGTAGGTCCTGCCTCCTGATTCTTAGGCTCCTCCTTTTCTGGCTTGTTACTATTGAACTCGGGAAGTGGTTTCTTTAGAATAGAAATTGTGAATGATAACGACTTGAAAATGAATTTACCACTATCAAAAGCACCAGAACCCTGCATACTATCTGCAATAGCCACAATGATTGTTTTGGAGAAGATGACCTTTTTTCACTTTTTATTTTTTTGGGGTATATTTTTTACTTTTTATTTTTTTGGGTACATTTGGTTAGTTTTCAATCTTGTTTTTCTTTTTTCTTTGTTTTTGTTTTTTTGTTTGTTTAAAGATAAGGGCAATTTGGTCATAAAGGATCTACCACGCCAAGGTTTTCATACATTGGGGATGTGTGGTACTATTTTTTTTAGGTTAGGGGCATATCCCCAACGATTTTGAAACGTTGGGGACCTTTGATGCAATTATCCCTATATAATAATATTTATTGAGTTAAATATTATTTATATCATATAATAAATAATATAGTTAACTTTAATTTTATTATTAATATTACAGTGAGATTAATTAATTAGTTTATATTTGAGTAACAAATTAAATGTTGTTTAAAAAATAAAAATAAATAAAGCATGCATATAAATTTATTCCAATTGATAATTTACACACATAAAGAAGAAAATAATATTACATTAGAAGTAATAAATTAGTGACGAGGGTTAAAGCGTGCATCATATTCCCGTGAGTCTAGAGAATACGAAGAATTGTTACTGCTTGTGATTTAGTATTGTAGGTCCAGAGTATGATATGCGTACTATGGGTTCGGAGTAAATTTATTATGTACGCTTTATTTATTTTTATTTTTTAAGCAAAATTTAATTTGTTACTCAAATATAAACTAATTAATTATTCTCACTGTAATCTTAATAATAAAATTAACGTTAACTATATTATTTATTATATGATATAAATAATATTTAACTCAATAAATATTATTATATATTATATTTTTTAAAAACTTATACAATAAATATAATAATAAAAAATATTTATTTTTAATTTAATAAATTTAATTATATTAATAATGTGGATTTAAATTCGTGTATATAAATTTGGTGGTACATAAGTAAGGGATTGAAGAAAGTAAATGGATGAACCAAATCTTGTTAAAATTTAATGTGGGTTAGTCAAGTTGATCATTCCGGGAGGGAACGGTGGGATGGGATGGGGGATTCTATTTGTAGATTTGTAGAGGGGGGAGGGGTTATTTTTTTTTTTTGTTGATACCCATGTATCCCATTTTTTTTAAACCAAACTAAATATCTAGACCCTCAAGACCTTTGCTCCTAGAATCTTGGAGGAGGTAAATCGCGGGTTATGCCTCAACTGGCTCCTAGGTTCTCCTCATTTGACTGTAAACTTCTGCGCACAAAGAACCGTCCCTAAAGTAATTGCTCCATACCAAATAAAATCCAGCCGCAGATTTCTACCAGAATTCGAACTCTCACCCTGCCGCTTGAAGCATGTCTTATGCTGATTATTCCACCAGTTGAACTATGCCCCGGAAGGCAGGGAGGGGTTCTTTTTGCAGGAGGGAAGGGGAGGGGGTTCTTTTTGGAAATGCACGCAGCATTTCGGGGATCGGGGTCTAGAACATTTCTTTGTGAACATATCCCTTAAACCAATTATTCAAAAGGGATATTTTGGTATGTACACGATTTTATTTATTTTTTAAATAATTTTTGTAATGCTACATATTTTTTGATTTATTTATTTATGATACAAAGTAACATACGTAATAATAAAAAAAATTCTTTTCAATAAAGTGACCATAAATTAAGTTGTTATTTTTATTTCAATGTCACGATTGCAATGTTGAGAGAATGTGAATCTAAACTATTTTATGATATATGCTAGTATTTTTGTCATTATGTCACTTGTTAATTTTTTAAGCGACCGCGATGTATGTTAATTTGATCATCACACCGCATACCGTGATTATAAAATATGATTAGAATATCAAGTTATTATATAGCACTTTAATATTTAATATGCGTAGATAAAAAATATATTTGATTTGTATAAATAAAAATTTAAGTTTTGCCAAACATGCACTGAGCGGAAACCAGCTATCACTCTCATCACTGGTTGTTGAAAGTCTTGGACTCTTGGCAAAGTCTTCTTTAATCTTCGTTGTTCAATTTCATAGTGCGTCTACTTTACTCTCTCTCCCTTCTCAGATGCACGCAGGCCCAAGGATTTCCTGCTAAAATCTTGACCCATGTTAGATTCTTAAATTGGATCATAGAATTACCCTCATCTGTGCTAATTTGTTTATTCTCTTCCCAATTCTACCTGGGTTAGGCCGGCGTCAAGAAAATTCTCAGGTATGCCGTATGCCCTCACCCTGCTGCTAAACATAGGAAATTCGCATCCGTGCACCTGCAGGCCTATGCATCATGCATGTATGCAAATGTATAATTATATGCCAGATTTCTCAGTTACTGATTGAGAAATTTTGGAATGTTGCCAGTTTTCTCACTCGCTTTCGACTGATTTCATTCTTCAGTGCGTAGGCTCTGCTAATATTGAGAGTTTTGTATGCAAATATATAAATATATGCCATATTTTCCAGTTACTTTTGGACAAATTTTGGAACGTGTCACTCTTTTTTTGACTGATTTTCGTTCTTTGGTGCGTAGGCTGTGCTAATACTAGGATTTTGAGTACCAAAGTGGTGGAAAAAAGATGGGATTTCTTGATATTTTACAATTTATTCTTTGCTGTGAAGAAGAGGAAAAGCTTGTCACTGAAAGGAATAGGTATGGATATTATGAAATTGCTGACCGTGATAATGATTTTGTTTCTTCCATTTGTTCTAAACTCCGGTCGATTAGATTCCGACCAACCAACACCAACACCACCACCACCAATGCAGCAGGATTTCACCATGACAACAATCAAATTTTCTCGAATGCTTCATCCATTCTGTCCAGAGATACCAATTTCCAAAGTTCGATTCTAGTTAAGTCACCTGGAATTGTTGAGTACAATTATAGTTCTATAGATTCTGGAAAGAAATATGATCATTCAAATGTAACTAAGGGAGATCATAATCCTGAGAGAAGGGTGTTGTACTTTGAAGAAGGGATGAAGAACAAAACAAGAAAAAATAAACTTTAGAACACCAAAAGAAGGGTTTGAACACGATTATGAATCGTTGTCCTCAAACGATATTTGCCGCCACCGGGATAAAGTGCTTGAAGGCTTTAATTGCAAATAGTAGTTTGTAGGAGTAATCAAACCTTTGATTCAAGTTCAAAATCAAGCAAAATGAACTTGAATGAAACTTGAAGAACACTTTGAAAAATCTGATATTTGAACTTTGATTTGGATGTATTGATCTTTGTTTGATGTTAATCTTATATTCTTTAACTTGAAAATTATCTATATATATAGATAATCAAGTCTTACACACGAAAAGATGCCAAAACAACCCAAAAGGTGCCAAAACTTCTTGAAACGCTGCCAGAATTCAAAAACCTAACGGCAGTGAAAATTTGTACTGGGAGAACGCCCAGTACAATCCTGGGTGTTCGCCCAGGCCAATTTTTTAGCCTCGGTCACATGATGTGGACCTTTGGGTGTTCGCTTGACACTTTAAAGTTGGGTGTTCGCCCGACTTAAAATTCCACTTCAATTTTTGTTTTCCTCTTTTATTTTTGGGTTTGGTTTCACCTAATTGATATCCAAATCACTTCTTATCATGTAATTGAACAATATTACAACAATCCCCCACTTGTTCAATTATATAATAAGCGCAAACTCAAATTGAAGCAGCGTTTATGCATAAAGTATGGATATCTTTCGATTTGAATCCAACCTTAGTGTAAATTTCACAAAGTATCATCGAAATCTCGGGTGGTGTAAAAGCTTTGAACTGTTATTCCTTGTGATGATCTGGGGTGAAATCACACACAAGCATCATGTGTTCTAAGTTTCACACTGTCTCATTTAGCTCTTAAGGCCTTGCGCTCTTCCTATTCATGAACTTTTAAGAGATAAACTCCAACTCTCTATCGAGGCGGCACCACTTTCGAAGTTCGTATAGGTAAAGTTCTTGCGATATCTTTGTCACTTTTAGAGATACTTGATCTAACGATCCGAACTTTATTAAGAGTCATAAAACTCATCCCTCCTTATCCGTGACAACCAAAGACTTATAACTAGGATAGGGTTTAAGAAAGAATAAGTCTTGAATCTATCCACTTATCAAATGACTTGTTGTTACCCTTTGAACCCGAGATATACTTGTTAGTATAATCGGGTAGGGTTGCCATCATTTGGTGGATTTAATTATAGAGTTTCAACCCCATCCTACTAGTTGTTGTCGAAAGTACTAATTCCCTTGTAGCGGTTTAGTAAGCGGATCCGCCAAATTTTCATTTGACTTTACATAAGTGAGTGAAATTATTCCATCTTTAATTAATTTCCTCACATAGTCATGTCTTAGACTCATGTGTTCAGACTTACCATTGTACACTTCATTGTATGCTCTAGCTAAAGTGGCTCGACTATCACACAAGATAGATATAGAAGAATTATTCTTCTCTCCCAATGGGATTTCATACATTAAATCCTTAAGCCATTCAAACTTCTTTTCGGTTTTGACCCAATGCTACAAATTGATTCCATAGTTGAGTGTGTAATGCACGTTTGTTTCTTGGATTTCCAAGAAATTGCACCTCCTCCTCGGTGAATACCCAACTGAGGTGGATTTATTTTCACCGCATTAGAGATCCAACTAGCATCGGTAAATCCTTCTAGGATTGCTGGGAAATTTAGAATATTGGAGACCTAGATCCTTGGTTTTCTTCAAATAACCAAGAACCCTTCCAATGGCCTTCCAATGTTCTTCACTTGGATTACTAGTAAACCTACTAAGTTTACTAATTGCAAAAATGCTATATCGGGTCTTGTACATTGCACCGCATACATAAGACTTCCAATAACACTTGCATACTCAAGTTGTGCTATTGCTCTTCCATCATTCTTTTAAGTTTCAAACTTGAATCAAAGCGGGGTATTTACCTCTTTGATGTTCAAGTGATCGTACTTTTGATCACATTCTCAACATAATGTGATTGGTTCAACATATAACCCCCACTAATCTTGGTAACCTTGATACCTAATATGGTATCCACTTGACCAAGATCTTTCATGTTGAATGTGGAAGATAGAAACCTCTTTGTTTCTTTTATACCTTGCATTTGATTACTTACAATTAACATATACATCCACATATATACAAATAAGCACAACATAATTATCACATATTTTTGAATATAAACATTTATCAACACTATTATGTTTAAATCCAACTGTCATTATTGCTAAGTCAAACTTTTCATGCCATTTCTTTGGTGCTTGTTTTAAACCATATAAAGATTTTACTAATTTGCATACTTTATGTTCATTTCTAGGTAGAACAAAACCTTGGGTTGTTCCATATAGACCTCCTCATCGAGATCCCCATTTAAGAATGCCGTAGTCTTAACATCCATTTGATGTATATGCAAATTATAAATAGAAGCTAAGGCAAATAAAATCCTAATCGATGTTATTCTAGCAACTGGTGCATATGTGTCAAAGTAATCTATTCCTTCCCTTTGTCGATATCCTTTTGCTACTAACCTCGCTTTAAAGGTATTAAGAGTACCATCGTATTATACTTCCTCCTAAATACCCGTTTTGACTATGGTTTTGAGCCGGGTGGTAAATCGACTAATTCCCAAGTATTGTTTGACATAATTGAATCCATTTCATCGTTTATAGCATCTTTCCAAAATATGCTATCTCTTGATGACATTGCTTCTCGATAAGTTTTAGGATCGGTTTCAACTTGAAGAACATATGGAATAGTTCTTGTGACGCTCTTTTCATTTCCTTCAACTAAATAGAAGGAAATAAGTTGAGAATCAATTTCATCCGATCCTAATACTTTATCCTTTCGAGCTCTTTTACTTCTCTGAAGTTCATTTGTATCAACATCCTTAGAAGGCGTTTCTACTTGTGATCTTGTAGAAGTAGGAGTCTCCACTTGAAATTCCTTAATGAATTATTATCGAAGATAATAAATTTTCAAAGAACTTCTACGTCACGGGATTCAATTATAACATTGGTTTCCAAATTTAATAATCGATATGCTTTCTTTGTTTGATAAGTGCGTTTTATGCACTTATTTTGGCATTGAATTAATCTTTTATGTCGCCATATAGTTGATTTTCTACTTATCTAGTATATTATTGTTCTATTTCAGTTTTGGACGCGTTTGTGAACAATTGAGAAGAATGGACGAAAAGAGCAATAATTTGGCGAAATCGACGAGTAAGTTGAGTTTTGAAGTGAATATCAAGAGCCAAACATTTGAGGATGAGGAAGAAGGAAAATCAATAATTTTAAGGTGTTTTGAGTGACAACGAAGAGTTTAATCAATGGATCAAAACACCGAAAAGCCAAAGAACCGAATTGGGAAACTACCTCACATCAAGCATGTGGAGAAATTAGAGTACAACTTTTGATATTAAAATCTCCACAAGACAACTGATATACCATTGGAAAGATAATGGAATTACGAGTCGAACACATTTTACGGATCTCAATTTGGAATTTCCTACAAGAAGTTATGGCCGTTTGAAAATCGGTCGGCGGGAAAAATAAGTTGGGCGATCGCTTGGGAGCTTATATCTCGGGCGAGCGCCCAGACAATATTTCACCTGTGAGAGCAAAAAACACACAGGCGATCGCGAGAATGTGCACCGGCAAACGCCGGTGTAAATTTTAATTGCTGCGAATTTTTGGTTTTATTTTCTTTCCTTTTGAGTCCCAATCCAACTAGGAAACGTTTTGGACGAAATTTTTAGGTCTTCTTGGGATATTTTGTGGCACAATGGAGGCAATATAAATATGAGGTAGACTTTCATAACGAGGGGAGGATTTTTGGGAGCCGAATGAAGGGAAGACGGAAGAAACAAAGAGAAGACAAGCGGCCCGACAATCAAGAGTTTTTGAAGATTTCTTCTCCTTCAATCCATGCCGGGTTCTATCAATTCTTGTATTTTTAATTCAATTATGTTTTTCTAATTTTCTTTAGCAAGGTAGACGATGAAACCTTGTTTTAATTAAGTAATTATTTCATTATTCGTTTAATTCCTTTTTAGGGCTTTAACGTTCATGGTTCGTTCTTAACTAGATTAATTAAACATAATTTCTTTCATCTTAAATATCATGTATTTTTGATAGTTAGATATTGGTTTAATTAATCCATGCTTGATGCTTAAATAAGTTTTATTAATTGCTTTTGATTTTTCATCTTCTTTTATTCTTATTGGGATACATAGAATGCTTAGGTAATCTTTGATTCTTTGTCTTCTTTCAATGGAATGTGATATGAAAAATGCTTAGGTAATTTATGTTTGAAGAATAAGGGAGCCTATATTTGATTCTCTTCTTTTGGACTTAATTGATAAATCTTTAGGGACGACAATAGATTGATTTCGTGTTGTCGTGTGTGTTTTCTTTGGGAATTAATGAATGATTAGATGATTGTTAAGTTAGACAATGGTGGATTCCAAACTTGGTGTTTTACACTTCTTGATTATTCAATCTCATTATTTTCGCATAATTAGTTAGTCTTTTAATTAAATAATTTCAACAACAAATCTTTTTCGATTCAACTAGCCTAGAATAACGATTAATTGGGATTAAATTACACCTTCCTCATAGCGATCTCGTGGGATCGACCCGTTTTTACCTATCTATATTCCACTAGATTCGTACACTTGCGAGTTAATTAAAATTTGACATCAAGTTTTTGGCGCCATTCTTGGGGGCTGCGTCGAAGGTTAATTTAATTTTAGTTAATTTTATTCTTGACTAGTTATAATTTAGGATTTTATTTTATTTATTTATTTTTTTTTATTTTCTATTTTTAAAAAAACAAAAAAAAGAAAAGAAACATGGACGATGAAATTAAGGAGAGACCTTTTAGTGACTATTTTAGTCCATTGGCTAATTTGAGCACCTCTTGCATACAATACCCACAAGTGACTGCTAGGAATTTTGAGCTAAAACCGAGTGTGCTTAATTGTCTTCCATCTTTCTATGGTTTAGATAGTGAAGAACCCTATAATCATCTGACATATTTTTATACTGTATGTGAGACTTTTAAGTATGAGAATGTTTCTCCTGATAATGTTAAACTTCGTCTATTTCCCTTTTCTCTGAAAGATAGATCTAGATCATGGTTTAATACATTACCTGCAAATAGTATTACTTCTTGGGAACAAATGGTTGCTAAATTTTTGAATAAATACTTTCCTGTTCACAAAACTAATGCTATTCGCAGGGAAATTTCAGAGTTCGTGCAAAGAGACGAAGAACCATTTTATGAAACTTGGGAGAGATTCAACGGGCTTCTTATGAAGTGTCCACATCACGGCTATGAAAAATGGCATTTATGCCAATACTTTTTGGAGGGTTTACTATCACATATTCAAGAGTGGTTGATGGCCACAAGCGGGGGAGAGCTTATGTCTAAGAAAGCTACGAGAGATCCGGAGCTTTTTCAAAAGCGGTGACGACAACTCACAACAAGCAGAGTCGATCTTCTAGAACCCGAACCAAAGAAAAGGGAATTTATGAGATTCAAACGGTGAACCTCGCTCCGAAATCAAAGAAGTCAAATGCATGATAGAAGATATTTCTCGCATAAGTTGACCTCATTGACATCCAATAATCCTACAGAGCCGAAGCGTGTCTTGAGCAAGCTAATGCCCTCAACATGATGAGGAAACCGCCTTACAATCCCTATTCAAACACATACAATCCAGGATGGAGGGACCACCCCAATTTTTCTTGGTCGCGGGGTGTTCAACAGGATAATCTGACATGTCAAGCCCCAGTGAGCTACTCAACAATTCAATCACAATTTTTCACGCCCAAAACCATGGGAGGAAGCAATTCATAACTTGACAAAAGCTACACAAGCTGCATTAGAGCATCGAGAATCACACATTCATCGAGTTTAAGAATGAAATGCGCGCCACCCCGAACTCTACCGCACAATCCATATCCAATCTTGAAAACATGATGGGACAACTTGCTTCATCGGTCCAACGGTTGGCAACAACCATTGAGAAAAGAAAGTTTCCTAGTCACCATTTCCTAATCCAAAAGGAGTGCAACATGAAGAGGTTAAATCAATCATGACTTTGCGACGTGGAAAAACTGTTTGACAACAAAGTGGACATCTCAAAGCAAACCACTTCTCAACCACCTTCTCCGTGTCTTGTTCCAAATGATGATTCAATCCAAGAAGCTCCCAAAGAGGACAATGAGCCATCTTACATTCCAAAAGTCCCATATCCTCGAGGAGGCTCACAAAGGTAAACAGGTAATTCTATAAATGATATGATGGAAATCTTCAAGCGGTAAGTGTGAATATTCCATTACTTGATGCTATTAAACAAGTACCGCCTTATGCTAAATTCTTGAAAGATCTATGTACAACAAAGAGACAACTACATATGCAAAAAGGCATTTTTAAGCGAATAAAAGTTAGCTCTATAATTCAAAGCAACACTCCTCCGAAATTTAAAGATCCGAGGTTGTCCTAATGCATCTTAGGAAACCATAAAATTGAGAAAGCTTTGCTAGATTTAGGAGCTATTGTTAATCTTCTTCCTAATACGTGTATATGCAACTTGGACTAGGCGAGTTAAAACCAACATCAATGATTTTACAACTTGGTCGATAGATCGTGAAAGTACCCCCAGGAATTGTAGAGGATGTTTTGATCTGAGGTTGACAAGTTTTATTTTCCTGTTGATTTTGTTGTACTTGATACTCAACCAAGACGAGACTCTACAAAACACATTTTCGTAATTTTTGGTCGTCCTTTTACAGCAATGACTAATGCTATTATTAATTGCGGGAATGGAGTTATGCAACTATCCTTTGGCAACATGATGAAGAGGGCGAATATTTTAATGTCAACAAGCTACCACGTGATAATGAGGATGTTCTTCTTTGTGGACTTGATAGATGCATTAGATGATGATTGTCTTGCTTATGCTAATTGTGATGATGCGTTAAACATGTGCTTAACTTATTTGGGTTCTTATTTTGATGTTGATAGTGGTGCAGAGGAAGTGAATAGTTTGCTTGTATCAATTTTGTCATGGGTACAACTAAATGGAAGCAGTAAAATTAATCCACTTCCAACAAGTACCAAAGTCAAGAGATGCAAGCAAACAGGTCCTCCAAATCACTATTCAGAGTGTCAGTAAAACAATCGATAATAAGTCAAGTCGGTGATGACTATAAATAAGCGCGCTTAATGGGAGGCAACCCATTTTCTAACCCTTTTATTTACTTGCTTTATATGTCGTAGTTTTAGATAGGTTTAATAATTCATTAGTTTCTATTTTTATTTTTTGTTTAATGCATTTTTTAAGCCTCACCATGTCATGCGCAGGATGTCCTACTTGTGCGAGCCGCTTGGACAATATCTAGGCAATCATCTTTTGACCAAGGGTCCCGGCACTACATCTGAGTCCACTACATACTAGGCAGATCCTTCTTCTCCACATCTATCTCTGGGGAGTAACTGATCCTTTCCCTCCTTTTCATTGCTTTGTTTTGTTCTTACATTGAGGACACTGTAAGGCTTTTGTTTGGGGGTGGGTTATAAAGTATCATGTTACTTAAGTACTTCTCGATTTGCTTATCACTCTCGCCTCTACAAGCTGAAATACTTTTGAAAAAAAAAAAAAAAAAAAAAACATTTTTTTAGTTGTTTAGTTCTTGTTGAATATCTTGCCGTCAATGATGATATCTGTTCAAAATCGAGCACATTTTTAGGAGACTATTAGACAACACTTGAACTTGTTCTTTATATCATACACTTATCCATGTTAGACACGATTATGGAAGGCATAGCTACATTGACTTATCATTTATTGGAGACATGACTTGAGTGTTTGTGTTGATATTATTGGTCGAGTATCATGATAAAAATCCGTTCCTACATTCTTAGAGCTAGAGACTAAACTGTTTTGAGAACGGTTTGGGGGTGTTAAAGTTACTACTTTTGTTCTAAGACTTTTGTTGGTTTTGGGTTTTCGGATCTCATCTTTGGTTGAATGGGTTATAGTCGAGGAATCTAAAGCGAGCACTACTCGCGGTGATAAATTTAAAGGAAAATATCGACTCGAGCAATTAAGCACTCGTAAGGGTATCTTAAAATCTGGTGCCCTATGGTCATCGACTTGGGAGTCATCGCCCAAAGCTCGCTACATGAGTCCACAGATCTAAAACAGAGAAAAAGAAAAGCGAGCATTTATAAATTTACATCTTCACTCCTCTATTAGCACTGTGGGACTCGAGCAATTAAGTCTCGCTAGGGTATTTTCAAACTGGTGCCCTATGGTCATCGACTTGGGAGTCATCGACCCAAAGCTCGCTCTGGTCACACGAGAAAGCTAGTGAAAGAGAAGTATTGCACAGGATGTAAGGATCATAATGCGAGGAGTTAAATAAAAAAAAGGTAGAAGTGCTCGGGAAGGATTGCTAGATTAGAACCTTAGAGGATCGAAGATGAAAATTTAGAAATCTCTCACCATCCTAACTCTCGAATACAAGTGCTAAGTTTTACCACTTTTGTTGAAAAGAAAGAGCATTGTAATGATCAATAGAAACCAACTTCGCTAGAATACCTCGGGATTTGAGAGAAAAGCTTTAGAAGTGTGATAACTTACGAGAGGTGTAAGGAATAAATGACTACAAAGGGTTCGGGATTGCTAAAGTGTCAACAACACAATATTGGTCATGGTCTAATACATGTATAAGTTCAATTTTTGGCTATTCACACACTCACACAAAGTCGAGCATCGGATAAGTGAAAATTTTTGTGCTGTTGTTTGATATCTTTCTAATAGTGTTGCTTTATTTTTGAACCTGAGGCATATGGTAAGGAAGTTAACATTGACAAATTTTCGTGGATTCAATTAGCTTAGTTAAAGTATATTTTAGTTTTGTTTTCGTTCGAGGACGAACAAAGGTTTAGTTTGGGGGTGTTTGATAAGTGCGTTTTATGCACTTATTTTGGCATTGAATTAATCTTTTATGTCGTCATATAGTTGATTTTCTACTTATCTAGTATATTATTGTTCTATTTCGGTTTTGGACGCGTTTGTGAACAATTGGAGAAGAATGGACGAAAAGAGCAATAATTTGGCGAAATCGACGAGTAAGTTGAGTTTTTGAAGTGAATATCAAGAGCCAAACATTTGAGGATGAGGAAGAAGGAAAATCAATAATTTTAAGGTGTTTTGGAGTGACAACGAAGAGTTTAATCAATGGATCAAACACCGAAAATCCAAAAAGAACCGAATTGGGAAACTACCTACCGAAGCATGTGGAGAAATTAGAGTACAACTTTTGATATTAAAATCTCCACAAGACAACTGATATACCATTGGAAAGATAATGGAATTACGAGTCGAACACATTTTACGGATCTCAATTTGGAATTTCCTACAAGAAGTTATGGCCGTTTGAAAATCAGTCGCCGGGAAAAATAAGCTGGGCGATCGCCCAGGCTTATATCTGGGCGAGCGCCCAGCACAATATTTCACCAACAGAGAGCAAAAAACATGCCTGGGCGATCGCCAGGGAATGCACTGGGCAAACGCCCAGTGTAAATTTTGGCTGCGAATTTTTGGTTTTATTTTCTTTCCTTTTTGAGTCCCAATCCAACTAGGAAACGTTTTGGACGAAATTTTTAGGTCTTCTTGGGATATTTTGTGGCACAATGGAGGCAATATAAATATGAGGTAGACTTTCATAACGAGGGGAGGATTTTTGGGAGCCGAATGAAGGGAAGACGGAAGAAAACAAGAGAAGACAATCGACCGACAATCAAGAGTTTTTGAAGATTTCTTCTCCTTCAATCCATGCTTAGGTTCTATCAATTCTTGTATTTTTAATTCAATTATGTTTTTCTAATTTTCTTTAGCCAAGGTAGACGATGAAACCTTGTTTTAATTAAGTAATTATTTCATTATTCGTTTAATTCCTTTTTAGGGCTTTAACGTTCATGGTTCGTTCTTAACTAGATTAATTAAACATAATTTCTTTCATCTTAAATATCATGTATTTTTGATAGTTAGATATTGGTTTAATTAATCCATGCTTGATGCTTAAATAAGTTTTATTAATTGCTTTTGATTTTTCATCTTCTTTTATTCTTATTGGGATACATAGAATGCTTAGGTAATCTTTGATTCTTTGTCTTCTTTCAATGGAATGTGATATGAAAAATGCTTAGGTAATTTATGTTTGAAGCATAAGGGGAGCCTATATTTGATTCTCTTCTTTTGGACTTAATTGATAAATCTTTAGGGACGACAATAGATTAATTTCGTGTTGTCGTGTGTGTTTTCTTTGGGAATTAATGAATGATTAGATGATTGTTAAGTTAGACAATGGTGGATTCCGAAACCTTGGTGTTTTACACTTCTTGATTATTCAATCTCATTATTTTCACATAATTAGTTAGTCTTTTAATTAAATAATTTCAACAACAAATCTTTTCGATTCAACTAGCCTAGAATAACAGTTAATTGGGATTAAATTACACCTTCCTCATAGCGCATGGTCTCTGTGGGATCGACCTCGCTTTTTTACCTATCTATATTCCACTAGATTCGTACACTTATGAGTTAATTAAAATTTGACATCACTTGTTTTGAGCATATCCTACAAAAGCGCATTTGATCCCTCTAGGACCCAACTTAGTCCTTTTAGGATCCGTGTTCTTGCTATAAGCAAAGACACCCCACACTTTGAAATAACCAATGTTCGGTTTTCTTCCTTTCCACAATTCGTAAGGAGAAACTTTTAATCTTTTAGAAGGAATTCTATTCACTATATGACATGCACTTAATAAAGCTTCACACCCCATAAGTTAAATGGCAACTTAGAATTTAATAACATAGCATTTATCATCTCTACTAATGTCCTATTCTTTCTCTCACCCAAACCATTTTGTTCGGGTGTTCTAGGAGCACTACATTGATGTATTATACCATGTTGTTCACAAAAAGATTAAATTCATTAGAGAAATATTCACCTCTTCTATCACTTCTAAGAATTTTAATCTTTCTATTTAATTGGTTCTCTACTTGGTTTTGTATATCTTAAACATACTAAAGGCTTCATCCTTATGCTTCATTAAAAGATATAACAAAACCTAGAATGATCATCTATGAATGTTATGAAATATTTATTTCCTCCTCTTGTTATCATTCCATTTAATTCACATATATCGAATGAATCAATTCTAATAAATTGGAGGTTCTTTCAACACTATGAAAAGGTTTCTTAATTAATTTAGACTTAACACATAATTCACATTTATTATGTTCTATGTTTTCACAAGAAATCATGTTATTCTTAATCATTCTTTTTATAGTAGAGAAACCAATATGTCCTAGTCTATCATGCCATAAAGTAATAGACTCAATAACATAATTTAAATTCATAGCTTTATTGATATCATTTTCAACAATACAAAGTTTGACCATTCCATCACTTGAATAGCCTTTTCCAACAAATACACCATTACGGGAAAGTACAAGTTTGCCCGAATCATATACGGACTTGATTCCCGGTTTTTCCAACAAATCTCCACTTACTAAATTTCTATTCATATCCGGTACATGTAAAACATTTATTAATGTAATCTTCTTGCCGGATGTGAAAAGTAAGTCTACACTTCCTTTGCCAACAACCTTCGATTGAACTTCATTTCCCATTTGAATGTGTTCATCGTCTACTTCTTGATAGGTTTTGAAAAGTGACCTATCATAACAAACATGTATGGTGGCACAAGTATCATACCACCATCCTTGAACCTTTTCTTTGACGGTATTGACAATGCTCGCGTAGCAGCAACAATGTTGTCCGTGTCAATGGAGTTCACCTTTCCTGTTTGTTTTGGTTGTTTGCGGTTTCGCACTCACGGGCATAATGTCCGGGTTTGTTACATACATAACAAGAAACTTTAGATTTTTCTTGTCCTTGTTGTCTTTGTTGGAGTTTGAGAATTTCCTCTTCATGGAATTCTTGTTGGATTTATTGATTTGATCCACGGCATAGGCTTTAGAAGTCCCCTCATGAGAATGTTCGTTCTCATCTCGTGCTCTTGATTCTTCCTCAATTCGAAGATGCTTTTTGATCCCTTCCAAAGAGTAATCTTGAACTATGAAGAATTTTCTTCCTATAGCCTTTCCATGATGATGGCAATTTAGCGATGATTGCACCAACTTGGAAACTCTCGGAATTTCAATCTTCACGGATTTCATTTTGTTGACAATGACTTGCAATTCATGTACTTGTCCTAACAAAGGTATGTTATCCAAAAATTTGAAATCAAAGTACTTGGAAATCGAAACTTTTGGTACCTTCCTCCTCGGCCTTGTATTTATTCTCCAATGCATTCCATATCTCCCCTTGCCGAAGTGGTGTTGGTGTAGAGATCATAAAGCCGATCAGAGAGAGCATTCAAGATGTGTCCTTTGCAAATAAACTCATCTTCATGTCTCTTCTTTCTTTCTGCCTTTATTGCATCGGAATCATTTGGAGTTGGTTCCGGCAATGGTGCCAAATCCGGATCCAATATGTAATATATCTTCAAGGTGGTGAGAAGGAATTTCAACTTATCCTTCCATCTTGTAAAATTGGATCCATCGAACCTATCAAGCCTCACAAGGTCTTGATTCATCATCTTAATAGTAGCAATCGTAGTCTCGTTCTCCATCACAGAATATCGTTTGAGATTGTTGTACTTTGAAGAAGGGATGAAGAACAAAACAAGAAAAAATAAACTTTAGAACACCAAAAGAAGGGTTTGAACACGATTATGAATCGTTGTCCTCAAACGATATTTGTCGCCACCGGGATAAAGTGCTTGAAGGCTTTAATTGCAAATAGTTTGTAGGAGTAATCAAACCTTTGATTCAAGTTCAAAATCAAGCAAAATGAACTTGAATGAAACTTGAAGAACACTTTGAAAAATCTGATATTTGAACTTTGATTTGGATGTATTGATCTTTGTTTTGTTCTTCATCCATTCTTCAAAGTACAACAAAGGGTAGACAAGCCCTTTGAATTTCGTGATAAGAATTTGAAAGTTTCTTCTTCGTCATCGTCGTCGTCATCATTCTTGAAAACAGTTCGAACTCTACCATTGGATCCACAGAAGCCAATTGAAGGCGTTCAGAAGGGAAAGAGATTAGCCCAGTATGCATATTCAGCTTCTTCACAAGAATCTCAGCCTTCATTTAAGTTACCTGTCACATTGCATTCATCCAAGTCATCATCATCTTCTTTGTTAGAGAATTTAAAAGGTTCAGCTCCAGTCACATCATCATCATCATCATCCGTGAAACCAGTTCCAACTCGACCTTTGGATCCACATAAGTCAATTGATGGCTGTCAGAAGGGAAAGCGATTCCCCCAGATTGTTTCTTCAGCTTCTTTGCAAGAATCTCATTCTTCCTTTAAATCACCTGTTGCCTCGCATTTGTCTAAGTCGTCGTCATCATCTTCTTTGTTAGAGAGATTGTCAGCGATTTTATGTCTTTAATAATTCCGCAAGTGCACGGATCGCTCAAGTAATAAAGTGGATATTGAGTCCAAGTATCGTTCCCACGAAGATTTAGATAGTTCAGTTCAATTATACTAACCTTAACCGAATCTAATGAACTTTTGAATGTTTGTTTCTTAAACTAATTAAAACATGAACTAAAATTAATTAACTAATTATAAATCAAACAAATAAGAAATTAAACTAAATGAGAATTACTTTAAAATTGAAAAAGAAAGAAAAGAAAAGTGTACTAAGATCTCGAATCCACTTATATCAATTATCTTTAACCCGAACCATTAAATTTGATAACATGATTCACTTATGAAGATCAATATTCCTAATTTAATTTAACAATCTCTCTCGAGTAGAATTAAACCTATTCTTATATACGACCGACTATATTTCTATGACGAATGCGAGCATACAAGAATGCATTAGAATTTGTGAATACTTAGAGATCACATAAAGCATAGCGGTATATTTCTATCCCCTATCGGACTCTACGACAATTAATATATGTATAACCTATTTTCCATCTCTCGAAGGTAAAATAAGCCACAAGAATCATACAACTATTGCGCATATAATTGTAGATGAAGAGAAAATCAATATCAATTGTTCAAAAATTAAAGCATGCTTAAATATCAAAAACTAGGTTCGAAGAATTAAAGATTCATGATACAAACTTTATCACGATCCTAGCACTAAAAGAATTAACCTAACATACTAAGAAGAAGAAAATAAAAAAGAGATGAAAATATGGAGTTCATCACCCGGATAAGAAGAAAATAATTGGGAGATAAAATATTGAACTTGATCTTCGTTTTAATCTTGAAAGGATGAATCTTCATCTTTGTTCTTGATTTGTCTCCGTTCTTCTCTCCAAATTGGCTCCCAAAAATTCCCCCTTTGATATGAGTTAATAACTCATATTTATACTACCCTAATGGTGCCCCAAAATATCTCAAAAATCATTAAAATCGCGTCCCAAAAAGTTTCCTAAGTGTATCGGGACTCAAAAGGAAAGAAAATGCGTTTACGCTGAAAATACATCTGGCGATCGCCCGATGCAAACCCGGCGATCGCCGGGACAAGGAAAATCAATTTCGCTGTTGAAAAATAGGGTTGGGCGATCGCCCAGATTTAAGCAGGAGATCGCCCACCTTTTACTTATTTTCTCTGCATTGCTGTTTTCAAATGGCCATAACTTCTTGTAGGAAACTCCAAATTGAGATCCGTAAAAATTGTTTGACTCGTAATTCAATTATATTTCCAATGGTATATCATTTTCATTTTGAAGATTTCTATATCAAAGTTGTACTTGAATTTCCCACATCTTCTTTGTAGGTAGTTTTTCAATTCGGTTCTTTAGCTTTTCGGTGTTTGATCCATTGATTCAACTCTTTATTGTCACTCCAAAAAAACTTAAACTTATTGATTTTACCTTCTTCCTCATGCTCCAATGTTTAGCTCTTGATATTCACTTCAAAAACTCCTTTTACTTGTCGATATCACCAAGTTGTTGATCTTTCCGTCCATTCTTCTCCAATTGCTTATAAACAGGTCCAAAACTGAAATATGAAGATTAAAACACAAAATTAAGTAATAATTCAATAAAATGACGGAATAAAAGCTTAGTTTAAAGGTCCTAATAAGTGCAAAAAATGCACTTATCAAACACCCCCAAACTAAACCTTTGTTCGTCCTCGAACAAAATTAAAAATAAACTAGAACTTTAAACTAAGCTAAAAGAATTAACAGGAAGTAACATACTGTTAAATTTCTTACCATATGCCTCAAGTTTGAAAAATAAAGTAACACGTTTAGAAAAAGATCAAACAACACAAAGAATTTTTCACTTATCCAATGCTTGACTTTTAGTGAGTGTGTGATTAGCCAAAAATTGAACTTACACATGTATTATACCACGACCAATATTGTGTTGTTGATACTTTTACAATCCCGAACCCTTTGTAGTCATTTATTCCTTACACCTCTCGTAAATTACACACTTCTTATGTTTTTCTCTCCATCCGAGGTGTTCTAGCAAATTTGGTTCCTATTGATCAACACAATACTTTTTCAAATAAAGTGGTAAAATTAGAACTTGTATTCCTAGAACTAGGATGGTGAGTGATTTCTAAATTCTCATCTTCAGTTTCTTAGGTTCTAATCTAGCAATCCTTACCGAGCACTTTAACTTCTTTTATTTTATTTAACCAAATACAATTGATCTTACATCTTGTGCAATACTTCTCTCTCACTAGCTTTCTATGTGACCCTCAGTAGCGAGCTTTGGGCCGATGACTCCCAAGTCGATGACCATAGGGCACCTGTGTTTTGAAATACCCTAATGACTTAATTGCTCGAGTCCCCAGTGCTATAAGAGAAGTGAAGATGTAAATTTGTTTTTTTTTTTTAATTTTTTTTTTTAATTTTTTTTTTCGGTGACTCATGTAACGAGCTGGGGTCGATGACTCCCAAGTCAGGATGACTTTAGGGCATCGGTTTTAAAATACCCTAACAGCTTAATTGCTCGAGTCGATATTTTTTTTTCGGTGATTAGTGCTCGATTTAAATTCCTTGACTACAACCTATTCAACCAAAGATGAGATCTAGAAAACCCAAACCATTAAAATTCCACAAAAACATGTACTAACTTTAACACCCCAAAGCTGTTCTCAAATAGTTTGGTTACTAGTCTAAGAATTTAGGAACGGAATTTTCACAATGATCTAAGTCAATAATATCAACACATACACTCAAGTCATGTTTCCAATAAGTGATAAGTCAACGGTGGCTACGTGCTTCAAATCTAGTCTAACATGGATAAGTGTTCGTAAAAGCATGAATTAAAGTGTTGTCTAATATTCTAACTAAAATGTACTCAACTTCAAACAAATCTCATCATTGGCAAAGAAGATATTCAATAATAACTATGAAAGATTTTTTTTTTTTTTTACGATTATATAGACCGGAATAATAAGCAAATTCAAAATAATCAAGTATTCGATACTTAACCCACTTTAAACTAAAACATTACATTGTCCCCAATGTAATAGCAAAATAAAGCAAATAGAGGAGGGATAAAGTCAGGTACTCCCCGGAGATAGATGTGGAGAAGATGGATCTGGCTGATTGAAGGTCCGATTGAAGTGGAATCAGATGTGGAGTTGGGATTCTTGCAAAGTAAGATATCCTGCGATTGATATAATAAAGATTTTTAAGGGCATTAAATAATAAATAAAAAAACTAATAAATTAATTAAACCGATTAAAACTACTATAACATAAAGCAAGTAAATAAAAGGGTTAGAAAATGGGTTGCCTCCCATTAAGCGCTTATTTATAGTCATTAGCTTGACTTATTGTCTGATTGCTCACGGCACTCTAAATAGTGCTTTTGAGGACTTTCTTTGCTTGTATCTATTGACTTTGCGCCATTTTTCATTTATCCTCAAAATTTTGAATTTGTGATCCCCATAAAATAAGATTTTAGTGTAGCACATTGCTCGAACACAACCACTTAAAATTTCAACTTCTTCATCAATCTTGATCACAAAATCAATTTTAGAAGAGATAGAAGAGTAGGAGAATTGCTTGTCTGACTCATGCTTTTGTAATCTCTGAGGAAGTGGGATCGGAGGCTCATATGGTTTGATAGGAACGGTTGACGCAACCTGTGGTGTATTTGAACTCTCTTTAATATCTAATGTCTGCTCAGTCTGTTCCACATGCTCCTCATCAGTGGATGATTCATTTTCTTTATTTGCAACATGTCTCTTCACATGAATTTCTGGTAATTGAACATCACTTCGATAGTAACGGATGTAACACTTTCATTGGGATTCACCTCTGTATTGCTTGACAACGTACTTTGTACTCGGGCCGATATAGCTACCGCCATCCGACCTATCTGTATTTCCAAATTTTTATTGAAGCGCTTTGATTTTGAAGATTGATCTCATCTGTCTCATGAATTGATCAGTTTTTCGATGAATTTACCGAGAATGTCTTCTAGTGAAGTTCTCTTTTCCGCTCTTGAAACCGAGGACCTTGTGATCCGATATTATTGTAATTATCATTCCAAGAGAAATTTGGATGATCCGTGATAAATTCTCTAACAAGCATGTTGTCCTCATCAATATCGAAGTTGCCCCATATCTTGCTATATTGGCATGTCGCATTGCAAGAAAATCTCCAAAAGCATATTGTCCTCATCAATTACTGAATTATCCTCATATCTCGTCAGTATTCGCACAACGCATTGCAAGAAAATCTCCAAAAGCATATTGTCCTCATCAATTACTGAATTAGCCTCATATCTCATCAGTGTATTCGCATCCGCATTGCAAGAAAATCTCCAAACAGCATGTTGTCCTCATCAATGCTAGATTGTCTTTGAATGGTCTCGTGGAGTAAAAAAGTCTCCAACTAGCATATTGTCTTCATTGATCTCCTGGTCTTCCATCTTGTATTGTGATCTGAAACAAGACAAGTTGAACACTAAAATAAACTAAAAAAATTTAATTAAATAAAGTTCGAATTAGTGCTAATATAACTGAAAAGAACTAAAACTAAATTCCCGGCAACGGCGCCAAAAACTTGTCAGCGATTTTATGTCTTTAATAATTCCGCAAGTGCACGGATCGCTCAAGTATTAAAGTGGATATTGAGTCCAAGTATCGTTCCCACGAAGATTTAGATAGTTCAGTTCAATTATACTAACCTTAACCGAATCTAATGAACTTTTGAATGTTTGTTTCTTAAACTAATTAAAACATGAACTAAAATTAATTAACTAATTATAAATCAAACAAATAATAAATTAAACTAAATGAGAATTACTTTAAAATTGAAAAAGAAAAGAAAAGAAAAGTGTACTAAGATCTCGAATCCACTTATATCAATTATCTTTAACCCGAACCATTAAATTTGATAACATGATTCACTTATGAAGATCAATATTCCTAATTTAATTTAACAATCTCTCTCGAGTAGAATTAAACCTATTCTTATATACGACCCGACTATATTTCTATGACGAATGCGAGCATACAAGAATGCATTAGAATTTGTGAATACTTAGAGATCACATAAAGCATAGCGGTATATTTCTATCCCCTATCGGACTCTACGACAATTAATATATGTATAACCTATTTTCCATCTCTCGAAGGTAAAATAAGCCACAAGAATCATACAACTATTGCGCATATAATTGTAGATGAAGAGAAAATCAATATCAATTGTTCAAAAATTAAAGCATGCTTAAATATCAAAAACTAGGTTCGAAGAATTAAAGATTCATGATACAAACTTTATCACGATCATAGCACTAAAAGAATTAACCTAGCATACTAAGAAGAAGAAAATAAAAAAGAGATGAAAATATGGAGTTCATCACCCGGATAAGAAGAAAATAATTGGGAGATAAAATATTGAACTTGATCTTCGTTTTAATCTTGAAAGGATGAATCTTCATCTTCGTTCTTGATTTGTCTCCGTTCTTCTCTCCAAATTCGGCTCCCCAAAAATTCCCCCCTTTGATATGAGTTAATAACTCATATTTATACTACCCTAATGGTGCCCCAAAATATCTCAAAAAATCATTAAAATCGCGTCCCAAAAGGTTTCCTAAGTGTATCAGGACTCAAAAAGGAAAGAAAATTGCGTTTCTGCCGAAAATACACTGGGCGATCTCCAGTGCAAACCCGGGCGATCGCCCAGGACAAGGAAAATCAATTCTGCTGTTGAAAAATAGGGTTGGGCGATCGCCCAGATTTAAGCCTGGGAGATCGCCCAGCTTACTCTATTTTCTCTGCCGCGGCTGTTTTTCAAATGGCCATAACTTCTTGTAGGAAACTCCAAATTGAGATCCGTAAAAAGTGTTTGACTCGTAATTCAATTATCTTTCCAATGGTATATCATTTTCATTTTGAAGATTTCTATATCAAAAGTTGTGCTTGAATTTCCCCACATGCTGCTGTAGGTAGTTTTTCAATTCGGTTCTTTAGCTTTCTTGGTGTTTGATCCATTGATTCAACTCTTCATTGTCACTCCAAAAAACCTTAAACTTATTGATTTTATCTTCTTCCTCATGCTCCAATGTTTAGCTCTTGATATTCACTTCAAAAACTCCTTTTACTTGTCGATTTCACCAAGTTGTTGATCTTTCCGTCCATTCTTCTCCAATTGCTTATAAACAGGTCCAAAACTGAAATATGAAGATTAAAACACAAAATTAAGTAATAATTCAATAAAATGACGGAATAAAAGCTTAGTTTAAAGGTCCTAATAAGTGCAAAAAATGCACTTATCAGAGATCTCCTTCACCAAAACCACGTCCACTATCCACAAAACCAACCTTGTTCCAGACATCAGGTCAGCAGGTAACAGCCAAGTATGTATTGATTGAGGAGGGTTCATCCACCTATGATTTTCCCGAGGACATCAAACGTTCAATTGAGAAAGAAATTGTTCCGGGAGTGCTCAAGAAGCCTTTGTCTATGTCGACTTACAAAAGTTACTTCCATGCTCTACTTTATGCAGAGGATTGTTACCTTGAGGTGATGATTTACTTGTCATATAGCTTTCCATTGACATATTTTGTAGTTGTTTATAATTGCTATAATTTAGCAGGATTCAATCTTTCATGTATCTTAAACTTCAAAGATCAAGAAGTACATTGTTATGCTATATAAGTGTTAGTATACAAACTCAGGGAAAAAGGGAAGTGCTGGAGCAATACAGAGCTCACTGTCGGTCCAAACTTGCATTGACAGAATGATACGTGCTGTTCTGCGAAGCACAGCCTCCTGAGGGCAGAAAGTTTGAGTCTTCCTGGGGCCTTGTATATGATTAAATATGACCTTTCTTCTAGAAAAAATACAAAATAAGAACGGGTACTTTGCCTGTCTAATTCTTGCCTGTTTCTTAAACTTTGTGTGCATAAGCAGGGGTCACTGGACCCAACCCGATTTAGAGGGAGATGTTAGAGAGTAACAAGACATTCATTAAAGGCAGAAAGGGGTTTTCTCGTTTAGTTTTAGACTTAAGAAATATGTGTTAATTGCTTCAACGATCCAGGTTCAGAATTTTCAGTTTCCTTTATTGGGTTGAGTTTTTCTACTAACAGACCAAACTCTAGTGATGCTGGATGTTTTTTTAGTACAAAATCAAAATATCTGGTTTTAGTCTTTAGACCTTTTTGACGTGCTCGAACTTTGAATCTTAGTTATTTACAATAAGGTGTTGTAGAATGGTGGTCCTACCTCAATCGACGCTCTGTCTTCCTGAGAACTCAATAAAAGTATCATGCACACATACAAATATGGTCCATGTTTTAAAGTTAATGACGGTAGTCGTTTAGTTGTTCTTTATGTTGTTTACTTATTCCTATAACATTTGTAATCGTCCTACTGGATAAATGATAAGTATTCGTGTCCTTGAAAAATATAAACAAACAAAGAAGCTCTATATTTTTATGGATTCTTGAAATCATTGTTGGGTATTTTATTTGTATTCTTTCACTCTGACTTGGTTATCTACAAGTGTGCTCATTAGTGGATATGTACAGAATTAACAGCTTTGTATCACTGTATAAACTTCAATTTTCTTTCTTGGATCAGAAATGGGATGGATTTGAGATGAAAAATGTAAATCTGGAATTGCACAATGCTGAAATTCTTGTCAAGGTCGGTTTTCTCACAAGATAAAGCACAAGGTAAAAGATGAAAAAATCTTTGTAACATTTGAGGTTGGTAAGAATTGGCCATGTTATCTAGAGATTTTATCTCAGTACGGCCTTCAAATGGGGAAGGCAATGAATTTCAGGTAAGCCTCAGTTTTTATCAACTGAATCTACCGGATCATAGTAGTAGAGCTAATTCTTGTCATCTCAATTTAAAAATTGGTTGCTATATTCAACCTATGTTCAGATGGTTACTGATTTATTTCTCCCTTCCATATTTAATTTTCTTTGACTGTTTTCTGTTTGAAGGGAAGAAAAGGTCATTACCGGGGTTGACACTAAAGCCATAATGTCTCAAAACAGGGAGGCTATACTACTAAACTGAAAAGCCATTTTGAACAGAATGCTTAGCTTTTCAATTCGATGATATCAAAGGACTGTTGTGTAGTTAAGGTGTCTAAAATGACAATAAAAACAAATAAAAATAATGTGTTTCAAGTATTTGTCTGGTATCTAAAATGACAATAAAAACAAAGAAAAATAAAACGATTGATACATGAATGTGTTTCAAGTATTTGTATGTGAGATGACCCTACGATACTGACTAAACCATAAAACATCAATCATCCTGACATGTTTGAATCATTTTGACATCTCAAGATAGTAACTAAATCATCAACTTTTTTGAGGAGAAATAACATAAATTGAACTAACTCATACCTCTTTGAACAAATATTGTCAAAACCGGTTATAAGGTCAAAACCAGATATTTAGAAGCCATAAAAATAACTACCAAACTTGCTGGTCGCCCAAATAGCCAGTTCACCCACTAAAATTTTATTTATTTATTTTATTATTTTTTCTACCGCCAGCTCGACCCAATTTGACCCTTTGACCATTGACATTTTCTCTTTTCCGGGTCAATGCCCTGGATGGCTTTTATAACTTTGCTTTGAGCATACGAACATTGGATGATTGATGTTCAACATATTGGTTTATTACAACTTAGTCAAGGTTTTAAGTGCATTTAGTTTCTCATTTTTTCCACGGAAAAGTGGATCACATTATACTCTATGCATAACTCAGTAAATTCTAGAATTTTGTGAAAGCCGAATCGAGTATCCTATGTCGTCTAGGGATTTAGATAGTATATAAGAACTTATCATCCCTTGTTGAACAGGTTTACTTTACATGTATTAGTAGAAACTGTAACTATGTGATTTTTCAATCTTTTCCAATTTTATATCTTTATGTGTTATAAAGTGGTATGCAAAGCCATCCACCGGTGCTTCCTAAATCTGAGATGTCAAAAAAGTGCAATACTTTGTGAAACAATAAAATGAAGAATTTCTTTGTTAAGTAACATTATTTTGGGATGAAGGAGTATGTACATGTTGAGTCTTTCACTTTTGCACTAAGACTACATTTGGCACACTTGATTAGACCGTACAAGAAATTATCTATGAAATTTAGAGGAGATAGTATTAGGATGGATCAAGTTGGATACTATTTATAAGTTTTTCATTCAAAATAATGCTATTTGCACAATCTTTCTTATCCGGCTCAAACCCACCTCCTCACTCCGTATTATGGTATTTGGTTAGCTTAAGAAAGATAGTGTAAATAATATTCTTTTGAATAAAAAACTAAAAGATATTATCCACCTTAAAACTATCTACATAGCATAACTACTCTAATTTTATACTTGATTCCTTATATGGTCTAATTCGGTGTACTAAACACATCCTAAATGTATTTCCTAGCTTTCTATTTTTTCGACCAAAGGCATGAGGCCTTCCAAATAGCCTATTTTATTCTTTAATTTGAATTGAGTATTATATTTTTCCCATTGAAGAAACTTGGAATGCCAAAATAATAATAAAAAAAAAAAAAAGAGTTCATATGCATGTTCTTTTTGCTCAAAAATCTAATTTTGCTGCTCATATATTGCCAGAAATTATCATACTTTTTCTAACTATGTAGCTTTCCTTTCCCTCCCAATGGAATTCAATTCTATCATGAACGGCTATTTTGGAGTAATGAACTACATGTCATTGAACACTTTTCATGGATCTGTTAGCAATGGAAGTATATATTTGATTCTTATATTCACAAGTTCTTCTAATACATTACATTATTTAGATTATTGAATTAGTAAATGGTTGTATTTCTCTGTCTTATTATTCTCACTATTATCCTTTTCTTAAACAGGGTATTTTCTATCGTCTGGTAGGGAATAATCTTCTCTTGGCTGAATTTGGAGATGATTTTCATTCTCAGTATCAACCAGACTGCAAATATGACGTCAAATTTTCATTCAATAGAGTTTGTTTAAAACGGGCACACCATGCGATCACAGTTGCTTGAGAAGCCTTACTCAGAAACCTCCTCTTCCCCGAGTTCATACCAGGAAATAATGTTACCTCCATGGAACTGTTTATTGACCCCAAACTCGATAAGCAGCAAATTTCTTCACTTCAACACATTTTAAGCCTCAAGGGCTCGCCTCCTTACATCATGAGGGACCAATGTCTGTAACTGAAAAACAGGAGTTGTCGAAAACTGGACTATTAATCACAGAAGCAGTCGCCCAAATCTGTCGAAGCTCCTCATCAAATCGAATTCTTATAAGAGCCCCATTAAACCGGACATGCGATGTGCTAATGAGAGGCCTCCAACAGCGGATTCCTGAGTCTGATATGTTTCGGGCCAATGCAGCATTCCGGGAGTTGGATGGAGTACCCTTAGATATCCTTAAATCTTGCTCGTACGAGGACAAGATCGAGTGCTTTTCATGTCCTCATCTTAAGGAACTCGAAAAATTCCAGGTAATCCTAACCACTTTCGTTAGTAGCTTTCGACTGTATGCCGAAGGAGTGAAGTCTGGACATTTTAGTCATATTTTTCTGGTCGATGCCTCATCGTCCATAGAACCCGAGGCTATGGTGCCTCTGGCTAACTTCACAAATGAGCAAACGGCCGTTGTAATAACTGGTACACCAAACAAGACTTCGGGTTGGGTTCGCTCTCCTATAGCAAGAAATAATGGATTGAAGGTTTCCTACTTTGAGAGACTCAGAGACGGCAAGCTTTATCGGGGCCTTGATCCAAAGGTTATAACAGTTCTGGAAAATGCTGCAAGAAAATCTGATGGTACATTTGGATCATTTAACTGAACTTCAGTTTCTTGTACAAGAAAAATGGTGCTTGCATTTTTATGTAATAGTAGGTGTACTTTTATATTTTCTTGCATGGTTCCTTGAGTGCTCCCTTGCAATTGGATTTCTCTTTTGGTACTTTTTTGTATGATTACCCAGGTAGGCCACAGATTTTCGGGACAGATGAGGTGCCCACTCCATCGAAGTGTTAGTAGGTGAGCGGTTGATGATAAAAGTTAAATTATCATCAACCGCTCACCCATCGACACTTCAAGCAGATGCAAGCACTTTATCCCCGCCCCCTGAAACAGGAGATCAACCCCCTACCTAGATAACATGTATGCTGAGGTGAATTAGACACAAGTGAACAATAAGTAGGGATACGGTTTTTGACTTGGTTGGTTTGAATAAATTTCAAAGTTAACCAAACAATTTTATTTTCCAAATTAAATCAAATAGTAATGCATTGAAAATAAATTAAAATATAAATAAATTGGTCTAAAATTTTCAAAACAAGTTTAAACAAAAATTTTATAAAAATAAATGTTACATTACATTAATATTTGTCGTAGAAGAAAATGAGAATATGGAAGAAATTGATCGAAATTAGTAAATAATTAGATTCAATAATGAAATTATGGATCAATAATTTGGCAAAAATTAAAGGGTAATTAACATATATACCCTATTTTTATAATATACTGACCCAAAGTGAAATTATTAATTTTATTGGATTGTTACCATTTTGTAAATACTGGGCTTCTTAAATGGCCCACATCATAACAAGATGATTAAATGCAACCTACAATTTTCGCATTGTTACCATTCCTCCTTGTACAACTCACTTGTACTTGTCATTGCACCAATCTTAAAAAATCCCCGGACAACAATGTAATTGTGTGAAAGCAAAATACCTAGACAACAAATTGCTAACAATTTTGAAGTTTTAAGAAATTAGTTTTTACAAGTAATTTGAAAAACTAGATAACTGTACTCATTTTATGAGGATAATAATGTACAGTATCAACATAATTGTAACACACATAAAGTGTGCAAGAGAAATAAATTGCACTAATAACAGTAAGGTGAAAAAAAAAATTCTAATTTTGAGAAGTGAAAACTGGAAACACTAACAATTGCAGATTATCGTAATATCATAAAAAAAAACATTTAATCATAACTTTGACATCTTAGACAATGCTGATAATTTCAAATGACTTAAGAAAGACTTTCAACCACTTATTGAACATAAAACGGAATTTTATATTTGCATTCATAACCAGATATTAGGGAGGTAACCATTTGTTTTCTGTATGCATATATCATAATTCTGATTGTGATTGGGACAATACATCATATCATACCAATTACAAATGGATCACACTTAAAGATATCGGATTGACGAAACGTTACACCAAACGTAACATCGTCCATTATCGGTTGATACTTGCAGCATGACTAGGACAAATAAATTCAATGATAATAGTATTATATTAAAAATTACTAATAATGAGAAACAACGCTCGGTAAGAGACATGTTCTAGATTATCATAATGACGAAAAGATTACACGGAATGAAACAGATGTCACTAAAAAATAGATATATAAATGACATTTTAGTGATCTTGTCTAACAGATAATATGGTACTATTTCACTTTGATGTCAATACCATATTTTGTGTTTTTTTCAACATTATAGTTAGAACGGGAGATTTGATATCAAAATGAAAATAGTAAATCTCAAATCAACTTGTAATTTACAACTACATAAGCATTACTTTTAACGGTGAAATTCGTAATTATCAAATTTGGACAAATGAACACGTATTTAAAACATTATTGACAAACTTGGATATAACGACAAATGAGTTAAAAATAATAATAATATTTACGTCCACCTCCAAATGAACAACATGTACAGATTGAATCAAAAATGGCCCCAAATTTTTTTTTTCTCTTCACAAAACCAAAAGTAAAATAAAAAAATGAACGATCCTAATACTACCCAAATAGCATTTATTCATAAAAATAATCCTTTCTTCTACGGGCACTGGAATGTTGCACTTTTTCTTCAACGTCAGTGTTTTGATTTTCTTTGAAGATATATTTTTTTTATTGCTGAATTATTTCGTTGAATTTTGCTTTTCCTTCTGGTTTTGTTGCTACTCCGTGAGGATGTCATCTTCGATTCTTCACAAACACAATATTTTTTTTTGTGAAGCTTTTGTATAAAATTTCTTCTTCAAGCATATAGGAGAGTGATTGTGTTGGAAATGGTCTAGCAAGTAATGAGTGAGATACAATGTGGTGGTAATGGGGATAGGTTGGATAATTAAGATGATTGCGGTTGTTACTCATTGATTTGTTTGATGGATATATTTTAGTCCTTGAAAATTACACATTGATTGTTATATTTATATAGTTGGTAATATTTCTTTTAAATCATTTAATCAATTTATCTAGTATATCTGTATGATAAATGGTAATTTTTTTTATGAAAAAGATTTATACAGTAAAATTCAAAATGATGAAAAATGTAGGAAGATGATCTAATTTTCACAAAATTAAAGGGATAATTCATGGTCGGTCATGTTCATTGGACTTATGGGCCTTTAAGTCATATAGCCCAAAAAGTCTCCATTTTAAATCACATGACCAAGTAAAGATACATTTATGTCCCTATAATTACAAAAACTAAAATTTTTAAAAGTGAAAAACTCTGCATTTGTACATACACTGCCCAAACTCTGTGTAAACCGCAAAAGAAAACTCTCACCTTACACTTACACTCTCACTTTTTGTTTAACTGCAAAAGCTCTTCCACATGAAAATCTCAATGGCGAATGTAATTTTTTCTTTAATTTTGATGATAGTGTTACTGTTTTTGAAGTATTTGAGATGCTGATATTGGTATCATTGTTTATTTTCTCTATTGATTACTTGATTGTAGTAGACTTTTTACTTTTTATCAATTCATATGTTTTATATATCATATTTGTATTTTAAAAGAATTTTTTTTATATAATACCATATTTGTCTCGTGAAAAAGTCGAAATATTGTTCGGGTTCTTATATATGTTGTATTTGTTGCGAGTTAAGATTTTCTATCAAAACATGTGATTTATAGATGTTTGTGATAATGTTTTGCGATTTATATGTTGAACAATATCATATATATGCGATACTATCTTCATATAAAAGTATCTTAAAATAACAAGGTTAGAGTTTGTGATACTACTAAGGTTAAAGTTTGTGATATTGTTTTGCAAGATACTGTTTTATTAATAAACTATTATATTAAGATACTCTTATCTGTGATATTGTACTTATATTGGGTTTGAGTTTGCTGTTTTGAGAATATATGTTATATTGTTCTTGTTTCGAGTTATGGTTTTCTGTTAAAGCATTACATTTTGTCCTCCAAGCATATACTTGATACCAACGTGCTTCTGATATTGTTATATTAGTTTAGCTTGTTTGCTACCTTTAACCATAGGACAATGTTTTATTAAGATATCGTTATATATGATAGTGTTCTTCAATTGGGTTGGTGTTTGCTATTTTGAGCGTGTGTGTCACATTGTCCTTTTTTCGAGCTATGGTTTATTGTTAAACAATCATGTTGTGCCCCCCAAGAATATAAATAACTATTTTGATTTGACAGGATACTATGTGATATTGTTCATGACAAATATGCTCTGCTACATACTGTTTTAATCTTGAGTTGTCTATTATAATGTTCTTATCTTAATAATGTTTAGATTTAATGGGATTTATATTATCTTATTTTAAATGTTGTTATGCACTGACATTTAGTAAATATTTTTGAATTTTATATCGTAGTGTTCCTTGCGTAAACTTTTAATAAGAATTGTTGACAATACAAGTCTTGTATTTGAAACAAAAAAGACTTTGATCAAGATAGTCAACCAGTATTCTATGCTAACCAACCGCGAACTAAAATGAAAGAAGAATGACAAACAGCAGTTTAGGGCAATTTGCAAGAGTGTAGGCTGCCCTTTTATGTTGTATGCTAATGTTCTTAGCGACAAGACGAGCTTCATGATCAAGAATGGAACTAAACAAAATGGAATTTTTGTTCTTAATCCCACTGCTTTAACTGATAATCACTGAGCACTCACAATAACTAATGACCAAAATAACACTTTGAAATGGCATAAAAGACTTGGTCATGTTAGCAATAAAGGTCTTTCCATCTTTGGCAAAGAAAATTCTTGATTATATTCACTTAGAATTATGGGACCCTTCTCCAGTTCCCACAATGGAGGGTAGTTTTCTTTCTATAATTTATGATTATTCAAGAAAAATGTGAATTTTTTTATTAAAACATAAATCAGACACTTTTGAAAAGTTTAAACAATGGAAAATTTTGATTGAAAATCAGACTGGAAAGAAAGTAAAAACATTAAGAATTGATAATGGTTTAGAATTCTGCAATTCTGATTTTGATAATTTTTGCAAATTACATGGAATTCTAAGACATAATATTGTCCATATTCACTCCAACAAAATGGAATGGTAGAAAAAATGAATATAACTCTTTTAGATAAAGTGATATGCATGATGGTAAGCTCTTGATTACCTAAAAGTTTTTGGGGGTAAAGTTGTGATGTCTACATGCTATATTGTGAATATGACTCATTCTGCTGCTCTAAATGATAAAACTCCCTTTGAAATGTGAAATAATGTGTCTGCTGATTATTCTTCTTTAAGAACTTTTGGTTGCACTGCTTACTCTCACCCAAATAAAGATAAACTTGAGTTTAGAGCTCAAAAATGTATTTTCTTAGGTTATCCCCAAGGTGTGAAAGGGTATAGATTGTGGGTTGGGGTCAAGGTGGGGTAAAAGTTATGCCTTGTTTAGACCCTAAATCTGTAGAAAGAAAAAGATGATATGCCTTGTTTAGACCCTAAATCTGTAGAAAGAGAAAGGTGAAAAGAATAAAGATTTCTTATTAACCATTACCGATGAAGATTTGAATAGTTCTAAACCTCGTACTGCTGTTGAGGTGTAGCCGAAAATCATCAGACAAGGGTAATCGTGAAGAAACTGATGAAACTCTGGTTGATCCTCAAATTGATTAGAAAGTCTATGTCCCAGATGATGGTAATCTTATGAATTACTAGCTTGCTAGGGACAGAGTGAGAAGAAATATAAGAGAGCATCAAAAGTTAGGTTTTGAAGACAATGTTTCTTTTGCCTTATTAAGTTATCAAGATCTTTGTGAAAAAGAATCAAAAACTTATGAATAAGCTATGAAAGGAAGTCATCAAAGGAGTGGAAAAGATATATGATTGAAGAAATAAAATTCTTTGTTGAAAACAAAATTTGGAAGTTAGTTCCCAAACCTAAAAATAAGTCCATTGTTGATTGTAAATGGATTTATAAGGTTAAAGAGGAGATTTCCGGTTCTGGCCGTTTTAGATTTAAAGTCAGATTAGTGGTTAAAGGTTTCATTCAAAAAGAAGGTGTTGATTATAATGAAATATTTTCTCCTGTGGTTAAATATACAACTGTAAGACTGATGCTTGCTTTAGTTGCTCATTTTAACTGAAACTTGAACAACTTGATGTAAAAATAGCATTTTTATATGGTAATTTAGATGAAAAGATTTATATGCAGCAAGTTCCTGGTTTTAAAGATGAATCAAAATCTGCATGTGTTTGTTTACAAAAGAAATCTTTATATGGTTTGAAACAATCCCCCAGACAATGGTATAAAATATTTGATACTTTCGTTTGGTCTTTGAATTTAAAAAAAAAAAGTGAATATGACCATTGTTTGTATTCTAAATCTGAGCCTGAAAACAATATCACTGTGTACCTGCTCAAATTAAGAAATTAAAATCTGATTTGTTTTATGAGTTTGATATGAAGGATTTAAGAAATGCAACAAGAATTTTGGAAATGGAAATTATTAGGAATAAAAAACTTCTTGAACTTAAACTGACTCAGACCCTTTATATACATAAAATTCTTGATAAATTTGCTATGTCTGAAGCAAAAGAAATATCCCTCTTGGAAACCATTTTATAATTAGTAAGGACGATAGGAAATCTATAACTTCATATATTTTTACTATATATGATACTTGTATTAGTTGGAAATCCAACTCCAGCATATTGTTCCCCTTTCAACAACTAAATCTGAGTATGTGGCCATCACTAAAGCTGTTAAGAAAGCCTTATGGTTGAAATGAATTTTGAAAGAATTGGGTTATGAAAGTCTCCTATTATCTATACTGATAGTCATTCTGCCATTCATTTGTGCAAAAACACAATTTTTCATGAAAAAACAAAGCTCATTGATGTTAAACTTTATTTTATAAGGGACATTGTTTCTCAATAGTTAGTTAAATTAGAAAAGATTCACTCTCAATTTAATCTAGCAAACATGGGCACTAAAATCTTACCTTTGAGCAAGTTTAAAAGTTGTTTAAGTCTTTTGAACTTAGATGCAAGTTAGTAAATAACTTTTTTTTTCTTTAATTAGTTTTATTTACTAACTTTATTTGTTTTTGTGCGGGTGCATGAAGCAATGAAATTCAAAATAGATTAAGGCTAAAAGTGCATTAATATATTCTGGCAAGAATGTTATCAATTTGATCAAAGTGGAGATTATTAAAATGTGTTCCAAATTGAGAAGCTGGCTGAAGTTGTTATTCTCCTTTATAAACGCATAAGGGAAATGCAATCTTTCCTTAGTCGCTTCAATTTCATCTGGACCATCCATTTTGTGGGTGTGTTTTGAGTAGTTGATGATGGGTATTTAAAGGTACTCATTAGCGTCTTTTGGTCTTCAGTCTGAAACCCTACTTTGACTTCTACTCTTTCTATCTGATTATGGCTGAAATCCGTCTCTTCTTCTTCTATTTCTCTGGTTTTGGTTCTTCTATGAAATCTTACCATAGAAATGATGGTTTTACTCCCTCCGTGAGAGTTTTCAGATGTCAATCTTTGATTAACTCTCATTCTGTAAAAGGTTAGATGATTTCTGGTATCTTTGTGATTTACACTTGTAATCTCTGAGACGTTCTGAATCTTTTAATGCATTGAAACCAAAATCTACTTTGTGGAGCTTCAAAGGGAAGTAGCCAAAGGTTGGCGAACCCAGGTCCTTAGGGACGAAAACTCTGGTGTTCATTTATATTTTTTGTGTTATATTTTGTTCATGGTTATATTCAAACGTAAGAGCAAAAAACATAACAATTTCCATAAAATCATCATAAACCAATAAATTTCGAGTCTCTTATGCCATTCAAATGCTATGTATCACACGCGCATTGGATTTCCAGGGAAAAAATCATGTACTTTGGTGCTCGCATACTGAGAGATCAAGGAGGTCGATGACTCTAGTACGCACGCCCCAATCCAATGCGCGAGCACTAGCGCATTGGGGAAGTCATTAGACACATATAGCAGGATGCATTTGTATTTGAGTTTTTTAAAGTTTCATTTGTGAATGTGATAGACCGATTAAAATAAGGGTCAATTACACTAATGGTCTCCATTCTTTCAAGGTTGTAACAATTTCATTCTCATTCAATTTTTTAGCAGATATCATCCATATCATTTCATTTATTCACACAGATGGTCCCTAAATGACTATTTTTACAATTCTTTGAAAATTTAGCCCCTGACTTAAATAAATTCAATGATAGAAAAAAGAAAATACAATATAAAAATTATAATTAGACATCTAACATTTTGCCCTCGGCCGATTAAGACTCGTGCGGGTAGCGTATCTGATCACAAATATCGGTCGATGGCAGAAGCAGTAAATACAATATCTCAGTTCGAGTTAACTACTCTATTATCCACTATACTCTTAGAGATGAATACCCTAAGAAATGTGTAGTGGCCTGAGAAACTGTTATCCGATCCCTCCATTCGAGATCCCAACCGAGTTTTTGATTTTCAAAAAGATCACAGTCATACAACCAATCAGTGTCGGACTCTACATAGCAAAATTGAAAGATTGATATCCGACGGACAGCTAAAGCATTTTGTAAAGAATGAAAGAGACAAACCCAAACAAGCAGTTGAAAAAGATGGAAGAAAGCGTAGAGCATGAGTAATAACTATCATTGTTGGATGAACAATTGCATGAGGAGACTAAAAAAATTCAAGAAAGGGTCGTGCACGATCGCTACAGGTTAACTCAATTGGAGTGTCTAGTAGGTTTGGCCAGTCGATCACCTTCAAAGATGAAGACCTAGAATGAGTATCCTTCCCACACGATGATGTATTGGTAATCAATGGCGATATAGTAGATTTTGATGTAAAACGTGTGCTGGTAGATACAGGCAGTGCAGCAAATGTGTTGACCTGGGAAGCCTTCAAGGCATTAAAGATACCTATCGATCGACTAAAATCTGTAAATACTCATTTACAAGGATTTGGATGGGAACTGTAATCCCGGAAGGAACAATAGACCTCATGATTGTGTTGGAGAAACATCCATATTGTGTAATGTTGGTCACTCATTTCCTAGTGGTGCAGACATTTATGGCTTATAATTCGATCTATGGTCGTCTGATTATCAATTCCATGGGAGCCATCATCTCCACTCAACACCAAGTGATGAAATTTCCAAGGAGTCAGAGAATTGGTGTAGTCAGAGAAGATCAGCTAATTTCTAGAAGATGCTATGTTGACAGTATACGAGCTGAACCGAATCCAATGGTATTGATGATTGAGAAGTGTACTTTCGGTACATCCGGTGGAAAATTTCTAAGCTTCATGGTAACTCAAAGAGGAATAGAAACTAATCCCGATAAAATCCAAGTGATTGTAGACATGACAAGCCCAACGAATAAAAATGAAGTACAAAGACTTACTGGAAGAATTACCGTACTAAATAGGTTCATGTTTCGATCAGATGTTACCCATTTTTCAAAGCAATTAAGAAAACTAATGACTTTGAATGGACCTCTGAGTGCGAAGAGTTATTGGTGAAACTAAATGTGTTACTCCAACACCCCCTATCCTTAGTCGATCGGACTCTGGAGAAACTCTGAGATTGTATTTAGCAGTGTCTTCTTATACAGTAAGTGCCGTGCTGATAAGGTTGGACGAGAAAGTAGAACGACCTGTTTACTACGTAAGTCATATGTTGAAAGATGTCGAAACTCGTTACAACTTGGTAGAACAACTAATCCTGGCCCTCATAATAACGGCCAGAAAATTGAGGCCATATTTTCAAGCACATCCGATCATTATCTTGACAAATCAACCTCTGAAGCAAATCTTTCATCGACCAGAAACATTTGGCCGGCTAATGAAATGGGCAGTAGAACTGGGCGAGTATGATTTAGAATTCAAATCTCGGTCTTCCATAAAAGGGCAGGTCCTAGCTGATTTCATAGCAAAATTATCATCAATGAGCATGTCAGGCAAAAATCCCATGTGGGTTTTGTTTGTGGATGGTTCTTCCAAAAAGAGGGGTCAGACACAAGAGTCATATTGATAAAACCTAATGAAGAAAAGATGAAGTACTCGTTAATGCTTGAATTCAAGGCCACTAATAATAACGTGGAGTATGAGGTGGTTATAAGAGGGCTTTAGTATGCCCTCAAAATGGGAGCTCAGTCGATTAAAGTGAACAATGACTCCCAATTGGTGGTCATGTAAGTTCGGGCTGAATTTGAAACAAAATACGATCTAATGGTAGCATACTTGATGAAGACACAGGACTTACAACAAAGGTTTCAAGAATTCGAAATCATAAAGATTGCCCGAAAGGACAATTCTCGAGCTGATGCATTATCCCGTCTTGCCTCCGCTAATTCTAAAAATTAGGTGGGCATGACACCCGTACAAACGTTGCTACAACCCAGTTTTATAAACCATGATTGAAGAATGTAAAGTCGGAGAAACGATAACATGGATGGATTCTTTGAAATCTTATTTATGTGAAGAAATTCAACCGACCGATCCTATCGAAGCAAGGCGATTGAGGACAAGAGCGGCCGGATTTACTATCATCAACAACCATTTGTTTAAAAATGGAGTTTCGATGCCCTATCTTAAATGTATTGACGCAAACAGGGGATTTTTCATACTCACGAAGATACATTTGAGAATTTGCGGAAATCATCAAGGAGCTAACATGCTAGCTTTTAAAGCCATTAGACAGGGATATTATTGGCCGACGATGAAGACTGATGCTAAAGAGCTAGTATAAAAATGTGACGTCTGTCAGAGACATGCCAACCTTATTCATGTACTAGTTGAATATTAGACTACGATCTTCGGTATATGTCCATTTTACCAATGGGGGATCAATTTGTTGGGTCCATTCCCGATGGCAAGTCAACAGAGAAAATATCTACTAGTAACAATCGACTACTTCACTAAGTGGGTGGAGGCAGAACCCCTCACTAGTATAACCACTAGGAAAATATAGAGCTTTATGTGGAAGAATATTATTTGCAGATTTGGAATACCACGAGTGGTAATATTCGACAATCGAAAGTAGTTTTATAATAAAGAGTTCGAAGAATTTTGCACAAGCTATAAGATTGACCTAAGGAAGACATCACCACGCACCCAAGAGCAAATGGTCAAATGGAAGTTACTAATCGGACTATTTTGTGGGACATAAAACTAGGTTGGAAGAATGCAAGGAGCTCAAGCGGATGAATTCCCTAATGTCCTATGGTCTTATCACACCACCCCAAGAGAATCGACTAGGAGACTCTATATATAAGCGTGTTTTGGACTCAAGCAAGACTACCAACCAAGTAATTGAGCCAACACCACTCATAATGATACAAAGAAGCCAACATCGATCTTCATAAGGTCGAGCTTGAATTACTAGAAGGGGAGAGAGAAAAGGTATTTGTCAAAATGGTGGCCTATAAGCGAAGATCAGCTGCATATTTCGATCGAAGTGTGAAACCCCGAAAGTTTGAAAAATGAGATCTAGTTCTTTGAAATGCGTCTGCAGCAGGACATCAGCTAGACAAGTTAGATTCTAAGTGGGAAGGGCCATTTGAAGTCATCACAAAGGTAAAGCAGGGATCATACAGTTTAAAAAATCAGCAAAGAAAAGCAATTGGCCGACCATGGAACATCGAGCATTTAAAAAAATATTACCAATAAAATGTCTTAGTCTATTCTGCGTATCCTTTATACCCTTAGTCTATGTTACATATCTCTATGTTGCATATCTTTGTCACTTTTACAAATATAAATAAATATATGGATGTGAGGACAGATGATGACGCTAAGGATTTAGGTCATCGATATCTTAACCAAAAGGCCCCTCGATTCCTCATAACCATAAATTTTTTCTATGATTACATTCTTTATCTAAACAAATGATGAAGATACTTGGTCAAGACCAAAAAAAGCGATCACGGTCGAGATGATCCTAAAAAATTAGATTATGGTCATAAATCTTCGAGATTTACTTCAACTAAGGTTGAAGAATATAGTCGAGATTATTCAAATAAAATTTTTTTTTGGCTACTGATCACAAAACTTCGATGATGATCGAATGTTAATAATGTTTGACTACGGTCATAATTAAGTTGCGTCGACCACGGTCGATCTACTTCTAAAAAAGGATAAATATCATTTTGTCAAAGGTAAACCAAACAAGAGAAGGCAAAAGTCACAAAGTCATAGAAGATGGCAACAAAGATTCAATATCCAAACTAAAGCAAAAACAACATGTAGGAAAAAAAAGAGTTTTGGGATACACGAACGAGGATAAACCACCTCTACATCCGGTCGACTAAGTATTTTCAAAACATATAAATAACAACCAAGTCTTGACCAAAAAGGTGTTTTTAGGAGTAATATCAACCTTCCGCATTATCATCATTTTCATCATCCTCGACTGGAAGCATAAATGGTGCCCCAGAGAAATCAATGTTGGGAATTTTTCCATTAGCTATTCTTGGCTCTTTCTAAAGGCCATTTCTCACCCACGAACACCCACCATGCCCACGGTGGTCATATGTTTCTCGCCTCCTTGAAAATCTCGATCACGCTTTAGAATGACTCTCAATAGATCCCTCCAACTCCTTGGTTTATTTTCTAATTGTTTTAGAAGATCTTCACGGTCTTGTAAGTTTTCTCGATCTCAAAGAATTTACCACCATGCGATCAAATTGGGTTTTTCTACCAAGCTCCTGCGACAATCATTCAAAGATTTTTCTTTTCCTTAAGAGATTGACTGTTTGCTCAATTTTCTCCATTTGATCACAGATTTTGCGAAAAGAAGCATGATTTAAGAGAAATTATCTTAAAAAAAAAAAAAAAAAGGAAATGATGTTACTATTAAAAATAAAGAATGAGAATGAGTGAACATGATAAAGTACATACCGACGTTCTTCCATCATGATTGACCTTTCAAGGCTTACTGGTGATCTAGCTTTGCTAGCCTCGATCACTTCCCAATCTAAACAACTAGTGATGACTTGGCAATCTTGGTTATCTTCTCAATCACCGCCCTCATGTTACAAGTCAAGGAGTGATCGAATGTGCGACATGATGTAAATGTAATGAGCTACCTTAGTAGATGGAGTGACATGAGTTCCGTGTCGATAAGGTGTTGAAGACTCGCCTTGGTAGGTGAGTTGTTGACCGATCGGTGGGATACCTTCCACCAAAGAAAGATCGATGAAGATGCATTTTTATGCCTTTTCTCTCGGCCTTGAGCATTTTTTTCAAGCTAACTCCTCCAATCGGCATACATATCTACAAAAAGAAAGAACCGGGAAAGATATAGCATCACGGGTCTAATACTATCACATAACAAATATCATACGATGGGAAAATTAAAACGCCTACCATAAGGACGGCCGATACCAGCGAAAACCAAGGAGTCGTAAGTTATAACGTCATTTATAGAACGATCGAGGGGCTCAATAGCTCGTAAAATTATCAAGTTATCAATTTCAGACTCTGTAAGAATGGGTGTTGTATTGAAATCATCATGTGGAATATGTGCCAATCAACGGAGAAGGCAAACATTCCATCGACTGGTTTGACAAAAAAGTATCTATTTTTCCACCTACTGTTTGAAGAAGGACAGTTGGAAATCCTAAAGTGGTCATGAGAAGAGAGGCCTCGGTCACGATGGGAGAAAACTACATAACAATCATAACAGTCGAGGAGTTTTATTTCAAAAAAAACACGGAAAGCATCGACCGAGGGCTCAAGACCGTGCCATAAACATACAAGGAGGTAATAATTTAACATCCTTAATGCATTTGGTACAAGTTGACCCGGAGACAGATTATGAGTACAGAAAAATTCTACCAAAAAAGGATGAAGATGGAATCTAAGATCGGCCTTAAGGCTATCTTGATAAATAGCCACTTCTCTAGGCTGCCCCACGGAGAGATATTCGGTCGGGCCTGGAGCTCTATACGTATGTGTACAACTGAGAAAAAAATGGTTGATCGTATGCTTAAGAGATTTATCGCTATATGTGCTGGGGTGATGGGGTATTTTCTAAAGAGTTGCTCGGCCGATCATCAGATTGAATGTGAGTTGATCGATTGGCGTTTTCATTCCTAATACGACGTATTACCATTGCAACAAAAAACAACCGAAGAAGAGAAAGATGAAGAAAATATCACGTCAATAATATAGTTGAAATATGAAAACTATCGGGCGTAATTAATCTTGGGGTCTGGTCGCCAGTCAAAGGAATGCCGTTCACTTCCAACATGCAAGTATCAGAAAATTCGATGGATTCGATGGATGCCAAAAAGTTAAAAGAAAATTCTATTTTAGACAAAACAACGGGTGGTGTTTGCTCTCTTGAAGAACTATCTAGATTAATGACGTTCATAAAAGGCTGGTTGGAAGGAAAATAAGTAGAATTGTTGGGAAGATCAAAGAAAGAAAAGAAGAAGATGGAGTACATATTTCATGTTTGAAAAGAAATAAAAATGAAATAGATACTTGAATAAGGGAAGTTCAACCGCCAAAAAAAAATTTGAAAATTTGAAAAGGCGGGACAAAGTAATCATGACGGCACAGTTTCCAAGCCACTAACACCGCCTTACCTGTAACCCTAGAGACATGCTAGCCATTAATGAAGTCGGTCATGACAATTGGTGACATGATTGAATGGGCGATTTGTAAGAGCAGAAAGAGATTGACCGCGCAAGTCAATGATGGCAGCAACTTGTATCACACTCAAGTTTTAAAAATTTTCATAAAATTAAGAGTGGGGGACTACTGATATCGAGCGAGTTTTAATTAGAACCGGTCGTGTTATTTTGTAAATTAAAGTAGTTTCATAATTGATCGGTTGATATGTATAAAACTTTAGACCGGGATTGTATATGAATTATCGACCATGATGCATCCGTAATTCCCGCTTATAATAAACCATCTTTTCCATTCAAGGAAAAGAGATAGAAAAATACACTTCTATCACGTAACATACAAAGAGGAAGAAGGTATACATTATGTTTAAATTTATATACGATATTCTAGCATCAAAGAATTGTAATCGAACTATCAACATTTTTTTTTACTTTTTCCAATTTTGGGAAAGTTAAATTGTGGGTGTGTAAGAAAATTTAATAAAAAAAAGGAAAAAGTAAATACGTAAAGGCAAACATATGATTGTGTAGGAAGTGTTCATACTTCGAGTAATTTAATGAGGGTCTTTTTTACAGGCAATTTTTATAAGCGGCGAGTTGTTTGCCGATTCAGTACACTACTTGCTCTGCCTCTACTATTTCACTGCGTGGAATGTGTGTGGCTGCAGATTTCGGGGTTTTGAAGCCCCATCCGGCATAGTAGGCGATGGTTTTGTGTGTGTCGAGAGAAATATAGTTTGCTTTGAAAGGTTTAAGTCCCCACCAATATGGTGCGCAGAGTGGCTGCATGATTGAAGGGGAGAAAATGGGTAAATATCGTATTGGTGTAGATCTTTTTGTTATTTGTTCAGTTCGATACAAAATTATTGAACTATTTTATAAGTCGCATGGTCCGGTTTGAATCTCAATGAATTAATTTTACTGACAGTCACTGAAATTTCAGCAAAATTATAAAACGGTCATTAAAGTTGTAAAGTTTCAATACTAGTCACTAAAGTATACTTACGCATTCATCATCGATCACACTCTATTAAATTGTCGGCATGAATTAATGACGTGTCACTATTAATTGTCAAGATAACTCGATTGTAAATGAAGCAATGTATTGATTAAAATGAAGATTGAAGTTCTTAGAGAATCAGAATCGAACTATCACCTATTAGGATTTCATTTGATTTTTAAAGGTATTTGTTCTATTAATGATTAAACCCTAGGTTAGAAGAAAATGTCATGTTAATAAAGGCCAAATAGTTAGGTTAACCTACCAACATTTTGTTAATGGCAAACAATAGGTTAACCTAAGAAAGTCACCGTTAACCTAACCGAAATGTTCTCATTAACCCAAGAAAGTCACATGTTAACTTTTATTTCGTTAACATACACCATTGTTCGTTAACCTACCAAAATGTAACCTCGTTAACCGAATATATATAACTCGTTAACCGAACAAATTGTTAGGTTAATGTAACATTGTTGTCTCATTAACGTAAGAGTTTATTAACGCATGTGAATATTTACATTAATAGACAAAAGGTATGTTAATTTTAGGAAGTCACTGTTAACATGCACAAATGCTAGGTTAATAGACTATTTTGTTCTCAATAGCCGAAATTTGTGTTAGGCTAATGTAATATATCACCGTTAATGTAAGAATATGTCAATAAACTGTTCCATTGCCATGCTTTAATATATCAGTTAACTATTTCATGTATTTTGTTTTATTTTGTTTATTAAGTTATTAAATGTTTATTTTTATTGCAGGATGGAGTATGCACTTGAATGTGGATTATGTGAATTCCTTGGAAAGGTGACTGCTAATTGTAATATTACAAACATCAAGAATGTTGAGAATGCTCTTGATGACCACCACAAAGCAGAGTTGTGCCGCTCATGCTTTTGGAATTTCTATCAGGTTAGGTGCATGCAGTTCTCGGGCCAAATAATTGACAATTTATTGCTTCGGCTGGTAAAGTCAAAAACATGCATTTAACCGCGTGGTTTGTATAAAGGATAAGAAGGTGGCTGTGTTCGGTTTGATAGAGTTTTTTATTGTCATTTGGTCTTATCGTCATTGCAGACAAAACGATTACATCTCCATGTGGCAGAAGAAGCTAGCAGTCGATTTGTACACACAAAACTATGATCTGTAGGATAGGATTATTCTTTTAACTGATGGATACTTGTTTTGTACATTTGTATTATTTTTGTACATTTGTATTATTTCGATTTAAGTTCTATACGTTTTGTACATTTGTAAATATGATAATAGATGTAGTATTTACATTCTTCGTGATGATTTAATGGATGAGTCTCATTAATGATTTCAACATGAGTATGTTAATAGATGAGTCTCATTAACATATTTCAACATGAATAGTTTAACGATTATGCATTAATGAGATGATTTAATGATGAGTCTCGTTAATAGATAAATTGGTGTGGATGAGTTTGTTAACAGATGTACATTTGTAAGCAATGTGGATTTAACGGATGGGGTACTAATAACCTAACACCCGTTGGTTAATCGACTCTATTAATATACTACATAAGGTAGGTTAACAGGAAGATTGAAGTAGGTTAACAGATTAGATGAAATAAGTTAACCAAATTTTGCTAAGTAATGTATAGGTTAACCTAACCCAGGTAGGTTAACCTATTCTGTTAACATGTGGATTGAAATAGGTTAAAAGATAAAATGAAAAAAGCTAACCAATTTTGTTAAGTAATGTATACGTTAACCTAACCCAAGTAGGTTAACATACTCTGTTAACAGGAGGACTAAAGTAGGTTAACAGATTAGACGAAATAAGTTAACCAAATTTTCCTAAGTAATGTATCAGGTAGGTTAACCTACTATATTAACAGGATGATTGAAGTAGGTTAACAGATTAGATAAAATAAGTTAACCAAATTTTCTAAGTAATGTATAGGTTAACCTACTTTGTTAACAGGAGGATTGAAGTAGGTTAACAGATTAGATGAAATAAGTTAATCAAATTTTGCTAAGTAATGTATAGGTTAACTTAACCCAGGTAGGTTAACCTACTCTGTTAACAGGAAGATTGAAGTAGGTCAACGATTAGATGAAATAAGTTAACCAAATTTTCCTAAGTAATGTATAGGTTAACCTAACCCAGGCATGTTAACCTACTCTGTTAACAGGAGGATTGAAGTAGATTAACAGATTATATAAAATAAGTTAATCAAATTTTCCTAAGTAATGTATATGTTAACCTAACCTAAGTAGGTTAAGGTTAGGTTAACCTATTTTGTTAACAGGGAGGATTGGAGTAGGTTAACAAATTAGATGAACTAAGTTAACCAAATTTTCCTAAGTAATGTATAGGTTAACCTAACCTGTAGGTTAACCTACTATGTTAACAAGTGGATTGAAGTAGGTTATGATTAGATGAAATAAGTTAACCAAGTTTTCTAAGTAATGTATAGGTTAACCTACTCTCTTAACAGAAGATTGAAGTAGGTTATGATTAGATAAAATAAGTTAACCAAATTTGCTAAGTAATGTTAGGTTAACCTAACCCAGGTAGGTTAACAGAACAATTAGGTTGTTAACATACTTGTTAGTAGGTTAACATAAGAGTAGATTCGGTTAACCTACTTAATAAAATAGGTTAATAAGTAGGTTAACATAAAAATTGATTAGGTTAACCTACTACCATAGTAGGATAATAAGACAATTGATATTGTTAAAATACTTCTTAATAGGTTAAAAGAACAATAGAGTAGGTTAACAAAACAATAGAATATGTTAACAGATCAATTGATTATGTTAATCTACTATTTATAGTAGGTTAACAGAACAATATAGTAGGTTAATCAAGTATAATGTAGGTTAACCTACTACCTATAGTAGCTAATGAGAACAATTTATGTTGTTAAAATATTTTTAGTAGGTTAACAGTAACAATAGATTAGGTTAACGATTACTACCCATAGTAGGTTAACAAAACAATAGAGTATGTTAACGAAGTATGGAATAGGTTAACAAATCAATTGATTATTTTAACCTACTACCTATAGTAGGATAACGAGTAACAATAGAGTAGGTTAATCGAAGTATATTGTAGGTTAACCTACTAAAGAGTAGGTTAACCGAACTATAATGTAGGTTAACGAGAACAATTGATTCTTGTTAACCGAATAACATGAGTAGGTTAACGAGAACAATTGATTCGAGTTAACCGAATAACATGAGTAGGTTAATGAAGTGTGAATTAGGTTAATTGAACATGTTAATAAACTTAATAACCTAACCATCGGGATACATGATTAGGTAGATACGGATAATACGGACAACAATTACATGAATACGAACAACGATTATCCCCTGTATGTTGTTTCGATGGTTATCAGAGACCATCGGAATACACGATTAAGTAGATATGGACAATACGGACAACAATTATGTGAAAACGAACAATGGTTATCACCCGTATGTTGTTTCGATGATTATCGAAGACTATCGGGATACACGAGATACGGACAATACAGACAAAAATTACGTGAATATGAACAACGATTATCACCCGTATGGTGTTTCGATGGTTATCAGAGTCCATTGGGATTTACGATTAGGTAGATAAGGACAATACGGACAACAATTATGTGAATACGAACAATGGTTATCACCCGTATGTTGTTTCAATGAATATCAGAGACTATCGGGATACACAATTAGGTAGATACGGATAATACAGAAAACAATTACTTAGTAGGTTAACAAATTTGGTTAACTTATTTCACCTAATCTTCCAACCTACTCCAATCCTTCTGTTAACATAGTAGGTTAACCTACCGGGAATAGGTTAACCTATACATTGCTTAGTAAAATTTGGTTAACTTATTTCATCTACTATGTTAACATACTTTAATTCATCTGTTAACAGAGTAGGTTAACCTATACATTACTTAGCAAAATTTGGTTAACTTATTTCATCTAATCTGTTAACTTACTTCAATCCTCCTGTTAACAGAGTAGGTTAACCTACCTGGGATAGGTTAACTTATACATTACTTAGTAAAATTTAGTTAACTTATTTCATCTAATCTGTTAACCTACTTCAATTCACACCGTTAATGAGTAAGTTAACCTACCGAGTTGGGTTAATCTTTACATTACTTAGCAAAATTTGGTTAATTTATTTTATCTAATTTGTTAACCTACTTCAATCTTCATGTTAATAGAGTAGGTTAACTCGCACAAGTTAAGTTAACCTATACATTACTTAGCAAAACTTGGTTAACTTATTTCATCTAATTTGTTAACATACTTCAATCCACCGCTATCAGAGTAGGTTAACCTACTTGGATTAGGTTAAATAATAGAATCAAGTTAGGTTAATTAACTTAACACATGTAGGTTAACAGTGCATCTAATGAACTGAAGTTAGGTTAAAATGAACATTTAACAAAATCAAGTTAGGTTAATTAACGTAACTAAGTTAGGTTAATTAACCTAATACATGTAGGTTAACATGTGTATCTAATAGACCATAGTTAGGTTAAAATGAGCATTTAATAGAACCAAGTTATGTTAATTAACCTAACCCATATAGATTAACATGTGCATCTAACAGACCCTAATTAGGTTAAAATGAGCATTTAACAGAATCTAATTAGGTTAACATGAGCATTTAACAGAAGATAAAATTTTATTCGCAACAGAAGCAACTTTATTTAATCTCAGTTCTTTTTTCACATTGTTTTCCTCAACAGATTTCAAATAAATTATAAAATAAACATTAAACAATACATTTTTAAAAGTGCATATACTATTCTTAGTCCATCTAATCAGCCACTTCAACTGCATGTCTGAAGTTAACTTTATGGGTGTAGCTGAAAAATGTGTATTGGTAAGAAAAAGAAATCCAAACTCCATATCATATTCTGAAGAGTCTAAATTAATGATGTTTCCTATATCATGATGCAATTCCGTATAACGATGTATTCACGGATACATTAAGTGCGACAAGAACCGATTCTCCATTATCCCCATTCCATTTCCATATCCATTGACCTTGGTCATTCTTTTCAAAATCACCAAGTAACAAATAGCGAGGAGTGTCATATCTCGCATTTCAACAAAATAATTAAAATGACGTTAGCTAAGTAATAATGTAATCCATACGGATTAACATACCGCATGGTGATGGTTTTATGTTCCTTTAATTAGGGTCATTAAGTTCGGGTTGATCCATTATATGACGCCCGCTAAGTTTGGTCAACTAGTGGCTAATTAGAAAGTTTAACCGACTAAAAGTTTAGATTAACATACCAACAATTTAGGTTAATGCACCAACACATACCAACAATTTAAGTTAATGAGACCAAAGTGTAGGTTAACAGACAAACATTTTAGGTTAACAGACTTAAAGTGTAGGTTAACGTAACTAAAGTGTTAGGTTAACCGACCCATGGTGTAGGTTAACGAGACTTAGAGCGTAGGTTAACAGACCACAAGTATAGGTTAACCGACTTAAGGTGTAGGTTAACAGATCGAGAGAGTAGGTTAACTAACCTAAAGTATATGTTAACCGACCTTAACCAATCGCCTATCTTGTTAGGTTAACCAACTTAACTTCTTACCCACGTGACCTTCTTTAATTTGATGTAACACAGAACAAAGATCTTTCCAATTAATTCGCTCAATTCATGCCTATTAATCTAAATGCGCTAAAATAGGCCAACATATCATTTCACAATTACGATACCCACCTAATTCAAAATGAGAATGAACTAACTTATCAATTACTGAATGTCAAATTGTTGGCTTCTGTGTTGTTCACGCGATGCTTGTTCTCAACTTTGAAGATAACTTTTCTTCGCAATATGATAAATGAATTAATGTTAGATGCTTTTGTTCTCACAATAACAGAGAGCCATTGTGTTCAATAAATGAATTCAGCTTTTTTAATTTAATTCTATTTGGGTCATTAAAAGAGTATTTATGTCTTTGCATTTGAACCATTTTAGTAATTCTAATATCTTAATAAGGGTATTACATGTTTTTACATCAAAAGAAGCCTTTAAAACTTATTTGTTGAAAGTTAGGCTATTCCATTGTATAGGTTGTTTGACAAGGCTATTTAGCCAAATCCCCATATAGATTTGAATGGTCAAAAAATTGGTTCCTAATTTAGGAAAATCAAATTGATTACCTAATTTTCCTTTTCAATTCCAAAGACTTCTAATTGAATTCATATTGATTCCTTAATTTTCCTTTTTTAGTTCCATAGCCTTCTGATTTGAATTCAAACTGATTCCTTGATGTTTTTTCTAATTTTGCATACTTATAATTAAATTTAGAGGAGTGTCATCAACTCAAATTTTAATAAATTTCTTATAGATTTCATGAAATTTAATAGAATTTGACATATTTTCATATTATAGTTTTAGAATAGTTTTCTCAACTCAGATTTTAAAACATTTGTTAATATTTATAAATTTGAATGGATTTCATGAATTTGAATAGAATTCAACAAAAATTATAAGATTTCAACAGAATTCTATATTGTAAATTTCATTATATTCTTATGGATTTCTATGAATTTTCATGGATTTGTGGTCTTTTTATTAAAAATAGTAATTTTACATTGTTTTTATTCTAAATAATTTTATTCTAAATGGTATTAAACCAATTATCTAATTAATATTTACTAATATATTTATTTATATTTTTCAGCCCAATTGTTTAGTTCAGTGAATGGTCCTGGAGTATCAAAATGAAATTTTAAAGACGATGTTTGATAATTATACAAAAATATTTAAAAAAAAATCAATAAATTTTCCTTGCTAATATAAATTGAAAATCAAGAACAAGAGTTTACTACAAAAACTTGTGACACAAATTAAGGAGAGAGTCGATAGGAAGAGATGCGAGGAAAAGAGTTCGATTGAAATTTTGATGAGTGCGGATATAATTCCTAAAGAATTTGGTATTCATATTTATGAGCTCGAAATTCATGCAAATCTGTTTAAATCTTCTAATCAATAAAATTTTTAAAACCCCATAGTAATTGGGGACATCTAAATTTCTAACTAATATATTTAAATCTGAATTGAGAACACCTATATTTCAATTGATTTATTAAAATCGAGTTTGGAAAACCAAAATTTACATAGATTTTAAAATTCATTCAAATTGTCCCCTTTAATAGATTCTAATAGATTTCATTAGATTTATGGTCTTTTTATTAAAAATATATTTTATCTCGCTCAATTGTTAAAAGCAATTTGTCAACCATAACTTTTGAATTTTTTTTAAAATTTTACCATACCATTTCAAGTCTTTTTTTTTTTTTTTCCAAACCAAATTATGTCTTGACGAGAAACTTTCTCTAAAATTAATGTTGACAAGACAACTCTCCATAAAAGCACACAATTTTCCTTTTTAAAAAACTAGACTAATAGCCAAAAAAAAAAAAAAACAACTAATTCATGATATGTTGATACATATAACTTACATTTTAAATATTAAAAATGAGTAACAAGACGTTTTACTTTTAACAGAATTCTAAATTATAGAAGTTAATAGAGTTAGTACAATGTATTTGTGCTTTTTTTTTTTAGTTTAACCACTCATTGTGCACGAATGAAATATACATTTTAAGAAAATGCTAAGAAAGTGGTATAATGTCCGACTAGATTACTAAAATAAGAAAATTTATTACATTGTGATTAGAAAATAAAATAAATAACATTATCGTATATTAAAATAAACCAATAACTTTGTCATTTTAAATGAAAAATTCATAAAGTTGGAAATATGGGCAACATTTGAAGGACAATAGAATAAGGACGTGAAGAATTACAAATTGGACAAAAGATTTTCAAGTAAAATTTTATGTAAAATGTGAGAGGTTTGAGAGATGGATGGAGAAAGAGAAAAAGAGAGAAGTCAATTGATACAAAACAACTTGAGCAGAAATCGCATGTGAAATGTAAGAGGTTTGAGAGAGAGAGAGAGAGAGAGAGAGAAGCCAATTGAAATTTTGAGGTTTGGAGTTAGAATTGTTAAAAAATTTAGTAGTTATAATTATAGTTCCAAATCTATTGAAATATGTTAAAATCCATCAATTAATAAAATCTTAAGAAATTCAATAGTTATTGGGGACACTTAGATTTTTAAAGAATCTATTTAAATATGAGTTGAGTACATCTAAAATTTCAATGAAATCTATTAAAATATGAGTTTGAGACACTTAAATTTATATGAATTTTTTATATCCATTCAAATCTGAATTGATGACACCCTTAGGTTGATTATCAAAATTAAGAAATTATTTAGGAAAATCAAATTGATTACATAATTGATAGTTGAATTTAATTTTTTAAGTCATTTTAATAGGAATTCAAGTTGACCCCCTAATTTTCCTTTTTTGTTCCATGTCCTTCTAATTTGCACTTGGGGGTTGATTATCAAAATTAAGAAATTATTTAGGAAAATCAAATTGATTCCATAATTGATAGTTGAATTTAATTTTTTAAAGTCATTTTTATAGGGAATTCAAGTTGACCCCCTAATTTCCCTTTTTGTTCCATGTCCTTCTAATTTGCATTCAAATTGATTCATATATTTTCCTAATTTGAAGACTTCTAATTGAATGTAGATTGATTCTCAAATTTAGGAAATTTTTATGGAATTCAATTTGATTCAATAATTATCTTCTAATTGTGTAGCCTTCTAATTGATTCAAATTAATTTCCTAATTTTGGAGATTATTCAAGGAATTCAAATTGATTTTCTAATTTTCCTTTTCAATTCCATAGACTTTAAATTGAATTTCTTCCAAAAGAGGGGTCGACACAAGAGTCATATTGATAAAACCTAATGAAGAAAAGATTAAGTACTCGTTAATACTTGAATTCAAGGCCACCAATAATAACGCTGGAGTATGAGGTGGTTATAAGAGGGCTTTAGTATGCCCTCAAATGGGAGCTCGATCGATTAAAGTGAACAATGACTCCCAATTGGTGGTCATGTAAGTTCGGGCTGAATTTGAAACAAAATACGATCTAATGGTAGCATACTTGATGAAGACACAGGACTTACAACAAAGGTTTCAAGAATTGAAATCATAAAGATTGCCCGAAAGGACAATTTCTAGGTGATGCATTATCCCGTCTTGCCTCCGCTAATTCTAAAAATTAGGTGGGCATGACACCAGACAAACGTTGCTACAACCCGCTTTTTATAAACCATGATTGAAGAATGTAAAGTCGGAGAAACGATAACATGGATGGATTCTTTGAAATCTTATTTATGTGAAGAAATTCAACCGACCGATCCTATCAAGCAAGGCGATTGAGGACAAGAGCGGCGGATTTACTATCATCAACAACCATTTGTTTAAAATGGAGTTTCGATGCCCTATCTTAAATGTATTGACGCATAACAGGGTTTTTCATACTCACGAAGATACATTTGAGAATTTGCGGAAATCATCAAGGAGCTAACATGCTAGCTTTTAAAGCCATTAGAGCGAGGATATTATTGGCCGGCGATGAAGACCGATGCTAAAGAGCTAGTATAAAATGTGACGTCTCGCGAGACATGCCAACCTTATTCATGTACTAGTTGAATATTAGACTACGATCTTGGTATATGTCCATTTTACCAATGGGGATCAATTTGTTGGGTCCATTCCGATGGCAAGTCAACAGAGAAAATATCTACTAGTAACAATCGACTACTTCACTAAGTGGGTGGAGGCGAACCCTCACTAGTATAACCACTAGGAAAATATAGAGCTTTATGTGGAAGAATATTATTTGCAGATTTGAAATACCACGAGTGGTAATATTCGACAATCGAAAGTAGTTTTATAATAAAGAGTTCGAAGAATTTTGCACAAGCTATAAGATTGACCTAAGGAAGACATCGATCACGCACCCAAGAGCAAATGGTCAAATGGAAGTTACTAATCGGACTATTTTGTGGGACATAAAAACTAGGTTGGAAGAATGCAAGGGAGCCTGGGCAGATGAATTCCCTAATGTCCTATGGTCTTATCACACCACCCCAAGAGAATCGACTAGGGAGACTCTATATAAACTGTGTTTTGGACTCGAAGCAGTACTACCAACCGAAGTAATTGAGCCAACACCACTCATAATGATACAGCAAGCCAACATCGATCTTCATAAGGTCGAGCTTGAATTACTAGAAGGGGAGAGAGAAAAGGTATTTGTCAAAATGGTGGCCTATAAGCGAAGATCACCGTGCATATTTCGATCAAGTGTGAAACCCGAAAGTTTGAAAAATGAGATCTAGTTCTTTGAAATGCGTCTGCAGCGGGACATCGGCTAGACAAGTTAGATTCTAAGTGGGAAGGGCCATTTGAAGTCATCACAAAGGTAAAGCAGGGATCATACAGTTTAAAAAATCAGCAAAGAAAAGCAATTGGCCGACCATGGAACATCGAGCATTTAAAAAAATATTACCAATAAAATGTCTTAGTCTATTCTGCGTATCCTTTATACCCTTAGTCTATGTTACATATCTCTATGTTGCATATCTTTGTCACTTTTACAAATATAAATAAATATATGGATGTGAGGACAGATGATGACGCTAAGGATTTAGGTCACTGTATCTTAACCAGGTGCGTCCTCTGATTCCTCATAACCATAAATTTTTTCTATGATTACATTCTTTATCTAAACAAATGATGAAGATACTTGGTCAAGACCAAAAAAAGCGATCACGGTCGAGATGATCCTAAAAAATTAGATTATGGTCATAAATCTTCGAGATTTACTTCAACTAAGGTTGAAGAATATAGTCGAGATTATTCAAATAAAATTTTTTTTTGGCTACAGTCACAAAACTTCGATGATGATCGAATGTTAATAATGTTTGACTACGGTCATAATTAAGTTGCGTCGACCACGGTCGATCTACTTCTAAAAAAGGATAAATATCATTTTGTCAAAGGTAAACCAAACAAGAGAAGGCAAAAGTCACAAAGTCATAGAAGATGGCAACAAAGATTCAGTATCCAATCCGCAACAAAAGAAAAAATAACATGCAGGAAAAGAAAATGAGTTTTGGGATACACGGATGAGGATAAACCACCTCTACATCCGGTCGACTAAATATTTTCAAAAGACAGAAATAACAACCCAATCTTGACAAAATCGTGTTTCTAAGAGTAACATCAACCTTCCTCATTATCATCATCTTCATCATCCTCGGCCGAAAGCATAAAGGATGCCCAGAGAAATCCAAGTTGGGAAATTTTTCCATTAGCTATTCTTGGCTCTTTCTAAAGGCCATTTCTCACCCACGAACACCCACCATGCCCACGGTGGTCATATGTTTCTCGCCCTCCTTGAAAATCTCGACTGCTGCTTTAGAATGACTCTCAATAGATCCCTCCAACTCCTTCAGTTTATTTTCTAATTGTTTTAGAAGATCTTCCTGGTCTTGTAAGTTTTTCTCGATCTCAGCAATTTACCAGCTGCGATCAAATTGGGTTTTTCTACCAAGCTCCTGCGACAATCATTCAAAGCTTTTCTCTTTTCCTTAAGAGATTGACCTGTTTGCTCAATTTTCTCCATTTGATCACAGATTTTGCGAAAAGAAGCATGACGAAGAGAAATTATCTTAAAAAAAAAAAAAAAAGGAAATGATGTTACTATTAAAAAATAAAGAATGAGAATGAGTGAACATGATAAAGTACATACCGACGTTCTTCCATCATGATTGACCTTTCAAGGCTTACAGGTGATCTAGCTTTGCTTGCCTCGATCACTTCCCAATCTAAACAACTAGTGATGACTTGGCAATCTTCGGTTATCTTCTCAATCAGCCGTCTCATGTTACAAGTCAAGGAGTGATCGAATGTGCGACAGACAGAAACAGAATGAGCTACCTTAGTAGATGGAGTGACATGAGTTCCAGGTCGATAAGGTGTTGAAGACTCGTCTTGGTAGCTGAGTTGTTGACCAGTCAGTGGGATACCTTCCACCAAAGAAAGATCAGTAGAAGATGCATTTTTATGCCTTTTTCTCTGGCCTTGAGCATTTTTTCAAGCTAACTCCTCCAATCAGCATACATATCTACAAAAAAGAAAGAACCAGGAAAGATATAGCATCACGGGTCTAATACTATCACATAACAAGTATCGCGTCAGATGGGAAAATTAAAGTACGCCTACCATAAGGACGGCCGATACCAGCGAAAACCAAGGAGTCGTAAGTTATAACGTCATTTATAGAACGATCGAGGGGCTCAATAGCTCGTAAAATTATCAAGTTATCAATTTCGAGACTACTGTAAGAATGGGTGTTGTATTGAAATCATCATGTGGAATATGTGCCAATCAACGGAGAAGGCAAACATTCCATCGATTGGTTTGACAAAAAGTATCTATTTTTCCACCTCTTTGTTTGAAGAAGGACGGTTGGAAATCCTAAAGTGGTCATGAGAAGAGAGGCCTCGATCGCGATGGGAGAAAACTACATAACAATCATAACAATCAGGAGTTTTATTTCAAAAAAAACACGGAAAGCATCGACCGAGGGCTCAAGACCGTGCCATAAACATACAAGGAGGTAATAATTTAACATCCTTAATGCATTTGGTACAAGTTGACCCGGGAGACAGATTATGAGTCTGAAAAATTCTACCAAAAAGGATGAAGATGGAATCTAAGATCGGCCTTAAGGCTATCTTGATAAATAGCCACTTCTCTAGGGCTGCCTTACGGAGAGATATTCGGTCGAACTCGGAGCTCTATACGTATGTGTACTGGCGAGAAAAAATGGTTGATCGTATGCTTAAGAGATTTATCGCTATATGTCTTTGGGGTGATGGGGTATTTTCTAAAGAGTTGCTCGGCCGATCATCGATTGAATGTGAGTTGATCGATTGGCGTTTTCATTCCTAATACGACGTATTACCATTGCAACAAAAACAAATCAAGAAGAGAAAGATGAAGAAAATATCACGTCAATAATATAGTTGAAATATGAAAACTATCGGGCGTAATTAATCTTGGGGGTCCAGTCGCCATCAAAGGAATGCCGTTCACTTCCAACATGCAAGTATCGAGAAAATTCGATGGATTCGATGGATGCCAAAAGTTAAAAGAAAATTCTATTTTAGACAAAACAACGGGTGGTGTTTGCTCTCTTGAAGAACTATCTAGATTAATAGCGTTCATAAAAGGTCGGTTGGAAGGAAAATAAGTAGAATTGTTGGGAAGATCAAAGAAAGAAAAAGAAGAAGATGGAGTACATATTTCATGTTTGAAAAGAAATAAAAATGAAATAGATACTTGAATAAGGGAAGTTCAACCGCAAAAAAAAAAATTTGAAAATTTGAAAAGGCGGGACAAAGTAATCATGATGACACAGTTTCCAAGCCACTAACACCGCCTTACCTGTAACCCTAGAGACATGCTAGCCATTAATGAAGTCGGTCATGACAATTGGTGACATGATTGAATGGGCGATTTGTAAGAGCAGAAAGAGATTGACCGCAAGTCAATGATGGCAAACAACTTGTATCACACTCAAGTTTTAAAATTTTCATAAAATTAAGAGTGGGGACTAACGATATCGAGCGTAGTTTTAATTAGAACCGGTCGTGTTATTTTGTAAATTAAAGTAGTTTCATAATTGATCGGTTGATATGTATAAAAACTTTAGACCGGGATTGTATATGAATTATCGACCATGATGCATCTGTAATTCCTGCCTATAAATAAACCATCTTTTCCATTCAAGGAAAAGAGATAGAAAAATACACTTCTATCACAGAACATACAGCAGAAGAAGGTATACATTATGTTTAAATTTATGTACGATATTCTAGCATCAAAGAATTGTACTGGAACTATCAACATTTTTTTTACTTTTTCCAATTTTGGGAAAGTTAAATTGTGGGTGTGTAAGAAAATTTAATAAAAAAAAAGGAAAAAGTAAATACGTAAGGCAAACATATGATTGTGTAGGAAGTGTTCATACTTCGAGTAATTTAATGAGGGTCTTTTTTACAGGCAATTTTTATAAGCGGCGAGTTGTTTGCCGATTCAGTACACTACTTGCTCTGCCTCTACTATTTCACTGCGTGGAATGTGTGTGGCTGCAGATTTCGGGGTTCTGAAGCCCCATCCGGCATAATAGGCGATGGTTTTATGTGTGTGTCAGAGAGAAATATAGTTTGCTTTGAAAGGTTTAAGTCCCCACCAATATGGTGCGTGCAGAGTGGCTGCATGATTGAAGGGGAGAAAATGGGTAAATATCGTATTGGTGTAGATCTTTTTGTTATTTGTTCAGTTCGATACAAAATTATTGAACTATTTTATAAGTCGCATGGTCCGGTTTGAATCTCAATGAATTAATTTTACTGACAGTCACTGAAATTTCAGCAAAATTATAAAACGGTCATTAAAGTTGTAAAGTTTCAATACTAGTCACTAAAGTATACTTACGCATTCATCGACGATCACTCTATTAAATTGTCGGCATGAATTGATGACGTGTCACTATTAATTGTCAGCATAACTGATTGTAAATGAAGCAATGTATTGATTAAAATGAAGATTGAAGTTCTTAGAGAATCGTAACTGAACTATCACCTATTAGGATTTCATTTGATTTTTAAAGGTATTTGTTCTATTAACAGTTAAACCCTAGGTTAACAGAAGAAAATGTCATGTTAACAGGCCAAATAGTTAGGTTAACCAACCAACATTTTGTTAATGGCAAACAATAGGTTAACCTAAGAAAGTCACCTGTTAACCTAACCGAAATGTTCTGTTAACCCAAGAAAGTCACATGTTAACCTTATTTCAGTTAACATACACCATTGTTCTGTTAACCTACCAAAATGTAACCTGTTAACCGAATATATATAACCTGTTAACCGAACAAATTGTTAGGTTAACAGAACATTGTTGTCTGTTAACAGAAGAGTTTATTAACGTACAGGAATATTTCTGTTAATAGACAAAAGGTATGTTAATTTTAGGAAGTCACCTGTTAACATGCACAAATGTTAGGTTAATAGACTATTTTGTTCCTGTTAACCGAAATTTGTGTTAGGCTAATGAATATATCACCGTTAATGTAAGAATATGTCAATAAACCTGCATTCCATTGCCATGCTTTAATATATCGATTAACTATTTCATGTATTTTGTTTTATTTTGTTTATTAAGTTATTAAATGTTTATTTTTATTGCGGGATGGAGTATGCACTTGAATGTGGATTATGTGAATTTCTTGGAAAGGTGACTGCTAATTGTAATATTACAAACATCAAGAATGTTGAGAATGCTCTTGATGACCACCACAAAGCGAGTTGTGCCGCTCATGCTTTTGGAATTTCTATCAGGTTAGGTGCATGCAGTTCTCGGGCCAAATAATTGACAATTTATGGCTTTATTTGGTAAAGTCAAAAAACAGATTTAACCGTGGGTTTGTATTAAGGGATAAGAAGGTGGCCAGGTTCAGTTTGATAGAGTTTTTTATTGTCACTGGTCTTATCAGCGCTGCTCGTACAAAACGATTACATCTCCATGTGGCAGAAGAAGCTAGCAGCCGATTTGTACACACAAAACTATTATCTGTAGGATAGGATTATTCTTTTAACAGATGGATACTGTTTTGTACATTTGTATTATTTTTGTACATTTGTATTATTTCTGATTTAAGTTCTATACGTTTTGTACATTTGTAAATATGATAATAGATGTAGTATTTCTGTTGCTGTGATGATTTAACAGATGAGTCTGTTAACAGATTTCAACATGAGTATGTTAATAGATGAGTCTGTTAACATATTTCAACATGAATAGGTTAACAGATCGTCTGTTAACAGATGATTTAACAGATGAGTCTGTTAATAGATAAATTGGTGTGGATGAGTTTGTTAACAGATGTACATTTGTAAACAGGTGGATTTAACAGATGGGGTACTAATAACCTAACACCCGTTGGTTAATCGACTCTATTAATATACTACATAAGGTAGGTTAACAGGAAGATTGAAGTAGGTTATGATTAGATGAAATAAGTTAACCAAATTTTGCTAAGTAATGTATAGGTTAACCTAACCGGTAGGTTAACCTATTACATTAACATGTGGATTGAAATAGGTTAAAAGATAAAATGAAAAAGCTAACCAATTTTGTTAAGTAATGTATACGTTAACCTAACCCAAGTAGGTTAACATACTGTTAACAGGAGGACTAAAGTAGGTTAACAGATTAGGCGAAATAAGTTAACCAAATTTTCCTAAGTAATGTATCGTAGGTTAACCTACTATATTAACAGGATGATTGAAGTAGGTTAATGATTAGATAAAATAAGTTAACCAAATTTTCTAAGTAATGTATAGGTTAACCTACTTTGTTAACAGGAGGATTGAAGTAGGTTAGCATTAGATGAAATAAGTTAATCAAATTTTGCTAAGTAATGTATAGGTTAACTTAACCTGTAGGTTAACCTACTGCTAATGAGGAAGATTGAAGTAGGTCAACGATTAGATGAAATAAGTTAACCAAATTTTCCTAAGTAATGTATAGGTTAACCTAACTTGAGGCATGTTAACCTACTCTAATAGCAGGAGGATTGAAGTAGATTAATGATTATATAAAATAAGTTAATCAAATTTTCCTAAGTAATGTATATGTTAACCTTACCTAAGTAGGTTAAGGTTAGGTTAACCTATTTTGTTAACAGGAGGATTGGAGTAGGTTAACAAATTAGATGAACTAAGTTAACCAAATTTTCCTAAGTAATGTATAGGTTAACCTAACCCAGGTAGGTTAACCTACTATGTTAACAAGTGGATTGAAGTAGGTTAACAGATTAGATGAAATAAGTTAACCAATTTTTCTAAGTAATGTATAGGTTAACCTACTCTCTTAACAGGAAGATTGAAGTAGGTTAATGATTAGATAAAATAAGTTAACCAAATTTGCTAAGTAATGTTAGGTTAACCTAACCTGGTAGGTTAACAGAACAATTAGGTTGTTAACATACTTGTTAGTAGGTTAACATACTTGAGTAGATTCGGTTAACCTACTTAATAAAATAGGTTAATAAGTAGGTTAACATAAAAATTGATTAGGTTAACCTACTACCATAGTAGGATAATAAGACAATTGATATTGTTAAAATACTTCTTAATAGGTTAAAAGAACAATAGAGTAGGTTAACAAAACAATAGAATATGTTAACAGATCAATTGATTATGTTAATCTACTATTTATAGTAGGTTAACAGAACAATATAGTAGGTTAATCGAAGTATAATGTAGGTTAACCTACTACCTATAGTAGCTTAACAGAACAATTTATGTTGTTAAAATATTTTTTAGTAGGTTAACAGAACAATAGATTAGGTTAACGTACTACCCATAGTAGGTTAACAAAACAATAGAGTATGTTAACGAAGTATGGAATAGGTTAACAAATCAATTGATTATTTTAACCTACTACCTATAGTAGGATAACAGAACAATAGAGTAGGTTAATCGAAGTATATTGTAGGTTAACCTACTAAAGAGTAGGTTAACCGAACTATAATGTAGGTTAACAGAACAATTGATTCGGTTAACCGAATAACATGAGTAGGTTAACAGAACAATTGATTCGGTTAACCGAATAACATGAGTAGGTTAACAGAAGTGTGAATTAGGTTAATTGAACATGTTAATAAACTTAATAACCTAACCATCGGGATACATGATTAGGTAGATACGGATAATACGGACAACAATTACATGAATACGAACAACGATTATCCCTTGTATGTTGTTTCGATGGTTATCAGAGACCATCGGAATACACGATTAAGTAGATATGGACAATACGGACAACAATTATGTGAAAACGAACAACGGTTATCACCCGTATGTTGTTTCGATGATTATCGAAGACTATCGGGATACACGAGATACGGACAATACAGACAAAAATTACGTGAATATGAACAACGATTATCACCCGTATGGTGTTTCGATGGTTATCAGAGTCCATTGGGATTTAAGATTAGGTAGATAAGGACAATACGGACAACAATTACGTGAATACGAACAATGGTTATCACCCGTATGTTGTTTCAATGAATATCAGAGACTATCGGGATACACAATTAGGTAGATACGGATAATACAGAAAACAATTACTTAGTAGGTTAACAAATTTGGTTAACTTATTTCACCTAATCTTCCAACCTACTCCAATCATACATTAACATAGTAGGTTAACCTCACAGGAATAGGTTAACCTATACATTGCTTAGTAAAATTTGGTTAACTTATTTCATCTACTATGTTAACATACTTTAATTCATCTCATATTAGCAGTAGGTTAACCTATACATTACTTAGCAAAATTTGGTTAACTTATTTCATCTAACTGTTAACTTACTTCAATCCTCCACATTAGCAGAGTAGGTTGACCTACCAGGATAGGTTAACTTATACATTACTTAGTAAAATTTAGTTAACTTATTTCATCTAATCTGTTAACCTACTTCAATTCACCTGTTAACAGAGTAAGTTAACCTACCTGAGTTGGGTTAATCTTTACATTACTTAGCAAAATTTGGTTAATTTATTTTATCTAATTTGTTAACCTACTTCAATCTTCATGTTAATAGAGTAGGTTAACCTACCTGGGTTAAGTTAACCTATACATTACTTAGCAAAACTTGGTTAACTTATTTCATCTAATTTGTTAACATACTTCAATCCACCTGCTAACAGAGTAGGTTAACCTACTTGGATTAGGTTAAATAATAGAATCAAGTTAGGTTAATTAACTTAACACATGTAGGTTAACAGGTGCATCTAACAGAGCCTAGTTAGGTTAAAATGAACATTTAACAAAATCAAGTTAGGTTAATTAACAGAACTAAGTTAGGTTAATTAACCTAATACATGTAGGTTAACATGTGTATCTAATAGACCATAGTTAGGTTAAAATGAGCATTTAATAGAACCAAGTTATGTTAATTAACCTAACCCATATAGATTAACATGTGCATCTAACAGACCCTAATTAGGTTAAAATGAGCATTTAACAGAATCTAATTAGGTTAACATGAGCATTTAATGAAGATAAAATTTTATTCATAATGAAGCAACTTTATTTAATCTCAGGTTTTTTTCACATTGTTTTCCTCAATGATTTCAAATAAATTATAAAATAAACATTAAACAATACATTTTTAAAAGTGCATATACTATTCTTAGTCCATCTAATCAGCCACTTCAACTGCATGTCTGAAGTTAACTTTATGGGTGTAGATGAAAAATGTGTATTGGTAAGAAAAAGAAATCCAAACTCCATATCATATTCGAAGAGTCTAAATTAATGATGTTTCCTATATCATGATGCAATTCCAGTATCACGATGTATTCACGGATACATTAAGTGCAAAGAATCGATTCTCCATTATCCCCATTCCATTTCCATATCCATTGACCTTGGTCATTCTTTTCAAAATCACCGAAGTAACAAATAGCGAGGAGTGTCATATCTGCATTTCAACAAAATAATTAAAATGACGTTAGCTAAGTAATAACAGAAATCCATATGGACTGTTAACATACTGCATGGTGATGGTTTTTATGTTCCTTTTAATTAGGGCTGTTAAGTTCAGTTGATCCATTATATGACGTCTGCTAAGTTTGGTCAACTAGTGGCTAATTAGAAAGTTTAACCGACTAAAAGTTTAGATTAACATACCAACAATTTAGGTTAACAGACCAACACATACCAACAATTTAAGTTAACAGACCAAAGTGTAGGTTAACAGACAAACATTTTAGGTTAACAGACTTAAAGTGTAGGTTAACAGAACTAAAGTGTTAGGTTAACCGACCTATGGTGTAGGTTAACAGACTTAGAGCGTAGGCTAACAGACCACAAGTATAGGTTAACCGACTTAAGGTGTAGGTTAACGGACTGAGAGAGTAGGTTAACTAACCTAAAGTATATGTTAACCGACCTTAACCAATCAGCTATCTTGTTAGGTTAACCAACTTAACTTCTTACCTACGTGACCTTCTTTAATTTGACAGAACACAGGAACAAAGATCTTTCCAATTAATTCGTTCAATTCATGCCTATTAATCTAAATGCGCTAAAATAGGTCAACATATCATTTCACAATTACGATACCCACCTAATTCAAAATGAGAATGAACTAACTTATCAATTACGAATGTCAAATTGTTGGCTTACAGGTTGTTCACTGTGATGCTTGTTCTCAACTTTGAAGATAACTTTTCTTTCGCAATATGATAAATGAATTAATGTTAGATGCGTTTTTGTTCTCACAATAACAGGAGCCATTGTGTTTAATAAATGAATTCAGTTTTTTAATTTAATTCTATTTGGGTCATTAAAAGAGTATTTATGTCTTTTGCATTTGAACCATTTTAGTAATTCTAATATCTTAATAAGGGTATTACTGTCTTTTACATCAAAAGAAGCCTTTAAAACTTATTTGTTGAAAGTTAGGCTATTCCATTGTATAGGTTGTTTGACAAGGCTATTTAGCCAAATCCCCCATATAGATTTGAATGGTCAAAAAAATTGGTTCCTAATTTAGGAAAATCAAATTGATTACCTAATTTTCCTTTTCAATTCCAAAGACTTCTAATTGAATTCATATTGATTCCTTAATTTTCCTTTTTAGTTCCATAGCCTTCGATTTGAATTCAAACCGATTCCTTGATGTTTTTCTAATTTTGCATACTTATAATTAAATTTAGAGGAGTGTCATCAACTCAAATTTTAATAAATTTCTTATAGATTTCATGAAATTTAATAGAATTTGACATATTTTCATATTATAGTTTTAGAATAGTTTTCTCAACTCGATTTTAAAACATTTGTTAATATTTATAAATTTGAATGGATTTCATGAATTTGAATAGAATTCAACAAAATTATAAGATTTCAACAGAATTCTATATTGTAAATTTCATTATATTCTTATGGATTTCTATGAATTTTCATGGATTTGTGGTCTTTTTTATTAAAAATAGTAATTTTACATTGTTTTTATTCTAAATAATTTTATTCTAAATGGTATTAAACCAATTATCTAATTAATATTTACTAATATATTTATTTATATTTTTCACCCAATTGTTTAGTTCAAGTTGAATGGTCACGGAGTATCAAAAATGAAATTTTAAAGACGATGTTTGATAATTATACAAAAATATTTAAAAAAATCAATAAATTTCCATACTAATATAAATTGAAAATCAAGAACAAGAGTTTACTACAAAAACTTGTGACACAAATTAAGGAGAGAGTCAATAGGAAGAGATGCGAGGAAAAGAGTTCGATTGAAATTTTGATGAGTGCGGATATAATTCCTAAAGAATTTGGTATTCATATTTATGAGCTCGAAATTCATGCAAATCTGTTTAAATCTTCTAATCAATAAAATTTTTAAAACCCCATAGTAATTGGGGACATCTAAATTTCTAACTAATATATTTAAATCGAATTGAGAACACCTATATTTCAATTGATTTATTAAAATCTGAGTTTGGAAAACCAAAATTTACATAGATTTTTAAAATTCATTCAAATTGCCCCCTTTAATAGATTCTAATAGATTTCATTAGATTTATGGTCTTTTTATTAAAAATATATTTTTATCTGCTCAATTGTTAAAAGCAATTTGTCAACCATAACTTTTGAATTTTTTTTAAAATTTTACCATACCATTTCAAGTTTTTTTTTTTCCAAACCAAATTATGTCTTGACGAGAAACTTTCTCTAAAATTAATGTTGACAAGACAACTCTCCATAAAAGCACACAATTTTCCTTTTTAAAAACTAGACTAATAGCCAAAAAAAAAAAAAAAACAACTAATTCATGATATGTTGATACATATAACTTACATTTTAAATATTAAAATGAGTAACAAGACGTTTTACTTTTAATAGAATTCTAAATTATAGAAGTTAATAGAGTTAGTACAATGTATTTGTGCTTTTTTTTTTTTTAGTTTAACCACTCATTGTGCACGAATGAAATATACATTTTTAAGAAAATGCTAAGAAAGTGGTATAATGTCTGACTAGATTACTAAAATAAGAAAATTTATTACATTGTGATTAGAAAATAAAATAAATAACATTATCGTATATTAAAATAAACCAATAACTTTGTCATTTTAAATGAAAAATTCATAAAGTTGGAAATATGGGCAACATTTGAAGGAAAATAGAATAAAGACGTGAAGAATTACAAATTGGACAAAAGATTTTCAAGTAAAATTTTATGTAAAATGTGAGAGGTTTGAGAGATGGATGGAGAAAGAGAGAAAAAAGAGAGAAGTCAATTGATACAAAACAACTTGAGCAGAAATCGCATGTGAAATGTAAGAGGTTTTTGAGAGAGAGAGAGAGAGAGAGAGAGAGAGAGAGAGAGAAGCCAATTGAAATTTTGAGGTTTGGAGTTAGAATTGTTAAAAAATTTAGTAGTTATAATTATAGTTCCAAATCTATTGAAATATGTTAAAATCCATCAATTAATAAAATCTTAAGAAATTCAATAGTTATTGGGGACACTTAGATTTTTAAAGAATCTATTTAAATATGAGTTGAGTACATCTAAAATTTCAATGAAATCTATTAAAATATGAGTTTGAGACACTTAAATTTATATGAATTTTTTAAATCCATTCAAATCTGAATTGATGACACCCCTTAGGTTGATTATCAAAATTAAGAAATTATTTAGGAAAATCAAATTGATTACATAATTGATAGTTGAATTTAATTTTTAAGTCATTTTAATAGGGAATTCAAGTTGACCCCTAATTTTCCTTTTTTTGTTCCATGTCCTTCTAATTTGCACTTGGGGTTGATTATCAAAATTAAGAAATTATTTAGGAAAATCAAATTGATTCCATAATTGATAGTTGAATTTAATTTTTTTAAAGTCATTTTTATAGGGAATTCAAGTTGACCCCCTAATTTCCCCTTTTTGTTCCATGTCCTTCTAATTTGCATTCAAATTGATTCATATATTTTCCTAATTTGAAGACTTCTAATTGAATGTAGATTGATTCTCAAATTTAGGAAATTTTTTATGGAATTCAATTTGATTCAATAATTATCTTCTAATTGTGTAGCCTTCTAATTGATTCAAATTAATTTCCTAATTTTGGAGATTATTCAAGGAATTCAAATTGATTTTCTAATTTTCCTTTTCAATTCCATAGACTTTAAATTGAATTCAATTTGACCCCACACTTTTTCTTTCTGGTTCCATAGCCTTCTAATTTGAACTCAAATTGATTCATTAATTTTCCTAATTTGGCATATTCAATTGAATGTAGATTGATTCTGCAATTTAGGAAATTATTTAAGGAATTCAATTTGATTCCATAATTTTCTTATTTAAAGGAGTTTTCATCAATCCAAATAAGATTGAAGCAGTAACCAAATGCATCAACCAACTAAGAACATCTCTATGAACTCCGTCTATTGAAGTCTACGTGGCAGTAAAATAGACCGACTTCCAGTCCATGTGGCACTACGTCTATTAAATAGACGGTCAAATTAAAAATTCATCTACAATTGATTTTGTTTAAAACTAATATTACGCTTATATAACATTAATTTTTTTAAAATTGGTGGGTCCTCAATTTTTATTTCCCTTGTCCTATTTTTTTTTTAATAAAATGCTGAGTTGTATTTAAATTTACTGAGTCACTCCGTCTAGAAGTTCATCTAAATTTAGACAAAGTCTATTTTTTGTTGTGCCACATCAGTTAGACGGAGTCCTCGTCAGCATGCATTGGAGATAGTTTTTTTTATTACTTCATGTATCTGTGCTTATGCGGCACGTCTAAAAAACAATAGACGAAATGCATTGAAGATGCTCTTATCAACGAAGTATGGAATTTCTAGGACTCACGGGATATTATCGTTGATTCGTAAAGGGATTTTCAAAAATTATCGTCAACACATGAAGAGACTGACTTTTGCTTTCTAAGACATGTGTGGTATACATCAATGCTTCAAAGAACGGACTAGCTAGGTTGCATATTAATGTAAAAATAAATGGTTATTGCTTATGCTTTAAGTCAACTCAAGGAGTATGAAAATAATAACACCACGCACGGTATCATGTCATTCTTGTTTTCATTGTGCCAACTTTCTATAAAGAGTTACATCAAGCACTAGACACTCGACTCTCTTTTAACAAAACCTTTAATCCTCAACCAACGGCCAATCAGATGGTACCTTTCAAACTCTTGGGGATACTACATGCAAGTACATTGAACATCTCATGAATGATGGAGTTAATTGTTGGAAAATATATTGGGCAAATAGAATTTTCACCAATGAATGTGAAATTGAATCCCATATTGGTTGAGAATTGGGATTGGGAGAGGAGCCTTAAAAGGGATTGCAATCCCACATTGGTTAGAAATGAAAAAGTGGGAATTTATGGGGACTATAAATACTAGTTGCATCCCACATTGGAAATGTGAAAAACTTAGTTGTCCCACATCGGATAAAAATAAGATTGTGGACCAATTTATATATGGTTTCCAATTTGTAAAGTATAACCATTTGTTGCATAGAGACTCCTCCATGGCTTACGCGCCCGCAGGGGGGGTGCAAATCTTGGACCGACTTGGCCTTCGAGCCTTGAACTTGTGTGCGGGCGCGACCTGGGGATCGAATGAACCAAAAATTGGCCACAAAATGTAAGCCACGTTTTAGAATTTTGTTTTACGTTTTTTCATTTAAAAGGTAGTATGCACTGATTGCAAAATGAAGGTATGAAGCTATTTTTAATTCAAACATTATAACCACAAATAGTCAAAATATTCAAAGATCAAGCACGCAACTGACAGAGAATAAGCAGGTAGGCCGCTTGAGGTAATAAAGTTATAAGTTTTTTCCTAAAATCAATTCCAATTACTTAGAGATATAGTATAAATGTAGCACTCAGCATGGGACACAGTCAATTATAAGTTTTTTCCTAAAATCAATTCCAATTACTTAGAGATATAGTATAAATGTATCACTCAGCATGGGACACAGTCAAGACAAAAAAGAAAGAAAGAAAAACCAAGGTTTGAATATTGTTTCCACCTCTAATGAAGATTTTGGTCGGGTTTATGTGTTAATGAATTCTGAATCCACTTAATTATCTCAATTGCATGAATGGATATTAGATTCTGTGCATCATTTCATATTACATCACATAAAAATAGTTTGAAAACTTGCATAAATATAAGTATGGTAATGTAGTAATGGGTAATAACCTTACATGCAAAGTGGTTGGGATTTAGGACATTAGTATTAAATTTGATACATGATATGTGTTCAATTTAAAATGAGTTGGATATGTTCCTGAAATGGCTAAGAATCTTATTTCAGTATGAGAATTAGAAGAGAGTGGACAACTAGTAAAATTGAAAAAGGGATGTTAAAAATGATTAAGGATGCTATTGTGATTTGTAAAGAGGTGAGAAGAAATGGCATATACATTGCTACTACTGAAGTAATGGAAGGTTTAGATTTCTCTATTTCTTGCACACACACTGATGATACACACAAATGGCACAATAGACTTGCACGTGTGAGTGTTAAGGGGCTTAAACTCCTTAATGATAAAGGCGTACTTGGTAAAAACTGAATTTCTAACATACCATTATACGATAATTGTGTGCTTGAAAAATATCATAAACTATTGGATTGACTATGTAGACACACATGCATGAGTCGAGTATCGGATGAGTGAAATTTGATTTTGGTAGCATGATTTAGATGTTTCTTATGAATTGTTTGATGTGTTTAAAAAACGTGAGACAAATACGGCAAACTATCTATTATAGTAAATTTTAATATTGTGTACTTGATTGTTTAAGTAAATAATCATGTTCGAGTACGAACAAATGTTCAAGTTTGGTGGTATTTGATAAGTGTCGTTTTACACTTATCTAGACTATCAAAAGTTAACGATTGTAAGTACTCTTAAATCTTATGTGAATTTCTACTTAATTGTGTGTTGATTTGATTGATTTATGTCAAAATCCAAGTTCGTATGGAATTAAAGAAAAACAAAGCAAAATAGATGAAAAATGACTGAAAGTGCACGAAGACTTAGAAATTGGGACTAACTTTCAAAAATCTAAAAGTAGAAGGACTTATTGTACAAATAATCGGGGACTTAAGCGTAGAATTTTAGTTTCCTTATTTTAGTCAAACTCTAGTTTGGTAATTCTTGGGAGACAAGATCTCTACACTATATTAGGATTTTGGGATATATAAATAAGAAAGAGAATGATTTATTACCATATTTCATATTCCATAAATGATGTTCTTGAATCATTGAGAAAGAGATAGAAAAATAGATGAAGAACGACGGTAAGATTGAAGATTGGAACTTGGAGACAAGAATTCTTGGTGCAAGATATCCAACGTCTTTTCAACTTTTATTCAAGATCTAGTTATGTATTCTCGAACTTTTAATCTTGTTTTTCTACCGAATTATGAGTAGCTAAATATTTAATTTTGATGAACGATGTAACCTAGTTTAATTCTTTATTTTTGACTCTCAAATTTTGCTTATAAATTATTTATATATTTAATTTACTTGTTTTCTTAATGTTTGGAATAATTGGTCATTATTTCATTGATTTGTGGATTGTAATTAATTGGGAGGTAAATTATTAATCTAGACCACATAGTAAAATCTGGCAATATGATAAAAGGTAGATATACGCTTTTATTATTGTCGCGGTCTTGAATTGAATTTCTAGGTGATTTAATCCATCTAATTAAGGATCATTCTGACTTTATAAGTTGACTTAATTAAATAAGACTAATTTGAACTCGAGAGAGGTAAATTATGTTAAATTCGTGAATTCGACCTAATACAACATTAGAAATAAATCTTGAGATGAGAAATTAAATATGACAACTATGGTGAACTCGTGAATCCAAATTCTTTAACTATCATTCTTGATAAATTCTTGATATTTGTGTTCACATATGTTATTATATTGTTTTCTTAAATTGATAGTTACACGTTAATAGTTAAAATAAACAATTCTATATTATTTTCAATAGATTATGATTGAGATTAATCGAACTGATATATAAATAAGATAGTCTTCGTGTGAACGATAATTCGAACTCAATAAGTCCACTTTATTACTTGTATGCGATATTGTTCACTTGCAATTACATAATTTCTCACAGCAATATCGAAATAAAATTTATAATATAAAACTCAAACCAGATTTTTAACGTTTTCAAATTAATTATTCAAAATTATATTAATACAAATCGTCAAAAATTTAATCTTGTATTTAACTAAATTATAATTATTTATTAGTTTTAGTTAATATTTTAATTTGTTCTTAGGCAAACAAATTTTAAAAAGTTAAATCAATTCGGTTAAGGTTAATTTAATTGTGTATAACTATCTAAATCTAGTACGATCATTGGACTCTAAATTCATTATATTACTTATGCGATCCCTACACTTGCAGTACAAAATAAATTGCTAACAAGTTTTTAACTTCGTTGCCAGACATTTTTTTTAGTTCTTTTTCAATTATTTAGCACTAATTCAAACTATATTATTTTATTATTTTTCAGTTTATTTCAGTGTTTTGATGTTTCGGTCAAAACATCAAAACACTCAAAATAAGGAAAATAAAAATTCTTTAAAAAATTATAGCAAAAAAAAAAAAAAAAAAAAATTGTAAGATTCACCAACTTGAAATTGTATATATTACTTGATGATATATTATCATAAAATTATTCTATTTTACTAAATAATCAAATTTATTGAATAAAATGTCATAAAATAATTTCTCAAAATCTCGAACAAAATGTATTTTCTAGTTTTATATTTTGAAAAATAGTTTTTCAAAATGACAAACTAAACGTATTTTCAGCAATTTTAAAACAAACTCTCAAAATGGAAAACTGAAAATGAATTTAAAACTCAAAACTGAAAAATGAAACGTAAAAAGAACGGACCATTAGGCTAAACTAGTTCTTGATTACTTATGGTATATTTGATAATGACTAGTTAGAAACACGTGCATTGCACGTGATTTCGCAATAATTTTGCTAATTTTTATTTTTTAATTGTTGAAATGTTAAAATGTTAAAGTAGCAATTATAATAAGATAAAAAAAATACAGCTCTTGATAACATGTTTTATTGTATTGTTTGATATTATAATGAATAATTTTGATATTTTATTTACATTCATAGATGTGTAATAGCAATTAGAGTTGAGTTTTATATTGTGTTAATACCAACACTAATTTGAACTCAGTAAATACATTTTGGTGATTTAAACTTTGATGTTTGACGAACTATTGATATCCATTTTTATGGAATTGATGTTATGAAGAAAAAGAATTTGACAAACTTCTAATAATTGTAAGATTCCTAGATTCTCAATTCAATATTTGTTTCAATAGGAGTTGAATTAAGTCTCAGAAATAGCAAAACTAACTGTTGTGCGATTTAAATCCCGCAAGTGGACGGATCGTTTATAAGTAATAAAGTGAAGAATGAAGTGTCGAACCCACGAGGACTAGATATCAATTTAACCTATTAATTTATAACCTAAATTCTAACAATATGAAAACACAGACTCAAATTGGTTTGTGTGATTCTATACTATTTTAATTAAAACTAAATTATCAAACAATTAACTGTAAAATAGTGAGAACGAATTCAAGATCTACTAACACTAAGATTTGCGAATCCACCAACACTTTCTTTAATCAAATATTTGTTTAACCGTTTTAGCTTATAATTACCATAGATTGAAAATCGGCGTTCCTAAAATAATCAAAAGCCTCTCTCGATGGTCAATCAATTCTATATGTTATGCGAGCCTAATTATCTCTAATTAAGCTTCGAACATAAACACATGCATTAAAATCTCAAGAACACCTAAATGGATTTCATAAAGCATAATAGTAATTTCTATCTATTATTGGACCCTATGTTATTCAATACCACGTGCTTAATCTATATTGAATCTCTCGACTTCAATATAAATCACAATATATTCTAATGGTGATCGGGCATTAAAATAATAGAAAAAGCGCATAAAGAATAATCAACCCAAAAGCAATTAATGACTAAAACGGAAAAACTTCTAATTAATTAGAAATCATGAGGTTTCATCGTTCATCCTAGAAAAAGTAAATTAAGCTGGACATGATTATGTAGAATAATACAAGTATTGTATAAATCATGATCCGTGAAAAGAAAAAAGAAAAAGTAATAAATACAACCCGTGACTCTTCTGTTGAAGAATCTTCAATCCCGTGCCTTGATCTTCGATTCTCCTCTTGTATCTTGTTCCCAAAATTGCCTCCAAACGCTCACGAATTCGGCTCTCAAAACACTTTCTAAGTATGAGTTAATAACTCATATTTATAGTTACCTAATTGTGCCCCAAAAGATCTCAAAATATTATAAAATTTGTGGGCCAAAAGGTTTCCTAATCGGATTATAACTCAAAAAGGAAAATAAAAATCCCACAGCAAAATTAACATTGGGCGACTGTTTTTCAAACGGCCATAACTTATTGTAGAAAGCTCCAAATTGAGATCCGTAAAAAGTGGTGGACTTTTAATTTGATTATATTTCAATGGTATATCATTTACTCGTCAATTTCACCAAATTATTGCTCTTTTCGTCCATTCTTGGTCCAAAACTGAAATAGGAAGAATAATACAATAAATTAAGTAAAAATTCAATAAAATGACGGGATAAAAGCTTAGTTTAAAAGCCCAAATAAGTGCACAAAATGTACTTATCACTAACTATTTTTTAATTAATAAAAAGAGAGGCGACTAAAAAAATTAAAAAGAAGAAAATGAATTACATTACCATGCATAGCTAAATATCAATTATGTTGCATATTCTCTTTTAGTTGTGCTCATTGTTAATATTAATGTATTATCCTAAAAATTTCAGCACATAAAACGCTTAGTAAACATAAAATATTCAATATTTCAAATTGGGTGTTTTATCGAACCCTACTAAATCTAAGCAACAATACTAATACAACGTTTTTAACACAATGTATTTTCTCTTATTTAGCGAACTTTGGACAAGCTACCTCAATTGATAAAACTTCATTTCATTTCTCTATGAACACATTCCATTTTGATTGATATACATTATGATTATAGAAAACGAAAATGTATGAAGATCATTTACTATTTATATGAAGGATACTTACAAATATTTTTAAGAACTAACAGAAAAATAATGACTCACTTTTTGTCTACTTCATGTCTCGAAAAATAGTTTTATAACTTGAATGCCTTTCTTTAATAGCCAGCTTGAGAATGAATCCCTTGTTATACATATGCGTACTACAATTTCCATCCTTGAGGACTAAACAAGATAATAAAATATAATGACACTTAAAGGAAAATAATAGAACTGCTAGATGTAATGAGAATGAAAGAAAACATGTCTTACATAGAAGATGTCAAATGGGTGGAAAAAATCAGAAATTTTCTAAGTTTAAAATATAGGCAATTAAGTAATGATAAAAATATATAAACTTGGTCATTTATTAATGTCAAACATATTACTTTCACATTAATTATATTGGTTAATATTTAAACTGATAGAATTCGGTTCCTTTTTCCCCATTGTGATTTTATTTTGTTTACATTAAAACTAATTCTTATATGCTTTTTTTTCTATTTTTTTTCTCAATGCTTTTACCGGTTTCAAACTAATGTCAAGGAGTTGTGACCATTTTTAATTTCAGTTGACTTAGACTATAGGGACATTTTTGCTACATTAAACTTGACTCAGCAATAGACAAATGTTTCACATATTATTGTTTCTTAATCATATTCAATTATCTCTAGTACTGAACATGCCATACATCTCTAAAAAATTCATATAAAGTCTAATAAAATTCATACCACATTTTATAGTAAGCAGCCAAACCATGTTGAACGGAAAACTTTTACATTTTTTCATTATATTTCATAGCGAAAAGACCAAATCATATTGAATGAAAAGTTCTATACATTTCTTTTTGACATTTTATAAGTGATCAAATGGAACCATATCAAATGGAATGGTCTATTAGCACATCGTGTAAGATTATAAAAATATTATATCAAGTTGAAATAACCATTTGTACGTAGATCTCATCTTAGATGTAATATGAAAACTTATTGAAAATTCTGAAAAATTTTTATTTATTCTTCAACAACTTTGAATTATCACTTCTTTCATTTTTCTTTGTTTTGTAAAAATTTGAAGAAACATGTGTTTTGTGTGTATAATATATTAAGAAAAAAAAAATACAAAATGAGAGAATTTTGAGAGAAATTTTCTAATTTTAAATTGTAAAATTTACATATAAAATCTAAAAAGTTGATGCCAAAGTAAAAAGAAGGAGTCAACTATCACAAAGTTTTTATAAAGAAAAAAAATTATAAATTTTGATAATATTGACAAATGAAGGGTCTTTTAACTCTCCAATTTATAACTCTCATTTTTATGATCCTAAATACATATTTAGGAATTATATAATCATCATATGACCCTTTATATTCCATAGTAAAAAAAAATGAAGATAAGTTGTCCAAAGACCCCAAACAACCCATATTTTGTTCAATAATAATGAGAGAAGAAAGATTTTTGGATTTTTTTAATTTAATATGGGATGGTAAAATAGTCCCAAATTATTTCTCCTTTTTAGAAACTTTTAAGCAATGTCGGATGATATTTGCTTCTGAATTGTTTGTCAAAGTTAGAGATTAATAATAGTGGAAGGAGAAAGTTTTTGAATTTTTTTAATTTAATATGGGAGGATAAAATAGTCCAAATACGTAATATAATAGGGTAAAATAGTTCAAAATTATTTCTCCCTTTTATGGCCTTTTAGAAGTGGTATAGAAGATAATATGGGATGGTAAAATAATCCAAAGATGTAATATGAAAGGATAAAATAGTCCAAAATTTTTCTCCCTTTTATGGCCCATCCCACCATTATTAAATCTCATTAGTGGGTGAAGAAAGATTTTTGAATTTTTTAATTTAATATGGGAGGGTAAAATAGTCCAAAGATATCATATGGGAGAGTAAAAGGGTAATTATATTACCACAACATTATTTGTTAAGTACACTACATTTTAATTGCAATGAAAGTCTCTAACTATTGGTTACTTTTGCATTTATGACTAACTTTTTTAGCAAATTTTTATCATCAACCTATTAATTTGCATGTCTTATATTTGTCTTTGATGATAATTTTGTTCAAAAAGTTAATTAGGAGAGCGTAAATTTTTTATTTTTTTTGCCTCTAATATTTTTACATAATTAAAATAAATAACAAATACGTGAGTTTGACAAAATATTTTTTCCTCATTTCAATGCATATTAGCAGAATTTTAGACAAAAATCTTCATCGGAGGCAAGATGTGAAACTACATGAAAGTTAATGATAAAATACGATGAAAAAAATTAGATACATAAGTGTCTAAATTTTAAAAATTGGGGAGACCTTTATTGCAATTAAAATGTGGTGTGAATAATAAAAATTGTAGTGTGAATATAATTATTCAGAGTAAAATAGTCCAAAATTGTTTCTTTCTTTTAGGGTCTTTTAAAAGTAGTATAGACGATTAAATAGTACTAAATTATATTAAAAAATAAAACTAAATTAAAGTATTGTTAATTATATATATGATCTTATCTAGTATTACATATCAAACATGTATTTAAAATTTGTCAAATACAAGTGATTAGACATGTAAGACATTTCAACAAAGGAGCTATATGATGAACACCTACGTGTAGATGAAGTCCATATACTCAAACTTCTTGAATGGGGTGGTCATAGTTTTCGACAGATATTTCACGTAAATCTTGAATGATCAACTAAACTCAGTTAATACTGGTTGAAACATGAATGGTGAATCTTTCTTGCGCTATTAAACGACCCATCGTTTCAAATAAAGTATGTAACAAGCGTACGTGCTAACATTTGTCCATAAACCTCATTTAATAGTCACTTGATCAATTCAAGTAAAATTGACTACCTTTATAGTAGAGACATTTCTAGATAAAAACATGAGTGTACATGTTTTGATGATCCAAATAAACCACCAATACAGAGCATGTTTTGTCGAAAGAGAAACCTCTTTCCATAGAAAGTAACGTAAACCATGTACACAACACAATATAAATTTAAAACTATATATTTTTTTTAATGTCCTTTCTTATTACACATCAACTTCAACTACGAGATTAGATATTCCTTAAAGCACAACAAGTGATAAATCACACTCAGTGTCAAAGTTACCTAGCACAAAAGATCTATATTATCAACTACTAAATTCAAATTCTATAGTTTAGTACCATATGTGGGAACAGTGTGAAGGTTGAGTTAGATAAGCTTTTAAAAAGAGACGTTAAAGGTCTATTTTAATTTTAAGTTATATAAATGGAGTTAGTTTTGAGTTAGATGAGTTCTCAATCTACTATTCCAGACAAATGAACGAATGACAAAAGGATCGTACTACTCTCTCTCCACAAGCGATCAAAGTGCTCGGGATGGAGCGAGTAAAATCTAAAAACGAACTCAATCATCAAAAGAGTTGTTTATTCTTTAACATCTTTAGAGCTCATCAACTCAATAGCTCCTAAGGCAAATAAGAACCATTTCCCCTAGCTCCCTCTGAGGATTCTTAGCTACAAGGAAATGTAGGCTCCTTTGCTCTATTTCTGACATTTGAATTATTCTTGGTCGCATAACGTTGTACAAGATTACTACAATAGTTCAAGATGCCTAAGGGACTCACTTCGGTTAAATTTCAA